>OY728136.1:795525480-796177702 GCA_963277665.1 Viscum album | reverse complement strand
CTTAAGAATAATATTAAAATAAAAGGCAATGTGTATCTTATTATAGAACATAATTATGTAGTTTAATTATTATGTAATAAAAATGAATATTCCATAGAAATTGAATAATAAGAAGTAGTGGTGGTTTTTTTACTATTTATATTGGTGAAACACTTGAGGATACTAGGTATGTATCTCCTACCATATCATTTAGATCTCCTGATATTCCTATGCCACTACCCTATAAGGAAGAATAATTAATTGTTGAATAACATGATGATAATAGAGTATCTATGTGAACGTTTTCTAAAAAACAACATGGAAATATATTTTTTCAAGAAAGTAAGAATGAAGTGATGATATATCAAAAAAAATCCTTTTCCATGAGTCTCATCATTATAAATACACAAAAGTCATGAAAGATATGTGAAACTACTAAAGAGGATGAATTTTATGAGGATGATACTTTATAAATCCCACCTTGGAATAATGAAGACCCCCTCTCTTATAATTAGATATTACTTAAAGAGTCTCCAATTATAGATATTTATTTTGAAGAAATACTTGATATATCTCCACTCAGACCTATAGTGGACCATTTTCTAATGATATGCATGGACATGCTCTTTATTAAATTTTAGAAGAATCTATTAAAATTTTTATGAAATACCATTATGAATCTAAAAATACTAATATTATATGAAATTAATGAGGAAAAAGATGGTGTAGAATAAGAAGTTTACTATTTGAAACTAGTACCTGTGAATTTTGACTGTGAGGAATATGGTTCAATGTTTTATTATAATCCATATATACCTAAAACATATTCTAATTTTGAATCATTTAAAACTAAAAAATATTTAAATGTTTTCCAATCATATTTGATGGGTGTGTTAAATGTTTTTCCTATAGGAACACAGTGGAACCCATTATATATGTTGAAATCTCAAGGATAACCAATCTTACTATATCCTATTTTCAGAAGAAAAAAAATTTCTACAGATTAATCATATGAAAAATTAGATTGATTATAACACCACAAGATTTCATAGTACGTTATTTATTCAAAGTAAATCAGTAACTTGCACTACACACAACACTATGTTCAAGAAAACCATGACTTACCAAACTAGCCTTTCAAAAGAAGTTATGAATAGTATTAATTGAATTTTTAACTTTATATAATCATTATAATTTCAGAATCAATATTATGAGTTTCATAGACATAATGTAAGAAAAAATTCATTTTTTAAAATAAAAGAAGTATTTTTTAAAAAATGCAATTTTACTGCCTTTTAATGGAGAACCCTCTTTAAATCAAATATTTGAAACTTTTATATATTCAATTTTACAAAATAATCTTCTTTTTAAGAATTGAGACATAGGAATTTAGTTTTAATAAATATCTGGTGTTTTTCTGAAAACTTTCATATTTGGGTGAATAGTAAAAAATATTATATTTTTTAATCCAAATAATCTATAGTGTTTAATTATACATTTTAATGGTTTGGAAGTATATTTAGATTATATTTTTACCATTTAATCCAATGATGGTAATTGTATGTAATTTTACTTTGAAATAGGATATAAACAATTGTCAATCTTTTGATAGTTATTATTTCTTAAAAATACGCTTTTTGGTTTTGAAAACGGGAATTAATTTTAAATTAATTAATGAAACTTCTAATTTTTGAAATAGGTAAAATAGAATTAATTTTTGAATTCATTATATCAAAATTATCTCACGGTGAATTTTTGGTATTTTTTTAAAAACATTAAATTCTTGATGAATATTATAAAACACTGAGTCTTAGTTTAAAATCGAAATTTTATTTAAATAATTTTAAAACATATATATTTATTTTAGGTCAAAATAGATACATAATACCTGTATATGTTCAATGTAATTCATTGATTCATTTTAGAATAATTTTAGATATATAAAAATTTTATTGAACATTTTACTGTCTTTTACCCACCTCTTAGGAGCATTTGAAAATTTAAATAAAACATAATTTTACAACTTCTGTGAGTTGAATTTTAAATATATGAGATAAAAGATTGATATTAGTATGTAAAATGTGGTTTAATAAGATGAAAATAATTTTTTGTTGATAGTAACTATTTACTTTTATTTACCACGGTTAAAAATAAATAGTGAATTTAAGGGTAAATATGATATTATTATTACCCTAACACATGTAATAATTCTATTGAATATGTATTAATCGACCAAAAACAACATTAGAAATAAAACATGAATCTTTTTGGTTCATTTGGATTAGATTAGTACATTTATTATTATTTAATTCAAAGAAGAGTTAAAAGAGTTAAAATGAATGTTTAATAACTATATCATTCATAATATGGGGTTACATATAAGAAAAATTCAACTATAAATGTTCTTTATAAAGCTAAAAATAATTCCTACATAATGGTATTTTATTTATATTTTTTAGATGTTGTGTAATTTAATTTATTTATGAATCAATGATGATGCAATAATTACCTAATTAATGAATGATTAATATAATTGACATTATAAATATCCAAATAAATGTAATGTGAGACTTTTGGTGAATTTCACTAATTTTCCATGTTGATATGACATATTAGGGTTGAATAGATGAATTTTTTTTCAATGTAATAATTCTGTTATGAATTTAACAAAAACAAAATACCAAATAGTGTCAAAATTGACATAAAAGAGTTTTTAAAACAAATATTATATTATTAATTTATATTAAATTCCAAAAAATCCATAATTCGGCCAAAAGACTTATATAATGATAGGTGTATCATTAATTAACCACTTTGGGTTTTTTTGGAAATATATAGTATGTTTATTAACCATATAATATAAAAATACAAACGTACATGGTAAATGTCAAACTATTTAACTATGAGTTAAATCTAAAAGAGAAAGTTAATATAGTCACCCAAACCTATATAAAACCTATTAGTTGAGTGGTTTTCGACCCATACCTACCGAATCCTTTAAATAATCCATTTCTCAGCCATTATAAATTGTAAATTATTTTATTATAAAATAATATTTCTATCTTTTCCTAAGGTGCCCCTCACCCCTCTTATAAAAGGGAACTCCACTTTCTCTCTAATTCACATCTTCAAATCCATTTTTATTGGCCAAAACCTGCCCAAATACCTCTAAAATTTACTAAATTCATCATAGAGGCCTTTCATTAAAAATAAAGCCATCTTATGGATCCCTTTTGATCAAATTAAAAGGAAAAACCCGAAGAAGCGGTAAATATTTCCTCGCCTCTTTCAAGTTCCTTTCTTCTTCCAATTCCTCTTTCTTTGTTATTTAATTTATATAATAATAATAAAGTATTTTCTATATATTTTGATGTTATTATAATTATGGTAAAACCATATTCATTATTCTATCCATCCTTTTAATGACATGTCACTATACGTGCGAACGTATGACTTACCGTCTCCATGTTGTGGTGTAATTGTTATTCAATACATTATTATATGGATGGTTATAATAATGATGTTTAATTGATGTAAATAATAAATATAACATGGTAATGATTCATTATATATGATATTTCATCCAATTATATGTTATTTTAATATCAAAAGACTGATATTGTGGCTCGTGCGTACTTACAAATTACCATCCCCACAAACACGATGCGATTCATTCCCGAGCATATCCATTAAAGAATAATTTTCATTAGATGATTAAAAATAATGTTTAAAGAATAAATATCATTATAAATATGAATATGATACATCTTATACATAACAAATACTACTTAAAAAACAATGAATATAAAGGAAAACGAATCTGTTATCACCCGAAACGACGATAACACTATGATATTATTAACAAAGAAATGTTAAAAGATCATATATGATATAATAATAAGGTATATGATTATTTTATAATTTAATAACATTTATTTTACCATTAAATAGGAGGTAAACCTACCCTTGACCAAGTAAAAGTACAAGTTAAGGGTTAATTCTAAAATCTCTTTATTATCCCAGGTTGTTTTTACATAAGTATATACTTGGACCTCTTTATCATCAAAATCTATGTTTCTAAAAAATGAATTTAAAATCATTTTTATTATTTAATAGACAATTAGTTAACATCATTTATAACATTATTTGTTGTTATATGTTTTTAAAATAATCTTTCTGTCATTTTGAAAACAAGGTACTTTACGACCTTTTCAATAAAATCAAGGTAAGGATGATTTTTAACATATACTGCTGGTGCGGTTATTCTCCACCGTTTTAACATCGTTAAAGCTTCCCCTACAAGATTATAAGAATATTTTCATAATAAATGTTTTCTTTATAATTATGTGTCTCTTAAATTATTTCAAAATAGAAATATATATTTCTCTATAAAAGTTTTTGATTTCATCTCTGTCAACATCCTTTGATGGATTTTAAGATTATTTGATGTTAATTAATTATAATACGAAACTTCTATATTTTATTTAAGGATATGTGTTATGTTTGACTATTGATGTGATATTTTTATAAAATTCATGGTTTATGGTTAAATTATTGAGATTTTGTATGCTAGTTTTAATACAAATATTTATTTTATATTTTATCCTTTTCAAATGAGGAATGTATTGGACTTAGTAAGTGATGGGTGGAGCCCTCTATATCTCCTCGATGAATCGGTAGGTATCATGATACAACTAGATGTGTAATGGTATGAGGCCTTTCCCAATTTGATGTATAGTTTTAGCCGAGGCCATAATCATTTTTAGATGTCTTGGCCAAGGCCTTGAAAAAAAGTTTCAGAATGTCCAACATTATACATTCCCTCATTATGAAAATAATATTGATGGTTCATGTGGTCATTCAACTAGTAGAATACCGATGATTATGTTTTATTATAGAATTATTTACAAAGCTTTTATTTCTTCCATAAAATTGTTAATGTTTATTACTGGTAAAGGAATGTGTTTTTGATTAATCACTATGCATAAAATTTATGTTATCATCCAATGTATAACTTACCCTTACTGAGCATTTGAGCTCACCACTTTCCTATTTTTCATTTTCCCCATGTATGAAAAAGTTATTTATGAGTAAATTGCAGGCATAATATAGGAATCTTGGATGTTCATAATGGAATAAATTCGTGTTGTATTTCTTTTAAAGTTTTAATGTTGAACATATCTATGAATCTTGTTTCCAATAATACTAAACTGATCGATCATTCGAGAAATTATTTCATTGTGATCAAGCTAATGTTATGTAATAATGCACTGACTCTGGGTAACTAGGGTCAGGGCGTTACAATTGGTATTAGAGGACGTTTTTTACAAACCTTGGAATCTATATTTAGATAAACTCTGATTAAAGTACATAGCCCTATGATAGACTTTGTGGATTAGTATAGAATAACTTCTTAGAATTTTGGTATTGTAGAGGTTTTGTGAGATTTCCAAGCAATACACCCCTGTTTGGACACGAGCAGTTAGAGGTGGCTCTGGCACATATGTACCTAGGGGTAACACCTGAAAACATAGCTTTGAGATAGACTTGAATGGGAACTGGTGCATGATAATGGGAATTGCTATACTCTTGGTTACAACACTCCTGGGGGATATGCTTAGGATAATTCTCATATTCTTTACAAACCATTATGAATGGTGTATGAGTATATACTTCCTCAAAGAAACCCTTTTTTTGTTTATGGATTATATTAATAAACTGTTCAATTTATGTTACGTGCTTTATAAGGTTGGATTTATTTATTCCGATTCATAAACTAATCTAGTGTATGCCATTGTTTAGAAATGGCACCTAGTGGAAGGAATCAAAATCGTATCAATTCACAGACTCCATTTAGGAATGATTAGGTTTCTTACATTGTTATTAAAGTATTATGTCATTTGAGTATCTTATTAATGATGTACAAGTTATAACAATTATAGATTATATAAGGATTGTATAGTAGTACTATTTAATTAAGGAATTGAGATTGTTTGAAATAAAAAAAAGTTACTCAGTAGCTGGTTAAATATTTGGAAAATTTATGGTTGAAGGAAATGTAAACCTTAATATTGTCTTGATAATGAGTTAGTGATTTTTAAATAAAAGATGGTTGATTTGGATAAATTATAATGAATATTACTGACTTCCATATAACTAATTAATAGTTTGTTAATTTCATAATTGTTGTAATATTCAATATTTTTGGATATAAAGAATATATCCAGTATTATATAAAGGATAAGGGAGTATGAATTTAATCAGTAAGGGTTCAGGGTAATTCAGGGTGTTACCAAGTTTTAAAATAATACACGATGAAGTTGTTCACTATTTATTACATGGAAAAAAGGATCTTCATTGTGTTTAACTTCCTTATAAATTTTTGACTGTGTGTTTGGATAGAATTATTTTGGATAAGTCTAAAGGTTGGAATGGATTAAGATTAAAATTGGATACTATTTTTATTTTTATTTTTGGATTTTTATAAAAAGGACAACACGCTGATCGTGTGACAACCCATCGCGTTGGACAAAG
Organism: Viscum album; assembly: GCA_963277665.1. Taxonomy (NCBI): domain Eukaryota; kingdom Viridiplantae; phylum Streptophyta; class Magnoliopsida; order Santalales; family Viscaceae; genus Viscum; species Viscum album. The sequence goes on along the minus strand of OY728136.1, from coordinate 796,171,189 downwards.
CTGTGGGAATCAAACCAAAAAAAATTGTGCGATTGGGATTTATCGCCTACCACTAGACTATGTGAAGTCCCTGGACTGTATAATGTAGTTTTTAATGGGTTTTATAGGAGAATTATAAATTCATTTTTTGAAACCCTATACAAATAGGATAAATTGAATATTTTTTATTTCTATTGCCTTTTAGGGTGAAAGATGAGTTTGTGGTAGAAATTAGATAATGGATGGAACTCTACTTGTCAAGTATATTTTTTTATTCTCTTTTTCTGTGAATAAATTAATTCTTAAACATTATGTAAGAAATCATAAAACTAAAAATGTTTTCTCCTAATACGTAATGTTTTGTTGTACCGATGATATTTGTAATCATCATTTATTGATGGCTTTGAGGCCCTCAATTCTAATTTTTTTTGTGACTGATGACTTCAATAACTCCCTATAAATATTTACGTTTTTCTTCCAATTATTTTTCTCTAGTTTCCACCATTGTTCTCCTAATTGATATCATAATTTGATGGTGACTTTTTCATTCCAATTTTCCTCTTATTAAGACTGAATTTTGTTAACCAAATTTCTTATGTGGGATTTCCCACAAAGGTATTTTCTATTTTCAACATTTTACTTTTGAAGATCAATTTCAAATTACAAGGACACAATTTATTTAAGGAGGTAATAATGTGACACCCCAAGATTTCATAGTACATTACTTCTTTATAGTAATTCAATAACTTACACTACACACAACACTGAGTTCAAACACACCACGACTTACGAAAATAGCCGTTTAAATGAAGTTATGAATAATATTAACTTAATTTTGAACTTTATATAATTCTTATAATTTTATAATCCATATTATGAGTTTCTTAGACATAATGTGAGAACAAATTCATTTTTTCATATGAAAGAAGTATTTTTAAAAACAATGCAATTTTTCCACCTTTTAATGGTGAACCCTTTTTAAATCCAATATTTTAAACTTCTATATATTCAATTTGATAGAATTAAATTTTCATTTAGAATCAAGACAAAAGATTTTACTTTCAATAAATGTTTTTTGTTTTTCTGATAACATTAATTTTTCGATGAATAGTGAAAAAATAATATATTTCATAATCAAAATAATTTAGAGTTCTTAATTATACATTTTAACAGTTTTTAAGTATAATTAGATTATATTTTTACCATTTAATCAAATTATGGTCATTTAAAGTTGTTTCACTTTGAAATTGGATATATTCAAGTGACAACCTTTTGATAGTTATTATTTCATGAAAATACGCTTTTTGGTTTTGAAAACGAGAATTAATTTTAAATTAATTAATGAAAATTTTATGTTTTGAAATTAATAAAATAGAATTCATTTTTGAATTTGGAATATTGAAATGATCTTAGGTTTAATTTTTGGTGTTTTTCTGAAAACATTGATTTTTTGATGAATAGTGAAAAACAATACGTTATAGTTTAAAACTGAATTTTTCTTTCAATAATTATTTATTTTATTTGAATTTATTTTAGGTAAAAAAATAAATAATATCTATATAAGTTCAATGTAATTCATTTGATTTATTTTATAATAATTTTAGACATATAAAAATTTGATTGAACATTTTACTGTCTTTTACCCACCTCCTAGGAGCATTTGAAAATTTGCATAAAAAATAATATTACCACTTATTTGAGTTGAATTTAAAAAATGTGAGAGACACAGTTGATATATGTAAGTAATATGTGGTTCAATAATATGGTAATATTATTGGTGAATAGAATCTTTTTACTTTTATTTACAACAGTTAAAAGTAAATATGGTAATTATGTGTAAAAATGATATTATTATTACCCTAACACATGTCCTAATTCTATTATATAAGGATAATTGGCACCAAAAAACCTTAGGAATAAAATATTAACTTAAATGGTCTACATGGATTAGATTATGACATTTATTATTATTTATTTCAAAAAAGAGTTAAAAGAGTAAAAATTAATGTTTAATAACTAAATAATTTTTAATATAGGGGTAAACATAAGTTAAATTCGACAATAAATATTAATTTGAAATATATAAATCTTTCCTACATAATGGTATTTTATTTATATATTTTATTCATTAAATAATTTAATTTATTTCTGACATAATGGTTATGCAGTAATTGCCTAATTAATGAATGATTAAAATAACTGACATTATAAATATCCAAAGAAATGTAAATTGAGACTTTTTATGACATACACTAACATTATAGGTTAATATGACATATTAAGGTTGGTTATATGAACTTTTTTTGAAGTAATAATTCTTATATGAATTTTGAAAGAAAAATACCAAATAGTGTCAAAATTGACTTAAAAGAGTTTTTAAAACAAATATTATATTATTAATTGATATTATATTTCTAAAAATTTATGGAATATCAAAAAGACTTATATAATCATATTTGTATAATTAATTAACCACTTAGGGTATTCATGGAAGTATATAGTATTTTTATTGACCATATATATAAAAATACAAATGGACATGCTAAATATGAAACTATTTAACTAAGAGTTAAATATAAATGATAAAGTAAATATAGTACCCAAACCTATCTAAAACCTATTGGTTAAGTGGTTTTGGTCCCATAACAAACATCAAATTTTAATAATCCATTTTATATCCATTAAAACCTAAAATAATTTTATTATAAAATAATATTTCTTACATTTCCAAAAGTGCCCCTCACCCCACTTATAAAAGGGAACTCTCCCTTCTCTCTAATTAACACCTTCAAAGACACTTGGCTCAGCCAAACCCTACAAAAATACACTCTCCAACAGCCTCACTTAATCTTAAAGGACTTCCTTTATTCATAAATCCATCATATGAATCTCTTTTGACCAAATCATAAGGAAGAACCTGAAGAAGAGTAAATATTTCATCACCTCTTTCAAGTTATTTTCTTCTTACAATTCTGTTTTCTTTGTAATTTCAATTATAAAATAATAACTCCAGTATCTTCTATAAACTATTATGTTATTATAAATATGTTACAACCATATTCATTATTATATCCAATCTTTTAATGACATGTCACCATATGTGCATACATATAGCTTACCTCCTCCACATCGTGGTGTAATTGTTATTAAATACCTTATTATTTGGATGGGTATAATAATGAATTTAAATTGATGTAAATAATAAATATAATATGATAATGATTTTGTATATATGATATACCATCCAATTATATGTTATTTTAATATCAAAAAAATGATATTATCGCTCGTGTGTATGTACAGACTACCATCTCTATAAACACAATGAGATTCATTCCCCATCGTATCCATTCAAGACTAATTTTCATTAGAATATTAAAAATTATTATTCAAGAATTAATATAAATATGAAAATTAATATGATACATCATTTCCATAGCAAACACTACTTACATAAAAAATAATATAAAGTAAAACGACTCCAATAACACCAGAAATGATGATAATATAAGATATTATTAACAAAACAATGTTAAAAGATCATATATGATATCATTTTAATGTATATGATTCATGTGTAGTTTAATAACAATTATTTCACCATTATTCAGGAGGTTAACCTACCGTCAACCAAGTAAATTTAGAAGGAAATTCTTATTTCTACAATCTCTTTATTATCAGAGGTTGTTTTTACGTAAGTATCAACAGGGTCCTCTTTATCATCCACATCCATGTTTCATAAAAATGTATTTCAAAACATTTTTACTATTTACTAGACAATGATTTAAACTAATTTTTACCCTTATTTTAACTTATATGTTTTGAGATGAATATTTTAGTCATTTTTCAAACAATGTACTTTATGACCATTTTGACAGAATTAAGGTAAGAATGTTTTTTTAACTTATACGACAGGTGTGGTTATTCTCTTCCATTATAACATCATCAAAAAATCGCTTAAAATCATATAATAATATTTTTAAAATCATTGTTTTCTTTATTATTATGTTACTCTTAAATAATATCAAAAATAGAAAGTGATATTTCTCTAAAAAAAGGTATTGATTTCATCTATGTCAACATCCTTTAATATATTTAATGTTTATTTGAAGGTGATTTTTAATAATACAAAACATCCATATTTTATTTAAGATTTTGTGATATGTTTGACTATGGATGTGCTATTTTTATACCATTCATGGTATATGGTTAATTTATTGACATTTCGTATACTTTTTTTTATAAGGATGTTTATGTTATATTTCAATCTTTTCATATGAGGAATGTATTGGACATAGTAAGTGACGGGTGGAGCCCGATATAGCACCTCGATGCATCGGTTGGTCTCATGAGACAACTAGATTTGGAATTGGCTGAGGCCTTTCCCAATTTCATGTATGGTTTTGGATGAGACCATAATTAATTTTAGACGTCTTGGTTGAGTCCTTGAAAAAATGCTTCAGAATGTCTGAAATGATACATTCCATCATTAAAAAAATATTATTTATGGTTCATGTGGTCATTCGACTAGTAGAATACCCATGATTATGTTTTGTTATCGAATTATTTACTAAGTTCATATTACTTCCATAATATTTTTCTTTTTTATTACTAGTAAAGGCATTTGTTTTTTATTTTCCACCATGATTAATATTTATGTTATCTTCTTTTGTATTTCATACCCTTACTGAGCTTTTGACCGCACCCATTTCATATGCATCATTTTACCAGGATATGAAGAAGTAAGTTATGACTTTTTTTAAGGCAAAATCTTGGAGGCTTGGAAGTTTCTAATGGAATAAATTCATGTTTAATTTCTTTTCATGTTGTAAATTTGAACATATATATGAATCTTGCTTCCAATAATACTAAAATGACCAATCTTTCGAGAAATGATTTCCTTGTGATCATGCCAATGTTATGTAATAATGCACCGACTCTGGGTATCTAGGGTCGGGGTGTTACATTGATGATTTAATATCATATGTTAGTGATTTTCAAGTCGATCTTCAAGACCGGATGGTAAATTCAGATAAGATATTTATAAATATAGGTTTTTCCTTATATATTATCTATTTCTACCGTATCCACCATAGCTTCACTTAAAACTCATATTTTAGGAAATTTTAATGTAATCTTGGATGATTTTAAGAATGCCATGGTAATGTAATCCAAAATATATCAAAAGATATGTTTTAGAGACATTGAATCTCATTATAAGGTATGTAATTAATCTAGAAGAGACATAGATATAATTCATATGTCAATTTATTTTTATCTCAATAATCTAGTTACTATGTATAATATAAAGTCCATATCCAGATCCTTATAATTTAATATGTGAATTACCATAATAAATCTAGAATTAAATACCCATGTTAATAGATTAAATGTTATTACTTATATTCTGCAAGAATTTTTGGAGAATAAAGAAGTCTTTTTTCAAGGATTGGATCATGGTTCAGGAGCTCTTAAAAAATTCACTAGAATTATTTATGATAACATCATACTAGTAATACATCAATTCTGGAACATTATACCATACATATTTATTCATCCACTACATCTACTACTTCCTATTGAAACCCCCATTATATTTCCTCCCAGAGAAGTTTTTAAACATCATTGTCCTTTTTATAGGTGTGAGGTTATGAAAGATCCTTATTCCAAATCATTACCACATCTAAGAAATCATGAAATAGCCTCCATAGCCAAAAAAATAATATTATCCTTTTTATGTATAAGATGTCGTTTTGGAATATAATTATGATTGGATAAGCTGACGGGGCCTATAATGAATTATTTTTTACTATCAATGAAATAATTATTTTTCAGTTTTTTCTATTATTATTTTTAGTCCCTTTATTTATTTAATTTAAAATTTTACATTTTCACCCTTTATTCATTAAATTATATTATACAAAAAGGATGAGTAAATTATTTCATATTTTTATGATAGATAATTGTATGATATAACAAGGTGTAATATTTTTTTTCTATATTACTAAATTGTTTAGGTTTATTTATTCATGGATTTATGATCATATATAAGAGGATATTGTTATATCAATCCCATAATTCCATCAATTTATATTCATAATTCATGTTTATATTTCTTCTAATAATATTTATATTTTTTGTAGTTAATTATTTTTATTATTAAATTTTATAATTTTCAATTGACAAGAAGTGACCATAAATTCAATAAAAATTGTTATTGATCATGAGTATAAAGAAGGAAAATATTAAAAACTATCAAAGAAACCTATAGAAAATTAACTGATCATATGACCATCTGACTGACCATGATAGAAATATCACAGAGTAGTCATGTGACTGCAAGATCAGTTAAATGAATGCATAATATATATTAAAGAAACCAAAACTATCCTTTAATTTTCTATAACATTCAAAGGGACTATATTAAAATAGGATCGACCACACACCTACTTGATCAAACATAGAAGATAACTCACAAGATCCTTAATCTACCACTTAAGCAACAATGTAACCATAAGAATAATTTGATGTGACCTCATGGCCTATCCATATATTTAAAATCTTATAATCTTTTACAATGACCACAAGTTTCATACCAATTGAATATAAGATGCATTGAAATCAACTGTATGAAAATGTTGAGATTTTAGATTTTACAAAACTAACATATACCATGATACATAAAGATACAACACATTTCCTACCAATTGACAATATGAGGTGTTAAATGTGGAAACATGAAGCATTAAACCAAATACATGATGACTTCAAGGGCTCATACAGGTAGACATGGATTTTTAGAAAATTATTAGACCTACCACATAAAGGCATAAAGTGATTTTTTCATGTAACTACATGAATGTGACCATGGTAAGTGACCATAATTATGTAACAATACAAAAGTGACTCCCTGATCAAGTAACTATAATTATATGAGGCTACAATATAGAGTGACTATTCCTAAGTAAATTTTATGTGATTGTGTCACACATAATCTAAAAAAATATATAAAAAACACTAATGAAAATATTATGAATAATTTACTAAAGAGACAGAGAAAATAAGTATTCCAAAACAATCAAATGAGAATGTAGATAAATTTATCAGCATAAACTAAAATTAATTTGGGAATGTATTTTCCTTATTAAGAATATTCTATTATGGAAAAAAAATCATGACTACATGAAATTCACTAAAATACTGATTAGATGAACTACTTCATTGCGTACCTCTATAATACATTATTTTAAACTCTTTGGGAAAAAATAATTTCAATACTATTCAAGGATATATTTAAAGACATTTAACCAAAAAAAGATGATAATTTTTAACTATTTTGATCTCTATTTTTATTAATATATTCACTCAACTTATTTGAGATTACCTTATAGTTTTTCTTACATTATTCTGTATATTTATTAGCCAAAGAATCTACACTATATTGGAGTTTAATGGATAATCTCTGTTATTGTTTCCATTTATAATCCAATGAATAACTATGGATGAGATTATGTATATCATGAACTATTTTATATTGAATTGTTACTAAAAAATGATCCATGTTGTGAGACTATTTATTATATAATAAACATACATAGAAGTCGGTGGATGTCAAATAGAGAGGATTGGGCCTCAATATGAGATTGGACCACTTATATTTAATTCCACTGTATGCTAACATGTTTTTTCTAAATTGATTACTGAGGAAAATTTTATTCATTTAAAACAGGTTTTTAACTAAATAATCTAATCGTTTGCTTTAATTAGTGTTTTATATTCTATTTTTAATGTGAATATATTTAATTAAATATCTAAAATAGAATTTTGATATTATTAATTATGTTGTGAAAAAAAAAATCGATAAATAATTTAAGAAAAATAATTCATTTATTTTTATTTTTTTATCTAAATGGAGTTTTTTATAAATTGTGGGATTTAGTTTTAAATTATTTATAAGAAAAAATTATTTTTTGGAAACCCAATTCACCCCCACTTGTGTTTTCCTCTATGAAAAATAATTTTGGAAAAAAATAAAGAATAAAATCGATAAAATATATCCAATAATTAGAATCTAGAGGATTAGATATTTTAAATAGGTCCATTTATTTTTAGTCATTATGAATACATACCATACTAAATATGTATCACATCGAATAGGTTAAATAATGAAATTAATTATAAAAAATGTGATAAGGATTAAAAATATTGTCTAACACATTCAATATTTTTATGGGTTAATATAATTTATTCCATCTAAATGAAATATTATTATATATAATTTTTAACATTTTTCATTGATAATAACCTTACTATTATTTTAACTAAAGAAAAATTCCAATATATCACTCTCTTGCTATTTATTTCTCTTATACATTATAATAGGGATGAAAAGTTGTTGCGAATTAATCTAAAATATTATTTTGAACATAATTTAATTATTTTTATTATGTAAATTATAATTTAATATAATGTTATGGTATAATTGTCTTAAATTCTTACACAACACTAACATAATGTTTTTGGATGAAAAAAAGAAATTAAAGTAAATTATTTCAACAAAAATCCAAAGTAACATTTTTTGGATGAATTATGGTACCACATGAATTTTATGATTCACAATAATTTATAATTTATGTTCAAAGTGATTATATTTTACTTCCATTACAATATTTTCTTTATTCACTCAAAATATGTGAATAGTTCTTAATATAATTATAATAGTATTTTTAATAAATAATATAATACTAAATGAGATAAAAATAAAATAATTTTAAAAAGATAAGGGAATTTGATATGGTCAAAATTTTCATCATTTGATCTTTTTTGAACCAATATTCACCTTATAAGTAAATTAATATCCCTTTCTGAATAAAAAAATTATTACTACAATTTATGATAAAATTATTTAATGAAATTGTTACACCAAAAGATAATGTCTAAAATACAATATAAATTATACCAAATTTTATTCATTGAAATATTTTATCATTTACCTATCTTATATTCTAAATTTTTTCCACTTCTTTCCACTTTCACAAGAAATTAATTTATTATAATTAAATCTTTTAAGTCATTTAATATATATCATTTCCTTCACTATTAAAGGACACAATTTTATCTTGTGTTATTCAATCCCATTAATCAATATAACTCAACTAAAACATTCTTAAATATACAAATAAAATTATAATCACTAATATATATTTTATTCTCTTCCAAAAATAACATAATTATAGATCATAAGAGGTCATCTAAAAGAGATCATTCAAATAAGAGATGATAATGTTAACAAAACTCTTTAATTTTAATTATTCTTTTAACAACATCATTTATGTCCAAACCACTAATCTAAGATAAAAATATATCTTCAATATAATAATATGTTTTTATTTTTGATTCATAATATTTATTAATCTAATTATACCTAATGTGTGATGCAATAATCATTTCATAGTTATAAGGAAGACTACCACATTACAAATCAATTTAATTTTTTTCCCATCACTACCTCACATGGGTACTCATAATGATGTAAATAATGAATATATATGATTCTTAGAAAATAAATATTAATCACTAAATTTAATAATCAAAAATTTTATTATTCTTCTTAATGTTCAAAAATTATAATATCACACATGTGTACGTATAGATGACGTCCTCCACAATGTGACATGATTCAACTTTCAGGTCTATTTTGAAATAATTAATATAAATATTCATATAATAAATATATATTATTTTTTATACCATTATTTTTATTATGGATATTATAGGACCATGATCAAGATAGAAATATTGTAACCTAAGAGTAAAAACATACATTAAAAATGAAGCAGTTAACACCCAAAACATTGATAATAATAAAAGATTGATAATGAAATATTGATAAGATGCTATAAGTGGATAATATAAGATGTTATATATATTTATATGGTTTAATATTATAATTTAAATAATTAAAAAATTTATTATACAAGAGGATAAATAGCATTCATCTATTTGGAAGCACGAGGTAAGAGGTGTCTTAATTCAATTTGATTTCATTGATTTATATATAATATTTATTTACTATATAATAAAAATTTTATCTATTAAATAAACTAAGATATATTTTTGTTGTATTTACACCTTCATTATTTGGATTTTTTTTCAAAAGATAACTTTGTTGATTGATCATTCCATCAAAAGTTATGATCTATGTAAGAGGTTTTTTTTCACAATTTATGATTCATTGATACATATGTTATATTACAAATGCATTATTCTTATATACTAAATACACTTCCCATTAAAATACTATATCAATGGTTTTTATTTAGTCATTATATTTACATTTTTTATCATTGTTTCTCTTTTATGGTGTTTTTATTTATAATTTTCTATTGTAGTAAGGAATTTTGGTTACAATAACATATTATTTTGTAAATGTTTATATTTGATGTTACTTCAAGGTTTTTTCAGAAAAAAAGTTCCTTTTGGGAGATTTGTATGTTATTATTTTTCTTATAATAAATATATTTTCATTATCTATAGTAATATTTATTATTCTTATGATTTATATATGTTATTCTTCTTTTTATTGAAGGAAAGTAATTGGAATATTTCTTATAATTTAAACCAAAATTATTTCTTCTTCTCTCTTAAGAACGTTTTACCTCCTACTCTGTTTTCTACTTCTTGTTTCATGAATGATCATTTAATGTTCAAATTAATCTTAATATTCATATTAAAAATTATTTAAGACTCTATAATATGGTTTGTAAGTAATCGTTCAAATTGTTTCCCAAAAACATTATTTTTTACTTTCTATACAAAAAGATAAAATGAATAATTTTTTAACATACACAAATTTATCACATTTTCCCAACATAATTACAATTTTTTTGATTTAATGAATTATTTTAAATGATTCATGGTAATTTTTAAATAAAATAGGTTTCTTATTAATTTATAAGTATTTATATAAAAAGATATTATTATTCTAAATAAAATGTATCAATTTTTAATTTTAGTTATAGCTTAGATCTTACAAAAATTTATAACAGATAGAAGGAAATTATATTAAAATGATTATATGTAATATTATTCTATATATTTTAATGAAATTATATTACTAAAATATCCTCTCTCTGTAAGTTTTTATCATTTTCTCTCATCTCTTATTTATTTTTTCTAACCTTGACATTCTCCAAAATATAATATTTTATGATCATGTTCAATATCACTCCAATAATTCAATGGAAGTTAATTTTCTCTTATATATTTATATATTATTTTTTCATGAATATTACTATTATCATTTCTATATACCAGTTTTGTCTATGATGTTTTTAGAAGGAATCCTTCATTTAAATTTATTAATATACCTGAGAAAATAATAACATTTCATATACTATTTTTTTAATTTGAGTGTTTATGTATAGAAATTAAATTCCTATAGTGAATGAATTAGACTTTGTATGTGATAGGTGGGGCCCAATATATTCTATTGATGATTTATAAGGGATCACATGATAATGTAGACTTGATAATTGGTGTATTACAACCTAATTATATATGATTTCTAGGAAAAAGGCATTTATATTGGGATTATGATGTTTAATATTATTCATTATATTATTATGAAAAAAGTTTTTTTTATTGATTTGATAATTATTTCTGAAATCCATCGATATATCCCACTTTATTGATATCATTAAAGTTGATTTTTTGATTATCTACCATCGATTATTAATTATTACATATTTAATAATTATAAATTAACTCGATAAAACACTTTATGAGCATTATAGATCCACCATTATTTTTTTCCATACGATATGATTAAGTATTATTTTAATAATTTTCATGGAAAAAGATATTTAATTTGAATTTTTTTTATTTTTTTTCTTATTTAAAATGTTAATAATGCATGAATATGGTTCTTAAGCCCTTGAAAAATGATTTGTTCTTGTTGATTTTAACCCTTTTATCTTATTCTATTGTAATAAAATAAACACCCAATCTTGGTTAAAGTAGTTGGAGTCTTTAAAGTTTCAAATTTAGAATGTTTAATGGAAACCTTGGGTACTATATTTATATAAATATAGATTAGAGAACACTACCCTTTGGAAACCCATAATGACAAGTCCGACAATGAATAATATCACACGTTTTGCTAATTTAGTTATTGTGTGGGTTTACTAGAATATAGAACTATATTTATATACTGTAAAATGTATATGGTTTTGGAATAAATACACCAAGGGTTAAAAAATATGATGTTGGTGGATTGGGTATTAAATTAATCAGTACTAGTTTATGATTAGTGGGTTTATGGTAATAATCATAAATAAAACTATCAATGGATATTCTTAGATTAATTTATATTTCATTTTTTTAAGATACATAATAAATGTGAGGATAAAACGTAAGAAAACCTACAATATTAAATAGTAATATGGGAGAAACCTAATGTGTATTTGATTTATAAGTCTAATGTTGATCATTTGTTTAATGTCATAGGTACCCGTTTTTTTGTGATGATAATTTAAGATAGTTAAGGATATATTTAGAGAAATTTATGGAAATACAACCCTTTTTTAGTATATGATTTATTAAAATATTTATTTCAAGGAAAAAATTATATTTTATGGAAATATATTAAAAGGTATTGATAAACACTAGGTTTAATGTGATATTTTGTTCTAATATATTTAATTGGGATAAATGAGTAATCATATATTAAGAATATATGTTTCACCAAAAATATAACCATGAGATTTCATTTTAAGAATATAGCATTTATTATCTTTGAGAAGAATATATGTTTTTATTAAGGATTATTGGAGATTCAGGATAATTTATGGAAGTATTAATATATTTTTGGTGATATTTGGATAGGTTATATACATTTATAGTAAATTAATTTATGTGTGATTATAATTTTTATAGATACATATTAAATTGATCCTGGATGAATATGTGATCAAATTGTATTTTTGTTTTTTAACATGATCTGTAATATTTTTGAAGAGTTTCATGGTTATTTATTATGGAATGATTTATGTTGAACATTTAATATTGTCATCAAGGTTTTATTATTAATTTATTATATCCTCATATGAAGGTTACTTCAAATGATGTCTTATCTCATCTTGTGCTTACTATTTTGGTATTTGATAATAAAGAGAAATACGTGGAATAATTTTTCATCCAATGAATATTATAGTTAATTAAAATATCATTTTAGTTATTTGAGAATGGAATGTTATTAATTATCATGAAGATTTATATTGATCGATGAAATAAGTTTTATATAATCGGAAGAAATCAAATATGTAGGTTTTATTTTTTTTCTATCCAATTAGTAATAAAATTCCACAAACATAAGAAAATATAAAGGTAATTATATCACATACTATATAGAAAGTAACACTCATATAACAAGTAAAATATTCAATGACTCATAGGAATGTTAGAGTCTTGTAGATATATATTCATAATAAGTTAAAAGCTCATAAACTTAAAATTAATGTGCATGAATAATTTTAAACTGACTTTATTAATATTATATGATATATATTGTTCAGGAAAAAAGAATTAATATTGAAATGGTATAATGTATATAACATGGGTATAATTTAATACAATAACATTTTAGTCTAATTTTTTATTATAAAATTACACTATTATTGATATCATGCAACACATGTAATCTCGATCTTAAACAAACCATACAAAATACTAAATATTACTATTATAACCTAGATAATGTGTTTGAGGGTATAAATAAGAATAAAAAATATTAAAATTTATGTAAAATTAATTTTTTAAATATAAATATTGAATTCAATTATGTAGTTTAATATTCATCAAATTTCTGTTATAAGGAAATGTATAAGAATAAATTCATTTTATTATTTAAAGAATCATTTATACAAAATGTGTTTTGTTTTATTTTTTTTCATGGATATTGTAATTAATTTATTCTAAATTTATTAAAATTTATTTTCAAAACTAATATCATTTAAAAAATTAATTTTTCAATATTATCTTATATATATATTTTTGGAATTGTTCAAAAACAAGTTAATTTTTTAGTGAATAGATAAAATTATCGATTTGTAAAATTGTAATTTATTCTCTATAAATCAAGTAATACAGAAACTGTATTATATTTTTAATTTTATTTTAATGTAACATAAATTTTTTAAAATTTATTTATATAATTTCAATGTAATTAAAAGTATATTTTTTTGGGGATAAGTCAATTTTTATTCTTCAACACTCATTTTTTCAGAAAACTACTTTTATGTGAAAAATGTTTTTTCGACTTATTTAATTAAATTATCCCATAATTATGTATAAGATTAATGAAATTAACATATTATATATATATCAATATTATTTTAATTTATTTAATTATGAGTACAATCTATATATTTGATTTAATATTATCATATGATTATATAACTTTATTTCTTGAAAAATCATTTTAATCATGTTTTGGGGGTTTATTAATTAAATTATATAATCCATTTATAGAAATTTAATTTTATAAAAAGGATTCCATATTATCAAAATGATAAATATTTTTAATTAAAAACTTTTTATTTTTAGGAACATCGAATAGTTACTTTCTAAATATTTGACACCACAATAAGGTTAAATCATGAAATTTAGGATAAAAATAATGTGAAAAGGCTTTGAAAATATATCGAGCGACTAGATTATTTAAATTGGATGGTATAATTTCATCCATAATCATAATAAATCTTTATATATGTTGATGTTGTTCCATTTTTATTTCACAATTACCATAATATTATATATTTAAATGAAAATTCCAAATTATTAATTTATTTCATTTAATTTAAATTATATTTTTATATATGGATGTGATGATTTTATGAATTCATATTAAAGGATATTATAAATATAATTTTTTTTCATGATGGTATTTTATTTCTACTTTTAGAATAATAATCCTATAAACACCATGTTCTCCCCTTATTTAGTGTTCTTGGGGTTTCTTCACAGGATTCATCTCCCCCTCCTCTAGCATGGATCAACGGATCGGTGTTGACCCCTATGAATCAGATCCTAGAGGGGGTGTGGCTCGACAACAACTTCTTTGGGATCTTATCCTAGAGGGGGGAAATCGGCGATGACTTCAACATGGTTCTGCTGTGGCTCAGGCTTGCTCCAACTCTCTCAGTATAATTGGAATACGGCCATGAAATAACACCAGTGGTTTTATCTCGTCATGGTGATGGAGTGTTGGGAAGGATCTGGTTGGTTGGTCTCACCGTTGGCTTATGGTGGCGGATTATTTTTTTGGCGATGACGTGACTTGACCTCTTTAGGTGTTTTGGCTTTGTATTCTTTGGTTCTTGGAGTTGGATTCTGGAATCGAGATCAGGTCGTGGATGTTTATTGGCTTTGGGTGAGTTTTGGTGGGGCACAACACCTAATCCGAAGAGCCTCAGAGGGAGGAAGGTTTGGTTTTTCTTTGTCTACAATGATTCTGATGCACTATTGGTGTTCTTATGGTGGTTTCATTGCCAGATATGTCCCTGTTCTTCCCACTGGTACCTTCTGCCTTCAGTGGTTCATCTTATTTAGAACTCAGAGTGGGTTCTCTCATAGATTTGAATTGACCATATATATCCCATAACAGCGTTACTGGCTTTGAACATCTCGGTTCCCCACTTCTACGATGCTCTTTTGATATGTTTTTGGATCTTCCAGTCATGGGTGGCGATTACATGGCTATATACTCCTTGGGTTGTCCGGCTTTTCGGATTTCTATGGATGTGTTTGAAGGGTTCCTTGTGTTCGCAACATGTTTATTCTTGTTTCAGTTTCTGGAATGATTGATATAAGAGAGTTCAACTTGGATCTACCCTTTTTCTTGTATTTTTAAATCTACAGGTGTTTTGTCTCTCTAAAGGGTTTTGATGTGTCGGGGGAAGTTGTGTTTTTTGGTTTCGATCTTGGAGGTAGAGAGCTATACAACTGGACTTGATCACTGAGAATATACCTAGAGGAGGTTTTAGAGCTAGTCGTTTACCTTTTTAGTGCTTTTTGGATACTATTGTTTGAAAGGGTATGTCGTAAGCCATCAGATCGATACTGTTCAATGACACATGACAATTGCTAGCTGATTAGCCTTTCATCATTGGTGTGCTTCATTTGTTTTTATGCTAGGGGGGGCTGCTCTGTTTTTTTATATTTTTGTTATTGTTTTGGTCCTTTGGGTGTGATTTTCTAATCTTTATGAAGTTCTTGGGTTTCCACATTCTTCCCTAAATAGGGGTATATATAAATAATAAAAATATTTGAAGGCCTTCGATCCATTGGATGAATTTTATAGAGTCTTTTGTATGCCCATAATACTAAGTGTATGGTCCATAAGATGACTTCAAAATGAACTTCTTCAAATTAGTGGTAATAATATTTATTGAAGAAATTATTTTTTCTTCTTCATTTACCACCTTTAATTATATCTTAAGCATTATAAAATTATAACACTATTATATCCCATATAATGATATTTTTTTGTATTTATTTCATAATTTTATTCTTATATATCTCTATCATGGGGAGAAAAATGATCTCTTGTTTGTACGATGAACTACCAGCTCACAATAAGATGTAATTTTTTTCCATCACTGTCTCAAATTGATAGAAATAAAAATATAAATAATTTATATATATGATAATTTTTAAACAATTATGATTACACATATTTTATACATCAACTATATAAACATTCCACCATTTAAAATTTGACAATTTTTCTCGTGTGTATGCATAGACTTCCAAATCTATGAAGTGATAAGATTCAATTTTCATAACCATTTTTCAATAATGATTATTAAAAATATGTGTACAAAAGATATATTATTTTTATATCTTGTTTGAAATTGTGATTATTTTTTAATTTTTATCAATATATAATGACTATAATTGTCGAATCATAACATATATGAAAAATGAAATAGTTAACACCTGTAACAATGAAAATAATGAATGATTGTTAATGAATTGGTGATAGGATGTCATAGTCTCATTATATATGATACTATAGATATTTATTAGGTTATGTTATATTAGTATTATAATTTTAAATTCATTATACTGTATGCAGAAGAAAATTCATCTAAGAGGAAGAATCGCTATATTTTTTTTCATTGTGTTATATCACTTTTTAATTTACTATATTATATAAAGGTTTTGTGTAATATAACATATGATTCATTAATTTTCATTATTGTTTTTATAATGGTTTTCATTTTTTCACTTAATAACTTCATTGAAATTCTATCACATTAAATTTTATAATATTTCTAGTGATTTTCATCTCATTCACCATTCATTTTGTCTTGTGTTATAATATGAACCTATATCATATAGATAGTGTATATGATACACCATTACATATTATGTCCTAAATTATTCATTATTCATCGTATTTAAATTTTTCCATCACTTTATATATTATAATCGGTCTTAATCTAAATGTCACCAAATTAGTAAATTATTTATGTTACAATGTCATTTATATTGGATGTATTTTTATTTGAAACCATTTATGGGGAATTATTTGTTATTATTTTATTGAACCACATATAATTTTTTCACCTAAATTCATAATAGTATTTCACGTAAATATATTCAATATTTAATTTTTTTATTCAAGGAAATCAATAAGAATGTTTCCAATAAGTGATACAGCCTATATTTATTCTTCTCGATCAGTAATAATTTTTCTTGGTATCCACATTATACTACTAATTTCAATAATGATCATATTTATGTTCTAATTAATACTAAAATTCATTTTATGATATATTTTAATTTATATACTATAACACCCTTATATGGGAGCCACGAAACTGGTGCCTTGATTTGATTCTCCACACGATCCCAAGCACACCTCCCCATACACAAAGGATGACAACAAGGAGGGAGGGTCTAAATAGAACTTTGGAGAGAATATACTATCCTTATGAGAGTATATAAATAATATATATAATACCAAAAATACAAAAAAATGTTATATGTTGTAAGTGGAGAAAAATGGTAATATCCAACATCATGTTAGGTGAAACATGTGAAACAAAGAGATACATGCACTACTTGTTTGGAAATCACACAACAAAACCCCAAATAATGAAACTATGAAAATACCATTATCATAGTCCCTTGAATTAACTTAGTCCAAAAATACCATTCTCTATCCTATCATCCAAAATGGAAACCATGATTGAGCTCTCTACTATGAACCAATAAGAATAAATAGCTTCTGATTGGGTACCAAAGTGCCATAAAGGCCTGATAAGGGTGTGATTATAACTTAGTAGTCCACCACTAATGATGTATAAAGAAACATACAATCGAAGAAACAATGTATAAATATAAAAAGAACTAAAATATAAAATAAATGGAAAATGGTTTTAACAATATACCGTATTCAGTTATCCTATTTAGCTCACAGGTCCCAAAATGACACCTAAACCAACCAAATAAGCAGCATACATGCTACTCATTTGAACCATATAATACGAGATATACACAATAAATATTTGAAGGAAAATTAATCATGTATTTAAAAATTAGGTATCAAGAATAATCAGTCCTAGTACCTACACCACGCTCGATGTTAGTAGTGCTTTAATATTTATACCTACAACCAAAATAACAGTACAAAGTGCCATGTCTAATATTTAAAATCAACAAAATTTAGTTTCATGTACAAACATCCTAAAATAATTAGTTTGGAGTTCAATTTCATACCATCCACACCCTTGTGTGTGGAGTTTAATATCCACCATTTCTATTTCAGATATGTCGAGAAGCATGTCCATCATCCCCAATCGATTCCATTAAGATCTCTAAATCAATGTTCCACATGCATAAAATTTTAAAACATTGAAAAAAATAGGTCACCTTTTTCCTTTTATTTTATCCCAATGGTATATTATTTTCAACATCGTTAGTCAAATTACACAAATAAACAATTTCAAACATTCTTATTATAACTCATTTGTTAAATTTTCTTTAAAACCATTTAACAACTTAACCATTCCCCTTAAACCATTTTAAATTTCATCAGTTTAAAATTTGTAATAATAAATATATAACCCTTTATTAAATTATAATTAATAACCCTCAAATAATTTAACCTCACAACCATTCTCCTTTAATTATGCTAATATTTCAAGAAAAGAGTACAACCATCATAAACCAAAATCTCACAATTCCACTATTTACAACACATTTTTACCATTTAAAGAGAATTAACTCACCAATGGGTGGACACAGTTCTGATATCTATGTAATCAATGATTCTAATGGGGTCCATGAAGGGTTAAATACATCACTTCAAGGCCCAATATACAATCTTATTAAAATTTAGTGATTAAATTAATTGCACGTTGAAAACATTGAATTCATCACATAAACATGAAAAATTATGGAGACAATATGAAATATATTTTGGACCACAAAAATCATTGGAATACTTAAAAATTCAACACAATGGGTAAATAATTCGCCCATACCTAACGAAAATTTCATCTACAACCCGATAAATGAATTAAATCACGCCATCTCAAATAATTAAATTTAATCATGAATTATAACTAATTTAAAAAATTTCACCAACTAAACTGAAGTGATGGAAATATACTAGGATCACTTATCACACCTAAACCATGGATAATTGTCTACCAAATACTTATAGCATACCATTAATTACATTTAGGGCCAAATCCCTAACAAAAAACAACATTTAGCAAGTTAATTTTTATCCAATTGTATATAAAACCTATGAAAATTTTATTTTAGTTTCATAACATAATGAAACACTAAGAAACCACATATAAGAGCCATATTAGGATCTCTCCCACCCAATACAACCATAAGTACCATCATCCTTAGCTGATTCCACCATGCTCATATTGGATTGGTTCTAAAACCCAAAATTCAGACATTTTATATTAAAATAAAAAAATGAAAAGATCTAGTTATGTAGGGGGAATATAAAAGATACATTAATTCCTAAATAAATGTAAAATGAAATTTTTTTTAATGGGGATTTAATAAAAAATCAATGGAGGAGGATCCAACCTATGGGTCATGTATTTGAGGTAAAGAGAAAATGATGGGGTTAGTTTAAATTCAAAAGGGTCAAAATGGTACGGTCACTATTTTAATTATTATTTTTGAATCCTCAGGGATTTGATGCATACTTGAAAAAACCATTCAAAAAAATGTTCCCTTAAATCCGAAAAACCCTCTATGTACTATCATGGTCCGCATTTTTCAAAACTCTATTATGAATATGAATTCAACACTTTCCACCACCAATAACTCTTGTATAGTTTGGAGATATGGTTTATTAACAAAGATCTACCTTTTAAACACTCCATTCGACCCCTCTATAGAGCTAAAATGATGTACCTATTAACATGAACAGACCATGCAACATAACTTATGCCCTTCGTAACCTCACATGGTTTACCTCGAACCATTTAATTACTATGAAAACAAATAATGGCCAGTTCAAACTGAACTAAAAAGTACCTAAGCATAATGGTGTCACATAGTTTCTCCGAATATCTGCACACCAAACCATGCACTCTAGCTATAAAACTCCAAACCCCCAAAAACATAACCTATAGCTCTAGAGTAACACCCCAAAACTCAACATCTATTATTTAAATCATACCTCATATAAAAATGACATATTGATGAATTTAAAATCTCAATATTAAATATGAGTGTTGTTTCAAAATTTGACCCAGCCCATAAATGAAATTTCAAAATATATTTAATGAATTTGAAATCATATAAATACATTATCTGATAATCTCCCCACTACAATACTTATATTATTTGAAAATTCTAGGTGGTCATCCATCCACATCCCCTAACCTATATAATTCTCTAATTTATATCTCCACAACATCATTCCTAAAGAAATTCTTGAATCACAACCAAGGCATAACCGCCATCAAAAGGTTCTCAAACCATAAAAACCCAATCCAAACACTATTTTCAATTCAAAAACACCATGATGGTGCTTAACTGATCCAATCCAAACATAAAACAAATAGTGTTGTTGTTTGATTAACCACTATGCCTATGAGGATCCCCACTATAATTTATATCTTAGAATCACCAAACTTCCAATTATTGGAAACAATACAATCATAAAATCTCATTTGAACCTCAGAATCATGATCACACAATGTACCTAAATAGTATTAATGTTGTTCATTCGAAAAAAATCACATGGATTCAATTACAATTGGTACTCATACTAAAAATCAAAAACCCCTCTATAATGGAAATATACATGTTGTCCATGCACGGACTATGAATAACCCCCACCCCATCCCAATTCTATTATAGAAATAAACCCATAAAATCCAAGAAAACATTCTGGATGCAACTTTAAAATCACCGCATCCAACTACATGTTAAATCACATTATAGAACCTCAATAGTTTAAACATCCTAAAAACACACTACTTTATATTTCGATTCACTACTGGCTTACCAGGATACATCACCTTCATGATCGAGGGAATTCAATGACCATCCAAATAAACCCTCCCGATTCCATTCATGAATATCGATGAGATTCCATAGAATGAATTTAAACTATCCAAAAACTGTCATTGTACCTTATAAAAGACACCAATGCCCCTCCAGAATAATCACACTCAAAATACATTCAAACCACATCAGTTAATTAAACCAAGATAGTCTGTATCATGAACCATATCTATTGATCATTTGAAAATCATCCAATAATCCATGTAGGTACCTCACACATTCCCCACCGACATCCCAATACCACAATAACCAATAAAACCAATACATTGTTATCTCCACATTTATATGACCCTTCCCGCATGAGGGTCATCCCATCATGACTGATGTGTCACTATACACTATAAGAGTTTCTTTACAATTACCTTAATCTAAAAACTCTAACTTCCAAAACCCATGTTACATTCTATACTGACCGAGGAATTGGAAATGTGTTCTCCACTCACACCTGAGTGAAAAATGAAATGTCATCTATGTCCCATTCCCAGATTCCATGAATAATATCTATGGCATTCTTGAACATGTCCATTATAAGGACCTCATATACAAATAGAAGATGGTGCACTCTCCACCATACATATTCACTTTCACTACTCCATGCGTGAAACCTCCAAGGATAATATTCATTAAACAAGAAAAAACATTTAAATAGATCTCCATATAGCTAATTATCTCTTAGTAGACATAAGATGATGTCAATATATTAGGCATGTTTGTCTCTATACAGGGTGTATGATAAGATTTCATTCAGTGATACGACTACAACGGATCCATTCTCGATGTCATATCTTAGTATAATGGCAAATTAACCCATTAAAAATCATTAGAACTTCCTACCAAAAAGAATATCATCATCTCAATGAAAACAAAAATAATGATAGAATCATTAATAAAAAATCCCATGAAATGAATGCATAACTACTATGTAGCTATGAACCAATGTTTTTTGTTTCAATATATCTTCCACATCACTTGAAATCTATTTTCACATCTAGGATAATTTTATGTGGAATCCAAAATGAATTTTCGCTACAATACATGACTAAATGACCTCATACATACCTATCTCACATCACTATGATTTTAGTAAAAACCCCAATTACATTATCAATAGATAGTTTTTCATATATTCCAAATAGAATCACACTTGTCCAGTATGTTCTTGTTATCCTGACCACTCAAAATAACCATTAGGGTTTACCCTTTCTAATAATAATTTAGTGATCTTGGTTCAAAATTCCACGAGTTTTATATCATCAAAAATAAGTCCATATTCTTAAATAAATAGTTGGGAGTTCATTCTATACCATCAACCACACTGGAGTCATGTTCTCCAATACATTTCCATCTAACAACAAAACCATTCCAAAAATATTTATTTAACAACATGAAAACCCATCATCTATAGAATCATTCTTTGATTAGAATCATCTTTTTACCACCCCATGTTCTTGGGAAATATTTTTTCGAAAAGAATTTAATATTTTTGAAATTTTTATTACTTGTAACTGTTTTTTTATATTCATTTACATTCAAAATAGAGTTTAAATATAACGTTTCATTTTATTAAAATATTATTATATGATAGTTATCTACTTTTTATATGAATAATTTGAATAGATAGGGTTATCAAAATTTAAAAAATATATGTTTTAAACCTATATATAAAATAATTGATATGATAACCAAATAATTAAAAATATAAATAAAAACTACTTGAAAATAAATTAAATATATTTATAGGAAATTAATTTTCTGCAAACAAACAAATTCTACAAAAATAAATTTACAAAACAATTTTATTGGATTATTTTAATGAATTTTATAAATTATCTATGAAATAATCTATTTAACATTCATATTATTCATTGTATAAATAATAGATAATAATAAACCCATTTTTACACTTAAAACTTTAATTTTCTAGAAAAAAGTTTTTTTAATTTCTTGTGCACTTATGTTAAAACTATTATTTGAATATTTTAGAAAATTTATTTCAAAATAGAATTTTAAATTTAATAATTTAAATTTAAAATTATTTTAGGGTAATTTATTTGCTAATATTTTTTAGAATATTAATTATTTGGGGAATTGGGAAAATACTAAATTTTAATTAAAAAAATATATTTTTTAACAAATTAATTATAAATCTATAATAATTATTAAATTGGTTTAAAATTATAATAAATTAATTTAAATACCTATTAATACTTTTGTTTCATTGGAATCATGTTCATACTAAATTTTGAGATAAAATCCATATAAACTATTTATCTTTTACTCCCAAAACACGCTTTCTCCTCACCTATGGAGGATTAATTTTAAATATAATTTTTCCAATTCGATAATATAAATTAAAAAAAGGAATTCAATATTTATAATATAAATAATTTATAATTATTATTTGGTTTAAAATATAATTTTCTCAAATTTAAAAGTGAAAAAATAAAAATTAATTATCGAGGTGATAGAAAAAATGGGCTTACCTGGGGTTAAACTAAAACATAATGATTAAAATGACCTAATATTTTTCTAAAATATATTTGATATAAATATTTCCAACATATAATTTCTCTGTATCTATATTAATCACCTATCAAGACTTTAGGAATGTTAAAAACAAGGGTACATTTTTTCATTGCAAATATTATAACTGTGCCACTCATGTCACTTATAAAAGGTAACCCCTCTCCACTCATCTTTACAATTTTAGAACCATTTTTTCATTCAATACATACAAAAAACACTGTAAAAATTCCATCATATAATTATATAATACTTTATATAGATATAAATCTAATTTAGTAAGGATTTTTTTAGAAATATAAGAATGTTACCTGAAGAATATGTAACGTTATTCAATGATAATTTTATTTTATTTCGTTATAGACCTCTATAAATATTTATTTGACCATGTTGATATAATAATATAAGTATAATAAATATTTTTATATGAATTTATTTTAATTTAATTATAAATATCGATCCCCACATCCATAAAATGAGTTATGAAGTCATCATTAATGTGTATAGTGAATGACTGCTCCATGAACCGATGTCAGTAATTTTTCCATTATCACCTATCACAACTAGCATGATGATGGATATAAAGTACATAAAATATATTTATAAAATAATTATAAATATTGATTCATTATATCATTTTTTTAATATTTTCATTTCATGGGTGTTATGATAATGTTGTTTGTTTGTATGATAATGTAATACCTCCTAAAGCAATGTGATTAGTTTTCACTGACCCATTACATGGAAGATAATAAAGATAATGTTAATGAATATATCTGATATACGTGAAATAATAATGATATTAATGAAATATTTTTCATTATAAAATATATTATATCATTTTACTTTTATTTTTTCATGCACCAAAAGATGATAACATAGTTTGGGAATGACTGCACTAATTTGTTCTAAAAGCAATATGACTCTATTTTCCTCACAAAAAAATAGATGATATTTTAACATATATTTAAATAAAAAATTATTTATTTTGGTAGTATCATTATTTAATGTTATAATATTTCATACATTTTCAATAAATATCATTAAAAAATACAACGATACTCATGCATACTTATAGCATACCATCTCCATGATGGTAAAATATATATTTTCACAAAACCATATTTAATTATTAATAATTAATGTATAATTTATACAAAAATATGATATTTATTTCATTATTAGTATTCAATAGATTCTGGAATTATGATTAAATAAATAGTTTTGAATATAAAAAATAAATACATATATAAAAAACAAATTGGCTACTACCTGAAACATGATTTGGAAAAGGAATTGGTATTGAATTTGTAATTAATGGTCATAAGTAAATATTATAAGGTATAATATAAGGTATAATATATATATATATATATATTTATATCATTAATTTTTAATTAATTGATATTTATTATAAATGAGGATTAAACTTGTATAAATGGATTTGAGACTTAATTTATGGGATTTATAGTGTCCCTTTTATTTGTAGAGATAAATTAAAATTCACCACTCTTTTATTTTGTGTATTGTAAATAATAATCCATTTACATATTATAGCATCGATATAAACAATTTAATGCAATTATTTGTTTCATTTGATGTTATTATTTAAGGGATCTTATGATTCAAATTATTACAAAAGATGTAAGGGGCTATAATTTCACTTTTTACTTTTATAAGACACATTCCATATTTAGAACTTATTTATTTTATGTCATGTACATAATTCACATGAATATAATTTATGATTATTATCCTAAAATTTATAGGTATTTAAATATTAATTTGTTGACATCTCTTTCCTGAGAATTACATTTAAAAAGATACCAAAGTTGTTTGGGAATTTTGTCCTAGGATTCCAACATCAAGACATACTGTAGCATGTGCAGCTATATTCTTTATTGAGGAGTATATACAGACCCTTTAACTTTTAATATAATAAATATAGTTTTTTATAATATTTTAATATAAATTTAATGTTATTATTTTTTAGGGATTATAATTAAATGTTATAAAAGTGGGAATGGTTTTATGGTAGAGTATCATTGATTAACAAGATAGTTTTTTTTATTATAATGATTAAGTAATAATATTCATATTTCAATAAATAAAAGAATTTTATTCTCATATCGTTATTTCATGATTTTAAATTTTTTCCATTATTTTCTTCTCTCATTATTTACTCAAGATTTAAATATAATTTTTTTAAGAAAGATCATATTTATTTCTCTTCTATATTGAAGATCAGTATTTCGTTAAAAATCATGTTTGGTAAAAAAAATTAATAAATTTTTTATCATCCTATGAATTTTTTATTCGATAAGTTTTCACCGATGTTTTATTTAAAAAAATTGTTTTTAATAGAATATTTATTTCGCTTTCCAAACAATTTTCATTTGTATTTTACCGAAAATGAGAAAGGAATATTTTTTTACCCATAAAAAATGAATGATATTTTTAAATCTCAAGAATGGTAAATGATTCAATGGTTACTTATTAATTTTAGAAAGTTATATCTAAGGAAATTTATTTGCAATTGTTTTTATTTTTTAAAATGTATTTTCAATATGGAATGTATTTTTTTCAAAAAACATTGAAAATGGTTTTTTTTCTCATTCATTTTTTATGTAATACGATATCCTTTAATTATACTTCTGTTTTATAAGAGATATGATACAAGGACACCATTATTATTCTTCAACTAAATTGTTAATATTTATAATGAAAATATATTAATGAAACCCTTTTTTATTACACATGCCATACCATGATAAAACTCACTTGAAATATATTTCTTTTTTCCATGGGTAATAATATGATGAAATTTTTATATTACTATGAATCATATTAATTTTCCATAAGTAATTAAATGATGAAAATTTTATGAAATTAATTTAATTTCATGGGTTATGATATTATTATTTTTTAGTATTTTATGAAACACATATTTACTATATTCATTATTATATAGGTACGACCTATATATCCCTCCAATGTATTCGGTAACATATAATGATACATGAGATTAATGTGTACATGTGAGGTTATCCAAATCCCAATGTATGGTACACATGAGTTCCTTACATGCCTGAATAAGTTACAAAAGTTGTTATCCCAATCCTAACTTATTATGAAAGTATTGGTTTGTAGACGGGACATAATCTAATCTATGCTTTTGTGTATGCCACGCATATATTTATTATTCTAATGTTATGATATCATTGATCTTGTTATTTTAATATCTTATTAAATTAATAATAATTTATTCCATGACTAAATAATATGATCTTTTATGGACATTGTTTAGTTTTCAAATATAACACTAATGTTCTCATCCCCTTGTACTCATGTTATTCTAATGAATCTTCTTTGTTTAAACTTGATAATAATCTAATCTCCAAATTTATTATCTTTCCCTTCCATAGGTTATGAAGAAAAGATTTATATAGGAGTATAAAAGGGAAATATTATTAAAGATGACATTGAATATATTTCAAGAATTAAGAATATTGTGTTCTCTGTTTTCAAAAGAAGTAAACCATTATGGTCCTCAGGAATGTGTTTGTGTAATGTAATGGATATTCATCTAAAAAGATGTAATTACTAAATATGAGAATCCTGGGTATGTTTTGTCAAAATAATATGAAATGTATGGAATATAATCCTTGGGAACTATAACCTATGAGTGTTGGAAAAGGCATGGATCACCTCCCAAGGGCTTTATTAAGAAATGGATATCATTGTGTATGGTGGTGTGTCCTGTCTTAGAGGTGTTGCCTCCCATGGAGTTCTCAGATAGGTATCAAATAATGGCCACTAAGAATAATTATAGATCTATATAGTTGTTATTAATGAAATATTTTAGTCAAACATTAGGAAATAGTTTGAGGAATATTTATTGATAACCCTAGGTATATTTCTAATTATAATTTTAGGACACAACTATGTATAATTCTTGAGGATGATTCAAAGTATAATAAAAGGTCCATTAATTATGATAAATGATATAAAGAGTGGTATCGAGTAATAAAATCTTTATTAGGATACTATAATTGGATGTGCCTCTCACAATAGGGTACCTGGGGTAAATAAATTTTAAAATTAAACATTAATTTGGACTGGATCATTACATTTTTGCCATCAATGGGCCTTTCCACACAAATAGTTTGACACTTTCAAGGGATATTCTTCTGAAATATGGAAACTCTTTATGAACCATCATAAAATATTTAAATATATGATTATCATGGATGACATAGGTTAAGACTAAGGTGTCATATATTTAAAATAATTTTTCATGACATATATATCATATATGTGATTTTTTATGATTATCCAGTTTTACATGATGATTAACATTACTAGTAATATTTGTTTTTATATTAGTAAATGCTGGGAAACATATAGATCCTAGTTGTAATTGAATATAGTGATCAATTTTCTAATTATAATATTTGTTTGAGCATTTATGGTTTGATGTATGTTGTGATTATTCCTAGTCATTTATCACTCAAAAGGATTAGCAATCTGAACCTTTTCTAACACTCATTCTTTTCTGAGAAAAAATCATAGAGTTCACATTGATTTTGAGTATTGATTTATATAGAGGAAGGAATATTTTTTTATATATGTTAATTATGTGCGAAGATATAACGCCCCGACCCCAGTTTCCTAGAGTCAGTGTATTATTACATAACATTGACATGATCACAAGAAAGATCAAGTCTCGAAAGACCGATTAGTTTAGTAGTCATGGAATAATTAGATACATTCAGAAAGTTTACATTACATCATAATATGAAAATTACTTCAACAACATCTTGACTTAATATCCCCTCATACTATCCCTACAGGTCATTCATAAATAACTTCTTCACATCCTGGGAAAAATAAAACATTGAAAGGGGTGAGATCAGATTCTCAGTAAGGATAACAATATAGAGAAACCTTTCAAAAATAAGCATAAACATTTAAGGTAATGTATAACTAAAACAAAATCCTTTTAAACATGATCTTCAAAATAATATGGAAATTATAAAATGAAATGATTCTATTTACTTATTCACATGGATATTATACTAGTTAAATAATCACATGCAATATCAATAACCACTTTCATAATGATGGAATGTATAATGCCAGACTATCATAACCACATAGCCAAGGCCTCATGCCAAGACTACAAATAATATTTTGTCAAGGCCTTGTTCCAAAACACTAGTTTGTCTCATGATACCTACCGATGCATCAAGGAGCTATAGCGAGCTCCAGCCATCAATTATTAAGTCCAATGCATTCCTCATATGAACAGGTTTAATCATAACATAAATATTCGTATTAAAACTAGCATACGAAATGTCAATACTTTCTCAATAAGCCATGAATGGTATAAAAATAACACATCCACAATCAATCATATCACAAAACCTTCAATACAATATGGATGTTTTGTATCACAACAAATAAACTTCAAATATGCTAAAAATCAATCAAAGGATGTTGAAATAGATGAAATCAAAACTATTTGAGAGAAATATTTCTTTTTTTAAAACATTTAAAAGTTATATAATTATAAAATAAAACATTTAATTTGAAAATTTTCTTATAAGCTTGTAATGGAAGCTTCAAAAATTTTATAATGGTGGAAGATAGCCGCATCAGCAATATAAGTTAGAAATACATTCCTACCTTAATTATGTCAAACAGGTTAAAAAGGACCTGCTTTGGAAAACGACGGAAAGATTCATTTATAAATTTATTATAAAAAGTAAAACATGGGTATAAATGAAATTAACCCATATTTGGTAAAATATTAAGAATGTTTTGAAATACATTTTTAAGAAACATGGATGTGGATGATAAAGAGGTCCAAGTAGATAATTACGTATAAACAATCTCGAATAATGAAGAGATTGTGAATTAAACACATACATTGTACTTTTCCCTAGTCGATGATATGTTAAACTCATGTATAATAGTTAAAACATTGTTATTAAATTATAAATGAACAATATACATAATTATGATATCATATATGATCTTCTAATAATGCATTGTTAATAATACTTTAGTATTATCGTCGTTTCAGGTGTTAATTTACTCGTTTTCTTTTCTATGTTTTATTACATAAGTCATGTTTGTTATGGATAGGTTGTATCTTATTCATATCCATAATGATATAATGTTCTTAAAAATTGTTTTTAATCATCAAATGTGAATTAGTCTTGAATGGATATGATGCGTAAAGAATCTCATCGCGTTCGTGGAGACGGTAGTCCGTACGTATGCACTAACGACAATATCATTATTTTGATATTAAAATAATATATAATTGGATGTTATATCATATATTCAGAATAAGTATCATGTTATATTTATTATTTATATGAATTACACATCCATATGATACCCGTCCAAGTAATAATATATTGAAAAACAATTACACCACGACGTGGAGACGGTAAGCCATACGTACGCATGTATGGTGACATGTCATTCAAAGGATGGATATAATACTGAATATGGTTGTAAAATATTTATAATAACATCAAAGTATATAGGAGATACTAGAGTTATAATTTTAAAATGGGAATAACAATAAAATAATAAGATTAAGAAGAAATGAACTTGAAAAGGGGTGGTGAAAACATTTCCTCTCCTTCGGGTTATTCTTTTTGATTTGATCAAAATGGCTCAGTATGATGGCTTTATGATCAAACAAAGGCCTATATGTTGAATTTAGGGAAGTCTAGAGTGTATTTTGGTAGGTTTTTGCCGATCCAAAAGGCTTTTATGTTGTGAATAATTGGTTAGATGTGGTTTCCTTTTATAAGGGGGGGAGGGGCACCTTAGAAACAATCTTGAAATATTATTTTATAATAAATTCATATTCTATTTCTAATAGCTCAAAAGATGATTATTTAAAATTAAAGGTGGAAAACGCTCAATAGAGACTCAACCAATATAATTTAGACAGGTTTGGGTAATTATATTAACCTTATCTTTTAGTTTTACCTCTTAGTTAATTAGTTTGACACTTACCATGTCACTCTGTATTTTTATATTATATAGTTAATAAACTTACTATATACCTCCAAATGACCCCTAGTGGCACATTAATGATATACCTATTATGATATAAGTCTCTTGGCCAATCCATCAATTTTAATGAATTTAATATAAATTAATAATATAATATTTGTTTTAAAAACCTTTTTATGTCAATTTTGACACTATTTGGTATTTTGTTCTTGATAAATTTCTAACAGCATTATTACTCGAAAAAAAATATATATAAACAATCCTAATATGTCATAGTAATCTATAAAATTATAGGAATTAATAAAAAGTCCCAAATTACATTTATTTGGGTATTTATAATATAAATTATCTTAATCTTTCATTAATATGGTAATTACTACATCATCAATGTGTCATAAATAAATAAAATTATTTAATGTCTACAAATTATAGATAAAATAAAATTATGTAGGAAATCTTGTTATACTTCTAATGAATATTTATAGTAGAAAATATAACATATATAACCCTATGAAAAAATTGTTTTTTCTAAAAGATATATGCTTATGTCATTTTTGTATTTACTTTAACTTAATTAATATAAAGTGTCATTATCACTTACAAGTGGATCCATGGGGTCCCAAAATCGACCAAATTATTCCCATAGTGAGAAATGTTTCAACCAATTGGGTTAAGACACATTTTATGGAAATTTATTATTATTATATTATTATTTTGTTTACCCTTATTTATCGGATTTACTCTTTAACCGTGGTAAATAAAATATTTACCAAAATAATTATTCAAAATGTCTAAAAATAAAAGTTACCTATTTACACAATTTGGACATCATGATTCGAAATATTGAGTCTATTTTTCCAAAATCTAAACAAATAAGTGGCAGAAATTAATTTAAAATTAATTCACGCTGTCAAAACAAAAACCGTGTTTTAAAGGGATAATAACTATCACAAGATTGACACTTGTTTATGTCTGGTTTAAATGTGAAATTATGTCCAATGACCTAAATTGTATTAAATGGTAAAAATATATTCTTAATATAGTTTAAAACCACTCAAATTAATAATTTATCACTGTTAATTATTTCAATTAAAAAAGTTTTTTTAATTAAAATTGAGTAATTTTCACTATTCATCAAAATATAAAAGTTATCTGAAAAGTACCATAATTTCACCCTATGCTAATTTCGATATTCTGAAGCAATAAATGAAGTCCATTTTGAGAGATAATAATTATAAAATTTCAAAAAGTGTGTATTACTATTCATAATTGCTACTTTGATTGGTAGCGGTGTGTTAAAATCTCGAAGTTGCGTACAACACACGCTACTGTATTATCCAAAGAGAATCGTACAGTGGAAGATTGGGGTGATACATTCTCCCCTCCTTCAAATAATATTGTCCTAAAAATATCTAGAATACTACCACCGGAAAATAATCAGGTTGTTCTTCATCATATGTACTTGGGTCCCACATTTCCTTTTCCATTTTATGGTTTCTCCATAGATCTTTTACCAGACGAGTGGTCCGGTTTCTCACCACTTGTTCTCTCGTATCAAGTATCCTGACAGGCTCTTCGCAATAAGAGAGATTGTGCTTCAGTTCTAATTCCTCATAGGTTAGTACATGAGTTTGTTCAGGCATGTATTTTATCTACAGTGATAAGCGGAACACATCATGAACTTTGGAGAGATTTGGCGGCATTGCCAAAAGAAAAGCTACAGCCCCAATTCCTTCTAGAATTTCGAAAGGTCCCATGTACCTGGGACTCAATTTAGCATTCCTTCCAAAACATATAATTCCCTTCCATGGAGATACCTTCATGAAAACATGATCTCCTACATGAAATTCCAAATCAATCATTCGGTTATCGACAAAGCTCTTCTGCCTACTTTGAGCTTCTTCGATGTGGTTTTGGATTAGCTTTAACTTTCCATTGTTTCCTCCATAAGTTGTGGGCCTACAAGTTTTCTATCACCAACGTCATCCCAACATGTTGGTGTGCGACATCTCTTTCTGCATAACACTTAATATGGTTCCATTTGAATACAGGAATGGAAGCTATTGTTATAGGAAAATTCTACCAGATGTAAATATTGATCCCAGATATCCTGAAAGTCAATTGGGATTGTTCTCAACATGTCTTCTAAGGCTTGAATAGTTCATTCTGATTGTCCATCTTTTTGAGGGTGGTAATCAGTGCTCAAACTAAGTTCAATATCCAAGGCCTTCTGATTACTTTTCCAGAATCCTGATGTAAAACAGGGATCATGATCTGAGGCAATCGATAGGGGTACTCCATAAAGTCTCACAACTTCATTAATATATATTCTCGCTAGACGTTCAAGTGGTAAATCATACCTTATAGAAAGGAAATGTGTTTACTTGGTAAGACGATCAAAAAATGACCCATATTTCATCATTCCTTATAGGATATTTTGGTAGTCACAAGACAATGTCCATAGTGATATTATCCTATTTTCACTCAGGTATGGGAAGAGGTTGCATGACTCCTACAGGCTGTTGACTTCTAGCTTTCACTTGTTGACAAAGCATAAATCTTGACACAAAATCAGTAATCTCCCTCTACATGTTGTCCCACCAAAAATGTTCCTTTAAATCTATATACATTTTGGTGATCTAAGGGTGTATAGAGAAATTGGAACTATGAGCATCATCTAACAATTCCCTTTTTAAATCTGGTATATCGGTAACACAAAGTCTCTTCCCGAACTTCAAAATTCCATCTTCATACACATAGTCACTCAATTTACCATCATTCATAGCATTAATCTTCTTTTGAAATTCATCATCATCGGTATGAGAACTTTTAATCCTTTCTAGTAAAGATGGTTTGGAAACTATTTGAAAAAGCACTGATGTTTCACCTTCCATGTTTATTCCCATGTCCATCTTCACTAGATCCATGAAAATTGGATCCCTTACAATTCTCATATTGTTCACAACTCCATGAGATTTTCTGGTCAAAGCATCTACCACCTTATTTTCCTTCCCCAGGTGGTAGTGTATCGTACAATCATAAACCTTGAGTAATTCAAGCCATCTCATTTGCCTCATGTTGAGTTCTTTTTGTGAGAAAATATACTTCAAACTCTTGTGATTAGTAAAAATCTCACATTTTTCACCATAGAGGTAGTGTCTCTATATCATCAAAGCAAAGATCACAACTGCTAACACGAGATCATGAGTAGGATAGTTTTTTTTTCATTAGTTTACAACTGTCGTGATGCATTGGAAATAACCCTATCATTCTTCATAAGGACACAACCAAGTCCTTTCATTGATGTATCACTATAAATAAGGAACCCATCATTCCCCGATAGTAGATTCAATATTAGAGAATTGACTAATATTCTCTTCAGTTATTCAAAACATTCTTCACACTCTTTTTTCCTGAAAAATTTAACCCCTTTACGTGTGAGCTTCGTTAATGGGTTAGCTAATCAGGCAAAATTCTGGACAAAACGTCGATAATAACCTGCCAAACCAATAAAACTGCATACCTCAGTTATACATGTTGGTGCTGGAAATTCATGGATTTCCTTGGTCTTAGAAGGATCAACAAAGATTCCATCTTTATGATAATATGGCCAAGAAAAGAAATCTCCAGAATCCAGAATTCACACATGCTAAACTTCCCATACAATTCATGTCTTCTCAGAGTCTTTAGGATAATGAAAAAGTGATTTTCATGATCTTCATAGCTTTTGGAGTATACCAATATATCATCAATAAATACCACCAAAAAATCATCGAGATATTCATTGAAAACTCTATTCATTAGATCCATAAATACAAAGGGTGCATTAGTCAATCAAAAAGGCATTACTGTAAACTCGTAATGCCCATACCTTATTCGAAATGCTGTCTTCAAAATGTATTCCTTCTTCAAACACAACTGATGATATCAAGATCGAAGGTCAATATTTGAAAATTAATGACCTTCGATCTAGATGTTGTTCAAATAAATCATCAATGTCAGGTAGGGGATACTTGTTCATTATTGTTATAGTATTGATCTCCCTGTAGTCGATACATAACCTCATGGATCCATATTTCTTTTTAACAAAAAGAACATGGGATCCCCATGGACAAACACTAGGGAGAATAAATCCTTTATTACTCAATTCCTATATTTGTTTCTTTAGTTCGACTAATTCTACAATGGCCATTCTATAAGGGTACTTCGATATAGGCCTTGATCCAGGAATTAAATCAATGGAAAACACAACTTCTCGTTCTGGGGGATGTGCAGGTAAATCTTCCTGAAACACATCATCATATTCTTTCTCAATAGGTAAATCCTCTATTTGAACATTTATTTTCTCACCCATAGTCATTTCATTCTCTTGCTCCCCAATAATTGAATTTAGTTGAGCTATTGCGGGCGGATGTAGATAACAATTCGGTGGTGATGATTCTTCTCTAAAGATAATGTGTTCCTTATCATCATCATAAAAAATCGTAACCTCAATCTTCTTACAATAAATCATTGCATCATTGTTCGAAATCCAATCCATACATAGGATTATATCAAACTCAATCATAGGTAGGACAATGAGATCATCGGATAAAGAACATGTATGTGCTCTAATAGGGACTGATTCACAAAACATTCTTGCAATGATACTTCCCTTAGGATTTTTATCTGAAAAATCCCTTGTTAAATCGAATTGGAAATATGTAATTTTTTTAGAAAACTAGCAATATATGAATCAATGCGATGATATAGAATCAAATAAAGCATTTTTTAAACTTGAGGAAACCATTAAATTTCCTGGCACCACGTCTTTCGAAGCTTCTACCTCAGCAGTAGTGATAACATAAGCTTGGCCTTGATCCCTTGGCCTTTTCTAAGGCAATTTCCCCTGACGCTTAGGACATTCATTTTCATAATGTCCCATCACTCTACAATTATAGCATTCCACGTTGACAACAACCATCTTTCCCTTGCAATCATGAGCTTGGTGGCCTTTTTCACTACCCTTGTAAGAGACTCTGATTCCTTTTAAGCAAGTACCAGGGTGTTTCCTCCCACATTTACTGTTTGATGGATTTTCAAATTTTCCCTTCTTACCATTATTTCCATTCCTAGATTGATCAGAAGATCTCTTCTTCTCTTTATTTGCTTTAATGTCATAAGACTTAGAGAATTCCTTCTCTATCTTGATAACACATGAGACATTGTCTTCGTACGACGAGAAGGATTGTGAGATTAATGCTCGATGAAGAAATGTTTTTAACCCATCAAGGAAATGATCAATCTTACTTCTTGGGTTATGTATATAATCTGTAGCATACCTCGCAAACCTTGTAAAGATAGCCTCATACATTGCGACATTCTCATCCTCTTTTTTCCTCAGACTTATAAATTGCCTTTCCATATCTGCTTGATGGTCATGGGGAATGTATTTTTCTAAGAAAAGCTCTTTGAACCCCCTCCATTCCATATTTGATAATTCATCATCTTCCTTTGTATTTTGAATCAAGGACCACCATTGGTCATCATCTCCAGTGAGGCGGTAAACTTCCAAGACAACTTTTTCCCTTTTGCTACTCCCAAAAGAATGAAATATTTTCTCTAAGGAGTTTATCCATTGCTCAGCCACTAATATATTTGTACTCCCATTCAATGTAGGTGGTTTTTTTCTCATGAATCGATCTAAAATTGATCCTCCATGCTGCGGATCAGTGTGCTCTATACGGGTAAGGTTATTATTCATAACCTGAGTGAGTTTTCCCAGTATGGTGATAAGCTGATTAGCACCAGTTACATCACCATATCCACTATAATTTTCTTGAGGAGGGAATCCTTATATTGAGTGCGTGCATTGATACAGTTTCCATTTCTTCCACTAGGTTCCATTTCTAAACAATTGCATAAACTAGATCAGTTTATGAATCAAAATACATAATTTCATACTTGAAAATCACTTAACTTAAATTTAACAGTTTATGGATATAATCCATAATCATAAAAAAATGTTTTCTTTGAGGATGTATATACTCATAAACCCTTCATAATGGTTTGTAAAGAAATTGAGAATTATCCTAAACATATCCCCCGGGAGGGTCGTAACCAAGAGTGCAGCAAGGCCTGTTTTCGTGCACCAGTTCCCGTTCTAGTGTAGCTCAATGCGGTGTTTCCAGGTTTTACCCCTAGGTACATCTGTTCCAGAGCTACCTCTACTTGGTTGTATCCAGAAAGGGATGTATTTCTCTAAAAACTCACAAAATCTCTATAATACCAAAATTCTAGGAAGTTCTTCTATACTAATCCTCAAAGTCCATCTTATGAATCTGTGCTCTAATCAGAGATTATCTAAATCTAGAATCCAATGTTTGTACTAAACTTCCTTTGATACCAGTTGTAATGTCCAAACCCCAATTGCCCAGAGTTAGTGCATTATTACATAACATTGGTATGATCGCAAGAAAGATCATGTCTTGAAAGACAGATTAGTTTAGTAGCCTTGGAATAACTACATACATTCATAAAGTTTACATTAAATCATAAAGTGAAAACTACAACAACAACATCTTGACTTCATATCTCCTCATACTATCCCTGTAGTTCATTCATAAATAACTTCTTCAAATCCTTAGAAAAATAAAACATTGAAAGGGGTCATCTCAGATGCTCAGTAAGGATAATAATATAGAGGAAACTTTCATAAACAAGAATAAACATTTAAGGAAATTTATAACTAAAACAAAATCCTTTTAAACATGACCCTTAACATAATATTGCAAAGATAAAATAAAATAATTCCATTTACTTTTTCACATGGATTTTCTACTAGTCGAATAATCACATGAAATATCAATAACCGCTTTCATAATGATGGAATGCATAATGCCAGACTATCATAACCACATAGCCAAGACCTCGTTCCAAGACTAAAAATAATATTTTGTTAAGGCCCTGTGCCAAGACACTAGTTTGTCTCATGAGACCTAACGATACATCGAGGAGCTATAGTGGGCTCCATCTGTCACTTATTATGTCCAATGCATTCCTCATATGAACAAGTTTAATCATAACATAAATATTCGTATTAAAACTATCATACGAAATGTCAATACTTTATCCATAAACCTTGAATGGTATAAAAATCACAAATCCACAGTAAAACATATCACAAAACCTTCAATAAAATATGGATGTTTTTCATCACAATAAATTAACTTCAAATATGCTTAAAATCCATCAAAGGATGTTGACATAGATGAAATCAAAACTATTTGAGAGAAATATATCTTTTTTTAAATCATTTAAAAGTCAAATAATAATAAAATAAAACATTTAATTTGAAAATTCTCTTATAATATTTTATGGGAAGCTTCGAAGATTTTATAACTGTGGAAAATAGCTGCATCCACCGTATAAGTTAAAAAAACATTCCTAACTTAATTCTGTCGAAAAGGTTAAAAGGACCTTGTTTGGAAAATGATGAAAAGATTCCTTTATAATCTTTTTATAAAAATTAAAACATGGGTATAAATGACTTTAACCCATATTCTATAAAATAGTAAGAATGTTTTGAAATACATTTTTAATAAACATGGATATGGAAGATAAAGCGTTCCCGGTGGATAATTACCTATAAACAACCTGAGATAATTAATAGATTATGAATTAAACCCATACCTTGTACTTTTCTTTAGTCGATGGTATGTTAACCTCCTGTATAATATTTAAAATATTTTTATTGAATTATAAAAGAACTATATACATAATAATAATATCATATAAGATCTTCTAATAATTATTTGTTAATAATACTTTAGTATTATCGTCGTTTCAGGTGTTAATTTACTCATTTTCATTTATATGTTTTGTTACATAAGTCATTTTTGTTATGGATAGGTTGTATATTATTCATTTCAAGAATGATATAAATTTCTTAAACATTACTTGTAATCATAAAATGAGAATTATTCTTGAATCGATACGATGGAGAATTAATCTCATTGTGTTCGTGGAGTCGGTAGTCCGTACATACGCACGAGGGACAATATCATTATTTTGATATCAAAATAACATATAATTGGATTTTATATCATATATACAGGATCATAATCATGTTATATTTATTATTTACATGAATTACACATCATTATTATACACATACAAATAACAAAATACTGAAAAACAATTACACCACGATGTGGAGATGGTAAGCCGTAGGTACGCACGTATGGTGACATGTCATTCAAAGGATGGATAAGATAATGAATATGGTTGTACCATATTTATAATATCATTACAAAATATAGGAGATACCAGATTTATTGTTTTATAATGATAATAACAAATAAATAAGAATTTGATGAAGAAATGAAATTGAAAAGGGGTGTTGAAAACATTTCGTCTTTTTCAGGTTCTTCCTTTTGATTTGATCAAAAGGGCTCCTTAGGTTGCCTTTATGATAAAACTGAGGACTCTAGGTTGAATTAAGGGAATTTAAGAGAGTATATGGGCAGGGTTTGGCCAATAAAAAAGGCTTTGAAGGTATGAATAATTGGTGAGAAGTGGTGTCCTTTTATAAGGTGGAGGAGGGGAACCTTAGGAAAATCTTGAAATATTATTTTATAATAATTTCATATTCGGTTTCTAATGGCTCAAAAGTGTATTATTTAATGTTTAAGGTGGGTATGGGTCTAAATAAACTCATAAAATTGAATTTATATAGGTTTGGGTCGTTATATTAACCTTATCTTTTAGTTTTAACTCTTAGTTAATTAGTTTGACACTTACCATTTCACTTTGTATTTTTATATTATATAGTTAATAAACTTAATATATACCTCCAACAGACCCTCTTGTGGTCCATTAATGATACAACTATCATGATATAAGTCGCTTTATGAACATCATATTTTTAGGAATTGAATATAAATTGATAATATAATATTTTTTTAAAAACACTTTTATGTCAATTTTGACACTATCGAGTTTTTTTTGATAAATTTATAACACATTATTAATTCAAAATAAATTTATATAAACAATACTAATATGTCATATTATCCTATAAAATTATTGTAATTTATACAATGTCTCAAATTACATTAATTTGGTTATTTATAATATCAATTATCTTAATCATTCATTAATACAGTAATTACTGCATCATCATTGTGTCATAAATAAAATAAATTATTTAATGAAAAAAAATTAAATAAAATACCATTATTTATGAAATCTTGTTAGCTTTCGAAGTAATATTTATAGTCTAAAATATAACATATATAACTTTACATAAAAATTGTTTTGCTAAAAGATATATTCTTATGTACTTTTTGTATTACTTTAACTTAATTAATATAAAGTGTCATTATCACTTACAAGTGGATCCATGGGGTCAAAAAATCGACCCAAAGATGCTCATGGTCAGAAATGTATCATCCAATAGGGTTAAGATACGTTTTACAGTAATTTATTATTATTATATTATTCTTTTGTTTACACTTGTTTGCTAGTTTTACTCTTTAACCATGGTAAATAAAATATTTACCAAAGTAAATATTCAAAATGTATAAAAATAAAAGTTACCTATTTACACAATTTGGACATCCTGATTCCAAATATGGATTCCATTTTTCCAAATTTAGAACATAAAAGTGGCAGAAATTAATTTAAAATTAATTCCCTCTCTCAAAACAAAAAGCGTGTTTTAAAGAGATAATAACTATCAAAATATTGACACTTTTTTATGTCCGGTTTAAATGTGAATTTTTTTCCAAAGGAATAAATTATATTAAATGGTAAAAATATATTCTAAATATACTTTAGAACCACTCAAATTCATAATTTATCACTGTTAATTATTTCGATTAAAAAAGTTTTTTTTTAATTAAAATTTAGTAATTTTCACTATTCATCAAAATATAAAAGTTATCCGAAAAGTACCAAAATTTAACCCTAGGATTATTTCTATATTCAAAATCAGTAAATGAAGTCCATTTTGAGAGATAAAATTTATAAAATTTTAAAAATTGGGTATTACTATTCATAACAACTACTTTGTTTGGTCGTGGTGTGTTAGAATCTCAAAGTTGCATACAACACACGCTACTGTATTATTCAAAGAGAATCGTACCGTGGAATCTTGGGGTGTTATAGAAGAAGAATTTAAGGAGGTGTTTCGTAGGGATGACCAAATTTTTTCCACGTAGAAAAGAAGAACACAATGTAAGTAAATAAAAAGAAAAAAATGAAAATGATAGTTAAAAAAGTTTAACGAGAATGATGGACTTCCTATGGTATAATCAACAATTAAAATTTTTTAATGTATAATTTATAGGTATTTAAAAATATATGTCTATAGGTGAATGTTGGTAAAGAAAATACATATTCATATACGAGTAATTGTGTTGTAGTTAAGGATCTTGAGACTACAAATTCTATATTAAAGGAAGGATGTATTAAGGAAAATGATGATGGGGGCTAGTTAATAGATTAAGGAAGAGGTAGAATAATTGAATTATATATGTATTAAAATTTGAAAATTATGTTATATGAATTATAATATTAATTCATTTTCTATATGTTTTGAATAATGGATATCTAATAATATGTTGAATTTTATTAAGGACATATAAAATTGATTTTATTACATGGTGATACATTATGTAAGACACATGATTCAGAAAATATAAACCATAACATGTTCTTAAAAATTAATAAAAATTGTTTCGTATTGATGAATATAATATTGATATAGATAATTTAAATTTGATATTATATATTACATTTGAATTTTATTTTTTGAAAAAATCGGTTTATGTTATCATTGCTAAAGTTTATAGTATTTTTATATTTATGTAAAATATATAATAATATCTTTTCTATGAAAGTAATAAGGAAGAATGGTTGTTTTCAATATTGTTTTATGGGAATTTAGGTTATTTCAATGTTTCAAGAGAATACATGATGATGTTATTCACATATATGGTAAGTGAAAATTATGTTCTAGATTTTGATATATAGGTTATCAATTTAAAGTTTATTTCATGAATATTTTGAGCATAAATATAAATTTTTTATTTTTTAAGTGTTATATAGTTAACCATTTATTTAATTGTATAATTTTAACATCGAATTTGGTTCAAAAGACTAACATAAATCTTCACCATATAAATACTTATCAGATTTGATAACCTTTTGTAAATTTTTAACTATATGTAGATGTATTGAATTATTATTCTTTTTGGGATCTTATTTAATGATTTAAACATGAAAAATTAATCTCTTAGAGTTAGATATAAAGTAGAAATTGATCAATGTACAACCAAAGGATGAAATTGTACATAAGAGGGTAAAACTGACCTTTTTTCTTTAAAATTATATTAGATGATAATATTTATACCATATCATGTATAAGTCTAGATAATAATTGATTTTGGAGACATGTGAAAATTGATAAACATAAATAAAACTTTTTCTTTTCAAAAAAATAGATGTGGAACTCTATCCTCACTTTTAAAAGGATACCAACTTTTATATCATATTCACGCTTCTAAAACCATTTATTCCAGCAAATAAATTCAGAAATAACCTTCCCAATTCACTCATATAATAATAGATGCCTTGTTTTGTGATTATATCTAGCATAGTAAGTCTTTTGTTGTACAACTAATGAGGTTTCCAAATGAAGAGGAAACAATCATCAACAAGAATTTTTATTTCATTTTTTCTTCAAGGTCCTTAAAATATTTTTAAAACCAGATTATATAATAAAAAAAACATACATATACTTTGTCTTTTTTATTATAAATTAATTACCTAATACCATCCCCACATCCATAAAGTGTGTAACAAAATAATCATTTGTTTTTATTGAGGACTACTGCATCCCAAGCCAATATCAATCATTTTTTCCATTACAACCAATAATGATTGGGTTTCAAGATAAATCCAATGAATATTTCATGAATAAAGATTTATTTCCATCCAACCGACACCTGACCCATCTCATAGCACAGCAGGAAGGTCATTCCCAATCCCAATTGGCTAGAAACTAGTGTCTGGTTATCAAAATTCTGTTTTGGAAATTATTTCACCCATATAAATAAGAATAAGTTAAAAAAATAAAATAATCAATCCAAAATTAAATAACCATAACTAGAAAGGTACAAAAAATTCTATATTTATATTTTTAAAAAATTAAGAAAAACCAAAATGGTATACAAAAAATAGAACAACTATACTATCCAAGAATCACCATTTAACTAGAGGAGCAACCTCGTAATGCCACCACCACAAACCTAAAACAAGACGAACACCAACGGCAAGAACCTCCAACATCACAATAACTCGTATTTCCATTACCTTGGTCATACAAACAATGTCTACATACAACGAAATGTGTGAGTAGGGTGTGAGCCTAATCCCAATAGTATTAAACCCAAAAAAAATATTTCATTCTGTAAAATAAGTAAAAAAATTTATATTTAATTTTATAAAAAATCCTTTGAATGATTATAAAGAAATTTTTTTTAAAGTTAACACATTTTTAATAGAACACTTTAAAATTAAAACCATTTCTACATTGAAATATTTTCAATATGAAAAATTATAATGTAACATTGAAAAATAAAATATATAATAAGATAAAATTTCTTTAAAATGAAACTTACTCATTTTATACTATATTTCGTTGGATGGAACCACATTACACATGTCTCTAGATATAACAATGGGTAAATCCCTAGTTGAAATATTTCTCGACTGATACACTACATTGTACCTCGGTGGAAGGTGGTATATTAACCAAAATTAAGAGATTTATCATGCACAAAATATAATGATGGAAATCCCAAATGTCTTTATAGTCCCAAATCATCATTATAGTTTAGTTAGTTTTCTAATCATCAAACCATAAAAGATAAAAGGGACAAACCACTTCTGAACCACATGAAAACTAGAACTAGTTAGCCCACCAAAATATCTAATATTCACTTATCCTCAATTCCATTTCACATATCACACAAAATATCCTTTTTATAGAAACATTAGAAGCATTATAGATACACATGGAAGTCACAAATTTTGAAAGAACATCAAATTCCATTTTACACACACAAAAATTATTCAAATTTTTTTTTCAATCTACTTTCAAAATCTATGAAACCCATTTGAAATCCTCAAAAGAGAACATATTATCAACTCTACAATTTTTATGGGAAACGACCATTTAAAATCCACACACAATGTTATCCCACTTTATAAATTCTTCCCAACATCTATGAAATATTAAATTCAAATAAACAGTACACCACATTAGAGCCATATTTTAATAAAAATATGGTTCCTTTTAAAAACACACATTAATATAAATTCATACCTCATGTGAATTTGAAATCAATTTTTTCACCCCTCAAACAATTTATTTAATCCTGAAAATAAATGTCACAAAATATACACATGAAAAGGTAACCTTTTACTATAGAAAATACATTTTCATCATATTCACATGTCAAATAATTTCCAAAACATGTTTCTCTACTCACCCATCAATCATAGAACATATTTAAAAACTCATGAAATCTTGATAAAATAATGTAAAAAACTAAAACCAGGAACCACCTTCCAGAAGTTTTGAAGCCTCCTGAGACTTGTGAAAAACTTCATCTACACCACTAAAAGACAATATAATGGAAAGATCCAACCAAAT
The DNA here is from genome assembly GCA_963277665.1 of Viscum album. Lineage (NCBI taxonomy): Eukaryota > Viridiplantae > Streptophyta > Magnoliopsida > Santalales > Viscaceae > Viscum > Viscum album. Next base: position 796,126,329 of record OY728136.1, on the reverse strand, counting down.
CCATCAATAATGAACACTATAAACAAAGATTCATCCTATAATATAACGTTCCACCTTCTAAAAATATTAAACCCCATGAAAGAAGAGGATAAAACCTAGAAAAATATGATTGATTGAGGAGTCTATCAACTTACTCAGTGATTTATTAGAGATCCCAAGCCAAATACACCACAAAAAAATATCTAAGGGAAACATGGGGGTAGGAGGATATTCATAGAGAATGCTATTTTGAATGGGGGAGAGGGGAGGATTTGGGGACTAAATTAAGGAGATATAAAAATATTATCCCAATTTTTAATGATCTAGACATCACATTAAATTATGCCACATAGTTTATCAAATAGTTCGATGACCATGCACCCTGGTCTACCTAAAAAACACCAACAACAAGGTTAGTCCACATGTCCTATGTTACAATACGAAAGCCATGCATTAGCTTTTATCAAAAATCCTCAACCTGCCACACAATTTCCGACAAAATGGACCATATTTTTCCAAATCACGCACAAACCATGCACATCAATCATCAAACCAAAAAAATATATATTTCATGAAAATTCAAGGGTTAAACTCCTGGACTTGCACTATACAAAAAATGGACAATGATATTAACATAAAATTAAAACTTGTCACACCTAGAAATCAAGAGTGAAACCAAAACCAAAAAATTATCGAATAAAAAGTGTGAAATAAAAAACATGTGTGTGACAATTATCTAGAGAATAACACTTTTCCCCTAGAAATAAACAACAAGGCATGGTATGAAAAAAAACATAATAATCCTTAATAGCACTAGTATATTCCCAACAAACATCAAGGAAAGGAAAAAATGAACACTCAGAATAGGAAAATAGGTTTACAAGCTAAATACAGTGGTCCAGGATATATTACCCACTATATGCCTACCAACAACATAATATGAAACACCTCCAATTGATCGATCAAATTAAAATAAATTCTCACAACACAAAATTTATCCTATAAAGAAGAAAACAACATAGAGAATATTAAATTGAACACATAAAACCTAGATGAAATAAAAAAGAAAACATAATACATATCATGATGAATATTTCCATGACCCTGCATCAATAAAACAGTTAGGCATAGTCTAACTCCATTATTTACTCATGGGATGAACTCAATGTTAGATAACATTGTACAATCATATGCACTTCATGAATATACCAAAAACAAAACCGGATTATAGAAACAGGGAGACCCTATCATACACCCCACCATGTAAATGACCTAACAATGTTCTACAATAAAAAACTTCTACGAGACCCATGTTGGATCTCCCCACAATATGAACCAACTAGCCTAACCAAAAAGTACAACCCAACATGGGAAACCCAACATGGGAAAACCTAGAACTCCACTCATAGACAAAAACCAAAATATATTTATATTTCCAACCACACAAGGACAACTAAAGGGATATTTTAATCCATGGAGGTACAACTACTAGAATTTCAGTGACATGAGACCACCCTGAATCCTTACAACCAATGAGTATATGCAAGGGTACATGAGCCAAAATGATTATAGAGACCCTTCCATTTTCAAACATTACTATTTATTTATTATAAACATAAAAAAATAATATTCGTACACAATGAAGATCTAGATATTTATTTTCTTGTGAATAAAAGGACCAAATATACTATTTACAACATCATGCACAAAATTTGTTTAATTCCTTATTCTCTAGCTTCTTATTGGAACATAAAGTCTCCTTAGTAAATGTAGTCACCAGAGGATATACATAAAAAATGGGTGAACTAAAAGCCCAGTAAAAGGATAGATATGAACAATATAACCATGTGTGAGAATTATCATAACATAGGTAAAGGATCATGAAACATGAGTGGAAACATTAATAACACACATGAAATGTGGGAATCCATAAAAAATAATACATAAATTCTTTTTGGTGAACAACCACACATAGTTGTTAAAAAATATTTCTTCATGTTCACGCAACATTTTACTTTTACTCCTGAGATTCATAACTTCACCCAATGCATTGGAGCGCTATATAATTCCGGGTACACCCATCACATCATAACATTCATTTTGCGCTATATAATTCCAAGCACACCTATCATATCATAAAATTAACATTATCATTCATTCCACACAGAACATATATCTAACATGAAAATAAATAACCCATGGAATGTAATGGGTTTCATCACATATGAAAACAATAAATAAGATTTTATTCCCAAATGAAAGATGGAATAACATACTTCATACAAGAACCATCATCCTTTAGTGAGCATCAAAAGGTTGTCTTTTGAAGGAATATTTTTTTGGAAACCATTTGTCTGACATAAACTATAGTGTAAAATATTTATATCTCAAAAATGGTAATATAATGATGAAAAAATTATTTTTAAGGAGTGACCATAAAAAAATTCTGTGAAATAGGGAGTACACAAAGAAATAATGCGGAGTTCTATAATTTTCCCTTACCTTGTATCCAAAAACATTCTTCGCATTAATGTCCAGTATAACCACATCAGATTCATTAATTACCCATTAAAAACTATTTTTACACGAATGAGGTTAATTAGGTTCTCATTATGTTATTTTATGGTTTATTGGATGAGTTATGGAGTTTAAATACATTGTCCGAGATTTTTTATTTTTATGGTTTTGTTGAGATGTTCACTTGTATTCATAAATGGAAGTTTGTATAGAACATTAATAGACATAATGAACTAATATTACATGTTATTAATTAAATTAAAGGAGAATAAATTATATTATAATTAATTATGTCGTATACCATGTGGATGAACCATTAGATAATAATTTAATGATGATCGTTTGGGTTAATTCAGGCAGTATCTTTGTCCAAAACGAACCTGTTTCTTTTAATCTTTTAGTAATATGTAAATTTTTTTATAGAACATTAAATATGATATAATAAATATAATATAATTGTTTTCAACCATAAATTTTTTTAGGACAAGATCTAAATGAAAAAAATGAAATTAAGATCATGTTTTTTTTGAAGGTTATAAATTAACACCGCACAAACAATGTTTTCCATTCAAAAATAAAAAGAAGATAAGAAGGTGGTGGGATGATATAATATCCCATTAGAATCATAAAATATTTTATAATTATTATAGAGGAGATAAATAAACATTTTAATGATGATATGTGGGGAGATAATACGAAATGAGCTTGAAATTTAAATTAATTTAAAGGGAAAAGAGAGAGGAATTACCTATTGAATCCTCCACTATAGATCCTGCTTATGGAACTAGGCTTGGTATTTTGATGAGACAAAAACACTTTGATGTGGGTAAAGGGACAGGGTATATTCTTGGACCATGTTTAGACAGAAAATAAAGCATTAGAGCTGTGGTTTGGAAAGGGGAGGGTGAGGGGTATTTATATATAAGGGGGTGGTGTTTTTATAAGAAAATATTAAATAAAATAATAAATCAAAGGTTAGACATATAATAGAAGCTCTTTACATAATAAATCATAAATTAATATAATATAATTATTTTTATAATTTATATCATATTTAAAATTCTAATTTTTTAATTTATGAATATGGAAAGTCAAAGAAAGAAAGAAAGATACTTTAAGGAATAACATTTTGACATTAGGCATTGAAATGTTTTTTTTGGTTTAGAAATTTAGTTTATTGTATATTAAGAATCCATTTATGAAATTAAATATAACGTGGTTGAATATAATTATATATAAATTTTATGTCATCATTACATTATGAATGATGCAATTTAAGATACACAAGTTATGTGAAAAAACTATATTTTTACTATACACACAAAAAATGATGTATTTCCAAAAAATCCAAAGAATTAAACGTAACTTTTTTATTCAATTAGAATCCAAAAAAGTATTCCATTTTTCAAAAATAATTTTATTAATATAATTAATTTAATATTTAATTAAAATCACAATTTATTATAATCAACTCTTTTAAAATATTTATTTACTTATTTAAAAACATTTTTACATCATGATTTCAATTAAATCTCGCTTATATAATATCATATGTGAGGTTACTATTCATAAGGTTATATTACTATTCACAAGGGTAACATTACTATTCATGAGGGAATGCTACTATTCACAAAAAAAATTATGTTTGTTCTATTAGAATCCAAACAACTTACTGATAGCAATTGTATAATTTAGTCAGTCAAAATTCAAAACAAGAAGTGGAAAAATTATGTTTAGTGATCACATAAAATTTAGTATTATGAAATGTCATTGTGATTTCTAATGTGATTATAATATAAGTCATAATTATAGTAAAGGAATTTCATTGAGAAAAATTTGGGTCATCACATATTTTCCCCGGTATGAAATTTCTCCTTCGAAATTTCATTTTACATAAATAGGTGAGGGTACTACTACTTCATCACCTCTTCCAGTTCCAAAGTAGCTTCTACAAATTTATGGTTCTTCTATAAAACTTTGACTAGGTGGGTTGTCTTATTGAATAGAACCTTATCACTCCTGTCCAAAATGTGTACTAGCTGCTCCTCATAGCTGAGATCATCTTACAGCTATACAACCTCTGAGTTTAGTACATTTGAGGGATCAGGTATGTACTTCCTTTGGAGTGATAAGTGAAACAAATCATTAACATGATCCATATTCAGTAGAAGTGCAAGTTGATAGTCCAAGACTCCTATGTGGTCATGGATTTTAAAGGGGGCTACATACCTTAGGCTTTGATTCCCTTTCATTTCGAATCACATGACTCTTTTCAATGGTGATATTACAAAGAAGAAATTATCTCCAACATCTAATTGAAATTCCCATTAATGGCTATCAACATAACTTATTTTCCATATATGAACATCTTTTATGTATTTCTTGATGACCAGGTCCTTCTCTATCATATCTTACACAAGATCAGGTCCATGTACCTTTCATTCTCTAGCTTTATCCCAGAATGTTGGAGTTATACATTTCATTCAATAGAGAGATTCATATGACGCCATTTGAATACTTTAGTGGAAGCTATTATTGTATGAGAACTCAGCCAATGGGAGATGCTGATCCCATCCACATTTAAATTTTATAGATCATGCTCTTAGAATTTCTTCAAGTGTCTAAACATTATTTTCAGAATGGACATTGGTTTGAGTGTGATAGGTCGTGCTAAAATATAATTCAGTTCTCAAATATGGTTTAGGATCTTTCATAAATTAGATGTGAATCTTGGATCATGGTCATAGAAAATTGAGAGTGGAAAACCATCCAGTCTCTCCACTTCCTTCACATATATCTTTTCAAGTTGTTCAAGAGGGAGATCTTCTCGAATAATGATAAAATGGTCACTCTTGGGGAGTCGATCAACCACAACACGTATCACATTATATCCCTTCGATGACTTTAAGAGACCTGTGAGAATGTACATAGTTACATTCCCCAATTTACACATGGGTATAGGCAATGGTTGATTCATCCCTTAGAAATATTTAACAATTCATTAACTTGAAAACATACTAAGGAACTAGTGATATATTCCGTAATCAACTTCTTCCTGTTATCCCACAAGAAGTGTTCTTAGAGAACACAATACATCATGGTACTACCAGGATGGATGGAGAATTTTGATCTATGTTCATTGTCCAATAGCTCATTCATTAACCCAGGATATTAAGGCATATAATGTTGCATTCTAAACTGGATCACACCATCAATGTTGATATGGAACTAATTTAGATTATATTATTTTACCACATTCACCTTATTTTGTAACTCTATATCATCCCTTTTTTATTATTTAATCATCTCATGGATTTATGATTGCACAATAATTTTCTCAAAGTAAAATGTATCCCCTACACTTGTGATTTCCAAATCCGTCCTTTACGTATCCATGATGATAAGGTCATTCTCATTCCGCAGCAAGGATATAACAGTAGTTTCATATATACATAGAGCATCAGTTACCTTTTTTTCCTTTCCAAGATGACAGTTAATAGAGAAATGGTAGTCCTTGATTAGCTATAACCATATCCTATGATTCATGTTGATATCATTTTTGTGAAAACATAAATTATAGTCTTTGGTTGGTTTATTAGTCACACTTCTCACAATAAAGGTAGTGTTGCTATATTTTCAAGGAAAATATCATAGCTTTCATCTCTAGATCATGTATCGAGTAGTTATGCTCATTGGTCTTCAACTGTCATGGGGTGCATGCTATCTCATTTTCATTTTGCATGAGTACACAACCTAAGACTTTCTTTAAAGAATCACTGTATATCATAAAAACATTTTCCACTTTTATGTAGTGTGAGTATAGGTGCAGTGATCAACCTTATCTTTATCTCCATGAAGCATCCCTCATATTCTTCTGTCCAGGCATACATTACGGCTTTCATTATTAACTTATTTATCAGGATTGTCATCTATGATGAATTTCTCACAAAACATCGGTAGTAGCCAACTAATCTAAGAAAACTACATATTTTTGTGACATGAGAGGGCCTGGACCATTCATCAATCACTTTTGTTTTAGAAGGGTCCCCAAAAATTCCCACACATGGGAACACATGTCCCAAGAATGTGACCTGCTTCATCCAAAAGTCACACTCTTTAAATATGGTGTAAACCATCTTTTTTCTCAATGTCTCCAACACAAGTCTTAGATTTACTTCATATTCCCCCTCTCTCTTGTGTTATATTAGAATATCATCAATAAAAACGACCAAAATGTTTGTCAAGGTAATGTATAAGTACTATATTTATCAAAACCATGAATATTGGAGGGTTATTAGTAAGTCCGAATTGCATCACTGAAAACTCATAGTGCCCATACCTTGTACGGAATGCATTCTTCTAAATATCATCTTTCTTGACATTTAACTGATGATATCTAGAAATAAGATCCACCTTTGAGAAGTACTAATCTCTTCTTAACTGATCGAACAAGTTGTTAGTCCTTGGAAGAGGATACATTTTTTATGGTGATCTATTTGAGTTCAAAAAATCGATACACAAACACATAGTTCCATCATACTTCTTCACAATGAGATCTGGTTCACCTCATGGTGATTCAATAGTGCATATGATCCCTTTGTTGAAATTCTATTGCAGAAACTTCTTTAACTCCTACAGTTCAATAAGACCCATCCTATAGGGACACCTTGAGATTGGAGCAGCTCCGGGTATGTGTCCTATTGTGAAATATACCTCACAATATGGTGGATTTTTGTGAAACTCATCATGAAATACATCACTATATTCACTCATGATGGGATTTCCACAAGGTTGGCACTTTCCTTTGACTCATCCATTTGGGCGAGTTATGTTTCATCATAGAGAATCAATACCCACATTGTTGACCGATTTTGAAAAGGAGATTAATTAACTTCAAAGAATTTTTAGAGGATCAAGAGATCGTTTGGAATATGAAAAGTTATATCATTTTCCCAACATTTGATATGTTCTATATATAACTAAGGCCAATCCATTCCCATTAGAGTACATAATTCCACCACAGGAAGTATTACGATATTCATTGGAAGAATATTCCCACATGCTCCAACAAAAGAAGTGTAAATCACACGGTGTTGATGATTTAAAAACATTTATTTTTAAATATATCTCTACTTAATGATTTTGAGGATTTGATTTTATAGTTCTAGAGATCATGGATGATATAATGTAAAGGGTAAAACCTTAATCAAATAAATAATTTTCCATTATTTAATGAAAAGGAAGCATACCTTGTATGAATTAATTATCCTGATCCACCTCCACTGTAGTGATGGAATAATCCTACCCTTGCCCCTTTGGATTTGGTGACTATTAACACATATTAACCTCAATGTCTTGAGGTTTTATTGCACTATCTGGTGTATTTCCATTTCTTCCTACGATTATATATCTGAACCATGTGTGGTTCGCTCTATTCTTCCACCACATTCTCTTTCATTCTTAGGTCTTTTCAACACTATTGATCATGTTGTCCTTATTTCCTAGACTTCAATCACATCCCCATCACTTTGAGGTAGTATCCATGATGCGACATCCCATATTTATGGCATTTCAGTCTTTGATTTTTCTTCCCATCTTTATCATTATATCCTCTTTCTTTAAACTCTATATTTCGTTTCTTATCACCATAACCATGAGACTATTCTTAAAACTCCATATCAATTATGAGGGCACAATGAACAACTTCTTCATAACTCCCAATGTCTAAAATAGAAAGAGCCTTTTGATGTTCTGGTTTTAATCCACTAAAGAATCTATCTATTTTTTGATCATTGTTGATAACAAAACCCAAAGAGTACCTAGAAATCCTTGTGAAATTTAAATAATATTTTGTGAAAGATTCTCCTTTTTTCATGAGCTTTATGAATTCTCTATATATCATCATATGAAAATTTTTGTGGGTAATAATTATTAAGAAACTTGATCTTAAAGTATTCACATATTATCTATAAAATTTCCTCCTATGGCTTGGTGTTCTTAGTCAAATCCCACCATTGATCGACATCTCCATCTAGATGATAAACTGCTAGATTAACCTTCTCTATCTCAGAACAATGAAACATAGAAATTATATTCTCTTTGTATTTGACCAAAAATTCCACAACTAGTGGATAAAAAATAGAATAAACATATGTGGTTGTTGCCGCATAAAACACACGATAACCAGCTGCTCCCTCTTTTGTAAGGGATGGCGTTCCCCATTATTCTGGTTATTTTACATGAATTGATATAGTTGGTTAAGAATAACCATGATTTTTGAACTCCAACTCCCAAATAATTGGGTATGTCATTCATGAAATTGTTTTATTGGCACTCACACGTGATGTTGGCTTAGTTTCTCCTACTTTCACCCATTTTATTAATAGAAAAGGATAGAAAAAACACAAGTAAACAAGTCATGAATTACTTATTTATTTTTAAAATTTACACTAACAACCTAACTTATGGGAACCCTATGTAAAGCTTATTGTGTGCAGTTTTTTACTTAGTCTCATGTAAGGTGTTTTTTCTAGGGTTCACTAATCCTAATTCCCAAATTAACTATACCTCCCTTTGATAACATTTAGAGCGACCCTTATAATTTCTTACATTACTATCACACCATCATAAAGATAAACAAAATAATAGTATTACACCATAAGGATCCATAGGTTTAGTGTCCTGGGAAAACTAGGACGAAATATAACATTTACAACATCAAGCATGAAATTTATTTAATTTAATATTCTCTACATTCTTATTAAAAAATGATCTCTCCTTTTTAAATATAGTCACATGAGGAAATACATCAAAATGGTGTTATATAAAAGCCTAGTAAGAGGATAGATAAGGACAATATAAAATGGGTGAGAATAATCATAATAGAGGAAAATGAGCATGAACATGAGAGGAATCATCAATAAAATATTTAATTTGTCAATGAATAAAACAATGAAATATCATTTCGTAGTAGATAACTACTACACATATTTGTGAAAAATGCAAGAATAATTTTCACGCATAAATTCTATTTTAGTAACGAGATTCATCACTTTTCCTAATTCATTGCAGTGCTGTATAATTTATAGTGCACACGTCACATCATTACATTTTCATTATCATGAATGCCACATAAAAAATATCTCAGAATTGAACATAAATATCCCATTGAATTGAATGGGTATCATCACATAAGAAAAAATTCATAAAAATTGGATTCCCCGTTTATATAGGGAATACCATACTTGATACAAGAACCATCAACTATGAGTGAGCTATAAAATGTGTGCTTTTGAAAGAAGAGTTCTTTTAGAAAACATTTTTATGACATAAAATCTAATGGAAAAAAATTCTATCCCAAAAAAGGTATAATAATGATAAAAAAGGATTTTTATGGATTTACCATTCAAAAAATATAGTGAAAGAGGGAAAATCCAATGAAAAAATGTATGGTTCGAGAATTTCCCCATACCTTTTATCCAAACTCTTTCTTAGGTTTAATGTGTTATATATAAAAATTATACTAATTAATTAACAATTATATAACTTTGTAAAAATGAAAATAAATCATTATGGTAACATTGAATTATTTAATGGGCCTTTTGATGAGTTATTGAGTTTAAATACATTGTTCGGGAATGTTTTTATATATGGTTTTGTTGAGCGGTTCAAGTTTATACATAAATGGATGTTTGTGTAGAACATGGATAAACATCTAGATATGATATTACATGTTATTAATGATATTACACAAGTTTAAATTATATTATAATGAATTATGTCATATATCATATAGCTGAATCATTTGATAAGAATTTAATGATGCTTGTTTGGGTTATTTCAGGTGCTTTTTTGTCCAAAACGAACTTGTTTCTTTTAATCATTTAGTAATATGTACATTTTTTAGTTATAGAACATTAAATTGGATATAATACATAGAACATAATCTGGTTCGACCATAACATTTATTTCTTGACCATATCTGAAATCAGAAAATAAATTTGAAAACATGTCATTCTTGAAGGTGATAGATTAACACCACACAAACAACGTTTTCCAATCGAAATTAAAAGACTATATGAAGGGGTTTGATGATATAATATCCTATCAGTATCATAAAATTCTATTATAAGTATGATAATATAAGCTCTTGGATTTGGAAAAGGGGCTGGGTAAGATGCATGAATAGATTTTAGGAATTTATTGGAGATTTAGAGGTGTGGTTTGGCAAGGGGAGGGAGAGGGGTTATTTATACCAGATGAGGGGGTGTTTTTAGAATAAAATATTAAATAAAATAATATATCAAATTTCAGACGTGTAATAGTATTTTTTTAAATAATAAATAATATATTAATATTATATAATTTTTTATATACATTAAATAATCTTTAAAAATCAAATTCGTTAATTTATTAAACGTAATGTGAAAGAAAGAGAAAAAGATATTTTAATGAATCACCTTTTTGACTTTAGGCCTTGGAATGTTCTTTTTTGGTTTTGGAATTGTGTTTATTGTATTTTAAGGCACAATTTATGAAATTAAATATAAAGTTATAAAATTTTTATTTCACCATAACATCACGAACGGTGCCATTTTAGATACACTGTTTTTGTGAAAAAACTGTATATTTACTATTCAACCAAAAATTGAAGTATTTCAGAAAAATTCCAAAAATTCACCATAAATATATATCAATGTGTAGAATACAAAAATAATGTAAATGATTAAAAAAATAACATTCAAAATATTTTAATATAATATTTATTTAAAATATTAATTTATTATAAAAAAATAATTTTAAAACATTTATTTACTTATTCCAAAACATAGGTACATCATACATTCAATTAAATCACACATATATACTTTTAATGGTGAGGTTAATATTCATAATGTTATATTACTATTTTTATGTGTAATATTTCTATTCATAAGGGTAAAATTACAATTCATAAGGGAATGCTATTATTCAAAAAAAACATGTTTTCTCTATTATACTCAAAACATATTACTAATCGCAACATTATATATTAGATTTTAGAAACTCAAACCCTAAAAGTGGACAAATTATGTTTAGTGATCAAATTATATTTAGTATCATGATGTCTTATTGTGCTTCCAAATGCGATTATACTATAAGGAATAATTATAATAATTGATTCTCATTGATACAACCATGGTTCATTACAATTATGACCTAAGGCAACCATGTGTCTTTCCACCAAATAGGAAAATTCAAAAAATAGTCATACATGGATATTAAGTTCTCTCTATTTCCCCCAGTGGGGACTAATATGAACTAAGGTCCTGTACACCCCACAAGATTCCTAACTACATGCCATCATTAATCTTAATCCTATGGATGAAGCGTTGATGATTGAAGTATTTAATGCCTCTTAGTTAGGTGTCAATGATATATAGCTGGAACACATTCTTTGGTTTCATGAGTGACCACGTAGTTCTCTCAGGAGAACTAAAAGGGTAGAACACACTATATAATTTACATCACCTCAACATGGAACATTATCCAAGACATGGACCTAAAATATGCACACACATCATCCATTGTCACATCAAATGAGAGATAACGGAAACAAAACCACAAAGATGAAACCTCTATTTTAAATAGAAGAATTCAGAATTCCTGAAATAAGAACGCTCATTTGATTAAACAGATGTTCTAAATGGATTTCATAATATCAAATTTTTCATTTTCGAGACAAGAAATTACTATAAAATTCTATCGAGCACGACAATCAATTGTAATGAGTCACTACAAAGATGTAATCTTTATACCAATCCCCAAACAGCACAACAATTTTATAGAAAATATGAATACTTCCCAAGAAATAATTTCCAAACAAAATAGAACAACTTGATCATATACCTGAGATAATCTAGGAAAATATCCAGATTCTTTTTAATACCATAAAAACAACCTATAGATTTAATTCACTAAAATCATTGGAATTCCCATCATAAATTCTAGGACAAGCCTTCAAGAACTAAGGTGATATACTTCACCTTTAACGATTCAAACAACTCAAATAGAATAAGTTTACTTTCAACAATCCACCTCCACCCTTCCACTTTGGGGGTAATCTCATGATCATAATAGACATGATGATTCATCATACAGAACTCAAGAAGGATGTATATGGACTGGTAAACAAGAGGGACTTCGAATGGTGAATCAATAGTGGATACACTTTACATATTAAATTATTTTTTATGGGTGATTACACTAGCCAATAGGGAAACCTAGAAAACAATAAAACTAGTCTATTTTCAAAAACATGTAACAAATAAACACTAAAAACACAACAGAAACCAAAATAAAGGCCTCCCAATTTTTTTCCCAAATAACACACCAACCATTATCCCAAAACCCAACTCATTGACAAAACTCAATGTTTAAATGCCATTAAAACAAAAAAAATCATACTCAGACACTATGAAACTAATGGTTATCAGAATAATTCTTATTATTTTAAAACTTCTTTTAAAATAAAACATGATTGGAAGGTTGTTCATTAATTCATGGTATCACATGGAGTCTCACACATATATATTCTCATGACAAACCAGGCACTCACCCAATCATGTCTTTAACCGTCTTCATTTCCCATATGTATCTTTCATCTTGTCCCCTATTAAAATACTAGAGGTAAAATAATAATTTCCAACCCTTCAAAAAAAAATTCAATCCACAAATTCAACTTTAGAAAATTCATAAAATCATTTAGGAGTTCACTAAATAGAAAATCAATAACCATTTCAATCTCCCCACATCAATTAATAACATACAATCCCACTTTTAAAAAGTTTTTATGCTATTCAAAAAATTACATTTTCAAAAAAAAATACATAACCCATAATAAAATAGGTAATCTTTTACAGACAACCAATTTCAATAAACCGCATGTATAGATTATAAAAATAAAATTCTTATTGAACTCATCATCCCACTTATTCGAAAATAAATTTTTGAAAATTGACATTTTAAATTATTTAATAAAAATGATTATGAAAATCCATTTTCTATCTTCAAAAAAACCATTTTCTGATTAAAATATAGTTTTTTCACAAATCCAAAATAGTTATTTTGAATCAAATTTTATAACCAATGAATACACAAAACAATTTAGAAGAGGAAACTAGTTTTAATGGTTTGATTGGACATATGGTTGGAAACCATATACTAAACATGCCACTATCATGATGATTCATCTATGACCATACCCCGAACTCCACATGGCTTTCTAAGCTGTAAGATATTAGTAAGAACACAGAACCAACACTCTTTTCATTTCACAAACACAAAACAACCCACAAGAACAAAATAAACGATATGTAACCCAAAATCACATGGAAACTCAAGTGTTGTCATGAGGTGTGATGGACATGAACAAAACTCGTAATAAGAATATGTAGTACTGAAAATCCAATCTTAGTACTACTAGGATTCGTACCTAAAAAATGTTACCGAAAAAGAGAATAACCTCCATTGGATAACATTTTTTAATGAACAAAGACAGAGTTCCATCAAACCAACACCGAGTCCAGATCTGGGCTTGGCTAAAAGGGAAATCTTGATATCCATGGTCCAGAAACTAATTCATGGGTATAAAAATTATTCTTTGGTAATTATTTCACCAATGTATATTAGCACTAATTTCCAAAAAAATAAAAAATACCTGCTGATTATCCATAACCAAAAAATGTAAAAAATTCCCCAGATTTAGTTTTGTAAAACTGTATGAAAAAACCAAATGGTCAATAAAAAGTTTGACAAAATAATCTATCCCAAAACCACCATGTAACAAGAGGATCATCATCTTCATTCCACTACTGCTAACCTGAAATAAGGGGGACACTAGCAACCAGAACATCTAACATCTCCACAAATCAACATGCCTTCACTTGGGTTATTCAAAAAAAATTACATACACCCAAAGATATAGGTACGGTGTAATCCAATTCCTAGTATTATGTCACCCAAAAAAAGGGTTCCATGCTATAACATAATTAGATAAATTAACATGCACATTTATTAAAAATCTATTGAATCATTATCTAGAATATATTTTAGTGGAATCCAATTTTTAAGGGAACACATTTAAAGGAATCCATTTCTTCATAGAAATATTTTCACCGTGATACATTTAAATTTTTCATTCCAAAGGAAAACATTTATCAATAAAAAATATCATTAAAATGGAATGAAATAAATGTATAAAATTTATTGAATGATGGAACCATGCTATATAAGTCTCAAGATGTCACTATGGGTAAATATATAGGTTTGGTATAGATAGAGTGATACAGTGGAACATCATACCTCAGTGAAATGTTTTATATTATCATTGAGTAATAGATTTATGGTGTAAAAGACACCATGATGGAACACCCCAATTTCCCATTTTTCTTCAACCATTATAATAGTTTAGTCGGTATTTTAATCGACGATCCATAAAATAGAATGCGGGACTATCCAATTCCAAATTAGAAGAATACTAGAACCAGTAATCCCACCTAGATTATTGGATTCCCTTATTCACAATACCATTTCCAATATCATATAACATATGTTTTTTACACTCACATAACAAGTATTATATATACACCTGGAAATAAATATTTTACATTGACAAACCACTTACAATTTTACAAACAAAAAAGATATTTCGAAAGCACTTTTTCCTCTACTTTAAAAATCTATGAAACCAATATGGAATCATTATATGAAAACAAATAAACAATATAACCATTTTCATGGAAAAATCCTCTTTCAAATCCACACTTATTGAAATCCTAAAATATAAATGATTCCCAACATCTAAGTATTTCACAATTCATAATAAAAGTAAATGATAAGATATCCATCCCTCCATAAAAATTCATTTCCTTTTAAAATCTAAGTATCAAATACATTCACTCCGAAAGTAGCATTACAAAACAAAATTTTCATCTCTACATCAATTCATAAAACAATCCCAATAAACATTACAATTAGGGACACATGAAAACAAATATATTTCTCATATAAAATCCACATTCATCATCTGCACATGTCAAAACATTTCCTAAATATGTTTTTCTCCCAAAACATGATTCACATAACTTATTTATAAACTCATGAAAGGAAGCTAAAATCATTTAAAAATACAAAAACATGGAACTTTTTCCCTCAAGTGTTGAAGCTTCTAAAAATTGTTACAAAACTATAGCTGCACCACCATAAGACCCTAGTAATGAAATATAAAACCCAACAAATCAAGAGGTAACCCTATATATAATGTTCAGATAAAAATTAGATCCCCACACCGATTAAAATGAAGAAAAACCAAAAAAGTAAAATGGGAAACCCTATAAAAGATGTTAAATCAAGGAGGAGAAAACTTACTCAAATACTTTATAGAGTTACCATTCCAAATCCACCAAAAAATGTAGATCTGAGGGATCTATGGGAGGAGGATAGGGCACCCAGGGTTAGATATCACGAATGGGGGAGATAATGGTGGTTTTGTGTCCAAAAAACTGGGAGAGAGAAAAATAAAACCCAATTTTTAATGACATAGACATCATGTATGGTTCATCAAACCGTATGGAGAACATGTAACCCTCTAAGCCTAAAATGCACCTACCTCATGGTTATTCCACATATCATGACTTACCATGAAGAAGCCAGGTGGTATCTTTTATGCAAAAAACCACAACCTACCACACAATTACTTAGAGAATGGTGCACGATTTGATAAATTGTGTGCAAAACATGAGCATCAGTCTTCTAACCAGAAGACATACGTTTTTTTAAAAAACTCAAGGGGGAAAACACAAGGAAAATAACATGACTGAAAATAGTCAAAGGAAATACCTAAAAATTAAATCTATCACACCAAGAATATGATAGATAAACTAGAATCAAATAATGAATGAGATTTATTTGTTAAATCCAAAACCAAGGTGTGATAGAATATATTTCATTGTTAGAAAATAATTATAGCTCTATATAAATTATAACATATATATTCATTCCATTTTAAATTCAATTAAATTGAGGATACGATAACATAATTCATGTCTATAGTGGACTAATTCCTTATGATGTGATGTGATTCGTCTTCTATAATAATTTACATAGAAAATAATAAGGATCGTGTTAATGAATATTGTCATATACTTAATATTTTATGATATTAATGAAATAATTATCATTCATAAAATATAATATATCATTTTATTTCATATATTTTAACTCAAAAAAAGATGATAACCTAATTTATGTACATTTTGACTATAGCCTTCACAATGTGATTGACTATTTAATTTCATCACCACACTATATAGATTCCATGTGTAAGTATGTTTAAAAATATAGTATTTTATTAATGACATTATTATCATTATATAAAGATAAAATATTACTTACCACAATTCCATAATGATTGTTGAAAAATTTAAATTTAACTCTTGTGCATGTTTGACATACCTTCTACAAGTTTACAACATACATTATTTTTCAAAACTTATAGTGAACCAAGATTTTCATACATAGATATGACATCCTTTTATACAAATATTAAATAAATCACAGAAACACATGTTGAAGGATAATAATAATTTAGTTTCTTTGGATACTATTTATATAATATTCTAATTTAGTGAAAGATCATTAGAAACCCAATAAATATCCCCCCATTAGTAATTTTTAATAACATAACCTACATAAAAATAATCTTTTTAACATAGGGATAAGAAACATAATAAAGGGTGATATCATATTCTCAGTAATGGTAGAAAAGGAAAATACAAAGAAATAATGTGTGTAGAATCATAATAGAACATGTGAATAACATATGAATTCCATAATATATATATAAATGATCATAATCATTAATAATCAAATAATTATTGTAAATTAATAATACTTGGATCAAAAAAATAAAATAAAAAAAACATGAGCTGTGAGATCATATCATTGGAATAATACATTGAATTGTGGTATATACATAATCATAGTAAAACATTTATTTGTAGTTAATAATGATTTCGAAAAATAATATGGGAACTACATAGGTGGCTACACCTATTATGTGAGACACACAATGTCACACACGGTTTTTTTGGCTTTGTATTGATCCGGCCCATTAGAAATCCTGATCCTTTTAATGGGTATTTGATGAGATGAATCTTGAGTTTTCAAGTTTCATATATGTCTAACCACCATAATTTTGGATCCCCATTGCTTATTTAGGAGTTTTTTTGAAGAAAGGGTGGTTACTTAATGATTTGGGCCAACCGTGAGCCCATTCCCAGTTTTAAAAACTGAATTTGTTTCTTTTATAACTCTTTTGTTTTTCATCCTTTTTCACCCATTCAACTTACCAATTGTCCTATACTGATAAATTAAAATTTATTTATCCTTTTGGACCCATTATAAATTCATAAGCTGGGTGAATTTGGGTTATTTATTTAGGTATTGGGCCAGCCCATGGGCCCATTTCCTGTTTTAAAAAAATTAATTTGTTTCATTTATATCTTTTTCATTTTTTACTCTTTTTCGGTGATTCCACCTCCCCTAGAATCCAATAACCCTATATTATCCCTCATAGTATATTATACCTCTTTGGAGCTCATATGGGTCGCTTATTATGGAGATTTTTCTCTGGTTTCCTCAAAACGTCCAGAATTGATAAGGTAAATTGTTTCACCCATAACTCATTCAATTCGTATTCTTCTGGCCACCAATTTTCTTTCCCAGGTTCGTTAAGACCATAGGAATATCTCCAAAAGTTTTCAAGCCATTCCATTCTCTATTAGGTTGCATATCTAATGGAAGACGATGAGTTTTCTAGGGTGAAAGGTGAGATTCCTTCTCCTTTCTCCTTCCTCTTCCCCCTCCTTTCATTATTTCGTGGATTTATTTTATCCCCTAGTATTGATCGACCTAGGGTTTTGTCATACCAAGTTTTTTATGGGGTTTATGTTTGTTTAGGTCTTATATTTATAGTTTTATGGTTTATAAACCCGCGGCGGGTGACTTTGGGTGTGCGTTTCAATTACGCCAAAGATTTGAGGTAGGATACCCATTGCACATGACTTTATTATTTAAGTTTCATCATTTTATTATATTTAAAACCAGATATATATTTTTATTATTGTTTTTCATCCACTGGATAATTTTATTGGTGTTTAAAGTTGTTGTTTAATCATTATTTTGTGAACGGTAGTGTTGTTTTGTCATGAAAGTTCTCAACAAGTGTTTGTTTAAATGTTCTGTTATATTTTGAAAATATTTTGTGTGGTTTATAATCTGGTATATGGTATTTTTAACTTGTTACAGTATCTTTAATGAAAATATGGCTTTCAATTGGTGTTTTATTCATTTTCATGTACTTAAAATAAATTGTTTTGTTTAAAAAGGGCATGTCATGTGTTCGGTAAATTGCCCGGTTGGATTTTATGTGTGATTTGTGATTTAAAAGTTATTTGTTTGGATTTATAAAGGAATTGGAATAATGATAAATGGTATTTTTGGGTACTTATATGGATTTCATATTTGTATTTGTTTTTAAAATCAAGTGGGTTTTGATTTACAACATATTTTGTCCTGAGTTTCCCAAAAATGGAATATTTACATCTTTATGAAAATGGTTGTGTTTTGAATATGTAACCTGAGTATTATAAGAGATTTATGAATGTGTTTTCCTGCTGTAAATTGTGTTTATACAGATCCTTAATAGAATTAAAATTCATACCTTCGTCAAAGGATAGTTTTGAGAAAATAATTAAAGGCTTGTTTGGCATTTCCTAGAAATGAAGGAGTGTTTTACTTCTATATAACAATTTGTGCAATTGGGATTGTTTTATGGTCCATTAAATGATTTTATTAATTGTTTATTGGGCTTCCAAATATTATTTGGTTTGGTTATGATGTGTGTTTATAATTTAAAGAGTGTTTTTGAAAGAGTTTTATGTGCAAAGCTTCAATACACTTCATGAAATTGTTTTACCAAAATATTTAGCGGTTTGTTGATTACTGTAAGAAATGTGAAGAATGATTACAGGCTGGTTCGTGACAAAATGGTATCAGAGGCAGGTTGGCTATTAGTGGACCTTTCTTTTTAGAGCGTCCTTGTTATTTTGGGGATGTCAAGGTAGATGGAGTAGGATTGTTGGGACTTGAGGGGTAAGTGCAAGAAGAGCGTCGCGAACTCTTTCTTGTTCTAATCCTCAGGTTTCCATGGAAGTCCGGTTTTATTAGTGTCCATTGTTCTAGTTGATTGTTTTGTATTGGGATATGACAAGGGGAGTCTGACCAATGGCCTTCATGAGCTCACAGGGCCTGGCAAGCCATGTGGAGCAGGGGAATGGTCCTAATAAGTCTCTCTGTGTTGGTGTTGTGTTTGGCATTTGGCCGCCAACCATATGGTCAAGTCACCCATCAATACTAGTTCCCTTTTTTGGGTCTCTTGAACCATTCATGAATTCTGAATTTTTGTTTTTAAAATCCTTGTGTTAGAATTGTGGAAATGGGTTTCAATGTAAGAAATAGATTTTGAAAAGTGAAAAAAGGGGGTTTCAATAATTAAATATAAGAATGGTTTAGGAAGGTTGTGTTTTTGTGAAAAAAATGGAGGGAAGTAGAAATGATTTATAGGGATTGGATTATCCATAATCTGAACTTGTGGTTTGTTGAAATAAAATGTTTTGAAATTGTGAATCATTTTAAAGTGATTCTGGATTTTTTTTAAATGGGGTATTTTAGGATGTTAAAAAGTTTTTGAATTGGATAAATTAGTTTTGGCAATTGGTTTTGATCGGTTGGTGTTTTACTAAAAATGGTATTGGTCTCAATGGACCTCATATTATGAAAATATAACTTGCTGATTTTTTTTTTAAAAAAATGGGAAGGGGTTGTTTAGAGTGGCTTGGTTATTTAAGAAGTTTTTAAAAATGTAAAGGGGTAGGTTTTTAAGAAAATGGTTCTTAATTAATTGTGGTTTTTTTTGTGAAATATGAAAATGTTTTTTCACTTGGTGGTTGGTGTTCCTTTTGAAGGTAAATTGTTTTTTTTGAATTATGATGTTTAATTTTAGCCTTTGGTGTTTTCATGGGAGCTCACATGCATGGTTTTATTTATATCTGGAAGTATGGCCTATATGGTATGGTGGTTGGGTGCCAGGGGTGGCATGGAAATGTGCATGTGGGTGAGACTAGATGAAACACCATTGGTGAATGTGGAAACCCACCAAGTTAGTTTGATTTTTCAAAATTGTTTTGAGCTGAAAATTGTTGCTTTTTTTAAAACCAATTGTTATGTGGCTTGATTTTTCTATGTTGTAGAAGAGTTGTTTATTCAGTAAGCTTATTTGTGATCTACAATTCATAATCTTGTTGTATCTTGAGATGATATCTTGTTGGTGTCTTGGTTTTGGAGTAATTTTCATTGGGTTTCTAAAAATGTGTTTGATGTTGTGATGTGGCCATGGATTGTTCTGCGTTGGAAATCTTTCTGATAAACAACCTAAGGATTTCTTTAAAATTTTAAATCCACCTATTTTGATGATGCCTCAACTTGTTTGTTGGAATACAGAGCTGTTTGGGATATAATAAAAGTGTTTCTAGGTCATGATAATTCTTTTGGATAGAGCAGTTGTGTTCAGTGATGTTGATGTGTTTCGTCGTATTCCTTGTCCATTATGCCCCTCGTTTGGAGTGAGATAGAATTTTGATATGTATCTATGAGTTCCTATTTAGATTAATGTTTTTGTTTGGTGATCAAGTGTGGGTTTTTTTAGTGGTGTGATCCTTATCACCTGACTGCAGTGCAGCAAATGCTTCATGAATCAGGGCTCCAGCCATAGACCTCGGAGTGAAGCTTTTCACGCAGTCAGAAAATCAACAGAGGTGTGGAATGCTAGATTAAGATCCTTACTCCTCTGTTTTGGTAAGTTAGTTACTATGTCAATGTTTTGGTTCCTCATTTCTATGAATTTCCCTTTGTCACAACAAGCTTGGTGGACTTAACCCCTCACACTATGTCTATGGTTATTCCTTCATAGATGTGGGTTTTCAATCAATGTCCCTGTGTGGACCGCCTGTAAAAATCAGGTGTAGTCTTGGTGTTACCTATTCATAGGTGGGGAGTTTTGGGTAGTTTATTTGTTTCTTTTGTGGTTTCAGTGGCCAAATTATTGGGTCCCCTACCATCCCATCCCCAAGTGACGGGGGTCCAGAATTGTGATGAATGTGTCGACCAAGTTATTTTACCCTCCATTCAAGAGTGGGTGGTTTATATGTTCATGTTTTAACCCTATTAACTTGGTATATTAGTTTTTAGGAGGGTTTTTTGGGGCTTGTGTGAGTGATTCCCAACTCTAGCTCATGTTCAATTCTTGTCTATTCATTGCTAGTTGGTTTCTAATGGTGGGGAGACCCACCATGGGTCACCTGTATTTTCATCCTAAGAACATTTCTAGTTCTAGTTGATTATTAATGGTGGGTAGTAAATTTTTGAATCCATATGTGTTGTTTTTTTTTCAGCCGGAAAGTGTTATGGCTTTCTGGGGGCGGAAAGCTTTAATGGTGGGGAGAATTGTCACACACGGTTTTTTTTGGATTTGTATTGATCCGGCCCATTAGAAATCCTGATCCTTTTCATGGGAATTTGATGAGATGAATCTTTAGTTTTCAAGTTTCATATATGTCTAACCACCATAATTTTCGATCCCCATTGCTTGTTTAGGAGTTTTTTGAAAAAAGGGTGGTTACTTAATGATTTGGGCCAACCGTGAGACCATTCCGAGTTTTAAAAACTGAATTTGATTCTTTTATAACGTTTTTTTTCATCCTTTTTCACCCATTCAACTTACCACTTGTCCTATACTGATACATTGAAATTTATTTATCCTTTTGGACCCATTAGAAATTCATAAGCTGGGTGAATTTGGGTTACTTATTTAGGTATTGGGCCAGCCCAAGGGCCCATTTCTTGTTTTAAAAAAAATAATTTGTTTCATTTATATCTTTTTCATTTTTTACTCTTTTTTGGTGATTACACCTCCCCCTCGAATCCAATAACCCTATCTTAGACCTTATAGTATATTATACCTCTTTGGAGCTCATATGGGTCGCGTATTAGGGAGATTGTTCTCTCGTTTCCTCAAACCGTCCAGAATTGATAAGGTAAATTGTTTCACACATAACTCATTCAATTAGTATTATTTTGGCCACAAATTTTCTTCCCCTTGTTCGTTAATATCTTAGGAAGCTCTCCAAAAATTTTCAAGCCATTAAATTCTCTATTGGGTTGCAGATCTAATGGAAGACGAAGAGTTTTCTAGGGTGAAAGGTGAGATTCTTTCTCCTTTCTCCTTCCTCTTCCCCCTCCTTTCATTATTTCGTGGATTTATTTTATCCCCTAGTATTTATAGACCTAGGTTTTTGTTATAACATGTTTTTTGATGGGGTTTATGTTTGTTTAGGTCTGATATTTATAGTTTTATGGTTTATAAACCCGCAGCGGGTGACTTCGGGTGTGCGTTTCAATTACGCCAAAGATTTGAGGTAGGATACCCCTTGCACATGAATTTATTATTTAAGATTCATCATTTTATTATATTTAACACCATATATATATGATTATTATTGTTTTTCATCCTTTGGATAATTTTATTGGTGTTTAAAGTGGTTGTTTAATCATTGGTTTGTGAACGGTAGTGTTGTTTTGTCATGAAAGTTCTCAACAAGTGTTTGTTTAAATGTTCCGTTATATTTTGAAAATATTTTGTGAGGTTTATAATCTCGTATATGGTATTTTTAACTTGTTACAGTATCTTGAATGAAAATATGGCTTTCAATTGGTGTTTTATTCCTTTTCATGTACTTAAAATAAATTGTTTTGTTTAAAAAGGGCATGTCATGTATTCGGTAAATTGCCCGGTTGGATTTTATGTGTGATGTGTGATTTAAAAGTTATTTGTTTGGATTTATAAAGGAATTGGAATAATGATAAATGTTATTTTTGGGTACTTATATGGATTTCCTATTTGTATTTGTTTTTAAAATCAAGTGGGTTTTGATTTACAACATATTTTGGCCCGAGTTGCCCAAAAATGGACTATTTACATCTTTATGAAAATGGTTGTGTTTTGAATATGTAACCTGAGTATTATAAGAGATTTATGAATGTGTTTTTCTGTTGTAAATTGTGTTTATACAGATCCTTAATAGAATTAAAATTCATACCTTCTTCAAAGGATAGTTTTGAGAAAATAATTAAAGGCCTGTTTGGCATTTCCTAGAAATGAAGGAGTGTTTTACTTGTATATAACAATTTGTGCAATTGGGATTGTTTTATGGTCCATTAAATGATTTTATTAAATGTTTATTGGGATTCCAAATATGATTTGGTTTGGTTATGATGTGTGTTTATAATTTAAAGAGTGTTTTTGAAAGAGTTTTATGTGCAAAGCTTCAATACACTTCATGAAATTGTTTTACCAAAATATTTAGCGGTTTGTTGATTAGTGTAAGAAATGTGAAAAATAATTACGGGCTGGTTCTTGACACACAACCATACCTAGTGGCCTCCATTTCCTCATAGTTAAATGAGTTCACTCCCCCAAAATATCTTATAAGTGGAGGGTCACTCCCAATGTCGTAATAGCAGAGAAAGACCCTTATTGAACTGAGGTCACTTCATATTATAGTCCTTTATATCTCATGAGATAAAAATTATTTCCCTATGCATTTGTGAAATATATAGGCCCCACCCATCATTGATTAGAACAAAACAACATTCCATGGTTTTAATATATCCACCATCCATAGTTATAATGTATCCACTATCACATAATGAATATCATAAATATGCATTCCTCTAGGTCATAAAAAATTTATCATATAAGAAACCATGAATTGAAATGGATTTTATAAACATTTAATTATAATAGAACTTATGGAAAATAAATAGGTTCCATAATCATTTCATCAATGTATAACTTTTTGAAAAAGAAGAAAGTTTCATAAGTAGTTTATCATTGTATAACCCATGAATGGGAAATTGGTTTCATTTATATCTTATTATTATAAAAAACCATTTAAATAATGAATATGAGTGGTATCAAGGGAAAAAATCCCCAACAGACCATAATATTTATTAAAGAATTTCATCAAAGTAAAAAAATGATTTTGAAATATTACTTGGGACATTTCAGAAGAAAAGTATCCTTTCCACTTAGAGAAATACATAAAAAACTTTCAAAATACATTTATAATAACTTAATTCCAAAAAACTATAATGAAACAATAAAAATAATTTAAAACATTTATTGAGAAAATAGATTTTCCTCTTTGAAAACTACTTATAAAACATTAACTTTTTTTAAAATAATATTCATTTTAAAATAAATTTTTTAAAATCTAAAAAATTTCCAAATATAAATTAAAAAATTTTCCTTAAAATGAAAATTTAAAACATTTAAGGGAAACATGAAACCATTGTGCCATCATGACAAAAGAAAATATTTCTCATGTTGTGTATGTTAAAAACGTTAATTTTTTTTATTTTATATAAAATATAAATGTGATTTTTTTGGGAAACGACATGAAAATTTTAAAAAATTTTAAAAATTTATTTAATAAATTATTTTGGTAATTTATATTTTTTAAATTTTTTTTTAGAAAACCTGGGATGGTAAGAAAAATTATTTTCAAAGAAAAAAAAATAAATAAATTTTTATTAAATATATGTTATCACCTAATATAATTACAATAGAGTGGTATAGTTGTACTATTACTAGAAAATAACATGAATAAATTATTGATAATAAATTTCTTGATAATGGTCGGGAGGTATATCATATGATTTCAATATTTGAAACATAATCATAAAAAACAAGTATAGTTGATGAGATTATATCATAATAAAATAACCACTTTGATATTATTAAAATTCATTCCTGGGAGGTATATATAACACATCAACGAAATACTTGGTGAAAATGTCTTTTGTATCATAGATAATAAAAGTGATATGAAAATCACTTACATCTTTAGAGACATTATGAATCATATGTTTCAATAAAATTTAAAATTAAATTAAATATTAAATATTATTAAAAGGTGTAGATTAATGATACTAAATTTAAAATGTTTAGTATTTACACCACACAAAATAAACAAGTAGTGAATTGTTTTATGTATCTTAAAAATTAAAGAGTGACATGAAATCAGTTACATTTATCTCAAATTCCATAATAAATGATTGAAAATCCTATATAATAAATATAATTTTTTACAAATAGATTAAATAAAAATAATAAAATATACAATAAAATATATAATTTATTTTTTTTTCATTTTATTATCATTTTTTATCAATTCAATGTTAAAAACATGTTTCCAGATATAATCGCTTTATTTTTCACATATGTTTTGATTTGTTACATTACCTCTATTTTTTTATCATGGTTCTAAAAATTTCAAAGTATCAATAATGAAATAATTATCATATATATTCATAAATAAATCATTTTAGACTAATCATGCTATATTGGGTTGAGAAATGAAGTACATTACAATCATAGAGATGGTATGTCATATGTACACATTAGTAAAGATTCCCTGTTTCAAAGATCATTATGGAAACGAACTAACTAATATAATATCTTTATATAATTAAAAAAATTCATAAACACAACATTATTTATTTAAATATAGTTATATATGTCATCTATGTTGTGTGGTTATGAAAATAGAGTCATATCACATCTTGAAGGTGGTGGTCAACACGTACACGGATGACTTTATCATCTTTTTGTGAACAAAACATATGAAATAAAAAGTAATATTTTTCCTTAAGAATGATAAATATGTCATTATTATCATTATTATTTAATTTATAACATATATATTAATTAAATTTATCTTTATTGTCTACTATTTAATGATTTAGTGAAAAAAGAATTACATCGCGTCATGAGGTGTTAGTCCATTGTACACACGAGCGATGTTATCATATCCCATTAGGAAATGAAATTAAAAGGTTATATATGATATGATGTATAAATAGATAAAAAATGATATATATAGGATATATATACATTATATCAATCATTTTACTCAACACTGAGAGGTGTTAGTGGAAAAATTAATAACATCAGTTTTCAAGGTTGTAGTCCATCAAACATGTGAATGATGATTTAGTAACCTATTTGATGGAATTATATATTATTTTATGTCATGAAATTAACATAGAAACATATTTATATATTAATTATAATGAGGTTATTGTATAATAATTTTTATTTAAAAATTCAAGTAGGTGGAGAAATAATTAATTTTTTTTGAAGAATGTCTCCTCTTAATCAGGAATCCTCCCTGGAATTTCATTAAATGGATTACTAGGTTTGATTGATGTTAAAAATAAGGCCCAAAAGATAAGATGGGGATAATTTATAAGTTATTGGGGCTATTATTTATGAATGAAAAGAGTTATAATGTGTGAATATTATAGGATATGGGGTGGCCTCATATAAGTGAGGGTTATGGAAGACTTATAATTTTTAAAAAGAAAATAGTTTACTTATGTATTTATCATGTAAATAGGATATATAATAGATGATTATCAATAATTATAAATTTTATTTGTATAATGTTTCCAACTAATATATTATTTAAAATGTTTTATTTCATTTTAGTCCTTATTTTTTCATTTAATACTTAAGTAACACCGTTTTATCCTTAAACACACAAAATAATATTTGTTGTTTTCAGTATTAGTTATGGTGATAAATTATGTTTAACTAATTAGAGAATAAAAATTATTATGATTAAAAATATTAAATACATTATTTCCAAATTCTATTCTTATTATCGGAAATATTTGATTTAAATTAATACCGTGAACAAGATAATAATATTTAATTTCATAAAGAAAATGTTGCTAAGTTAATAAAATGTTTAAATTAAATTTGAATATGAAATTCATTCAAATATCATAAATTTTAATAATAGATATATAATTAGAAAAATCATTATCTAAAATATATTAAAATTTATAAATAATTTAAATCAGAAGTTATTATAAATTAAAATTTTTATTTTCACTATACAAAAATAATTAGTTTCATAAAATTCATAAAATTTACCCTAAGATAAATTTGATTTAATTATTATAAAATTAAATTGATTTTTTAAAATTAATTTTCTATAAAATAAAATTTATAATTTTACAATATGTGTGAAAAAAGTGAAAAAAGTCTTTTCAATAAAATAATTTTTTATGTTTAAAATGGGATGTATTCTTATATCATGTCTAGAAATCCCATAAAATAAATTTTAAAAATTTATATAAATGTATATTGTATACATTTAATTAAAATCATTAATAAAAAGTTGTATTTTATATTTATTGAGGTAAAACATGTTTGTTTTGTATAATTTTTTATAGATAATTATTTACATAATTTACAAATAGTTTTTATTTTCATTTTTAATTAATTTTTCACTAAATAAATTAGTTAATACTGTTTTCTAAACCATATATTTTCATAATTTAGTTAATCTAATCCATACTTTAAATTCTAATAGTTATATGAAAACTATCATGTTAAATAATTATTTCATAATAGTAGACTACATTTTATTTATACAAGCTATTATGTGTGACAAAAACCACACCTAATGTTACATGATATGAAATATAATCTCAGTATTTTATGTAAAAAAAATATTCTTGGAAGCTATCAATGATATTAAATTTATTAAAAAAATAATAATTCAAAAAATCTATGGGTTATACAAAACCATCATTCATTATTTCTATTAAATGTATAATCGATGCGTAAATATGATAATTATGTAATTATTATTATTAAAGAGATGAAGTTATAATGATAAAAGTAAGGGAAATATAAATAAAAAATCAAGACCTTTGAAAAACAATGAGGTTATTACCTGAAACATAATTTTAACAAGGAATTGGTAATGATCATGTAATGAATGGTAATATGTATTTCATAAAAAGTATACTATATATAATTATGGTTTTATGATAAATGTATATAAACTAATATTTATTATACTTGATGTTTAAATGTGTATTAAGTTAGTTAAGACTTAAGGTAATAGATTTATAGTACCTCTTTTATATCTGAGAGACATATGAAAATTCTCAAATTTTTTCTATATCTTATTTATATACTGCCGATTTTAAATGAATAATCATGAATCTACCAATTTAAATTATATTTAATGTTTCATTTTATTTTATTCTCAATGATGACATATTATTCAAAAGATTTTAAATGTGGTATGGTATTTCTGTCTTACTTTTCAGTTCTTTGTAACGCATGCAACATTCACCGCCTATTTATTTTATGTGGTTTATGTACTACTCATAATTGTATTTTATGATAATTATACTAATAATTATTGGGATTTAATTATTCATTTTATGATATCCCTTTCATGATGTCTTCAATTCAAAAGATACCAATGTGAAAAGGGATAATTATTAAAATTTTCATTCACTAAGACATGTTTATACACATATCATATTTAATGAGTTATATATAATACCCATTTCATATATAATAAAATGAATTTAGGTATTATCATGATATTTTATGATTAATTTAATTTTATACTTTCACTGAGAGTATGATTCAATGTTACCAATGTGGTAATGGTTTTATGGTACATTCTCTAGTATTATATATTTTATTTTTAGAATTACCAATTATGAAAGGTAGTTGGGTTCCTATACAACTAGTCAAATAAGTGGAAAACATTAGAATTTAAATTATAATAACATAAAAATAATACTGAATAAATATGAAAATATATTTTGAATTTTTTAATTGAAACTCTTACCAGGAGCATGAAGTAATGCCTCGACCCCTTCACAACATCTATTTTCCTTGATCCCATCACCTACTTACAGTCATCAACTTTGATGAAAATGTTCTCCATCAATTTTACACAACTCATTGGGATTATTTAGATAGAATCCCCAATCATAAAATAACCTATCAACCACTAATTTCAATAATATATCCATGACCATCATGAATACAATAAAAAAACACAACAAATATCACCGAATACACATAAAAAAACAATGTAAAATCATAAAACAAAAACAAAATCAAAATTCATTATCATCTCTATGAATGGAACCAACATAAATAAGAGATAAATTACCACTATGATATTTTTTTTGAAACATTTCATCCAAATATTAGACCATTAGAAAGACCCATACAATAGAAACTACAAAATGATGTAAGATAAAATATATCACAACCACTTCTTGGATAAAGAGAAACCACCAACAAATATAGATTCAAATGGTTTCAATTCACATTATTCACTAATGAATCAACCATTCAACCTAGATGAAATAAAAGTTCCATGAATATATTGGAAGACCATGAAATTGAAACAAATAATTACCCCAAAACAATAGAGGAAATGATGTCTTAATTATCCCCATCATAATCCAAATCCACCAGAAGACACAATCACCCCAGACCAACGATGGGTTCCAATGTTACGGGTTGGGATGAAACAGTAGATATGAATGTCTAAAGAGGAAATGATCTTTGATAAATCCCATTACTACCATACATAAGCTCAAGAGGAACTAAGAAACCAAATAATGAAATGATGAGAGAGGATCCTAGGAGGCAAATTTCAGAACTCTCTACTAAATCCATCTATATCCATCAAATTTATGTCACATCTAACTAGATATGGGGTCTCACACGAATGGCCTAAAAACCAAGGAAGAAATGGAGGTTGGGCGAGTTCCTCAATCCTTAAAAATACTACATAGTGATAATTGACAAAAAAAAATGCATGTAAGAGAAGCCCTAAAAGTTAAGGTTATGATCTATCACAAGGAAAGAATATGTATAAAATAAAATAAGGTTTTGTAGGAAGATAACCATGATGATGATGAAGAATTTCCACCATTACTAGAAGAATCAAAGGTAAATCCATAAGATTGAGGGAACTCACTATTCTATGTAAAATTTTCATTATTTATTTAAATTGTCTATTTTTATGATACCTTTGATGAAATTCTATGATCTATATCTCAAAAAACACCTATGTTTTCTTTTCTTATAATTATTTCATGAGGAAACATTTCCCCCTTATTTTTACCTTCTTTCTCTAATCAGGAGTTAAGAAGATGTTTTTTAAGAAAAATCATATTCCCCCCCATAGTTGAAAACCCATTTCTCTTCTTATACCATGTTTACTAAAAAAAGTTCCAAATTTCTCAAAACGATTTATTATATTAATATTTACCTATGATTTACATTTTAAAAAATGTTCTCATAAGAATATTCATTTCGTTTTCCAAATGATTCATGATTGAATTTTATCAAAAGATTGAAAGGAATATTAATGTTAATATATTCGACATGAATGGTAATTTATTCCTTCAAGAAAAATAACACTTTTAATGATTCATTTTTAGGTTTTATACCTTATATTGATATAAAATATTTTTTTAGAAATTTTCAAGCTTAATTTATTTTCAATGTGGTGAGTCACTATTCCTCATAAAATGTTCCATTTGATTTCTCTATCAAAATAATTTTAAATCAAAGATGAAATAATTTTATGTTACTAATGATTTATTTAAGATATCCTCCAATTATACCATTCTTATTTTTTCTTGAATTTTATTTTTTTCAGATATCATGATGTTTAAGAAACTCATTTCTCTTCCATGTGTTATTACATGATAAAATTATTATGAAACCCAATACATTTTCTTTGGAATATACTATGATGAAACATTAAAATGATGATGAAATTTGTATCTTTTCAATAGGTTATAATATGATAAAATGTATATGGAACCCATTTTAATTAATAGGTAATGATAAGATGATTTTTTTGATCTTAGGGCATACATATGTATTATTTACATTATGATAGGGGTGAGACTTATTTCTCCCACCAATTAATTGGGTATTGATTAATGTTATATTATATCAAAGGGTACATGGGAGGGTTACCAAAATCAAAAGAGGTTATATTGGTGGTCAACCCATTTCTGAAGTTGGTACACATGTGGGTTAACCCAATCCAAAAATGATATGAATATCATGCTAGGTATCCTTGAAAAAAGATTTTATATTTTTATGTGTATGATAAAAATTAATTCCTTATGACAATTTAATTCTTTCAGGGATCATGGTATCTGATTCTATTATGATTTTTATATTATGAAATTCCAAATAATCTCTACGTGTCTCAATATTATGATAATTAATATTTAGTTTTTCGTTTTTAAATGTTATACTCATTATGTCATGACCTTATGCTCATGTTATGATAATGTAACTTCATTGATTTCCCTAATTGAGAATCTGAGCTCATAAGTTATAATGTTTCCATTCCCCTGGGAATGATGGAATTTTTTATTTATGAGTACTAAAACGAATTATATTTCTTACAGACATTGAAGATCATTCATAAATTAATAATATTATGTTCTATGATTCCAAAGAAACAAAACTATTCTAGTCCTTAGAATTGTGTTTGTGAAATATAATGAATAATAATCTAAAATAATGTAATATTCATGAAATAGAATAATATATGACTGTAATCAATAAATTATTTAGAAACCGTTGTCTCATACATCTAAATTCAACATCACTTACCACATCAAGAAAAATTAGAAATGAAGGGTCATGGACCTGAATGACCCTTCAATTCAAAATCAAACTTAACAATAATCATAACCACTCAACATGATTCCCTTATAAAAAACCAAGGCACGTGTGTTATTTAAATTAACATATATAACCCATTACAATCATCGATTCCACCACTTAATAATCTTGTTTTGCTTCACTCTTCAAAGAACTCACAACATGGGTCAAACCTCTATCCCAGTTATAGTCATCTTCCTAAATTCATTAGTTGTCCCACAGAACACCTTGGTTGGAACAAAAACTATAAATCACAATTCATGAACCATTGTAATTATAATAAAATATCCACCAATTCTTCATTAACCCAAAGGAACGCACGACATGATTTACCCCTCTCATGGGACCCCATCTTAGGATACATGGAAAAAACACGAAATCCACATCAAGAAAATCCTTAATTCACTCGCACAAATCCTTTCACATTGAAACCCACACATGTCAAACCTCATTAGAGGAAATCATTCCTCTATTCCAAACTCGAAAATATCAAATGAAAAAAATTACTTCTTACTCTAGTTTTTATACATCAATATAAACAACCACTACTAATGAAACTACAATCCTAGACACCCATTTCAGGTTCCAATGCATAACTCCTGTGGTCATAAACCAAAAGTTTCATCACACCCATGTCATACGACAAATATATTACATCCCCAGGGTCACAAAATTATAGAATTCATAAAAAGTAACATTCCTTTACGAGGAACATATAAATACATCAAGGAAAAATAACCCAAAACCAGGCATCTCCAAACTAAGGAACTCTCACATCAAAAACAACTGATTCATAGGATTCGACAATGACACATTGTATACTCATATACAGTTTCCCTAAATGTTATTTTAATTTTTTTAACTTTAATTAATTATTACAATT
The DNA here is from genome assembly GCA_963277665.1 of Viscum album. Lineage (NCBI taxonomy): Eukaryota > Viridiplantae > Streptophyta > Magnoliopsida > Santalales > Viscaceae > Viscum > Viscum album. The sequence continues at coordinate 796,093,201 of OY728136.1, read as the reverse complement.
TTAAAACCTAATATTTCAATTTTCAAATCGTATGATTAACAAACATTTCACAAATTAGTAGTTATATCCAATTTTCATGATTCCTGGACATGGATGGGTACAATATCAAAAAAAATTATAATAGAAAAATAGATTATTAGTTTCCTATTGAAAATTTATTTAAACAAAACCACCACATTAAAATTAATTCGTAAGAGCCTATTACCCATAAGTTACATAAAGAGTTGTTCAAGTAAAGTGCCACCATACAATTATATAAAACCCATACAAATAGATGTGGAAACATTAAATACCAAACCCTATAAATAATATACATCCACATGAATACTTGAATGACTAAAAAACATTTGCAATAGATAAAAATACTATACATGAATAATGAATACTAGGGAACTATCTTTCACAAGTTGCATATAAATGACATATCAATCTTATGTGCCTTGCATGATGCATGAACATATATAATATATTTTCTTATCCATTGAAGAGATAAAAATATCATAAATTAATAACATCACATTCAAGTAAACCACTCAAGGTGGATAATCAGTCAATAGAATAATAATGTTGAAAAACATATATTTTCAACTAATGACAACTTTGTTTTCCCTCTATACATGGGGATGTAGGATCCTTGGAACAATATTATTACCAAGATCTAAATAGATCATAGTCTTAAGTAAACTATCCCCATATATTAATAAAAATAAAAATACCTTGATACCAATTTTTAATTCCTAGGAATAGAAGCCTCTAAATAGGTTCCGAAAGCTAATTTTACACATTACCTCAAGCACCCCACCTTATACGGTATAGTATTCTGCTATTAGTGAGGGTCTAAATGGGGAAAATATTTCACTACAATGAACTTATTAGATTATATCTACAACATACATAATACCCCAAAAATAAAATAACTTGTTTAAGTGGTAAATGGAGAAAAAAACAAAAAATGAAAACAATAGGCGATGTAAAACATGTGATAACAAAGGAATGCATACAATAAATGATAGGACGTCACAAAAACAATATTTAAAATATGGAAAAAATCTAAAAGAATTTCCATTTCCAAACCTATTACTAACATCCCATACTCTATTCTATTTTCCCAAATAGAATCCATGATCTAGGTCCCAACTCTAATATTGTACTTTAAAAAAATTAGTGTCCAATATAGTACAGAAGATCCATGTCATCATGAGCAGTGTGTGAATACAATTTATTAGGCCCCCCAAAAAAATTTCTAAAAAATATTTAGTATAATTTTTTTTATTGGTATGTTAATTTAAATACATAAATTATAATAAAAGGAAACATTATTATGAATAAACTATATTCAGTTATCCTCTTTAGCCCATAGTTTATAAAATAAAAGTTGATCCAACCCATCCCGCCTCAAACAATGTTGTCCTCCTGAACCATATGAAAAGGGATATACACACTAATAAAAATAAAACAGATATATCATGTAATTAAAACGAGGTATCAAGAAGAATTTTTCCTAGAACCCAAAAATTTAAAACATCATTAGTTACTAGAGATTAATTCCAAATACCATAATAGTGGTACATAACACCATGTGTAATATTTCAAAATAAATTATAAAGATCACAATTTTTAAACATCTAAAACCAAGTATTGTGAAGATATGTGTCCAAAAATCCATTCCAATGGGTGTGTAAAATTATGGCCTTCATTTAATTTCATGATATTTGGAGCTCCATTCCCATCAACCCCAAAAAAAAATCCATTATGACCCTCAATTCATGATTTATCATACTTATTGGTTTAACACATTAATATAATAATGTTTCACCTTTTTAACATTAATTATTTCCCACAGTATATTATAATCAAAACCTTAAAACTTATTTGATAAATATATCATTTCAAAATTTATTAATATAACATATCTGTAAACTTTTAATCAAAACAATTAACAAATAACTATGCTTCTTTATACCACTTATCATTTCCTCCATTAAAATTATTTACAAAATAATGTGCCCCTTTAACCAATTAACATTTGTACCTTTAAAAATATTCAACATAAAAAACATAATTCTTTAACAATGATAAAAATAAAACAAAGAGTAGTGTGGGTGGACCAATAGGAAAGAAATTATTTTTTCAAATGGAAAAAAATAAAGAAAAATAGGGAGGAGTCCATTCAAACATGGGATATGATGGATTACTATTTTAAAGACCTTATCATGGATGATACATATATAAATGTACTATACTTTATTGAAAATTGTATTTAGATAATACGTCTAGTAGTCTTCAAATTGATTTTAAGGATTATGTGATCTTTTTTTGTGTATGATACTATGTAGTATGACCTTGTAGAGTTTCTCACTTTTTTCATCATCAATGTATCAAAATAATAAAAAAGGTAATTAATTTTACAACCCAATTTTACAATTTCAAGGGATCCAATGCACACCATGGGTTGTAATAGGTCTTATTTCATAGTCATTAATGATCTGAATTGGGTATGTGAAGTGTCAAAGAGATAAATTCCTTTTTAAAACCATAACTTTTTCTTCATTAATGATTCAAATTTAAATAAAGATGGTGGAATATAATGCATCTCATACAATTAAATAATTATCAATATTAAGGGGAATTTATTTTACACCAACTACCTTTTTATATTCATTTACACTTTATATCCTTTGTATAGAAAAATCCCATGGATATCTAATAGATTCATCACTAACTAGATTCCTAAGTCAAACCATTCCAACTAAAAAATTATTCATAAAAATTAATTATAATTAATTCAAATAACATCAAGAATGTTACGTATGATAAAAACTAAATAAAACTCATTCCACATTGGTTCTTAGAGAAATCACCTATCATATGATGTTTGATTACCCTTGACCACATTCCAGGATGTAGACATATGAGAAAATATAATTTCCTATGCCAATTAAAAATGAATTTGATTGGAAAACAATGAAATTTTATAACTATCACATTTATTGAAGAAATGATGGGAAATAGTATGTGTATTTTAGATAGGGGTCTCCTATACAAATTCCAAAAAATTAGCTTAATCCTAGGTTAATTCAACCATGATTTAGTGGGATTGGAAAAAAAACTAAATATAGATGATTAAGAATACAGTAAAACATGGGAAATGAGTAAGAGATAATAGAAGAAGATAAAACATAACTAAATGGATGAATACATTCACCAAGAACACCTATTTGGTGAGGGTTTATGGATTAAGGAATAGAGTAGGTTCATATATCCTCTGATTTTTGTGTTTGAGTGGAATAGAAAAATAGGGGGATGAGTTAAATTGAATGAAGTGAATAATAGAAAAAACTATTTTAATGAAATTTTTGTTTGGATCACAGTTTGAATGAATAGTTACCTAACCATAGAATAATCACGCACATAAATCTTCGTAAATACTACTTCACTGTATGGTCACAAAGAATTTTTCTCTAAATTCTGAACTATCCAAGTGTCCAACATTGTCCATCATAAATACCCCCAGTATGGTTTTGTCATGGTTTCTTAACCATGAGCCAACCCTGAGATGTGGTAGTGAACTCATCTATAGGTAGGATCATGATATATCTTAAACATTGATGGCCATGTGATATATCTCAATATATCAATCACATCGCATGGTTTATGTATTGGATCACACTGTTTCCCCAAACCATGATCAAAATTATCAAATTATCCTTGCTTAATTAAATATAAACTGAAAACACACTAACCATCAATGTGTTTCATGGTTTCTCCTAAGTCATGCATATAAAAATGTCCACTCTATATAGAAAACACTAAAACATTCAAAACCTAACCTATGGATATGGGGAATCACTCAATCACTCAACCTATATTCTATACATAATTACTCATCCAAAACAAATGATGATTAATTTCAACTCTGGAAGTTCAATTTGGAGTCCTGTTTCAAAATTTAATATATCCCATAAAAAAATTCAAAATCCTTCTAAAAATATTCAACTAGTATAGAAAATATATCTCATATATATAAAGGATTTATATGAAAAAATATAAATTTTTTCATTAACTATTATTGAGGACTATATTTATAAAATGTAAAAATGAATGATTTTTAAAGATTTTGTGTTGACCACATTTTATCATCATCATCCCAATTATATGTATTTAATATTTATTTACATGTTTCAATAGATATTTTCCCATAAATTCTCATTCAATTATTTTAGTATTTTTTAATGAAAATTATATCATTTTTAAGGCCAAAAAAAAAATTTGAAACAGATTTATGACAATATTCTTTTAAAAATTTATAAACGATATAAGGAAATTATTATTAAATATAAATATATTATTTTCATACCTATCATTGAGAAAAATTTCTTATCTAAAAAATTCACATATATGAAAAATATATGGTGATCTCTCATCTTATATTGATTTTTGGCCATTGTATTTACCATGAAACATTCACATTCTTATGATCATGTTACGTATAACCCCACATCATCCATTAGACATTAAATTTTCTATCTTTTTAAATATTCATGTATTATGTATATGATTAAATTTTAAATCAAATACCATTTCAATATATAGTGTTTGTTGAAATAATATTACCTTATTAGTTATTTCATTAACGATGTGAAATATTAAAATTTCATGTTATATTTTTAAAAATGGGTGTTCATTTTTTTTGTATTGAATTTATAATAATAAGATAAATGCATTAGACTTAGTATGAGATAGAATTGGCCCGAAATATCCCATAGATACAATAGTTGTTCTGATGATACAAACATGTTAGGATATTTTTTGTATGCATTCCCAATTAAAATAAGGTAGACATCGACACTCAATTAATGATGTTATTGTTGTTGTGATCTTGTATATAAAAATTTTCATATAATAGTTATCTTAGTTTTTATGTTCAATCCCATTGTAATACATTCAATTATTATATATATATTTTTTATCAAAATGTAATGTTAAAAAAAATATTTCTTAATATTATGATGTATGTGCTTTATATAATAAAACATTACAAAATATAACAAATTAATATAATCAAAAGTGAAGTATCATTCATAAAAGTCTATTTACATAAAAAAATTCAAAAATAAGAATATAATAAACATAATTTGAATATTCAGGATGCTAGGCGCATGCATAAAATTAAGATTTAATAAGATAAGGGTTTATAATAACTGAATATTCTTTCATTAAGAAAAAAAAATTCTTATTGAAAACTATTAATCCATGATTAAATTATTCTAACTAATGAATACCATAAGATCATTTTTTTCTCAAAGTTTATAATTACATAAATAATAGTATCATTCTTTAGTTTTATCCAAATGGAAATGCCTAATGTGGTAAAAAAGGTTTCATGAGAATCTAAGTATTTTTTAGATCATAGAGCTCTAGGTTTTAGATAAAATAGACTAGGCATATAATTTATTTGATCAATGAAATTGAATCTTCATAGTTTTGTAAGACTATATAGGGTGATATATAAGATTTTATAGGCTATACACATTTTCCTAAAATATGCACCTAGACTGTATGGTTAATTCCACTTAGGTAGTGATCCCACAAGGATGGCACATATTTTGGATAACTCATGTGGTAAACCCATGAATTCATTAAAAATGGGTGATATTTATGTTTTACCCTACCTCATTTACCGGACCCTCACATCTTTTATTTCCCCTCAAACATGTTGCACATCACTTCATTGAGATATTCACTTTGTCCTCAACATAGGCATTACAATTTCTTATTCATTTAGTCTCTAATCATACCATTTTCGATCGATTATTTAGAAAAACATAAGTGATCCAACCCACTAAATTTATTTTTTAGTTAATCAATAAATATGTGAATTTATCTCAATGCAATATTATATGACATGTTTTTAGGACTTTTTTTCATTATATAATTTTTTCTATGCTTGACTAAATTTGAAAATAATAATAGATGAGTGTTCACCCACCATTAAAATATTGGAATTATTTTTCATTGACTCGAGTCTAGTAAAATATATTTTTTTATGTTTTCCTTTATTAAATATTTTCCAACACATCAACCCTAAAAATAATCAGCCATGAATTAGTTGCGTAATTTGAAACGCAAATGCCCAAATAAACCATGCTTCTTCTATTAAATGTAAATTTTCTAAACATGAGATGCCCCATGGTAATGAAATTGATATTAATATAACTAAATTTTTATATTATTAATAAAAATTCCAATCTATGTTTTTGTTTCATCATTAATTAGGTTATTTAATTAATTTAAATAGATTAACTGGTACATTATCCTAAGGATAGTGTGCTCACATGGTCCTTTTTAATATGCGATCAAATGTTTTAATGGTATGAAACCCCTAATTATTCTTTCTCAATGTTGAATGGATATGAAATAGATTTAATTACGTAGAAAATTATTCTAGAGTGGTTATTTTATTATCTGTGGACATATTATTAAATGCTAGGTTTCTACTGCTACTTCAGAACTTTTTCTTCATTTAGGAGTGTTCGGACTTGAGCCAGCCTTATATTCCAAACGGAATTCCTTGGGCACTCAATGGACATCATCCAGATTTTTAGGTTATTTCCCAAGGGAGATAAACACCTTGGAACTATGTTCATGTATTATTAGTACTTGAATTCTTTAGTGTTGTACTAAATATTCAATTTCTTCATATCCAAAAATTAGAATCCCATGGATACACTCCTTCGATTCAGTCTGTTATCCTTAGAAACATGACACCTTTAATCATCTAATTAGAATCCAGTCTTGTTTAGCCCATGATTTACTATGGGCTTCATCCATGGAATCAGTTTAGAACATTTCCTATGGAAAAATGATGGTGTTCACCCTAGATTTCATTTAGAACCCTATAACCAAGATGAATGGTTTATTATTGTGATCATCATTCACCATCAATGCTCAAGAATGACTTGGTTTCACCTTATGTTGTATTCTTCTATCATCAGTACCTAGAGACCTTTGTAACACCTTGGGTCCCACTTTTTGTATTTCTTCTACTTGTAAACGTTTTTGTATATTATTTATAACCAAAAAAATTATAGGTAATCCATTCAAAAGAATCTAAGATAAGCCTTAACATGTATGGTTGGCCGAACATCCGTTGATTAGTCAAGGCCGATATGGTTATTTTTTCATGAAACTTATTCCACCAATTATTATCGTACCTTTATGATGTTACATTTTTTGGTATGAGATTATGAAATGGAATATAGTGGGACTAGAATATAAAATTCATCATCATTGAAGTAATGAAACCTCATCATCTCTAGTTATACGCGCTCTAGTAGGGTCTAAGGATACCAAATGAATATTTCAAAATACAAAAAATATGAACAAGTACCTAATTTGAATCGTAGATCTCTTGATAATAGCTCATTTCCAATGACATTTCCTCAAAAGTTCTGATCTCATACCTCTCTGGATCTTCAACAAAAGCATTAAGATTAAATTGGAATTCCATTAATCAGAAACCATCTGCATGAATATAGGTTTTATGATACCACTAATGATATAATGATAATCTTGACTCCCTTTTTTGATCTATGAAGGGTTTATTTTATCAAGAATTTAAAAAGTTGTCTATCCTTTTATAGAATGTAGGATAAGTGATATTCTATCAATTATATTTGAATGAATTGTCTGTGGAAATATTCTTATTATCTTCATATATAATGGATTTCCCAAATACCTAGTAAGGGGTCCCTGAATCCCATAAATCCAACGTCCAATAAATATGAAATAACTCAAATGTTATGATGAAATAATTATTTCATAATATAATTTATTTTATATTACTTAATTATAATATATATTAAATATATTATGTAATAAAACAAAGTTATTAACATGAATTTTATTTCACATAATATTAAACGAACCTTTAATATTAAAATAATATTTATTCATTTAGTATTTTCATGTATCCACATAATACCTTATAATTAATTTTAACAACTAAATTAAACAATATTATTTTATAATCAAAAAATAATTGTTTTATTTATTTATTGTTGATCATTAAAATATGGAATACTCTTGGACACCGATGTGGGGCCCACCTCATCCTATAAACATATTCTTTAGAATAGGGAATACTCTTGAATATGCTATTGTGTCTGAAAATCTAGTCCCATATCTCGATAGTAGTGAATAGTATGCATTATCCAATAGATGAGTATAAAAACCCATCAAGGCCCCAAGATATGTATTAATAGCCATATCGACAACAACAATTGTGATGAACTTTCAATATGTAATAAAAAACATTTGTTACCTGCTATGTAAAAAATTAGGATGCACAAAATATGTCATCATCCATTACTACATTTTTTTTAATCTACTTGTATAGACATACCATCTTCTACCATGGAAATAAATGTAATGATATTATTACAATCCTAATAAACTAGGTCCGAGATACCAATTAATCCACTCAGAAGCAATATATTTTTTCTTGATCATTCAACCAATTCCATACCACCAATGGTTCCCCCAACAAAAGATACATTGTAATGACTTCAATGTAATGTTTTTCCTTGAATAAAACTACATGATGATAAGGAACATATTTTTAATGAAATAATGTCAGGATATAAATACACATTTTTATAGAAAGGAACATCTAATTACACTTGAAACATGTAGTGTTCCAATTGGCGGTTCTGTCCTCAGGTTATCATCTACTTGATATCACCACATGTGAACTTTATGAGAAGAATTATCAGTTCATATGAGAACCTAAAACCATATAGTCACAAATCATTTATGTATTTTCATTATTATTTTTCTTGACCATAAGACATTACATTAACATTACTATCATGGTATTTCAAGATTCTCATTATACCACATGAATTTATTTTTTCTTTTGATATGACATGTAATATGTCGACATTATCATAAATATAGTGGAACTAGATGTATTAAAATTATTATGTTATGATAGAAACATGTATATTTAAAATTATGTACAAGTAATGTTAATATAATTACATACAATTTTTCTTTCTAGGGAACCCACTTTCAACACCCCCACTCGAACTAGATCCAACAACTAACAAGTATCAAATTTCTATCTCTCAATTGAGTATCATTCTTCATCGGATATATGGATTCAAAAAATATAGTTTCCACATCACGATTTTTGGATACTCTTCTATCTATTGCTTCAACTATCTTGGTAAAATATCGTTGATATAAAACTTATTAATAATGTGCTTTATCCTTTAGTGTGACCTGCGTTACATGGATATAACACTACTCCATTATAATATCAATAAAAAATAACAAGGTCTACATTACTTGGAAATACCAAAACTCTTAATTTGATTAATCTTATCTATAAATCCTCCTTTGCTACAAAAAAGTTGTTATATTCAAAGATTTTCTTATTGATTTGATGACCAAAATTTTCATCTCCCTTCTATATCTCAATACACAACAATTTTGGAAAATGAAATAGCCTAAATAAAATTTCATATCATCATGTTCTATTTAGACACTTGCATCAGTGTATCCTCTCACTACTAGTTCCTGATATCCTCCATACAACATTCACATTTCCTTTATACATCTCAAATACATCGGTAGAGTTTTTACAACTTCCTAGTGTAGCTCAGATGGATTATATTAATATATTCCATCCATTATTAAAAAAAGGAAACATCAAACTGATTATATAACATGACATACCTGATAAATACCTGTTTGTTGGAGTATAGTACTCATGATGGGGTGAATTATTTATCTATATAAATTTCCATTTATAAAAATTCTATCTATTAATTCCCCTAATTAAAAATATAATCTTATTTAGATGGTAGTGAATTTCTAAGAGTCATGAATGTTTAAATAAATTTTCAATAGATTGACTAGTTCTCAGCTACACTAATCAAAAAAGATTAATTCAAATTTTGAAACTAACTTACTAGTTCAAAATAGTCATAAAAACAGGATACAATAACTATCAAATTTAAATTTAGTTTTATGAAATATGTGACAAAAACATAGTACAAACTTAATGTTAAAAACATAGTGGATATAAAAAATAGGTTTAATATCAAGCTAAGACATAGTCTTATCCACATGGTGATCACCTTCCAGAAACCTTTTTGAATTAATAAACACGTTTTGATCCAAAAACTAGATCAATGTTCATAATAAAACCCGAAGATGTCCTATTAACACATAACCAATAACACTGTTATTCATATGGAAATAGATAACATGTCACACATGACCTATTACATAGTTCTACATGGGATACAAAAGGATAAATAGTCTGAGATTTTGAGGATATCATGTATCCTCTAGTTATGTATGACTCATTCTGTGGGTAACAGACAGATAAACGCATTTCTCAAAAATTTAAAAAAAAAGAACACAACAAAGCTAAAGATATAGGGAATGATTTAGATGTCCTTGTGTGTTATGTAGTGAATCTCTAGACTTGATTTATGTAGTGGAGTTGATGTTTGAGTCCTCTTCCACAAGTTGTCTCAAAAACATTGTGACTTAACCTATGTGTTCTAGTTTCTATGAGTATGAAATGTTCATGTTCTTATTCAAAAGATGTTCAAGATAGCTCATTAAGTTTTTCATCAATTAACTATCTCCCCAAATTTTCTTCCATTTGAGATCTTGGATTTTGAAGTATGCTAAAGAGTTACAGAAGATATCATGTCTTGTAATTTTTTCTACTCTTCGTCATGCATCGAATGATCCAACTTGTTTTTCATTTATAATTCATAGTCCAGCAGGCATAATGATCTATCCAGGTGCATGTACATCATATTTTTTCCTGAATATACTACCAACAATTATAAATAATGTCATAAACATTAATTTGTCTAAATATGACGTTAGATAGAAATTTGGATTAATAAATTAAAAATAGATTCTATGAATGTTGGTGAGTCGTAAGTATTAGTAGGTCAATTGCATCGGTTTTTCAACATAGTTATGTTAGCATCAGTGACTCTCTATATCAGTGGGTTGTTTCCATCGGTATCAGTGACTCTAAGTATCATTGTGTTGTTTATACTACCAGTCTGTCTGGGCATCATTGAGCCAGCATTGGTGACTCATTTAGAACTACCGGTGTGTTGCCCATTGGTTAGTCATCCAATGGTGAGTTTCTTGAACTCGTCGTGCAACCAATCATCGATGACTTGTCCATCAGTGTGTCATTCATCCTATCGATGAGTCATGCACCGGTTACATATTTCATTAGTGACTTCTTCATCGGCGAGTAAGACATTTTTTAACTATCACTGTTAGGGACGTTGATAAACATAAAAAGTCACTATCTTATACCTAATATTACCACATTAATTGAAATTCACAAAAACATTTAAAAACAATTGGAAATATATTAAAACATAAATATCTATAAATTATTGGATTATTCATATATAATATACCATGTTACATAATTTATTCATTTATAAATATTCACTGACAATATTAACATTAGTTTTAAAAAATATTTGATTTAATAGTATTTGTAGATTGGCATGATTTGTGAATATTACAACAACTATCTCACAAAGGGTCCAACAATCTCCGTCTTTTTGATAATAAAAAATAATGGAATTATTGAGTTACAAAAGTTGTTAATGAACAAAAATTACATAACATAGCATATGAAGAGTAAGTATGAATTCTCATTATAACTATAATGTCATTCCTTTTATTATCCCCCTCAATTATTGTATTAGAGGATATATATAGAATGTCCTTTATAAGGGTGTTATATCAGAGAATTTTCATGTTATTATTTAATATGTTTTATTAGAACGGTCTGAGGGATATGTATTTGATGTGGGATATACATAAATATATATTCTAATGATTAAATAACATCTTTCCTATGCCAGAGTTCTCCTCTTTAGGTTTTGAATATATGTTTCATATCTTTATCTTTCTTTTTTGGGATCAAACAAATTTTGAAAATAAAATTAATGGATTAAGAAAAATAACATAGAACATTCTAATAAAAATATGTCAAATTAATATTCATTAATGTACAAGGAGTACAATCATTAAAATACAATCATCAAATGAAAAGTACAATTCCATATCAAATAAATGATCCATAACTAAGTCTTGGGATTTTGAGGGGCATTCCCATTGTCCAAAGGTTCAATTGTAGGTTCATGATGTCGTGTTGTGGGCTTATGAAGTGTTGGTTGAATAATGACACCCAATAAAGAAACACCTGTAGAAATAGTAGCAGCAAGGCCTAGTCTCCTCTCTGACAAAACACAACATTGAGGTTGGTCCCTGATTATTGACCAAATCTGAAATAAGGCTTGAGATAATATCATTTGAGTTGGAGAAAGAGAATGATATTTTAAGGAAAAAATTGTTGGGACAAATATTTCTTTTGGATGTACATACATGTATGGCTTCAAAAATTGATTAAATCATTAATGGTTTTACCCCCATACAACAAAGCCTTTTGAATGTCAGCCTTGTTCTCCATGAACATTTCAAAAGTAGGTGTAAACTCATTCAGCTGATTGACTTGCCACATTAATTCTTCTGTCATTGGTTTAATATTAAGGTTCTCAACCTAGTACTTAAATTTGTTAATCATATCATGCATGGTGTAGATTTTGTAATAAAAAATTCCACCATCTCTCTCATTTCATTTTGGGTAGTGGATTCCTCATTACTACACTGTCTAGCAATTACAAGAACAAGATTACTGTTTCTGTGTACTCTGTATAGAGTCTCTTTATCAGAGTCACATTTATAGACATTATCTCCTCTCTTATCATAGACCTGGTAGACTCCATATCTGCAGTAGTAGACAAGGTACCTTTAGAACTACAGGCACCAAAAATCATCTGGCCAAGATCCTCCTTCAACTTCTTCAAATATGCACTCATGAGATATATAACCAAGTTCCTATGAACCTGCATACCACAAGTAACTATTTTCATAAAATTAGTGGTCAGAGATTCCAATTCATTACTCATTCTCTTCACATCATCTATCATCATTGTTTTATTTCTAATAATTGTCTCGACAATAATGATTAAGTTAGCCTGAATTTCCTAAATCATCATTCTTTCAATCAGAGTAGCATCTACCAAAAAAATAATAATAGAAGATGATGCTTTATTTCTTACACTAATTGATGATCTCAATAACTCACATAAATCTTCTTTGAATTGCTCAAAATCATCCTTGGTGACATAGTCAGTTGGAACTAAAGGGACAACAAGATGATCAATAAGAGGTACAATAGGTGAATTTGGAGTATTCCACTTTAGCTTGTGGAGTAAGAGGATGAAGAGGTACCTTATCCTAAACTATGTCATAATCTATCCCAAATAGAATACCACATGGGTTTCTATTCCACTCACTATAACATGTCCAATCTATAGGATCCTTAATGTCAATCCTTACTCTTCTTCCTTGAGGCTCATCCTCAAATTGTGATTAATCATATTATTCTTCATGTACTATATCCAAAACAATATTATGAAGCACCAGTACTAACTATACATGAAATTCTTATCGAACTCCATCAATTCCCACTACACTATCCATGTGAGGCTCTTCTTCAATATGAGGCATAAGTGACATCTTATCCTCATTTTCTTCATCTTTTCCTCTAACCATGATATCATTAAGCTCATTAATGATTCAATGAGAACAATAATTAGATTGGTCATTACTATAATAATTTCTTGCATCTCCATCACCATCATTACATACATCATCATGTCTAACAAGATCAACAACATCCATCCTAGGATTCTCATTATATTCTCTATGTACCGACTCATCACTATAATTAACATCTTATTGCACTGCATTCAGTCAGTCACTCACATGATCAAATTGATAATCCTCATTATCATCATCATCATCATCATCATCATCATCATCTATTTTTCATAAATATAATTCAACTTTAGATACCTTAGTCTCTTCTTATCTTCATCACCCAACAAATGTACTCGAGAAGGTAACTCCAAAGATTGATTGGAATGTCTATATGAAAAATCCATAGCGATTTTAGCTATATCTAGTTAACTACAATCATCTATAAGAGACCCCACATTTCATGGACAATATGGCTCTACCTATTCCTCTTTATTAGAATAATCCACATTCTCAACAGGTTTAAGACCTGGATCAGCTTGATACCTTAGTCTGGTATGATGATATATGGGATTGTAATCCTCATATTTTTATTCCTCATCTACAACACAACATCTATCGCACACATTCCAAAATCTATTCATCCTCATAATGATGTATTTTTGTAGGTAGAATCCACTACATGCAGTAATAATCTCATATCCTTCTTCCACACATCATAGCCTATTTAGAATTTCAAAGATCGTCATTGGGTAATATAAGCATGTTGCTTTATTTGAGAGTTTTATCATCTCAAAAATTTATACCATACAGTTCCTACACATGTTTACCTAAACATCATTATTCAATAAATAAATATATAAAAGATATTTATACTTTACAACACGAAAATATCTCTTCCATGGAAATATTTTTTTAATACACTTGAAAAGGAGTCTGGCCTCTCCAACTAATTATATAGTAGTTGATGTATTTCTCTATTAATTACTGGTAAATTATTTCAAATCAATTTCATATGAAAAATAATATTTTGATGGTAGAATATTACCTTGGTATTCAGCTTAAATCCACTCAAGTGGAATATCTAAGCATTCATCCCACTCTATTGAAGAAAAATATATTTCATGGACCTTTACTACTGACTTAATCTGAGCCTCATCTCCTACTTCCAAAGAAACATTCATATAGAGATAGAATCGATATAATATATAAGAATAGAATGGTCTCTCACTATTTGATAGCCAGCTGATCTACTCTTGAGATTAAAACACATACAGTAATAGAGATTTTCTCGACAACAACCACTCGGCTCACACTTCCTTTTCAGCAGTTACCACATGACTTCCTAATCCTGGTGTCCTAGAACTATCAGAACTACTAGATTCACCTTTATGATCCTTACCTGATTAATATTCACTTAGTTATTCCATTTCATGATTTTTTCTCTCCTTTTATAAGGTTCAGGTTAAATGGATGGAATCAAAATGTTAATGGTTTAAAATGTGGAGTGACGGTAGTTAATGGTTGAAGAGTGGATTAAAAATAATTTTACCATTTAAGGTTTTTATTTTTTAAAAACATATAATTTAATAGAGGTAAAATAAAAGAATGAAACTATGTTGTTTTACTTAAACAATAAACACAGAGACTGATTTACCAAGAATTACTTATGGGTATGGGTTTCATTCTAACAGTATTGGTCTCACTGGGTCAGCATTATATGATAAGCTTCACATGAATGGCCTCACTCAAGTAGTTACACTTGATCAATTTCCCTAATCAGTTTCACTAGATCAGTTTCACTGATTGATTTCACTTGGCCGGTATCACATAATCAGTTTTAATGATCGCATTCACATAATCAGTTTAACCTGATATGTTTCACTGACAAACATATTTTTCTAAGGGGGTATTATTGGATAGTATTTATTGATTTATCATATCTAGTTCATGTCTGTTTTATCTCATTTACTCAGTGATTAAGGGTTTGGTGAAATATTCAGCAAGTTTGTGCTCAATCCCATTAAAATCAAGATTTATATCACCTTTTTGAGGATGGTCTCCAAAATATTTATGTATTATATCAATATATTTTATTCTAGATTAAGAAATGGGATTTTTAAGGAAGTTTATATATTTTTTGTAGTCACAGTTTATAGGGATATGTCTGAAATTAAATCCATTGTCTAATAATTTGTTTTTCATCAACAAAATTTGTTCACATGAACTACCAGAAACAATGTACTCTACTTCAAGAATTAATAATGCCACTAAATTTTTCTTTTTTATTACACCTTTAAATAAGAGACTTTCCCAAAAAGTGACATGTTACAGAGGGGCTATTTCAATTTCATTTAGAGCTACCAAATTCATCATCAGAATAAATGACCAAATTAAATGGTTTTTCTCTTGGGTAGAACAATCCTAAATTAGTTTTTTAATTGATATAGTTGAACACTATTTTAAAAAGATTTGACAGAGAATATATTAAGATTTCTTGTAATTTTTCACACATACATATACTAAATATAATGTATGGCCTACTATTATTTATGTATAAAAAAACTGCCAATCATTCCTCTATAAGTAGTGTGATCAATACATTTCCCATTTTCATCCAAATCCATCAAACATGTAGAACTCATATGTGTTTCAATAATCTTAATTCCATTAAATCCTTATCATTTAAAAAGATATTTAGTATATTTATATTTATTAAAAATAATACATTCTTTTTATAAAATATTTTAAATCAAAGAGAATATTTAAGTTCACCCATAAAACTCATTTCAAACTCACTTTCCATCATTTTTGAAAAATCATTGCATAAATAATTTTTAGAACATCCAATATTAATATAATCTTCATTTATTTGAGATATTAATACTTATTTATAAATTATTTTTATAAATGATGTTTGATCTTAAAATCCTTTTGTAAAACCATTACAAATAACAATGTTACTTAAACTTTAACACCAATATCTTGGAGCTTGTATCATACCATATAAAGCTTTAGATAATTTGAAAAAATGATTTGAAAATTGTTGTTTTGATAAACTAGGGGGTTGTTAAAAACATTCTTAAATATATAACCATCTAATAATTCTCTTTTAGAATCAATATGATAATGATTTAAATATAAGTGTGCTGCATAGGAAAGTACAATTCAAATGCCATCAAACCTAGCTTGTGGGGAAAAGGTCGCCTTGTAATCAATTCAATCATAATGATTATAGCCTTGTGAAACCTATCTGGATTTTTATCTAACTATATATCAATCTTCATCCACCTTATTCTCAAACACCCATTTAGTTCCTATGGTTAAGCTATGTGGTGGTTTTTCAACTAGATTCTAGAAAATATTTATCTCATAGTGATTAATATTATCTTGCATATCCATTACCCAAAATTTATCATTGATAGCATCATTGATATTTATAGGTTCATGTTGTGACAAGAATTATTGATGTTCAAACTTATTTCTAAAGGAAGCTCCAGTTTGTGTTCTGCTATCTAAATATCTAACTACACTATCTAAGGGATGGTTTATAAGAGTTCAAGTCAGTCTAGAAAAAAAGGATTTGTTATTTTAGGATCATCACATAGATCTAATTCATTATGTATTGATTATAAATAATTTACGAAACTATATGTTTTTGAATGATTCATTTATAGTATGATCTGAGGGTTTAGCATTAATGTATGTATTTGACATATTCTCTTCACGATTCCCTAGTGTGGTCTTAGGTTCTTGTGGATCTGTTTAATCAAACATGACTTGTACGGATTCCTCCACACATTTTAATATCTTATTAAAGATTCTATAAGCATTTATTGATGTTTAATATCCCTAGAATATTTCTTTTTCACTTTTAGAGGATAATTTATATATATTATCTTTTGTGTTAACAATATAAACTTTACATCCAAACACAATAAAACAATTTAACATGGGTTTCCTATTATTTCACAACTCATATTGAATTTTCATAAGGATGGTTCTGATGAATACTATATTTATTATGTAACATGATTTATTAACATCTTCATCCCAAAAATAAATTGGTTAGTCATATTCTTTTAGCATAGTTCGGGGAATTTTATATATGGTTTTGTTCCATCTTTTTACTACACCATTTTCTTGAGGTGTCCTAGGGGTTGAAAAGTTGCGCTTATAGATATTTTGTGATAAAAAAGAATCAAATTCTTGATTTCTAAAATCATGACCATGGAAACTTCTGAATTATTTAATTTTATGTCCACTAAGATCTTCTACAGTCTTAGATTACTTTGTAAAATGTGAGTTGGATTAACTTTGGTGATATAAGAAAAAGGTCCCTATATACCAAATGACATCATCAACATGAACATAGAAATTGTTCTTCCAATTGAGACATGAAAATATAGATGTTACGAATAAGTATATATGAACCAAATCGAGAGGTTGAGAAGTGGTAACATCTTTATTTGGTTTTTAAAAGAATTAGTGTTTCATTCCTTTTGGACAAAAATTCCACACCCAATTGTTTGGAAACTCTAGTTTGGGTAGTTCTTTAACTAATCCTTTTCTGTTCAATTTCATATGAGAGTTTACCTTACAATTTCTTAGTTTTATTTGAATAAGCCAAGACTCTTTATGAATGACACATAGACAAGAAACAATCTCTGATTCTAGAGTTTCTACGATTACAACATATACATTATCATTTTTAGGACCGCTGAATACTATTTTGTTCTTGGAATCATAAACAATGAATGGTTCATTTTTAAATTTGAAACCAATCAATCATCACATTATTGAGATTCTCTAAGAAATTTATATTTTAATCCATCATCCTAATGTACTTTGGAAATCTAAATACAGTTAGGGTTACTAATCTGGCCTTAACCAATGACTTTTCATTTACCATTGTCATCAAATGTGACATATCCTTCATCAATCGTGATGATATTATTGAATCATTATTAGTATCTTGTCATGTGTCATGAAAAAACAATATCCATGTAACAATGCATCATATTGGAACTCTTAACACATTTTACATTAAAAAGGATTTATCCACAAAATGATTTTGGAACCCATATTAGTCTGGGTCCAAAAACATTAATAGTAAAAGCTTTAGGATCCCACAATTGTATTATAGGTTTCTTATATGTATAATAGTAGGTATTGGAAATGTAAATTTTTTTTGTTCCTAAAAAACATGATGTTGTAAATGATTTTGTATAACAGGAACATGTAGTAAAATAATGATTTTTAGGCAATGAAGCAGATTTTTCAGATATAGTCACAAAATATTTTTTAAAAAAATTTCTTTGTCCAAATAGATATCCAATTCCAGAAGTGTACACAATAGATATATTTTTACCTCAAATTATAATAAGTGTGTCTTTTCCATCGGTATACATTTCTAAATTATTATTCAATTTCTCACTATAAATTTTAATTTACTATTTTTTTAAAGATGAGGATTATTTTCCTTTTTCAGTAGTAATTTTAGACTTAATAGATATATATAGAGAATGATGTTTCATTAAGGATTTATATTTAAATTTTAGTTTATTAAATTTTTCTTCTGTCTTGTTATAATATTCAAATATTTCAGCATTTGTCATATTATCATACTCACATTCATTGTCAAAATAGTAAGAATTTTGTACAGGAGAGTCTATGGTTACCTCAGATGTGTTAGTCATAAAACACATATTTTATATCTAATATTTATTCTCATGAAACTATGGTAATTCACTGGTGCTATATTCATAGGCACTCCAGACGTCCTTCATTTCTTTCATATACTTATTATCTTTGTTTTTAATGTATTATTTTAACTTTTGACATTAATCATTTAAAGTTCATCTTCTCTTTCATTCATAGAATACAATAACCTATATTTTTCATTTCTTTTCCAGTCTATTTTCTAGTTTCTTTGTTTTTCATATTTTCCTATCATATTTATAATATTAAAAAACTTTTTATTTTGGTTAAATTTTATGAATCTCCAATCTAGTTGGACCATTTACTCATCAGTGTATGAAGTTGATTTTTCACTACTTGTTCTCTCAATAGAATCTTTAACTTTCTCTTTTTATTTTCCCTTTGAAGTTATAGTCTTGAAGGATATATATTTTCTATTTGGTTCATCCTTTTATTATTTATTGAATTTTAGCTATTCTTTATACATCATTTGAATTCCAATGAGTTCTTCAGTAGGTAATTTGTTGATGTCATAGGATTATTTAATATAGACATAAATTCCTATCCATCTATCATGTAATCATATGATAATCCTCAAGATTTATTCTCTCATAGTAACATTTCCTCATAGATAGATCATCGTGTTCACTATTTCGTTAAACCTGAGATACATATTTCAAATAGGCTCATCAAACTTCATTTTAAACGTACCATATTTAATAGTATATGTGTTAATCTTCATTTTCTTAATAGAATATGACCCTTAATGTGAAATAGACATAGTATCCCATATTTATGGGGTTGTTTTACATGCAGAAATTTTGTTAAATTCCTCATCTCTTGAAGATAAGTATAAGGCATCCATGGATTAAAATTATTGTCAATATAAGTCTTAGTTGGGTCATCCTGAGTAGTTCTAATAGTAGTAGTAATCTTGTACTCATCTACAATTGGAGACAAAAATTAAAAACCCATTATTTCAAAAAACATTTTCATTTTATTTTTTAATTCGTTATAATTAGTTCAATTAAAGAATAGATATTTATTGGTAGCAACAGTATCTAGTATATTATCTAATATAAATTATTAAAAAATGATTTTAAAGGGAAAAAAAATTATTATTGAGAGAAATTTTATGATCATTGAAATACTACAAAAAACACAGTATCAAAAGAATGAAAAATCATTAAAGACGAAATATTCTTATATCCTATGATATCAAATGTTGGTCAAATTAGAGTACTAAATAAGAGGGTGAATTGAGTATCTATAAAAATTATTATTTATATGTTGGCTATTTAGAAATTCCACAAATTAAAAATATTATCTATTTCAATTTGTATTGAATTAATAAGAGTCCTAAATGTTCAGTTACAGTCTCAAAAGATTAATTAGCTCTCTGTTATACTAATGTTAAAGATTATTTCAACTTTTGAAACTAACCTACTTGTTATAAATAGTTATAAACCCATGATAAATTAACTGTTAATGTTCAATTTAGTTTTATGAAATATGTGGTAAAAATGATTAAAAACAAAAAGGAAAAAACATAGATGATATAAAAAAGAGGTTGAGTCTCATGATGAGACATAGTCTTCTCACCATTGTGATCACCTGCCACTAAGAAGTATAATATAATAAAAAAACTATTGACCCATATCCTAGATTGGGGTTCACAATAGCACACAAGGATATCTTGGTCACACTTGACCTCTACCATAGTTATTCGTGGGAAAATAGCTAATATGTCACAAATGATCTCTTCCATAGTTCAACAGGGGATTAAAAAGGAAAAATATTGTGTGATTTTGAGGATATAATGTATCCTCCAGTTATGCATAGGAGTTTGTGTATGTTTAATAGAAAGATTTCAACACTGCTCAGAAATTGAAATAAAATAACACAATTGAGCTAAGGATGTAGAGAATGGTTTAGAAGTCCATATGTCTAATGTATTGTTTCTCTAGACTCTGTTGATTTAGAGGAGTAAAATTTGGCATCCTATTCTAGAAGTTGACTCTAAAATAGAGTGTCGTAGAGTATGGGTTCTAGATTCTTTGAGTATAAAATATTGATTTTCTTGATTGAATGATGCTCAGGATAGATTGAACAAAATTTCTTCACTAATTTAACTCCCTATATATTATTTTTTTTTATCATGGGCATTGAATTGTGTTAGAGAGTTGTAGGACTTCTCTGGTATTATTTTTTTTCTATCCATCTTCATGCATTGAATGATCCATCTTGAAATACTTTTATAATTTGAGGTACACTAGGAATAATGATCTCTCCACATGCATGTACCCCGTACTCTCTCTTAAATATTCTAAAGACAACATTAAATAATATTAGAAACATTAAATTTTTTAACTATGAACATTAGATATAAATTAGAATTAATATATTAAAAATAGTTTTTATGAATGTTAATGAGTTATAAGTATTGGTGAGTCGTAGACATCGGTCTGTTAGTATTGGGCGTTCATCGTCGGTGACTCTTGGTATCAAGGAGTCCTTTGCATTGGTATCGGTGACTCTGGGCATCAGTGAGTCGATTATATTATCAGTCTATAAAGGCTTTAATAATTTATCATCGGAGACTCATTTATAACTATCAGAGTGTCACCCATCAATTAATCATCCATCGGTGAGTTGATTGAACTACAAATGTGACCAATCATCGGTGACTTTTCCATCATTGTGTCATTTGTTCTATTGGTGAGTCCCACATTGGTGTGTTATTCAATCATTGAATTATTCATAAATGACTCATCTATTTTTGAACTATCATTATCATGGACTCTGAAAAACATACAATGTGTTTGTCTTATAATGAATAGTACCAGATTAATTAAAATTCATAAATACATATAAATATACACATGTAAATTTAGTGAAACATAAATATATATAAATTATTGACTTATTAAAATGTAACATAACAAGTGACATAATTTATTTATTTATAAATTTTCAAGGACATGATTATCATGAGTTATAACATAATATTTTAATTTATAGGATTTGCATATTGTCATGATTAGTGATTATTAAAAGAACTATCTAACAAAGAGACCCAAAATAAAACTACTGATGCATAAAGGATAAAAATAATTCTTCAATATCCTCATGTTTTTGTAGACAAATTTTCATGGAGATATTTATACCTTATGACATAGGAAAGAACCCTATATTTGATTTTTCATTGCTTTAGACTTTAATTACATTGTTAATATATGTACATTGACAAAACTAAGAATAAATTCCATTATTTCTCAATATATCTTGATTCTTGAATGTAGGCTACTTCACCCATGCCTTTCATTGAGAATAATTCATGTATCCATGATATAATTAAATAAATGAATGTTACATAATTTCATAAAATTTAATATTTCATATTCATTTAATAATTGGAAAATGATGTAATATATAATAACCTTGTTTTATTCACATGGATTTATTTCGTTCTTGATGAAAAAGAAATTATCTTATGGACTCATTAAAACAATCATTCCATGAAAATGATTTCTTTTCAAAACTATAAATTAGTATATACATATTTCACCCTTTTTTTGAATTACATTACATGATAAGACCTTCAAGTTGATTCATATAGTCAAATAAAACAAAAATATGATTTAGAAAAGTAAATTTGACATCAATTTTTCAAATATATTAATCATGGATAGATGCTAATGCATGTACAATTCTAATGGAAATCGGTATTTCTATGGTGAAAAGTATTATTCATATCACACGAATTAACATTTTTGAAATCACTTCCCTACTAGTCGTGCATTATAGGTATTTTTTAACTTCAATTTAAATATTTTTCATGAATACCAACTTTCACCCAATGGGTTTTACATCATGTTTTGGATCTACCAAAAAAACATTATTTTGGTACATGGATTAAATCATAGAATACATGGAATATTTTCATTTAGATGTAACCATACTTTTTATTTCTTCCATGTATGTTAGAGGTTCATCAAAATCTAGGAGTAACTGTTCACATGACCCAATGAAAAAAAACCATAATTATCAATTTCTATATCCAAAATATTTATATATGATGTTCTTATATGTGAAATTATTTATCTCCCACTATCTCCAATGAATATTATTCCCACACCAAATCTTATGCATATGGGGAATCAACATCATCGCAGTCAATAATGATCCTAGTATTTCCAATATAAAAGTTTCTATTTCTATAAATATATAATGACTCCCAGCAACGCCTTTCGTAACTGATGGGTAATATATGTAATATCTAACAGATTCATTAGGAGTACCCATAAAGATGCACTCCATTCTTAGGGTTACCAATTTTATCAGTAGGTACAGTCTTTGAAAAAAAATCTCACATACTCATACATGTATGTGTGATATATTGGGAATCTTTCAATACCACAACTCTTATGGAATACCATATTTAGATTTAATTGGAAATTAATTACTGGTATATTCCACTATCAATTAGAAATACCACCCAAATTATAATGGAATATTTTCCAACTCCTCATTAATTAGACCATGTCTAGAGGGGACCGATTTCTACATTCACAAACATAATTCTAAAATGGTTTATAAGGAAAAATGAGTTGCGATACTATATGAAATTAATTTAACTGATCACTGATGGATTTTTTAAGAAAATATCATCATTGAGTGAGTGGGGTGAATTAATCTTTTAACATGTCCAATTTTCTACTTCATGATGGTATTTCATAAATATTTGAAATGAGTCTCACTAATATTGCATTATGTTTATATAACATTACATATTATAGTCATCGATAAAAGTAATGAATTATGAGAAGAATACTTCGACTCTACTATAAATGGACCGCATATACCAGTGTCTATAAATTATAGTAAATAATTTGATCATACTCATTTCTCTTTGATGGGTGATTTGGTCATTTTCCCTGGTAAATAATAATGGAATACATTCAGGATTTTGAACTTAGATGATTCTAAATACCCTATATAATGTAATTTTTATAATCTCTTCTAATGTAAATGACCACGATTTATGTTCCATTAGTTGGTGTTATATGATTCATGTTTGATTTTTTTAATTGTTTTCCATTTATGGGTTTTTGTTTTCAAATTTATATAATCCATTATTAAGATGTTCCATACCCTAAAACATGTTATTCTAATAAAATAGACAACATTTATTTGAAAACATGTAATAAAATCCCACTATTTCCAAACTAGATACTGAGATTTTGTTTATGGTATCTAGAGGAACTGAAAACATTTTTTAATAGCTGAATTAAAACATAAGGAAAAATTGAGAGATAATTTCCCACTTACAAGAATTATAGTCACACACTATTCACTTCATGGAAATACAACTCACTCTTTTCAATAATATGGAATCTTTATAGTTATTTTATATGATAAAATACGTGAGCCACATATTATATCTGATGCACAAATTTTATAGAAATAGAGATTTCACTGAAGCATAATAATACCTAAAGTATAAGAGATTCTTTTCTTCTTTTTACCATTATTGAAATTATTATCCTTGTGGCCTTTATTTTTAATGGAAATCCATGAAACCTCAGACTCATTTCCCTAAATATGTATATTTGAATTTTTGGACGAGAAATGAATCACTATCTTTGGATTGGTCCTATCCTTAGAACCATTAAACATCCCCTTCCTCCTATTATTCAAAAATAATATTGAGTAATTAACATCTATTATATTCATATAATGGTGGAAAAAAAATTCCAATAGATTTTGTAGTTAATTTATTATGTAATTAATATTTTACTGAACATTAATTTTAAAAAATATTAGTGTTTTAGAAGCAAGAATTATATTGGTCACTAGTTGATAATTTAGCTTGATCCAAAGGACATTAACTATCTCAATTTACCAAAACAATATCTCAAGTATATGATGTCCTACTTGATTCCCATTGGATATTCAGCACCTATAAAGATCACTAGCTACCTCATGCCTTACATTCCTAGTTAACTCCTAACATAATCTCTCGAGATGAGTTAGCACATGGTATTTATCATTATTCTCAAGTCTTTTCTACAATTTAATAGAAATAGATGATAACATGTTAAAATATACATCCATGGAATCATGTACATGATTTCTGAACATCTCATTATGCAACCAGCTAATTCCCTCAGGTGGCCCAGTGTAAATTGAAGAAACAAACACATAATGATTTATTTCGTAGCGTAATTCTATGTATAAGCGCCTTTAAAACTATTAGATGTTATGTACATTTGAGATATTTTTTTCCATTATAGATCATAGTGATAATTTTACATTAGTATTGGTGATTTTCATTCTTATCTATAAAAAAATATTGTTTTTAGTACATTGTATTGATTACCAATTTAGTAATTATTTATTAATTAATAAAATTATTAAATTCCTCACACTATTATATCAAACTCTAGTAACAATCAATACTAGGAACATAATACATTATCACTTGATAATTTTAGTGGAATGGATTCATGAAACCACCCATTTATAGTCACCAATCCATTGATGTTCCACTACATGAATATTTCCATGGTGGGAACTATGTTTTCCAATGATATTGACTCACGGTTCTTTGAACTATTGAATAATGTACAAGCTTCTCATAATTATAACCACGATTCCCTCAAAAAATTCCCCCAATGTGATAGAATGATTCCTAGGATAACATTTTGATGATAAATTTAGTAAATTAAACCATAATTTACATAATAAAACCCTAATATATGAACGTAAACTCAACTAGTGATGAAAATCACAACGTACTCCCATTTTTTTCAAATATAAACAACAAAAGTAATTCATGATTTAATATTTCATTGATGGGTTTTTAATATTTAATGATAAATTAAACGTGTTCATAGTAAATAATTTTATTCAATGTTATCTCACTAACAACTGAACATGAATTAAAAGAAATACATTGACTGCATCTTTAAAAAAATTATGTTTATTATTTTATGTGTTTCAAAAAAATAGGGTAATGCATAAAATAACAAACAATTAATAATGTAAATAAATTACCATACTTGTCATGTGAATTTAGTATTATTTGATCAATTTATATTTGATGGATCAAATAAGCCCTTGGGGTATCATACTTGAGTAATGTCTGGAATCATATCATAGTTCATCCCCAGTCCAGTGTTGTTATATCTCATCTTGGTTCCCACCAAGTTTTTGCATAGTTCATATCTAACAACATTATTATAAAAATATATTAACACAATATTGCGGGGGAGATATGAGGAATAAAATACATATAATTAAACTGATATATGGCATAACACCTTGAAGATTTGTGAATTTTTTTTAAATCAATTAATTTTGTAAATATTTCGCATTATATGGAACATCGAGTAAAGCTAGTGATTCATGAAGGACCACAATTAAACAAAATATAAAATATAATTAAAATATTGTTACATAATATTATAAATCTCGCATAGACATTGGAAGGATGAGTATGAATAATATTATTATATTATTTAAATAAATGATTTAAATATATATATAAAATTAAATCATTGATTACCATGTAATTAGAAATGAAAATAAAAACAATTTGATTATAAATAAATTTTTTTTAAAAAGAATTTAATTAAAATAAATATTCATAATATAAATAAATTAACCAAATAAAATTTGGTGGATTATTTTAATGATATTTATATTTTATTTATTCATTCAAATTATTATCATTTATTTTATGAATTTTTTATATAAGAGATAAGAACTAATCCAGTTTTACGCTAAAACTGTACACTTATAAGATGAAATTGTATCTCCCTTTTCACACATATAATAATATCAATTTTTTATAATTCTAGAAAAATAATTAGATAAAATAAAATATATTTTATAATTCTATATATTAAAATAATCTTAGGATTAATTTTTTTTTTCGGAAAAGATAAAATTTTCGATGTATTGTGAAAAATACTATTTTTTATAATGAATAATCATTTCATTTAAATATTTTTACAAACATACAATTTGTGTTAATATGTGTTTAGAAGTATTTTTTTAATTATATATATATTAATATAATATGGTTCATCTAATTAATTTTCATTTTTAATTTTGAAACAACAGACTTTGAAGACTTTTGATCATTTTCTCTTTGAAAACTTGTTTTTTCATCTCATTTGGAAGATTAATTTTAACAATTTTGATGATAAAATTTTGAAAAATGGATTCAATTTATGGAATAATAATAATTTATATTATCCAATTAGGCCAAATTAATTTTTTACGACCATGAATTTTATAATCAATAAAAAAATACCGAGGATAAAGTAAAATTGAATTCATTGGGGGAATTAAAGTAAACATATAAGTGTTAAAAAATGCCCCAAAAATGAATAAATTTCATTTTAAGGAAATATTTACATATTAACCTTCAAAAGTTTTAATCCATTTTCATTTGGATTATTTTTTCTTTTTAATGAAATTATCATTTGGGATTCTATTTTGAAATTTCTATGTTGTTTCCAAGTGGGTTCCCTTCCCCAAATTATAAACAGCCACCATAACCATACAATTATTCCCACATATTAGAGAATATAGTTCATAAATAACAAAAAAATATAACACTCCAATATATTTATCCATTTTATAGATCTTCTATTTCTCAAAAAATACCAATACAATGGTTTTTAATAATATATCCAAAATAGGTGCTTTTATGTGAAGGTAATTGTCTTCACTAATATCATTATTTTTCATTCATAATTTTCCACCAAAAATTATGGATTAAAACATTTAATATAATAAAAATATAATATAACATATATTTATATTTTTTCGTTAATTTAATAACTTATATCTATATCCACATCCATCAATTTAAATATGAAACTGTCGATTGTGTGTACGGTGGATGATAATATCATGATGCAATGTGATTCATTTTCACTTACGCTATACATGAAATGTATTAATGAATAATTTATTTTATAAAAATCATAAAAATGAAATAATAATTATTTTTTAATGGTGTTATATTAATTTATTTTATTCTTTTTTGTTATTTTGAGAAAATGGAAACAATATTAATGCATATATACGACGTCTCATTTTCATAAATGGTCTATTTCATTTTTTATCTCCTACATTAGTCAACTAATACAAATATAAACCTAATGAATACATATGATATTTTTTATTTTTTTGGAATTATTATGATGTTTTAACAAATATCATTTAATTGTACTAAAGAAAAAAAATCATAACATACATGAAATAAAAAGCCATAATTGCCTGAAACATGACTTTAACATGTTATTGTTAATAAATTGGTAATAAAATGTCAAAATAAAATCATATATGGTTTTATATATATAATAATTTTTCTATAATATATTTATAGTAGAATTTTATTTATTATACAGGAGGTTTGAATGTGTATGAAGGAATTCGAGACTTAAGTTATGATTTCTAGTCTCTCTTTTATTTCTCATAGAAATATGCAATTTCACAATATGTTTATTTTGTGTTGTCAATACAATGATAATATTAAATTCTAAATAATTAATATAATTATTTTAATTATATCATACAATTAATTTGGTTTTACTACTTAATTCATATTTTGATTCATATTAATAGTTAACAGGTATGGAATTTTTTTTATCAATTTTCATTTTTTGAGAAATTTTTATTGTTACACACCTATCAATTTTATGAGGTGTATATAAATCACTTCTTAATAGTAATATATTGAATTTTTTTATTCTCAATATATTTATAGTTTCATTTAATTTTATTCTTTCTTAGGGATTAGGATTCAACATTAGCAAAGTGGTAATGGTTTTATGGTACAATCTTATTATTTATCAAGATTGATTATTTTTATTTCTTATGATGATAAAATATTATGATCCATATCGCAAAAAATCTTGAATTTTATTTCCCTATGATTATGAAATGATAATACATGTTTTCACTTATTTCTACTCTATTTATGTACTCAATATTAAAAGAGAATGTTTTTAAAGTAAACCGACATTATTTCTCTCTTCATCCGAAAACCCTTTTGCTTCCATATCAATGTTATATAATTTTTTTTCAATAGTTTTAACATTATAAAAATGATTTCTTAAATAAATTCTGACACATTTTAGTCTTTTATAAATTTGTTTTAAATTTAATCACAATGTTATTTAAAAATAATTCTTCATTAGATTTTACCGAAATTGTGGAATCAGAATTTGTTTTAACCCGTAACAGATGAACTATATTTTATTCCATCATGAACAGTCAATGTTTTAAATAATATTTTACAATATTAAAATTGTATTTTAAAAAAAACTTATTTTGTAAAGGTTTTATATTTTAAAAGGTTTTTTTAAAGGAGGAAATTCTATTTACCTCCTGAGACATTACAAGTGATTTTTATTTCAAAATCGCAATATGTATAAAAAGACATTCATTAATGTTATATAATATTTATTGGGTTTATAATTAAAGTATACAATTATTTTTGTATTTATAAATGATATATTTTTATTATTAACTAATGTTTACGAATCTCATATTTTTTTCATGGGTTATGTTATAATTAAATTAAGATATGATTATGAAACACATTTAATTTTCATGGGTTAGGTTATGAGGAAATAATTTTTAAACAAATTTATTTTCATGGGTTTTGATATAATAGATATTCAATAATATTATAGCACAATAATGTATGGACTATGCGATGAGTGAGACCTATATCTCTAAAAAATTCCCTGGGTAATGATTTATGTTATATGATATCAAAGGAAATATGTTAGGTAATCCCATTAATGATACAAGAGGGTTCATCAGTGGTTATCCCAAGATAAAAACAATAATTTACACAAGAGGTTATCCCAATCCTGAAGTAGGTATATTTTTTATTATCCCAATCCTAACATGTTATGAATGTCTTAGTAGATATCCATGAACTAAACTTTTTTATGCTATTGTATATTCAAAAAATAATTGTATTTTTTCAATGTTATGATTTCATAGTTTATTTATTTGATTCTATTTTTATTCATTCCTTATAAACATACATGAATAATTCCAAGACTCACATTATTAATATATGATATGCAGGTCACTCTTTTGAAAATATATTCTCATGTTCCCATACCAATATGATCATGTTATATTTATATCTCTCTTATTTACCATTACTGGGCATTTGAGCTCACCATTTCTTATAATTAATTACCCTAGGTAATTGTGAATTTTATCAACTAGGGTATGTCAATGAATAATACTATATAGGAATATATTATTGTTATATATTGAATATCTATTACCAAATTAGAGGACTATGTTTCTAGTATCCATATAGAATAATGTATTATGGTCCCCAGGTCCGTGTTTATGAAATGTAATTAATATTAATATAAATGGATGTGATATTCATTTATGTAAATAATGTCTCATTACAGATGGTATAATATCATGTGTTTAGTTAGGCTTTGAAAACATGTATTATATAACCTTTATAATATCCCAATAGACATTTATAATGATATTTATAAGGACATGTCTATGGATATGTCAATATATTCGAAAATATAATGGAATTTTTGTAAAGGAGAGGGAGTTTCTTCTATGAAATTAAATTACCATGTGGATACTAGAAGTTGATGTGGAACAAGAATAGAGGTACCTATGCGTAATAATGTTAAAAAGGGTGTAGTGAGTTGGACTCAATCATTACCTGGTTTATGAAAATGGGGCTTGCTACACAATTGGTTTGACACTCCCATGTGATGTTATATGTAAATTTATCAGTTATTTATGAACCATCATGAAGTATTTTTATATAAAATGACCACGAATAACATATGATAGTCTTATAGTTTCATAGATTGAGAAGAATTTTTAATTATTTAGATATCCTATTAATTATTTGTCATTACTTTTTTGTTTCACACTATGAATGTCATAGATGAATCTACTATTTTCTATTAGTCAACGATTATAACCATAAGGTATAGGGTTGATGTTAAATTTTCTAGAAAACATGTTAACTCAAAAAAATATAATGTTTACTAAATTCACGGATATTGTGGTTATTCTTAATCAATTATCACAATATATTTTTAAAAACATTCACCTTAACCTACTTTGAGAATCAGCAAAAATTGGAAGGATAGATTTAGTTGAGAGTTCAGTTGTTGAAGACCATGGAGGAAAGAATATAATGTTCTATTTATTTTTATAATATGTGATGAAGTACACAGGAGAACATCCTAGAGGAATGAGAAGAATTTTTGATTTTTGGAAAGAAAAAAAAGAAATTAATTTGGAAGAAAAAAGGAAAATTCCATTTAATTCAATGGATTGGAATATTGGTATCCAAAAAGCATTATCAACTAATGAATATTTTAAAAATTGATAGTAAGAGAATTATAAAAATCAATGTCTAAGGGGGAAAGCATGTAATGAGAATCCTAAAGGTTTTATGAGTCATTGTTATATTATTGACGATGAAGATACTGTGAATGCAGTAAAAAAAGTATATGATTTTCTACCAAAATTTATTATATTAAAGATATGATTCATGACATAGTTGAGGTTGGTGAATGTTAATATTTAATTCATATTTCACATTGTTGAAAATAATTATTAAGGAATAAAATTATGAATCCTATTTAATGGTTTAAAGAAAAATTATAGTGTTTTATCTATTTATGTATTCTAATTCATGAATTATGAAATTTATAAGGATTGTTCAGTAAATGTTTTTCTGTTATAGATTTTAAAGGATATTTTTAACTGTGTAAATGAATTTGAAAATTAATATAATTAAAAGAATATATTTATTAAAAAAACATTATTAAGTGATTATAACCCTTAATATTCTATTGATGTTTTGAAAATTATGTTGTGATAATGAGATGATGTGTATAAATAAATTGAATTTACTAATATTGAATACATTGGAGTTGATTAATGATTTGTTGAGATATTTGTTTATGTTATCATTGATGATGTTTGAAACATTGTTTTATTTATGGAATATATTTAAAAATATATTGTTTTATTAATGGAATGATTATGTATGATTATTTTCTTTAAGTTTTTATTTAAATTCCATATATTACATGGATTCTAGAGAATCCATGATTATGGTATTCACATGTTTTTTATGTGAAAAATATGATCTACATAATTTATTTAAGGGTTTAATGATTATATTATTTTTGTAATTAGTGAACTTTATTTCTATTTTTTGGATTTTAATCATTTTAAGGGTCAAAACATTAAACATTTTTTAAAAGTTATTTGTAGATCATTGGAATCAGATTTATAGATTCATATATTACTCGACATAATTAATATTTATGCATATTAAATAATTTGTGATAATATGATAGTATAATAAATAGAGGTAGAGGGAATTAATTATCATTATTTAATAGATCTTATGATATACAAGTTCATTAAGAAAGAAAATTCATCTTCATTTCTTAGCATTAGATATTATGTAGAAATTTAAGAAAACACAACACAAGGATGCAATTATCTATATGATTAAAATGGAAAACTAAGCCCTTGGTATATTGGTCCCATTTAAATTATTAATCATATTGTGATAATATCTTATCTCTTTTCACTTCAACTTATCCTCTCTTAGGTGGAAAATGTGTTCCACGTATCTATCTAATGGAAGTAAATACTTCATCCATTAAACATATTTTTCTCATAGTTCATAAGGTGGGAGAATGATATTTCTTATAAGTTATAATTGGTTAATATTTAGTATCGAATAGAGAATGTTTTTCATATAATACAACTCACCTGCTCTATGTTTTTTTGTGAAACCATTATCTGGAGGTTGTTATATAAGAACCTATGGATACAACTAGGTGGAATTATACATAGTTTTTAGTACCAAAGTGATTAATTTTGAGGTGAACTTATTTTTAAGGGGATTTTAATGTAACACCCAATGATTTTGGAAAATATTTTTTTCAAATAAATTTATTATTTATAATATTTTTGTTTACAGTCAACATTGAGTTTAGCTTTCATTCCATTTAACCCTTTATTTAAACAAAATGTGGGATATTATTAAAATATTATTAATTAATATGATAGCTATTAAGTAGCACTTATAATTGAATGAATTAATTGGATTAAATAAATTATTGAATATATGTTTTAGAAATTTATACAAAATTAATTCTTTTAATACCCATTTATTATAGATGAAAAATAAGAACAACGTGATAATAAAGAAAATATTTTCATAAAAAACTATTTTTATGTTCGAAAATGTGTTTTATAATAATAAATAATAAACATAATTTTTGTAATGATATTAAATAAATTTATATATTACATATTAATTCAAATTCATAACATTCATCTCATGTTTTTTAGACAAGAAATAAAAATAAATCCTATTTTACAATTATAAACTATATCTCTGTAAAAAAAATCGTTGTATCAGTTTTTACACTAATAATAAAATTAAAATTTAATCAATTATAAGATTTATTTTATTAAAGAAAATTTATTTTTTAAATTATAATATCTAAATTGTACTAGTGTGAATTTTTTATAAGTGTTATAAAATATTATTTTTTGGATGAATAGTGAAAAATAATTGTTTTTATTGAGACAATTCCGTACATTTATTGATTTTAAAAAAAAATTATTTTAATAAAATTTAAAATGGAAAATTAGTAAATTTATATATCTATTAGTCTAATATAGTTTTTTGGAACCATTTTCCTAAAAAAATTGGATATAAAAATTTGTAAA
Organism: Viscum album; assembly: GCA_963277665.1. Taxonomy (NCBI): domain Eukaryota; kingdom Viridiplantae; phylum Streptophyta; class Magnoliopsida; order Santalales; family Viscaceae; genus Viscum; species Viscum album. The sequence goes on along the minus strand of OY728136.1, from coordinate 796,059,034 downwards.
CGTTTTAACATTTTCTCTTTGAAAACACGCTTTCTCATCACATAAGAAAAATTAATATTAAGTTAATAATTTCCAATTATTTAAATATAATATCAAAAAATATATTCAATACCTGGAATAATAATAATTTATTTTTTTCTAATTATATAAAATTTGTTTTTTAACAAAATCAATAGTAAAATTAGTAATAATTTTTTTTTATGTTATGTTAAAAATGTGATTAATAGGAATTGAACTAAAAAGATAAGGGATAAAAAATCTTCTGAATCCTTTATATATCATATTTTATGGCCATATTGAGTTTTTATACTTAATAATTTCTAATATAGGATCATTTTAATTCTTTTTTCATGTTAATGAATTTATCATTTTGAACATTTTTAACATTTTCCTGTAGTTTCCATGTAAGTTATTTTCCCCACTTATAAAAGGCCACCACTATCCTTCACTTATTTACACCATTTAAATCATGTAGTTCCTAAAAACATATAAATAATTCCTTTATATCATCAGTAACCATGTTATAGGGAATATGGTATTTCCAGAATACCATCCCTGGGGTCTTTAATAAGAGATATAATGTAGGTACTTCTAGGTGAAGAAAATTGTATTCACTAAGGTCATTCTTTTTAAATATTTTATTTTACACATTAAATAATAAATTAAATATAAAATATAATAAAATATTACTAACTATATGTAACACCCCAAGATTTTATGAAAAAAATTCTTTTTAATTTTATTGATGTCTTGTGTTGTACGCTACATCAAAAGGAGCTTGCACTACAAGCAACCATGACTTGGCTTGCATTACACGCAATCACGACCTTCCGCGATAACGTGTGTTGTACGCAATACTGAGTTTCACTAAACAAAAATATGTTATATAAACGAGACATTATGAATAGTAATACCCACTTTTTAAAATTTTATAAATTCTAAATGGACTTCATTTTTGGATTCGGAATATAAAAATTACCCTAGGGTAAATTTTTGGCATTTTTTTGAAATCTTTCAATTTTTGATGAATAGTGAAAACACTGGGTTACTATTTAGAAACTGACTTTCTATTTAAATAATTATTTATTTTATTTAAATTTATTTTAGGTCAATATTGATACATAATACCTATATAAGTTCAATGTAATTCATTGGAGTTATTTTATAATAATTTTAAATATATAAAAATTTTATTTAACTTTTAACTGCCTTTTACCCACTTCCTAAGAGAATTTAGAAATTCACATAAAAATTAATTTTACTGCTTTTGTTAGTGGAATTTCGAAAATCTGAGAGACAAGGTTAATATCAAGGACTAAAATGTGGTTTAATGAGATGAAAATAATTTTTTTTGAATAGTAACTTTTACTTTTATTTACCACGGTTAAAAGTAAATAGGTTAATTAAGGGTAAAAATGATATTATTTTTACCCTAACACATGTCCTAATTCTATTTTATAAGTTTCATTTGACCAAAAAAATCTTAGGAATAAAATATGACCATTTAGGTCCACTTGGATTAGATTAGGACATTTATTATTAATTTATTTAAAGAAGGGTTAAAACAGTTAAAATCAAATATTTATTAGTAATTAATTTTTACTATAGGGTTATGCATAATATATATAAGACTATAAATATTAATTAGAAAGATAAAAATATTTCCTACCTAATGATATTTTATTTATAATTTTTGGACTTTAAATAATTCATGTTATTTATGACACAGTGGTGATGCTGTAACTACATAAATAATGAAATATTACAACAATTGATATTAAAAATACCCAACACAAATGTAATTTGAGACTTTTAATGAATTCAACTAATTTTATATGTTAATATGACATGTTAATATTGATTTAATTAACTTTTTTATAACTAATCATGCTGTTATGAGTTTCACAAAAAACAATTACCAAATAGTGTCAATATTGACATAAAATAGTTTTAAAAACAAATATTATATTATTAATTGTTATTTAATTTCAAAAAATCTAAGGTTCGGCCAAATGACTTATATAAGGAAATATATATTAAAAATAAACCACTTGGGGTTTTTTTGGATTTTTTATTAAGTTTATTAACCATATAGTGTAAGAAAACAAGAAGACACCGTAAAAGTTAAATTATTTAACTCAGAGTTAAATCTAAATGATAAGGATAAAATTGTTACCTAAACTTGTCTAAAATCTATTGTTTGAGATTATTTCGACCCATACACTCTTTAGCTTTGAAATAAATCAATTTGGAGCTATTATAAACCGAATATGACTTTATTATAAAATAATATTTTATGTTTTTCCCAACGGTGCCCCTCTCCTCCCTTATAAAAAGGGCACCCCTTCACTCTTCTCTTCAAACCATTTTGAGCCTTTAAGCTCGTCCAACCCCTGGAAATTTCTCTTCTAAAATTCACAAGAATTATTATAGAGGTTCTGTTATTCTCAAAAGACTAACTCTACTTTATTAAGAAGAATCTTAAAGGAGGTGCGTCGAAGAAGAGGTAATCTCTTCTTCTGATTCTTTCAAGTTTCTTTCTTCTTCTACTTATTCTTATTTGGTTGTATCATTATAAAGTAATAACATAATCATTACTTATATACTCATATGTTATTATAATTTTGAAACAACCCTATTTCACCTTCTATCAATCCTACGGAAAACAAAATCACCGTGCGTGCGTATATACAGAATACTGTCTCCACACCGTGGTGTAATCTGTTTTCAACCACCACCTTACATAGATTGTTATAATGGTGTAAATAGAAATCCATATATGATTATTGTAAAGTTATATTGATCCTTAAATATTATACATACACTTCAATACAATTCCACGACCATGGGAATGATATCATCGCTCCTGCGTACGTACGGACTTCCGTCTCCACGACGCGATGGGATTCATTCTCAATGTTAACTGTTAATGAATTATTATAAAGTATATATAATGAAGAATAATGAAATATATGACATAATTTAGCTACTGGATTTATGTGTGTATATATATATGCCATCTACTTACTTCCATTCAAGTCAATAAAGAATGGAAAACAGGGTTCATGTGTTCGACGATTATCTTTCTGTTATATATATATATATACTGAATATATATGATATATATAAATCAGGTTTTACATTCTGGAAGTAAGTAAATCTTGATATAAGTAATAATAATATCAAGAAAAACTAGTCGAAACAAGTACGATAAATGAAATAATTTTACCCAAAATGCTACTTTAACATGGAATTGACAAATGAAAGAGTAATATAAATATGTATGTAAACCATATATGATATAATAAAAATTAATACGATTCTGTAATAAGTCAATGACATTATTTAAATCATTATATAGGAAGTTCAGATACATACAAACCATATCAGACATAATGTAAGGGATAATTATTCCAATCTCATTCTTATTCGAGATTGTTTATTCGTAAGTATTTACTGGGGTTATGTTTATTATCCATATCCATATGTTCTCAAAATGTTTTCATAAAATGTTTACTTTTCATCCATGTATGTTTAATGTCATTCTTACCCTTTTTTTACTTTTACCACATCATATGGAAGGAATCTTTCTTTTGTTTACCATGTGAGGTACTTTTTGACTTTTCCGACAGAAGTACGAGAAGAATGTTATTTTTAACTTATATTGCATGAACAGATTTTTACGATTTCATAACACCTCATTTTAATGAAGCTTACTCTTCAAGATTTTATGAATATTTTCAACAAAATACTTTTCTTTTAAAATTGAATGTAATTTTGTGGAAAGAAAATGATTTTGAAGAAGAAAGAATATTTTCCTCAAGAATTCATTTCAAGTGTTTTATCAAAACCATTTTCCATCTAAGATAACATTATTTCATATGTGTATGTTTCATGTATAACGTGTCAGTAATTTACATGGTTTCACTTTTCTTATGATGAAATATCCATTTTTTATATGAATTATGTGATTATGGGATGATGTTTATGAAAGCCATTTTATTCTTTGGGTTATGATGAATGTTTTAAGTTTATTTTGTGCCACAAGTAAGAATGATTTCATTATGAGATGGGTGGGACCTATATCTCCCTCCAATGCATTGGGTAAATATTTATATCTCATCAGATAGACATGGATATAACGGTAAGTTAATCCAGTTCAGTCTTACAGGACTGGAACGAGGAGTGAACTCAATTCAGAATGGGACTTTTTCCACTAAGATGGTATTGGCAGAAATGCCTTGGGTACTATGGAAATCATAACATGTGCTTAATGGATGCCACAATTTCATGTTTTATTACCTTGCTAGTTTACCATGACTAATGTTCCATTATGATCTATGCCTTTTGTACGTCCAAGATTTATGTCGTTGCTCATGATTTTGATGTTTAGATTTTATGTTCATGTTTTTGAATTCAAAATTTTATGGATTGTTTTATGTTCACTATGCTTACCCTTACTGAGAATTTGAGCTCTCCCTTTATATGTTTTCTTTTCCCCAGTAGTTAAATAATGTTTTTAGGTAAGAAAACAAAAATAGGATGATCTTTATGGGAGATGTTGAAGATCTCTCACCACGATTAGAATATTATTTTCCAAGTTTACAAAGACAATAAACTATTACAGTCCTTATGTGTCTATTTTCATTATGTATTAAGTATTCTGAAAAAGTAATGTATTGTCCATGTACATCAAGCTTTGGGTCTCTACAGTTGGAATTAGAGGAAAGGTTTAGTTAACCATTGGAAACTAGGATGTGAAATCTTTAGTGAGATATCTAGAGATATTTATAAGGTATGTCTAGGGATGTCCCTAGGGTTAATTATAAGTGTAGTTTATAGTCCTAGAATTATGGTAATGATATTAGAATTAAACTTAAGATGTTAGATATTCATGGTACTCCCCCATTATTATGTTGTATTCCTAGCATGATTTTTTCCTCTCACACTGTTCTTTTTGGGATTTAGAAAACGGCTGGAACCTAAAGGAACCGTGTTGATCAATGTAATGGACAATGAAATGATTGCACTCTTGATCAACCAAATGTGAAGGGAGATGAAGTGAAAAATCATATTGCTATACTTACACAAGATATGAATCATTCTGGATTTCCAAATGATCAGATAAGGGAAAAATATTTTATTAAGGCCTTTATGAGGCAACATTCACTGTCTATCAATGGGTCTTCTGATCCACTTATTGCTGAACAAAAGATTAGTACCATTGAAAAGATATTTTCAATACTTCTCTATTCAGAACATTAAAAATTCGTTTTAGCTTTTTACCATTTAGAAGGTGAAGCAGACCAGTGGTGGAAACTAATTAAGAATACAAGGCCCCAAGATAAATCAAATCCATGGAATGGGACATGTTCCAGAACTTTTTATTCAGTAAGTACTTACCTCGTATTCTTCAAACAATGATGGAAGAGGAGTTTCTTAAGCTTAAGCAGAAGGATGATGAATCTGTTGGTATATACAATGCAAAATTTACAAGACTTTCAAGGTATGTATATGGCTTTATCATCCAACCTGAAAGTAAAGTTGATCAATTCTTTAGTGGCTTAAAACCAAGTCTTCGAAGGCCATTAACTATAAGAGACTTTAGTAGATATGATGAAATTGTGCATTGTGATATCAAGGTCAAACTAGAAGTTGGTGTAACATATCAATCTCATGGTTTTGACAAGGAAAAAAAGATGGATTTCAACGAGAAATCTTAGAATAATGGTGAAAATACGATGAATGTTTATTTATTCACAAAGTATGGAAAGATGAATGGTGGAGATTGTTGTAAAGGGACTGGAAAATGTTTTTAGTGTGGAAAAGAAGGTCATCGAGCATCTGAGTGTCGATTTAATGGAAAATGGGTTTCTAATGATGTGAAAAAAGAAATGACTACAGAGAACGCACCACCAACACTTTAATGCTTCATGTTCAAGGAAATGGGGTATTATGCTAATAATTTCCCTAATCCAAGGGTTAATGATGATCAACGTGAGAAACATCTTAAGGAAAAGGATAAAGGGAAGTCACATGAGATCACTACTTGTGTTTTTGAGTATGAAAATTATGTTGTGTAATGATTAAGTGTTTATGTAATGGGATTTCAAAATAGTATCATGGAATCCCATTTATAGTATCGTGGAATTTCGAAATATCTGTGTATTAGTCCATTGTGGTTTTCTATAAGAATATGGTACCGGTAACCATGAAAAGTGATTCAAATATTTTGGAAAGTAGAGGATACGCACATAATGAAGGGGTAAAGTGAAAATATATTATTTGATAGTATTCATGATCTCATGATTGATATAAGGACTAAGTGATATCATGGTTTGAGTATATAGAATTTTGGGGATTTTGGTATGTGGAAAGTGTTAACTTTTAACAGCATTCATGTTTTCACTAAGGATCAATGGGTATTTATTTTTCAAGAGAATATTATATTAAGGGCTTTGAATTTTTGGAATGTGTTCAACAAGATATATCATATGATATTTGGGGGATAAATGATGGTATTCACATGCTTGGTTGATGACATATCCAGTAATCATTTTCTTTATACTATAAGATTGAACAGAAGTATTATCGATAAGCTTAATGGTTGGAATGGATTAATTTGGACATCAGATAAAACTGCTTAACACTAGAAATTTTTCAATACTATTTCTAGAATTTCAAAAAGATGTAATTTTAGATAAAGGATAACCTGCAGGACGAGTGACAGCCCGTCGTGTCGGGCATGTTTGTGGGAATCAAACCCACAACCGAAGTGCGACCGACCTTTATCACCTACCACTGGGCTACAAGAAGTCCCTGGTTAGTAGAAACTAGTTTTATTATATTAAACAGTCTGATATATGAAGTATAAATACATTTTAAGAACCATATATGATTAATCTCACTATAGATGGACTTATGTATTTTTGATAACTTTTTCTAACCTTTTGTTTGAGACAGATGGAATGCCCCATCATTCTATCACATAATATGCTAACATTTAACAAATGAAAAATTCAACTTCATTTCTTTAAGAGATAAAGTGGAAATTTTCCAATGAAAGACCAACGGTGAGACTGTACCAAAATCAAGAAAGTATTTATTCTAATTCCAATTTCTTCAACTTTAGGGAAATGATCTTGAAAACAAAAAATTTCGTCCTAGTGCCCTTATATCAAATGAATCATATGGTACCATAGATCATCAAAAATCTTTGTCTTTGTGATTTTTGGCTTTTTCATAGCCATGTTCTCAACCACTCTCCATAAGAAAATGATGGTTAGATTTCTCTTCCATATCTATATTTTCACGTTTGTTCTTCTATGTGGAAACCCATTGATTACTAAATTTGTGTAACTGTTACGTTTCATACGTTAGTTTTTAAATATTTGTTTTGGTATTCGTTTTTATGATGTGGGTTTCTATTAAATAAACTTTCGAGTAGTAAACCATTTATAACCCCAATGAATTTCGAGGGTGAAATTCATTTTAAGGGGGGTAGAATGTAACACCCTTATATTTTATGAAAAATTTTCTTTTTAATTTTATTGATGTCTTGTGTTGTACGCTACACCAAAAGGAGCATTAACTATATGTATCCCTGACATATCTTGCATTACACGCAATCACGACCTTCCACGATAGCGTGTGTTGTACGCAATACCGAGTTTCACTAAACAACGATATGTTATATAAACTAGCCATTATGAATAGTAATACCCACTTTTCAAAATTTTATAAATTTGAAATGGACTTCATTTATGGATTTGGAATATCGAAAATACCTTAGGGTAAATTTTTGGTATTTTTCTAAAAACTTTCATTTTTTGATGAATAGTGAAAACATTCTGTTACTATTTAAAAACCGACTTTTTATTTAAATAATTATTTATTTTATTTAAATTTATTTTAGTTCAAAATTGATACATAATAGCTATATAAGTTCAATTTAATTCATTGGAGTCTTTTTATAATAATTTTAAATATATAAAAATTTTATTTAACTTTTCACCGTCTTTTACCCACCTCCTAGGAGAATTTGGAAATTCACATGAAACTTAATTTTACCACTTCTATGAGTGGAATTTATAAAATCCTAGAGACATGGTTAATATCAAGGACTAAAATATGGTTCAATGAGATGAAAATAATTTTTGGTGAATAGTAAGTTTTAACTTTTATTTACCAGGGTTAAAAGGGTAATTAATGGTAAAATGATATTATTATTACCCTAACACATGTCCTAATTCTATTAGATAATATTAACTCGACCAAAAACAACCTTAGGAATAAAATATGCCCATTTAAGTCCACTTGGATAAGATTAGGACATTTATTATTAATTTATTTAAAGAATGGTTAAAATAGATAAAATCAATGTTTAATAACTAATTCATTTTTAATATAGGGTCATGCATAAGATAAATTAGACTATAAATATTAATTAGAAAGCTAAAAAAATTTCCTACTTAATGGTATTTTATTTCTAACTTTTAGATATGAAATAATTCATGTTATTTATGACACAATGATGATGCAGTAATTACCGAAAAAATGAAATATTATAATAATTAATATTAAGAATACCCAGATAAATGTAATTTGAGACTTTTTATGAATGAAAATAATTTTATAGGTTAATATGAAATTTTATTATTTATTTTGTAAATTATTTTGAACCAATCATGCTGTTATTATTTTCAAACAATTCAATTACCAAATAGTGTCAAAATTGATATAAAATAGTTTTTAAATCAAATATTATATTATTAATTGTTATTTTATTCCTAAAAATATAAGGTTCAGCAAAATGACTTATATAAGGATATATATATTAATAATAGACCACTTAGGGTTCTTTTGGCTTTTTATAGTATGTTTATTAACCATATAGTGTAAAAAACAAGAAGACACGGTAAAAGATAAATTATTTAACATAGAGTTAAATCTAAATAATAAGGTTAAAATTGTAAACTAAACTTGTGTAAAATCTATTTGTTGAGAGGATTTAGACCCACCCCCACTTTATCTTCTAAATAAATAAATTTGGATCTATTATAAACCGAATATGACTTTATTATAGAATAAAATTTTTATGTTTTTTCCAATGGCGCCCCTGTCCTCCCTTCTAAAGAGGGCACCCCTTCCCTCTTCTCTTCACACCCTTTTGAGCCTTAAAGCTCTTCCAACCCCTTCCTATTTCTCTTCTACACTTCCCTAGAAATATTCTGGAGGTTATGGTCTTCTCAAAAGACCAACTCTACTTCCTTGAGTGGATGTTTAAAAGAGGTGTGTCGAAGAAGAGGTAATCTCTTCTTCTGATTCTTTCATGTTTCATTCTTCTTATATTTATTCTTCATTTGTTGTCTCATTATAAAGTAATAACATAAGTGTTACTTATATACTTATATGTAATTATAAATATGACACAACCCTATTTCACCTTCTATCCATCCTATGAAAAGAAATTCACAGCTTGTGCGTACGTACAAAATACTGTCTCCACGCTGTGGTGTAATCGGTTTTCGACCACCGCCATACATAGATGGGTATAATGGTGTAAATAAATAACCATATATGATTATTTTAAAGTGATCTTTATTATTAAATATTATACATACACTTCAATAGAATTCCATGGTCATGGGAATGACATCATCACTCGTGCATACCTACGGACTACCGTCTCCACGACTTGATGAGATTCATTCTCCATATTAACCATTCATGAATGATTATAAAGTATATATAATAATTAATAATGAACTATATGAAATAATGAAGCTAATGTATTTATGTGTGTATATATATATATATGTCGTCTACTTACTTCCATTCAAGTCAATAAAGAAAGGAAAACAACATTCATGCGTACGTATGGCCTACCGTCTCCCTGAACGGTGTATTTCATTTCATTTATCTATCTATTATATATATATATATACTGAATATATATGATATATAAATCAGGTTTTACATTCTGTAAGTAAGTAAATCTTAATATAAGTAATAATAATATCAAAAACAACAAGTCCAAACACATACGATAAATGAAACAATTTTACCCAAAACACTACTTTAACATGGAATTGACAAATAAACGGGTAATATAAATACCTAAGTGACCCATATATGATAAAATAAAAATAAATATGATTCTGTAATAAGTCAATGAAATTAATTAAATCATTATATGTGAGGTTTGGATACATACAAATCATATCAGACATAAGGTAATGGATAATTATTCCAATCTCATTCTTATCCGAGATTGTTTATTCATAAGTATTTACTGGGGTTATGTTTATTATACATGTCCATATGTTCTCAAAAAAATTTCATAAAATGTTTACTTTTCTTCCATGTATGTTTAAAGTCATTCTTATATTTTTTTTTACTTTTACCACATCGTATGGAAGGAATCTTTCTTTTGTTTACTAGATGAGGTACTTTTTGACTTTTCTGACAAAAGTACGAGAAGAATGTTATTTTTAACTTATACGGCATGAGCGAAATCTTCTGTTTTCATAACGACTCATTTCCATGAAGCATACTATACAATATTATATGATGATTTTCAACAAAATACTTTTCTTTTACAATTTCATGGAATTTTGTGAAAAGAAAATGATTTTGAAGAAGAAAGGATATTTTCCACAAGAATTCATTTCAAGTGTTTTATCAAAACCATATTCCATCTAAGATGACATTATTTCATATGTGTATGTTTAATGTATAATGTCTCTATGATTTACATGGTTTCAATTTTCTTATGATGAAATATCCATTTGTTTTATATGAATTATGTGATGTTGGGATGATGTTTATGAAACCCATTTTATTAGTTGTGTTATGATGAATGTTTTAAGTTTATTTTGTGGAACAAGTATGAATTATTTCATTATGAGATGGGTGGGAGCTATATCTCTATCCAATGCATTGGGTAAAGATTTATATCTCATGATATAGACATGGCTGGAACTGTATGTTTATCCAGTTCAGTGTTACAGGACTGGAACGAGGAGTGAACTCGATTCAGAATGGGACTTTGTCCACTAAATGTTATTGGCAACAATGCCTTGGCTACTATGAAAATCATGACACGTGCTTAATGGATGCCATAATTACATGTTTTATTACCATGATAGTTTATCATGACTGTTGTTCCTTTATGATCTATTCCTTGTGTACTTCCAAGATTTATGTTGTTGCTCATGATTTTGATGTTTAGATTTTATGTTCATTTTTTTGCATTCAATTTTTTATGGATCGTTTTATGTTCTCTATGATTACCCTTATTGATAATTTGAGCTAACCCATTATATGTTTTCTTTTCCCCAGTATTTAAAGAAAGGTTTTAGGTACGAAAAAAAGGGTAATATCATTATGGGAGATGTTGAAGATATTTCACCATGATTAGAAGATTATTTTCTGTGTTTCCAAAGACACTAAACTATTACGGTCCTTGTGTGTCTATTTTCGTTATGTATTAAGTATTCTGAAAAAGTAATGTAATGTCCATGTACATCAATATTTGGGTATCTACACTATATATTATGATTTTATTTTGTAAAAATAAATATCTTATATCTCTCTATACATTGGTCGAATGGAAAATAAAATATCTGATCGTCTGTACAGCCAAACATCTCCATGAATGAAATACTTCATTTTCTTGCTCTTGATTTTATGGAAGGAACTAAAAAATTATATACTAAATATATATTATATTTCAAAATTTTTTGAAATTTTATATATGTTAAATAATTAATTAATGTAAGAGGATCAAAAATGAAAAATGAAAATACACTTAAAAATCAAATTTGTTATAGCCTGAAATGTGACTTTAAAATTGAGTTATTACTAAATTTGTAATAAATGTTAAAAAGAAAATAATATACGGTAAGTTATATAAAAAATGGTAATTAAAAATATGTATAATAAAATTATATTTATTATATATTAGGTTTTAACATGTACAAGTGAATTGGATACTTAAGGTTTGAAATTTCTTGTCCCTATTTTATTTTTGGGAGACTTGTGAAAATTAATCACTAATTTCTTTTGTGTGATGTATATAATTCCCATATGACATGTTAAATAATGAATCTAGTTATGTTAATGATATTTATTGTATCATATGATGTTATTATTGATTGATTATTATGAATTAAATTATTACTAAAGAGGTATTGGATTTTTGTCTAAATGTTTCTTCTTTGAGACATATATTATGTTATGCACCTATCTTATTTTATGAGGTGTATATATCACCCATTTGACATGTAATATCATGAATTTATTTATTATCACAATATTTTATGATTCATTTATTCTTAATTATTTTATTGGGATTATGATTCAAGTTTACCCATTCGGTAATGGTTTTATAGTATAATGTCATCATTTATTGGGATTATTTATATTTATGCATATGATGATTAAATATTATGATCCTTATCACAAAACATACATTTATTTAATTATCATATATGTATTTCATTATAATAAATTTTTTACCGTTATATAACTCTCTTTATCTAATCATGATTCAAAATTGTGTTTTTTTAAAGTAAACTGACTTTATATCTCACATAGGTCCAAAACCCTTTTCCTTCAATATCCATGTTTTCTAAAAATGTTTTCAAAAATGTTTTAAAATTTCTATAAGAATATAATAAATATTTTTATACCCATTTAATACTTAAAATAAATTAGAATTCAATCTCCATTTATCTTCTAAATGAAATACCCACATTGATTTTACTTATATTGTGAAAAAATAACAGTTTTTACATGTAAAACACGAAAGATATTTTTCGTTGACAATCCTTAACATTAATTTTTATTTACTGGGGATATAATCTAAGGAATCCATTCTTATTTTTTATAGCAATGGTTTATTTATTGGATGAAATGATGTTTTTGAGTCCTATATCTTTTCAATAGGTTATTTTACAATGAAATTATGAACTAATTGTGAACCCTGTTTCATTTCCATGGGTTATGTTATGATGGCATATTTTATGAAACCCATTTATCTTCATGGGTTCTAATAAGGTGAAATTTATATGATATTTCGGGACACGTATGTATGTATTATGCAATCTGTGGGGCCTATATCTCCCTCTAATTTATTGTGTAATGATTAATTTTATATCATAACAAAGGGTACATGTCATGTTACAACAATCCTGAAATATGAGGGTGCATTTGTGGTAATGAAAATCCCAAAAAATCGGTCACATGAAAGGTTATATAAATCCCAAAAAAATATGGTACATATAAGGTTATCAAAATTACAAAACAATAGGGTACATGTTAGTTTATCCCAATCCTGATGCAAGTACATGGGTGAGTTTCCCACGACCATTATTTTATGAAAATATTTGTATATTGCATTGAAAATTGATTTTATATGATGATGAGTATGCCAAAACACTTTGTCTGATGTTGATGATTTTTTTTTAATGGTTTATGTTAATTCACATCATTCTGATTTATGTCTTATGTACTACCGAGATTTATTATATGACTCAAATTTATGATCTATGATATGTAGGGTATGATTTTCAAATATTATCCGCATGATCTCATTACCACGTGCACATCTTTTATTTATATATCCATTGTTTAAATTTATAGACAATATAATATCAACATTTCTTGTGTTTTCCTCCATTTTATGGTGAATATTTGTAACTAGGGTATAGATAAGACGATTACTAAATAGGAAGTTCTTTATGGGAGATGTTGAAAATATTTCCCCAAAATATATGAATGTGTTTCTTGTTTCTATAGACACTAAACAATTGCATTCATTTGGTGCATGTTCATGAAATGTATTGAATATCCATCAAAATAATTTTTTTATTCCCCTGTGAAAATCCTAGGTCATTACAAAGGCACAGAGCCTTATACATATTAAGAAAAAATCAGATGATGCACATACCATCAAAAAATAATTTATATATTACCAAGATTACACAAAAGTAATAAATAATTAAATTAAATTTAACTAATTTGACTAAGTTCAGTCACTTCCCTAAAAAATTTATTAGTGAAAATTTAATAATAATAAAATTTAATTTTAATTAAAATATTTTTAGGGATAATAAAAAAATTAAAAACCCAATTTAATTTAAATAATCTATTTTTAGTCAATAAAAAATATTATTATTTTGTTAAAAAATTAAACTAATTTCATTAATGATAAATTTATTATTTTTTCTAATTCCAAAAAAATAAATTACATTAATTTCAAAAATTAAAATTATTTCCATAGGCCTCAAGACCCCCCCAAACCCATTATATGTCAATATCAAACCATACAGACCCATTTCAGGCTATAAAGTCACCACACAAGGCTGTTATAGGTCAGCCCACCTCACCAATACCCTTTTTGAATCGGGAAGACCACCCGTAGAGATTTTTGGGTTGGTTGGTTAAAATATGACTCATGGGTGCTGCCGTAGATTGATCAGGTTAGGGGAAGATAGGGGAGGACACAAATAGAAGTTGCAGCACTAATGAGATTTGTGTCCTCTCGTGGTGGATATCGTCACTATATAAGATAGAGGTAACTACATTTATAGATAAGGGGAAATAATTCTTGAAAACCACAATGGTGATCTGTTATGAGGAATGAAGAGGTGTTTTGGTATGTGTTAGTAGCATAGGGTGACCAGACATAGGTAAAAATGGGCGTGCAGGTCAACCAGATATAGTGGTAGATATAGGAAGGGGTCACATGCCAACCTATACATGGATATAGAAGTGAGGGATGGAATTCAAGAGATGAGAATATGTAATATTGAATTGTTTGGTACCAAGTAAGGGTAGCGGTGGATTTCAATCATTGAAGAGAAGCTAAATATTTTAATTTGTATTTATGTCTTTTACCACTGATACCAATAAAACCCTTAAAAGTGTTTCCTTTTATTGATGTACATTCTTTAATTGGTGTAATACATGACCATTGATCTTTACTATTTGGGTTTCGAGATATAGGTTGAATCAGGGGTAGAACCCTATCAGTTCAATGAAATTACCTTAATGACCATATTAGGATTGAAAAACATAAATAAAAAATATTCCTTATTTTTTTTGAACCTTAAATCAGATAGAAAATTTTATGTATTCTTGTTTTTGTTTGGTCGTAATATAGACATACAATATTGAATCGATACATATTCAATTTTGAAGTGAGATAATCGATACCTTCTAATTCAATTTGAAAAAAAAATTAATTTTTCTTGCCTTAAAAAATTAAAATAATTTCTAAAATTCCAATTATGAGTTCCAGGTATTGAATTGGTAGTCGGTTGGTTGTGGAGTTAATATTTTTAATCCACATAGTGACAAAATGATCATCTACTCAAATGATCCAATACCCAATAATGTATGATTATATCATATGAATTTTTCAAAAAAAAATAATATGGGATAGGTGCCTCAGTCAAATTGACGAATTACCGACATTAATTCATCACTGGTGACCTTTTCTTGCTGGATATGAGCTATAAACCCACTAGATTATTTTAATATAGATCTAGAATCTATAGGAATAACATTTTTTATAATCCGGGAGCTAGAATCAATGTTGGATGATGCCTCAAATTCCCTGAACATAATTAGAACTCCATTACTTCTATCCAGAAAGGTGTTATTGGATTTATAAATAATAAGAATTCTTCCTCTCAATTCGAGGCAATATGAGAGAGAATATATTAATTTCATTAGAATTAATAGTCATTTGAAATGGTTTTCATGTCATCTTATATAGTGGATATCTAAAATACCCCATAATGGTTATATTTCCCCTATAAATACAATTCCCAATAAATAAAAATTAATTTACAAATTATTAAGAACTATGATCTTTGTGAAATCAATTATATATTTATCACACACTTGTAATTTATATTAAATATTTTATATGACAAAATTTTGTTCGTTAAATATACTAATAATTTTATCAATATTAAATGAAACTTTAATATTAAATGAATATATGTTTAAATAATATTTTTCACATATTCACTTAATACTTTGTGGATACTTTTAATAAATAAATTCAACCCTATTTTTATATAAACATGTAATAATGATTTTTATATTCATTGATGATCATTAACACATAGACTACTCTGGGACATTGTATTAGGGAACACCATGTCTTCTAGTCCTATTCATGAGAATATGGAAGACTATTTAATAAAATATTTTTAGTGAACCTTATCTCATTAACAGTGATTACTATTTACTTACAATGACTTGAGTCTCACACCCCATTAAGGGCCCTAAAGATATATGAAAAATTGATTTCTCTAAAAATATTACCTATGAACACACATTATATAATTTAATATACTTATCTCCTGATATATAATAAATTATGATGCATAACTTATTTCATCATTCATTATTGATTTATTATATGTTAAAATATAATTATATGATCTTATATTCTTCTACAATGTCCAGGGATTATGTTAAAGTAATACATTCTGGAATAACAGAATGAAGATATGAATTCCTGAACTAAGATGTAAAAAATTCTATATTTCTCATCCAACCAATACCCTACAACTAATGATATACCAAACACAAAATTCCACGCCACAACATAAATTTCATGGTATTTTAAACAAATCAAAGAACATTATCAAATAGAAAAAATCGATAATGATCTCGAGTTAGGAGTCCAATACACACATTAATATTTCAGAACAACTAATGACACTAGAAAGAAATTGTGTTCTGATAGGACATTATTTTCTCCTCATCTAATTTACTCAATATCACTAAGTGTGGAAATCATGGGAAAAATTATCAATTCTTATTAGCCCCTATCACTTGATTGTATCACATCATTTTTCTCATATGACATGATTTATATAGATTATAAAAATTATAATAATAATAATGTCATAATATCTCAAGGTTCTCATTTTATACATAAAACTACTACAACGTTTTTATATGACATGTATTCATGTAATATTACAATACATATAGTGGATACAAAATTATTTCCAATATTCTAGTAAGATATACACATGTATATATCACAAAATATACATGTATGGTTAATCATATAACATACATATGTAGGGTATAAGGATCCAAAATTAAAAAAATACAAATATTGGACATGATATAGACCCCATTGGTGGTGGCACACTGAGTATATATCAAACACTATTTGGGCCACCAATTAGTATCTATGAAGACTTGGCGGATTTTGGTAGGGACGTGGGAATGCACCTAGTCATGGATTCTTGATTTACTAATATAATTAGATCTTATGTGCACAATACTAACCATAGTCTTGATATTTATTTGTAGATAGTCTTATTGTCATATATTTTTTAGATATACTTGAATTTCATGTGATCTTATTTTCTTGTATGAATGTTAATTTACTTATAACATATTGAAATTGAAATAATTTTGTATAAAATGGCTATTTTTACTGTTCATTATATTTATCTTATCTGTATGTTTTTCTTCTATGAAATTATAGTTTTCTTAGTTATCAATTTCCACTATTATAAATTTATTATAACATTGTGTTCCACTTGGATCATGTGGTTATACAATCTCCATTTTACCACATTCGATCCTCATTGGTAGCTAGAATCATATGGTGTATGTGGAGGAGGTCTTAAGGCCATATATCTATCCCGGTTTAGATACATATGACTGAACTGGTAATGGGATGTTATATATTAGTATCAAAGGATTCGATTAATTTCCTAAATATTTGATAGGGTTTATAGGAGATTAGGGAATGTTGGAATTTGGTAATGATCATGTACATTTGAGTAGCTAACCCATGTATGGGGTAAAAGAAATTTTTTCCAATGATGATATTTGATGTTATGGATTATTCATGTTATGATTTAACTAATTTCACCATTGGGTGACACACATAAATTTTATATTTTATTACTATTGTTGATATTATCTTTACCCTTGGATAGATATATAATGGGGTTAGTGTCTCATGCGTTGTTATTGTCACATGAGGATTGATATTCCATGAATTATTCCATTCCACGTTTACTTAGTAGGTTTATTGACTACTATATATTTTATGTTCCTTGAATGTTTTATTTGATATTTTCTATCAATTCTAACAGGGATAAAATAATTGTAATATTTAAGGTGAATGTATCAACCTAAATAGTGTTTTCCCATAAATCATGACGGTGGAACATTTATTATCCAATTATAGTGTGTTTGAGCCATGGAACATTGGTCACAAGAGATGAAACGTTAGCTAGTTACAATTAAATGAAGTAAAATTTTAATTTAATGAGTTTGTGTGCCTTTATAAATTGGGAATGGTGATTAATGTAAATGAACAATCTTAATGTCCTTTTTGAAATTACATTAATTACTTATTGAAACTTATAAAGTGTAAATATTTATAAACTGGGAATATAATATGAATCTAACTCGACCATGGTATATATATATGGATATAAACTTTTACACATCTATGATCCTTTGAGTATAAAATTTAAATAGAATTGGTTGCAAATAAATGGGGATTCCAATTACAATTTGATTGGCGCACATCTCTATAACATTTAGTATACACTTAATATGTCATAACCCTTATGATTAAGGCATAAAATTAAACAAATACTCTTACCATAGATCTTGGATAGATGGTTTAGTTGGTTTTGGGCAGTGATTCATTATGCTTATCCTTGCATTATGATATTTTCCTTTCAGATCTTATCATGTTCTGAAGAATGTACATGGAAATTGTAGATACTTTTCTCCATGATGGACTTAGGTAAAGTACTCGGAAGGATGAGAAAACAATCCTTTAGTGATGGTGGGAACTAATACACTTGTAGTTCCATCTACAGTCCTCATAATATAATAATCATGGGATCTGATTTCCATTTTCAATATGGATTTCTACGACTAATAAAGACTACGTGGGGAGCCCTACTACCTACCCATAATATAAGAGGTTATGTGAGTGTTCCAATGGCATAATCCATCAAATTTCTCAAGATATGGTGTCCCCAGGTCTGCTGAGACAAGCCTAATAATCATTATTTACAAATTTGAAAATTGGGATATTCATCTAGACAAGCGGGTCAAGCATACTACTTATATTTTTTGTGGAACTACTAAAAAATGGTGGGATATCATTAATGAGGATGACCATAACAAGATATTGCATGGTGATAGATCTTTGATTCCATCTATTATTATTTATTTTATAATATGCTATGTGTTTAACTATTTAGGGAATTCAGGCACCTATATCAAGGATCTATACTTGTTATGGATTATTACTTTGACATTACCAAGCTTTAATTTTTTACACCTTATTACAAAAAATATGTGCTTTTATGAGTGAGATTACTTGAGGATTGTATTAGATATGCCATCCAATCCAAGGTAAATTCATTCAAATTGACTACCATTATATGGATTGTGAAGTTGGACCTTATCATTGAGTGAATATTTAGTTATGATCCTAGTACATGAAACTGTGGTTCATAAGTAAGGTAAGGAAGTAGTTTAGCCAGTGGCATGAAAAGTAATTTGGTGAGATCTCAAAAAAGAAGTTGTAGCCAATGTATATGCACTATTAGGTCTATGATATTCTATAAATTTGGAAGTAATGTTCATTTCAATACCTAATATGAATGAGATCAAGTTGAGTGTTGAGCCATTGAAGAATCGGAAATCCTTAGTGATTTTATGGACCGTTCAACATGTTCTTAATGGAATAGGATCCATACAATATATTCCTTCTTGATTGGGATCAATATCTATATTCTAAGATGAATTATGGAAAACCAGTGGCCGTATAGGATGAGGTGGTGTACATGGTTGTGGCTGATATATTCAATATATGAATCTCTAGCTGACTAGATTATCTTTAGTTAGTGAGGTTGTAGCATAAGGCTATAGATCATTCTTGATATATACAATAGATCCTATGCTCAAGGATCTAGCTTTCATTCCATCTATTATATGAGGAATGATCCTAGTAGCCTCTAATTTAGTATCTTTATATATTGAAATAGGTGTTCAACATTATTTTATGTCTATTACTATCATAGATATTTGTGGGCTCAGGATGTAATGTTTTTGTGAAGTGGTTATGTTAGATAATCCATTGGGAGTACGTTCAGAGAGTGTATTTCAATATAGTTTGTCCCCCTTGATATCAAAAGTAATTTCATTATAATAGTCCTCTTCATCGAATAGATGGTGAGAAATAATTTCATTCTCAAGATAGACTGATTTGATCACTATCATTTTCACATTGACATTTATAATACTAAGTTTTCTTTAACTTCAC
Source organism: Viscum album (assembly GCA_963277665.1). Classification (NCBI taxonomy): domain Eukaryota; kingdom Viridiplantae; phylum Streptophyta; class Magnoliopsida; order Santalales; family Viscaceae; genus Viscum; species Viscum album. The sequence continues at coordinate 796,038,687 of OY728136.1, read as the reverse complement.
CTAAAAGTGGTATTTAAATTTCTAAGGGAGAATGGTGTATACATGATAGTCAAGATGGAATGGATCACTGTGTTTGGGATAGTTTTATAGCCTATATTGAATTAATTTTTATGAATGAATGCGGAACATGATGTACCATAATACCTCCAGTGGTGAGTCTATTCATGGATGTATTCCCTGATAAATTTTCTATACTACTTCTTGAGAGAGAGGTATAGTTTATTTTGTAATTTTTTCCAAGAGTAACACAGGTATCTATCACACCTTATAGGGTAGAACCTTCCAAACATTATGAAATAATGTATAAATTAGAGGTACCAAAAACCAATGGGTTTATATGAACCTTTAAATATCTTAGGGATTCAACAATTATTTTCTCTAATAAAGAAGATGGGACCTTCTCGGTTTGTATATATTTTTAGAAACAAAATCATCTTACAATTATATATTGGAATCCTCTATAAAATATTAAATACACATTCAAATATCTCTGTGGAGATTGAGTTTTCCCTAAGATTCATTTGAGCTTAGGATATATTCAATTATGAGTTTTTTCAATTAGAAATATCTCATACAACATTTCAAATCATCTATAGCCATGATGAGTATCTAGTTTTGCTATTCGATTTGAAGAACCAACATACAATTTTAATAGATCTAGTTAATTGTTATTAAAAATATATAAAGATTCTTTTAAGATAGTATTTTTGTATGAAATCTTAGTGTACACACTTTATCAAAAAAAAACATTAAGAAAAATCTTATATCATTTTGAATGCACTGAGGGAGAAACAACAATTTTTCAAACTCACAAAATGACACTTTAGGATTGATAGGGTCCATATTTTAGGTCACATAATAACATAATCAGATTTATCCATTGATCGAAAGAAGGGTAGTGAAGTGGTTTATATATATAATATAAAGAATTTTTTTTACTTAAGGATTTTCATGGGGTTAGTTGGAAATTATAGGTTTTTCATTCATGAATTTACATGACCAACAACACCTTTTATGTGCTAGAACAAATAGGAAATCAAACTTTAATGGAATGGACCATGTGGGTAAGCCTTTAATGATAAGAAATAAAGATTAAATTACGATATTTTCCTGATTATACATGATTTTGGTAGAGGATGTGTGGTTTACTATGTCACATCAGGTTTCTATCATGAATCCATTTTGATGTATGGATATTGAGTGATGGTGTATGGGTCTCAGTAGTTGAGGCGTCATGAGAATAATTACAAAAACCATGATATCAATATAGATGTTTTTGTTCTGGGTATATATTTTTTTATAAATTATATATTGATATATTTTTTTTGTGGTGGTAACATACCAAAAACGATTCAAGAAAATTTTTAATCTTCATGACTTGAATATAAAATTAGGGATATGGGTAAAATAAATATATTTTTATAACATTGATCATTCTTATATGTTGCTTAGGGTATATAATGTTGCCAAATACTGATACTAGAAGACATAAACCCATTCCATTTAAGATGCCATCAATGAATGGATGTTGATGGCCCTCTTTTTGCAGAAGCATTCGAAGTTACAAAAATGTCATGGATGAAATATTCAGATAAATTTAGTAGTGACATAATTTGATTTGGATAGGGATAAGATGATAAAAATATCATACACATAGGAAATGATCCTGAGGGAAATTGTTTTAGGTCAGGACCGACCACCATGATGGATCGTTGATGGAAAGAATATATTGTGAATTAATAGACATGTTTGGGTTATAGAATATATAAGAGAGGATTTTATTTAAGAATATAATTTTATTTATGTGTGGTACACATTGGATTTAAATAAATTTATAGTGACTGAAATTGGGAGTAATGGTGCATCAGAATTTGAATTCATATAGCAGGGTTTTTCAATCAGTGTCCCAACTATCAGTAGGTGATGGTAGAACACCAATGACCGACATAAAATTTACAAACATTTCCCACTAAATGATTCATATATAGTCTCTCTAGTGCAATCTATTATTTTTTTTCATTGCAGTTCTTCACACATAATTTACTCGCATATCACCCCTAATATTAACCTGAATTAAATGAACTGCCTAATTTGTCACCCAAATTCTCAAATAGACTCCTTTATTCCATTTGTGGCCAATGATATCAACATGATCCACCCCTTGGGTGCTTCATATATATTCCAATATTTACATATGTGTATTATTATCCAAATCAACATTCAGAATGTTTAAAAATTTATTTTTAATGGGATTTAATTAATTTAAATAGACTAAATAGAATATTATAATAGGTAATGTATGTTTCACATGGATCATATTAAATTTTGATTAAATGTTTTAATGGTATGAAAAATGCTAATATCCTTTTTGATTATTGAATGAAAAAAATGGCTTCAATTAAATAGAAATATTATACATACATGATTAATACATTAACAATGGTTATTTTATTAAATTTATGGTATGTATTTCTAATATTGACCTTTTTATTATTTATGGAGTTTTTAATACCGGTCCAACCACATATTCTGGAGGAAATTATTTTATAACATATAAGACAACACCATGTTTTATTAAGTCTGTTTCTAAGGGAGATTCCCACAATGGAATTTGTTCCTTGTATTATTATCATGTGAATGCTTCAGTGTAGCATTGATGATTCACTCACTTTATATATATGTATTGAAATATCATAGATAAACTCTTGTCATTTAAATTTAATTCCTTTTATATGTGACACCTTGGATTCCCCTCTTTATCTCCAGTCATGATTAGTTCGGGATTTATTGTAGTTGTGCTCAACGGACTAGTTGGAAACAATACTAATAAAATATCAAGGGTAATTCCCATGTAGTAAACTTATACCCCTATAGATATGAAACATGGTTTATTTAAATTATATGGATTAAATATCTATATCCAATTTTCCACCGGTATCACCATGGGTGGCATCCTTTTTATTATCTCTAATTGGATGCATTGATCACACATTGGGTTCTAATTTATATATTTATTCTACCTAGATATCTTGTTTATATTCATTATACATTGACCAGTTATAGAGTACCCATTTTGATGAATTAATCATATATTGAAAATTTTATGGGTGGGGAATAATGCTATGAGGAGATGATCCCGACATGGGTATTATTTTAGGCATCTTATTCTACTGCTAATTAACATACCTACATACTATTGTATTTATACATATGCAATATATTTTATAGACACCATTTATCATGGACTATTGAGTACATATCACACCTTGTTCTAGCAGTTTATTATTACCTATATAGTCATCATGGATGGAGGTTGGGATAATGGAATTTTCTTGGTCTTGGATTCTTGATTTTTTTAGAGATTGAGATCTTATGAGAAATGTACTGAGCCTAGTCTTATGATTCATTTAGGGATATTCCTATTTTTCTTTTTCTTTTTTTCATAAACCTATATTTCATTTGTTCTTATTTCCATATATTCATATTTATTTTTTTATAGTATCATGGAATTGAAGTCATTTTTTATAAAATTATTATTAGTAGTATTCAATATATTTATCTAATATGGATGTTCATCTTTTCAACCACTCTTGTTTACTTGGTTACAAGTTTCCATTAATATTTAATTATTATACCAATTTGTTCCACTCAGATCATAAGGGTACATTCTCTCTACGTTACCACCTTAAAACCTCCATACTAGTGGTCAACCACTAGTGTATTGTGTGGTGCACTTGAGTCGATGTGGCTACACATGTTCTGTTAAATATGAGTGAACTAGGTCCAGGATCTCCCAAATACATTGAGTTTTATTTTCTCCTTATTATTTGTTGTTTTTAAATTATTCAATCCATCCTCATTATAAAATTACTCATACATAAAATATTATGCTTCATATAATTGTTTTATTGGACATAATTCTGATTATTTGAGATGTGTTATATTTTATGCACTATGTTTCTTTTGTATATTTATTTATGGATTTACTATTTTATAAATATTATATAAATTAGTTGATAATAAGTATTGGTATGTATTAGTATAAAATATATTCATTCATAAAATTTATTTTAATTCAATTATTACCATATTTTTTAGGATTTTGGGTTATTCAACAATCATTCATTTAGTTATTATTGTTCTATTAATCATATTTCATATAATTATGGTAAATTACAATTTTTTTTGTATTATGTGGCATTTTTTCATTTTTTTATTTGTATTCCAACTTCATAAATCCTGGAAACATATCTTGTACCATATAATAATTTGTTACCCATAAGTGATATTGATAAATCTAATATCCTTTAATTGAGATATGAGGTTATGTATAATTATATGGTATTTTATCATCCCCTTTGAAAAAATTGAATTTTTCAATTCCATAAATGTTTAATTACACTTTTTTCAATGTGGGAATTCAACTAATGAAATTTTAATGTTATAAAATGGTATCATTTGTAATCAATTATTTTGTCTTTGGTAGTAGATTTTATATATAAAACAATATTTCATTTCCAAGGATTTATTATTAAATAATTTTTCATAAAATTGGAATTTTAAAATTTATCACTACACCTTTTCAAAATCTACTTCTTAATGTGACATGTATGTATTCATTTTATGATAATGTGTTTTTTCTTCTAAAATTTGTCTATATTCTCACCTCTATTTTTATTTTCTTATAAGGGATTTACATCCATGATATTTATTCAAAAATATTTATAGATAAATAAATATTGATATTAATTATTTGTTTTATTGAGAATGTGGTTTCAAAATTTTCAACCCATTGTCCCTTCTTGTGTATTATTTTTTAAAATATTTCATTGGAAATAATTTTTTCATCTATGTCAACATCCACCTCAGTTTTATTTGGAAATCCAAAGATAAGATATTTTAAAACCATATACCTTGTACAAATATTTGGATTATATAATGTTCTTTTCTATCTAATTTATGATTGATAATTGTGTTTTCCTTTCCAAACTATACACCAGGAATAAGAAAAAAATTTCATTAAATTCATATACATAACAAATACCATGTTTTAAATTCCTTTCATTGGAGAGTTTTCATTTTATTCCACACATAAATTGTCTAAGAAAATTATTGAATTAACTAATTATCATTACCCCAAACTAGTTTTATCTTAATGGATGTTTACAAGGAGATTTATTCCAATTAGTGACTAGGGGACCATTGAAAATAAAAATATTTGTTTTATTTTGATGTGGATGTATTTGGTATACATTAATAGGATGGGTATATATTATTTAACCATCCATATTCTATCTATGGATAGTTTATTATCATTATATCCCTTTTTTTAAATGGTGTAAATTTTTTTTGTTCCTTATATTTTTATTCTAATATGGTTATCTATAGGGAAAGCAAAAAATTTATGGTTTAATTATTTTCCCATACATTGAATGTATTGGACATAAATTAGTGATGGGTGGGGACAAGAATTTTATAATCCCTCAATGAATTAATAGGTATGATGATATTTTTTGGTTTTTTGGTGTATGATAGACCAATTCATAATGTTTTCTTGAATGTGATATTAATGATAGGAATGATTTCTTTATCAATAGATTAATAGAAGAATTATGATGTCGAGTATGATGTGTTCATTAATCATAAATTTTGTTATTTCTATCGATGTTATAAAGATATTTTCATTCTTATTCATTAGTGTATTATGTTCTCAATTTATTTTTATTGTGTAATTAGGATGATTACCAATTACTTCCATAATATTTATTCCTTGTTGATTCAATGATTTCGTTATCTATTTTCTATTATTTAGTGTCTGAGATCACATATTATATGATCGAATTTACCCATGTAAGGGGAAAAAGTATTAAACCAAAAAAATCTTAATAATATAATCTTTGGGGTTCTTATAGATAATTTTGAAAACTTATGATAGATTATGTAATACTATATATTCTGTAAAGAAGATTCAGTAATTGAAAAGGCGTAATCTGTATTATTTTATGATTTTTTCTAATTGTTTAAAGTGATCAAACCAAACTAGATTACTAATGTATGTATTAAAATATTATATTTATTAGAGGTAATTATGGATTCTATATGTATGGGAATCCATAGATGGTATCGAATATGTCATCTAAAGTATATGTTTATGGAACTTGATAAGGGAATGTGGGTTTGGGGTGACACATATGTTGACCTATTTATTATTCTATTCATAAAAAGTAGATTCAAATGATGACATAGGTAGACCAAATTATGTTTTTTATATTGTAGAAATAATTACCTCTAAAATTTAATTATCTGTAAAATATACGAGATAATCATATCATATTTATGGTAATGTAAATCTATTCTGAGAAAAAAAGGGAATATGATTAAGGGATAAGTGGAGCTAGGAGGTTAATATTGATCATTAATTGATGAATTTTGTATCTATATAGTGAATATACTTTTTCATAGTGTATTATATCAATGTATGAATTCTTATTATCATTTCTCATAAATACATATTTTTTTTCTATTCCATGTTTAGATAATAGAGTATTTTATTATTAATAATGAAAAATTATAGTTCCATTAATTTGAATGAATGATCTTACATGTTTTCAAAAAAATTTAATGGTATATATATATATTAGATATTTAAAATCTCATCCATAATCATAATAATAATAATAATGTAAAAACAAATTATTTTAAATCAAATTATCATTGGCACTATTAGTTAAAACATATAAATAATAATCATATCCAACATAATGATGGATATTTAGATACAAATTATTTTGAATCATTCATGTATGTTAATAATAATTTTTATGAGAAAGATCAAATCAAATTTATGTTTATGTAAAAAGGATAAAACAATTTATAAGAATTCATAATAAAAAATTCTTCCCTTTCTATATGTAAAGTAGATCACAATAGAATTTATAAATTAATTACAATTACTAATATCAAATTTCTATATAGATTTTATTATATTATGAAAAAATAAGTATGAATCCACTAAAATATTAATTTTGTTATAAAAAAACTATTAAATAGAATTGAAAAAAATAATAAAATAGTTCAATATGGTTAGGGTTGAGAATATTTGACCCAATAATCTCATGACCATTTAGAATATTTTTCATGGTATCACAACATACCACCATTTCTACACCATAGAAAAATACTATATTTAAATTAAGGAATTTAACATTGTTTGACATTTTTGATTCAATGATTTTCCAACAGCTTCCATATTGTTTTAAATATTGTCATCTAAATGGAGGAGGAAACTATAATGAGTTAATATGAAGAAATGTTGGTGATAAATAATCTCTAAATTTATTCTACATGGGTTTAACTGATTTTTATTAATAGTGAATGAAAAACCCCCATCTGATTTCAATGAATTTTTTTATATGAATTCACATGATTTTTAGATTATATTAATTTTATTTATATAATAATGAAATATATAAAAGTATTATTGTAGGAATTATTTCAGATATTGTTTTTGTAAATTTTAAAGATTATTTAAATTAAAGTTACTTGTATTTTAAATGTTTAAATAGAGATATGTTGAAAAATATACAACTATATTTCTGGGGGAATCAAAGTTAGAGTTAGTTCTATAAAACAAACCTATATTTATGTTACATGACATGTATATTCATGAATTGATTCATAATACCCTATCACAAATTGAATTCTCCTCTAAAAAACATTAATGTGATAACGAAGTTGAATATATTTCACATCAAAGGCATATAGAATCTCGCTACAATGATGAGAACCTTAATGTACCATGATGATATTTTTAAATATATCTCTATGAACCGATAAAATTCTTTGATGGCACATATATTATTTATATTGTATTATGTGAGTACTCATAAAAAGATGAATCATTATCTCATAATGTCCACACATGGTAATATTAAATGGGATGTTATAAGGGTAGTCTTACTAGTAATAATTCTATATATTTATGGTGCATGAGATTTTGATATATCAAAGGATGTGTAATAATAGTCAAAATTAATTATTATTATTGAACCATGTCCTAATATTCCAACGTTTATGTATTTTAATAAACAATGGTAAGACAGTTCATGGAGATTTTTGGAACAGTTGGTGCATCCATAATTATTTTTCATTAAAAATAAGTTGGGAAATGATTTTTCTATATTTAAGGAAGTTGATATATCAATAGTATGAATGAAATTTAACCATAATATAAAATCACATGGCCATGGTTTAATTATGATTTTATTTAATATTGAAAAAGGAATACATATCAAGTACATAAGATGATGATAATGGTGTCAAAAAATATTTGTGAGATATCATGATGAAGTGATAATATTTCATGGTGAACATTCTTATATACTTGTTTTATTTATGACATGTCATATTTCTCCATGGGTGCCTTTCCCCACTCTAAGATAGTAATCATGGAAATTTATAAATCCCACATAATTTCAATAAGGAAGAGGGAAATATGGTCCAATACAAAGTGTTTTCTTTTGATCGTAGTAATATATTTTATTAAAAAGTTTTAATAAACAATATTTTTTACACTGAGAAGTAATATTTATTTAGGATTTTTAAAAAATCCAAAATATATAATAAATATGTATTCTAAAGGTAAATTTTTTAATATGTGAATATATATTATTCATTTATATTTTTTTTCATGGTAATAAATAATTATTTATTCAAAAATAATTTATTAAATTACAAGAATGCCAATTTTATTCAGTAGACTACATTTCTTTAAAATGGTGGTGAATTTGTGAAATCACCAAAGAAAAAACATATATATATATATATATATTAAAATGATGAGTTATAAAAGATAATATTCGGGAAATTAATTAATATACTCTTCATTAAATAGATTAATTTTTTTTTGGAAGGTTTTGCAACAACATGAAACCAATGTTATCTCATTTGATGGATATACTATCAACAACTACATTCCCCTAATGATAAGAATGGAAAATTGTAGGATTGAGCTCAGAAATGTGGTGTATGTACTCTATCCATCCTTCTATGAGTGGACAAGAAAGATCTGCCATTCCATTTCAGAGAGATTTCATGATTATAGTGGAGTATCATTCAATAAATATGTTATTGAAACATATTTTCTTGATATTATCAACCAAAATAATGACTCTATTTATCTCACATTCAAAAGAAGAGAAAAATTTACAAGTACCATAGTAGCATCCAATAATCTATGTGTTATGATTTATACACACCTCTCAACAGTACGAGGGACCCAATATGATATTCAAGGCACCATCAATATATATCTTTTTCCAGTCAAGAGAAGGAGGTTTACAAAAGGCTTCCATCATACCCTATTAATGGATGAATCTTGTATTCCTTTATGATTAATTATAATAAAATAATTGAAGGAATTGTGTCATTAACCTATTTATATCATTCCTACTTCATTGATCATAATGACGAACTCCAACTAAGTTGCACAAAAATTTGATTCATTATTATGGTGTATGATAAAATTACTTTCATACCAGATGAAATTCATTAGTTTAGAAAAAATAGCTATAAAGAGTTATCCTATCTATTGAGGACTGTACATATTAGTGAATCATTGTTGATAAATCTGAATGGAGTCTAAACATGTCTATTTAAGATAAAAAATTTCAAATATGTATTTCCATAATATAGAAGGAGTAGAAAAGGATAGAAATAGTGGGTCAGAATAATCTCTATATTGGTTACACATATGGCATTTAGAGTAGGGTTAAATACCCAATAATTGAACAAACAAATATGTGGTATGTTTATTATGGGATATTCTCAAGACAAAAAGTGTACAGGTGGGGTATAACCCATGTATTTTCAAAGCTCCTTAGCCAGGAAAAATCCATGTTTTTCTTAATAAAATTATGATTTAAGTAAAGTTTGGTTTTCAAAATACATTTTTTTTTCTCAAACTCAAAATTCAACATTTTTAACAAAAGTAAAATTGTTAATAAAAATGTTAATTTCATAGGGGAAATCCACATTAGGAGATAATATAAAATCATATATGGAAATTCTCATATCAGTAAGTAAATTCATTAGGATCACTATAGAGAAAATATAAAAAACATTCTATTTATCAAACCAAATATTCAAAGAGGATTATTTATTAACTATTCATCTTGAATGAGACATAATTATTGAAAACAATTATTAATGAATGGAAATATTGTGGAATCCATATAGAGAATATTTTCGGTTTTCTGTGTGTTTTGAAACCTACTACTAATGAAATTAAAATACATAGAATTATTATATATAAGGTTCTAAGTGAGTCTATCCAAAAGGGATTCATTCAAATTATACTGTTCTTAATACCCATACCACCATTTTTTAGTGGCATAGAATAATTTTTTAATGGAACTGTGACATGAATTCATTAAATAATACTTCCAAGAAAAACAAATTTTTGATACAACTATTTTTATTTTTCAATAAACTCAATGGGACATTAATCAACTATCATATAATAAACCATTATTTAAACAATAGTATATTTAAATATAAAAATTATACCTTCCATAAATAACAATTGTACTCTCTAATCCAAGAGTTAATTATAAATTTTGTCTAATTTATTAAAAAATTAGTTAATTTTTGGATATCCTGAAAAGATAGGAACCCAAAGATTCCTGAATGGGGAGGATCTATATTTTTTTGGCATGGTCATTTATAATTATATTTTTTCTAGCCATTAGAATCATTTTTTCAATGAAAATTGAATGGTTTTTCTAGTTTATGGATTGACCTGACACATATTCATACTATGAGAGAGATTATTTATGATTTTGGATATTCATTTTTTCTACATAGAGGCATGAAATGATATCATATGAATACAAGAGATGATATGGTGTAGTAAGGTTTCTAGAGCTAACGATAGGATTTATTTTACCCTGATTAAACAAATGAATGATATTTATTCATATCAAATTAACTATGATAGTAAAAACGATAGAGGATATTGGATCACATTAATTGAAAAATTTAGTTTCATTAAGGTATCCTATTATAGAACCATCCACCATAATTAATATGTGAGTAGAACCAAAAATAGTTTTTTTATAAAAATGGTGTGACTGAAACCATAGTTGCTGAAGTTGTTATAAATAAAACTCCAATACATAGTGTTAATATAATTCATAATTTCATATTCAATAAAAATTATTTCTCATATTACATTTATTTAAAATATTTATACTTTTAGAAGAAAGGAAAAAATCATTTTTGAATGTTTCTACCTTCTATGAAAACTAATTGGTTCCAAAAATAAATTTTATTAGTAGTTCATGAAATAATAATTTATAATTTTCTTGAGATGATTTTATAATGTGTGTTAATACGGGAAATGGATCTTATGTGATGAATTAGAGAGGCATTTTTAGCTTTTGAAATAATGGATAGAAATTGATCATTAAGATCACGGGGAAGGGAGCCATTAAAAATGAAGGATTAGACTAGATTAAAGACGTTAGTTCAAGATGTATTCTAATAGTGATGATGAAAAGATTTATTGAATCTATTACGTACAAAAAACACTATCTAATTTTTGGCTGAATAAAAAATATTACGTTTCATGATCATAGGGAAACTAGCCTGAGAAACGTTCTCATTGTTTCTCATTATCTACGGAATGAAATCAGTTTTTAAGTCATTTTTAAGATCAGGACCACTATAAATATTTCTAAATTATATAACAATATTTTCATTTAGACAGTTCTTATTAAAAATAAATTTATCCCCATATATTTGTTATGTATTATTTATACATCATTATATAGTTATTTTCATATCATTGTAAAACTTTTTATTTATATCACTATCATTAAGAAAATTTAATTTATAAGATTTTATTTGAATATTATATAATAATTTGATAAGAGATTTTAGATTATTTTAGAGATCAATTTATTTTTCTGTATCATTATACAAATTTATATTTGTTGGGGAAAACATAATTTTGTTGATATTGTATTCTAGATAAGTGATTTCTTTATCCATTTGACCGGTTTTTTTCATTATACCATGCCATTAGTTTTTATTTTAGGAATTTTAATTTCATGTTACATGATAAAGAATAATTGCTATAATTATAAGAGTTCCAAGTATCTTTTACAATATTATCACATTCAATAACTCATGTCTATGTATTTTTAAATATAATTGGAGGATAGCCATGTAGTTTTCTCTAATGAGACATACATAAATAAAATATTGATCGATGTTTATACTAGGAAAGGTAATGCTAGAAGTTGTATCCCATTTTTTCTATAAAAACATTTATATAATATTTATTTACGATATTAATTGAAAAACATGATAAATTTAAAGGATTAAAATCATAACAATTTATTGGTATATTGGTGAATATTTTTTTGAAACTATAAATAGTTTTTATCATTATTCGTGTTTACAGATGTCATTGGATAAAATATTATTATTATTTTACATGGAATGGGGTTCATTTGGGTTTGACCTACTATTAACGGATATTGTAAAATTAATTAATTTAAATCCCTTTCACATGGATTATAAATAGATAATTTTGATAATTGTGAAGGTACGAAATCAAGATCAACATCCAGCTCCCATGATAATTCCCTCTCTATAATGAACGTGTCACATGTTATCCTTCAATATTAGGAGAATTTTTCTTCCTTCATTTCAATAAAAATGGAGAGAAAAATTGAATATATTATCAATACTTAAGTTATATTGGTTTTGAATATGGCATTAATTAAATATGATCAATTTTAGCAACATAGCATCCAGATTACCCTCAGTGATTTTCCAATATCTATGGAGCATGTATGGATCACTTTTAGAGAGGATTTACATTTTCTCTTCATGAATACAATGAAAATAAAATAAAACAAAATTCTATTTAGAAACACCTAAATTTAATAAATTACATAAGTTTATTTTATCTCATTATGATATTAAATTGATTATAAATTGATATTAATGTTTTTCTCTATTGGTTTTATAAAACATATTAGGGGAAATTATTTGGAAAAAAATTCATTGGTCATGGTGTTCACGTCATGTAAATAACATACGATCTATTGAATATAACAAAATAAAGGTTTTATATAGGCCTTATTGTCAGTTTATCTTCATCTTTAGTCAACATGTTATATTATAGAATCTGATTTATGATTATTTTTTGTTTATTGATCATTTATTTATTGATAAATATTTTTTTATATCATTTAATCAATTATTATAATCGTATAATCATGATCTCATATCCCTCACTTGTTTTAGTATTTACTTAATCTATATTGGATTCATATTTATTGAAAAACATACAATGAACCAATTGGTAGGTGATAGTGATTTTGGATGGATATCACAAGAGTACATGATGTGTAGCTCAAAGGCAGAATTCATGTACCGATGTTTAATTCTCAAAGACTACTCTTAAAAAAATCCTATAATCATTTAATAAAGACACAAGTTATAATTAAACACCAAATGCATGTTAACAGAGTTATGGAGGAACATGTATCATCAGAGTACCTTTCTTGTTACTCAAACACATGTGATGGTTTCCATGTGTTTCCAAAATATTAATCATAAGTAATAAGTTGTGTTTTTAATTCATTACATAACTAGGTAATAATAGAAATGTTATAATTAAGTTACATTTCATGTACCTGTTTGACATTATATGTAATTAAATCATATTCATGCGGTAATAAATACTGAGTATCTAGGAACTTATCATGTACATAAGTTGAGAATGCCACACAACATTTATGTACATATACACATTGCATATTTTTAAAAAGATTATCATATTACACATTTAGACCAAAATGATATGAATTTAATGTTTCATTTATTAAATATTACACTAAATGTGAGAGGATATATATATATATAATTCATAATTAATTTCTATAAAAACAAATAAATTTCATTCCATGTACAGCCATAAGATGTATTCTATTCTATATTAATTTAAATTATTATACGCAATTCTAAATAACAAATGATTCGTATTTCATTTAATTAAAACTAATAAAAAATACAATTTCATGATAACACATGTATGTTATATGCATCCTGAGGAAAAGATATATCACCTCTATATTGAATGAGTAGTTTAAATGGGTAATCACGATGTTTTTTCCATGTACATGTTCTATAATTATTTTATGTAATTTTACAACAGAAATTAATGTAGTTTTTTTAGAATCCTTTAGGATGGGTATCTTCAACACATATTTAATTGAAAATAAGATAAATTTAATTTATTCATTTTTTGAAATGTTAATCGTATTAATTCCCAGATATTTATCATAATAAAATTATAAAATTGAATTATGGAGAGTTATTTTATATTTTTATCTTTAAATAGAATATGATTGTGATATTAAAATGATCATTGTATGTGTATGGATTTTTTTAAATATAATTATCTTTTATGTTTTTTAAATTATTTTATTAAATAAAACTTAAGGACGATAATCAACCCATCTCATGTAATTATGTATATGTCTACATGTTCATTGTTTCAATTATGTTAATTCCCTGTTTCATTCTGTCACATGTGATTAGAGTAAAATCAATATAAGGATAGTTCTCTAAGGTTCATGGAGTTGGTTCAATATGGAGGAAAGAAGAAACCAAATCATAGATATACACATGATAATGATGCAATGTTGTAAACTCAATCATATATGTTCTCAAGGAAGTATTACCTTATAGTATATGGATTGTTTATTTCCCACTCAATACACATAATTCATGTTAAGTATCAATATCATTCTTTATTTTATTTCTTTTATTTTTAACCTTTGAATAATTTATTTTATTGATAAATTATTGTGATAATTTAAACCTATTTATTAATATGTAAATACATAATAATAATAAAAAATATTATGCATAAATATTTTATCAGTACATGGTTTCCCACCTGTGTAAAATCCACGTATTATTAAGAATTCATGGATGTGATATATAAAAAGAACTTACATATAAATAAAAAAAATCCTTCATGTTAATATTTTGTCATCTCAACCCCAACAGCTTGGAGCGAGTGGTTACATTATTACATTATCACTAGATACAAGCATTCACATACCAAATGACTGAACAACTGTTTATTATTGGAAAAATCTTTGTATAAATTATATTAATATTAAATATTAATGTATAAAATACATATATATTTTCTTGATATATCACTTACTATTTTTAGTGTAGCCATCTATATAAATCAAAAAACTCTTCTCGGTATCCTAGGGAAAATAAAACATATGAAAGGGGTGAGCTTAGATGCATAATAAGGGTACATGTATAGTGGGATCTATGAATAAATAAGGAATAATCAATTTATAAATTTACCTAACCAAAACACATGACATTTAACCAAATATATTGAAAATATTATGGCATGAATATGTTACAATCAAAAAAATTTATATAAATAATCACTAAATCTTGAAAATTAACCACATATAAAAAATATCAAATAATCACATCGAATATATTTGAATAAATTCATAATTATGGAATGTATAATTATATAAATATTAAACATTATTTCATGGGGTCATTCAAATACTTATTACCATGTATGCCTCGTGCCCAGAAATATTACATTAATATGTATGGCCTCAACCAAATACTCAGGATAATTTTTCTCCTAAGTCTTACTCATGCTTTAAGGGGATATTTAATTCTGGGACCCACCCATCATATAATAATTCCAATTAATTACTTATATAAAAGAGGTGAATCATAATCCATATTAACATTCATATGGAAAACCAAACATAATTTTTTTTTTTAATTTTTACCATAATCAATAAAATAATCATAAATATTCCATAGAAATATGGTAAATAGTAATGAAATGTTTCATAACTAGTAAAAATAATTATAAATAATATGGATAAATAGTAAGGGAAGTCTCAATACAATATATCCCTAGTGGATCGTAATTATAATAATTTTTTTATGTTGTTCATCACTAAAAATGGCATAAAAATGTCATTAAAAACATTTTTGATGAAAATAATCTTTTAACTTACTAAATATCAAATAATTTAATTATGAGGGACTAAAATAAAAAACAATTCTGAATAATTATGACATCATGAAATAAACTCTTACCACTTGGGTAACCTTGGTATTATAATCCTCGTGAATGAAATAAACTCAAATGAAACATTAAATAAAATGAATTTAAAATACATCTTGATATAACATATCAAAAGGAGTACTATATAAAAAACATAAAGAATAGGTGGTGAATATATTCTATGTCTCATAGAAGTAAAAGTTAAATGGAAATCCCTTACCAATATTTCGATTTTATTCTTATGTTTCTATACATACAATATTATAAATATAGGTTTGTTATAAATATATTATTTAATTATACTATAATATCTCATACCATATATTAAATACTTATAGTATTTTATCACCCATTTATTAGAAACTATTTGTTAAAATCGCTATTTTAGGTGACAATTCCATTATTTTTTATGTATGTTTTGGTGTGGTAATTTTGGTACTATTAATTTAATTATGGTTATATAATATAAATAATGATAACCATAACATAAATATCATATATATTTACTAAATATTTATTTATTGTAATATATAAATTTAGATATAGAAAATGTATTGCACAATTTACAGAAAAGGTATGTTGTTTGTAAGAATGAACATTGTTCCCATTTTCTTAACAGATATAAAAAATGGGAAAATATTAATTAACCCTTAAATAATATATATTATTTTATATTTATAATTTTTATTAATAAATTTTTTCCATATTTCAGTCCATATACAAATAAAAATAAAAATATTTCACATCGCTATATAGAGGCGATAAGTCACCTGTACACATGGGTGGTGTTATTGTTTTTCAAAAGATCATAAGGTAAAATGTTTTATGTGATATTATATTACCATATGTATTTTTATATCATAAATATCGCATATATTCATTAAATTTTATCCCTAGTACAATCCATGTAAATCTTAAGCGTAAAAAGAATCACATCGCTTCATGAGACAGTTGTCCTCCCTATACACGAGCGACATTATTGTATCCATGATGGAATGGAAAGTACGAGGTCACATGGAATATGGTAATTATATAATTATAATAAAATCAGAAATAAAATATGAATATTTTAAATCCATCATTAGATCCATCCTTCATAGGTGGTGATCGAAAGTAAAGTGTATCTATTTGGGAAGTAGTAGTCCGTTTTAAACTCGATTAATGATTTCATTTACTATTTTATGAATTTGGACATTGATGTTGGTTATGCCAAAAAATTAATGACATATAATTATATAGGATACCTTTTTTTCATTGTTGGATGATATTATAAAGAGTTATAATAATAGGTCAAACAAAAACACATAATAAAGACATTAACACTTCTTTAGACAACCTATTCATGTTTAACCTATAACATTCATAGGTTGTATTTATGGTAAAAAAAATATCCTTCAGGTTTGGAGGAATTATAGATTAAATTTTTAAATATAATTTTTAAACTATGTTCTTTTAGGATTGAATTGTAGAGTATAATGGGTGACCTTTTATAATTGAGGTGAGTGGCAGAAATTTAGGTTTGGTAAATAAAAAGGTGAACCCATATCTTTAACAAGATAAAATTATCTAAAAATGACCTTTATAAGACAATAGGATTTTTTATGGTATAAATATTCATATAACATGGGTATTGGAAAATTTTATATGTTATTTTACCACTTATCATTATAGTTCAACCCCTGCTAAACCTATTTTCACATCAACAGAGGTAATGAATTCTTTGGGTTTTAGTATTTAATAAGTTAAAAAATTACATTGACCTTATTAAATATTATATATTATTATTTATCAAATATTTAATCCATTTATCAAAATTTTATTCATATATGGATCAAAAAATAATTAAAAAATAATTCCCCAAACATGATGAAGAATTGGTTTTCTAAAGAGAAGTATTCTGAATGATAGAAAAGTATTTATATAATCGTTTAGTATGAAATTTATTCCAATGACCTAAATTATGAAAATTAATATATTATTTATCTTTTATTACAGTTAAAACTATATTATAATATAATTTATCAACTAAATGGTAATAACGAAAATAATGTTTTTAATGAAAACCAACAAATTTCAGTATTCACTAAAAAATATATATATTGAAAAAATATAAAAGATTCTACAAAAAAATTATTTTGAAATACCTGTCCTAAAAAAAATGTTTTTTTGAAATTAAAATTTTTACAGGTAGAAGAAATTAATTTTCAACTATGTTAGGATATTGCAAATAGACTTACTTTTAGAAATGAATACAATTATTTAGAAAACATATATTCTTTTTTAATATAGGTCATATTTTATTTATAATCAATATATAACCATTGGTTTTATTTCATACATTTATAAACCATAAAAGATTCATAATTTACAAATTATAATTCATACCTTACCAATTAACAACTCTATTATAATATTAATGATAATAAAAATATTTTAATAGAACATTACATTTCAATCAAACTCAGTTTTGTGTGAATTGAAATATATCAATGAGATTGAATTTATTTAAAAATATATATATTAAAACCTATTACGGTGACAAATTATTAAATAATTTTGGTTTCTCATGTCATATATTCTATCATATATGATGTTGTCATTTTAAAATATTGTTGTGTTACATTCTACCCCATTAGGTAAATTGCATCCTCACAATTTAATCATAATATTCATAGTCAATTATTTGAAAATAAATTTCATAAAATCCAATATTGTGAGAAGGTTCAATATAATGACTATTAAATAATGATAAAGGGATGTATGATGTTCATCTGGAATTATTACAGAACTGAGTTTTGAATATGGGAAACATAGTTGGGATGTGACGATATGAACATAAGATAAAACCATAAATAATTATAGATATTTTTTTATAACATTGATCAAATGAAATTGGGTGGTTTGGAGAAGGTAAATAAAAACAAAACATTAAATATGTAAATGGTTAAAAGAGCATTGGTTGATCAAAAAACAAAGGTATCTAGATAAAAAAAATTTAGTATCATTTATATATATACGAGGTTTTATTTTAATATTAAAAAATATAATGAAATATACTTACTTAACATATTTATAATTTATAATTACAATTTCATCATTTTAATTTAATTTTATGAATTTACACATCATCTTTTAGTCCATGAAATTAATATCCTAAAAAGATTTTTTTAATCTCTGAACTAGTGAAATTAACTTTAAATGGATGGTAAGATCAATAAAAGAGTAACAAGATATTCATCTTTTATTTTCTAGAGAAAAAATAATTTCAAAGACGTATCTGATAAAAAAAATCAATTTAATACATTCCACAAATATTTGACCTTTAGGATCATCTAAATCATGTTTGACCTAATTTAGAAATTTGTTCACTAAATCAACATTATATTCCCCAAAAATATAAAGTTTCTATTAATGTCACATTCCAATAATGTGGTTATTATTATCACCATTAATCCATAATGATAGCATGAATTCTTTTAAATAATTAAATATCAAGAAATTTAATATATTCTATAAATCCAAAATTGACATAATCTATAGAAAAATAACATAAACCTCAAAACTCTATCCAATTTATATGTCACAAATACAAACCCTCAAAAAAATATTTATCATTATTATCTCATCATAGATAACATATTTAGGATTATCATTCCATAATCATGTGTATTCCAAAAAGAACAACCTTTTGACAATTATATTTTTTTTCCCATTCATAACATTATTTCAAATCCATAATGAAATAGTAGTACAACATAATTTATGTATATTAGATAACTAATATTATAATAATTTCATCGCTAATTTTTTTATAGCATATTTCTTGGATAAAAATACACAAGAACATTACACATTCTGCTTAGGATTTATCAATTTCAAAAGCTTGACATTGATCCATTATCATATTCAAAGGTATATTTCTTTGATGCTTGAGGAATAGGTTGGAATAGTGCCACATATCTTTATAGTTAAAGCAATATAATTTGTGATATTTTTCCTTACCATTCAATTCATGATAATGATGTTTGTTTTCTCCACACATAAAGCAAAATAATATTCCTTTTAGTCATATTCCAATGTGATTGTTTCTATAAGTGTCACATGTATGAAAATCAATCTTTCCCGTATTCCCTTTATCAATTTGTTATCATCCATCCTTTTCTTATCTTTATTCCCCCCAAATACATATGAAAACGAAAATTCGTTATTTATCTAGATATCGAATGATATAATGTCTCCATATAATGATAATTCTTATGAGACTAGTTATAATTTAAGGATTATCATTAGTAATATCAAGTAAATGATAATATTTATCGTTTTATTATGTTTGTTGTTCATTAAATTCCTTTTTAACATTGTAATGTGGGATTCATAATAAGAAACATTGTACTCTTCTTTTTGTATTAGACTCAAGAACTGCATTTCTTTATCTACTTATTTCTCATGAGGAAAATATTTTTGTAATAATAGTACCTTTAAATCAACACATTACATGTTTCCAATTTATTTATTATCCTTATTGTTTTGAATAAATGGCCATAACTGATTAGAATTTCTTGAGTTATTATTAACATCCATAAGAGATTTCTCGTATTCAATACATCCTATAGTGTGAAATGTATTATATGTGGAAATTCTACTTTCATCATATAAAAATTTATTATTTATCCCATTAAATGATATTGATTGGTGAAACATGAAGTAGTCTATCATTATTATACCATATGGTGGATCAACTGGATAATTTATATGAAATGTTTTTTTATTATAATATGATTAAGTAGACCCAATATGTTTATAATTCGACTATATCCAACTACATATCCATATTTATCATCATTATCATTCCTAGAATTTCAATCCATATAGAGATTAATTTCATTGATATGGTTCCCATTTCTTCTATTAGTCACCATTTCTAATCAAAGTAATAAACTTGATTATATAATAACATAATGAATCATAATGTAAAATCCCCAAAATAGTGAATCAATTAACATAAATTTTTAATATTTTATTTGTATCTAAACTCATAATCATAATCATGGTTTTTGAGGGTATATCATTAATCTTAAATCATTCTTAATGATTTTTACTGAAAATTTGAATTATCTAAAGAATGTCCCCTAAGAGTTTCAAACTGAGGGATTAATAAGGCTAGTTTTTTTCACCAACCAATGACTAGGTCAAGCCCAATGATCCATTATTAGATTTATTACCTATTGGAAAATATATTCTAGAATAACTTCCACTTATAGTTTCTATATAGGGACTTATTTTTAGAAAAAACCACATAACATTTTTATTACCAAAACATTACAATTTTCTACTATAATTATCCTCAAATTATATCATAATTTTTTGTTTAATGGTATATGTTTTCATAAATATAGTTATTAGGTTTTCTACTAAAATTACCTATAATAAAAAATATGTAAACCTCAACCTTTGTAAGCTGGAGCTGGTGGTTACTTTATTACATTAGATCTAGATAAAAGAAATCACAAAAAAATAGCCTGAATAGTTGAGTGACCATTCTAAACTATATAAATACAGGAAATTAATATTATATTTTAAGAAATGAAATATGAAATGAATTTTCTTTGATATCAGCAATAATACCCAAATCATGCCCCTATAAATATATCACAAAACACTTAATGGTATCACTGAGAAAAAAACATATGAAATATGTGGATATAGATTCTTAGTAATTGTATACTTATAGTGGATAACATGATTAAATAAGTCACAATTATAATTTAATGTTATATAAATAAATAACACTCCAATTATTCAATATATTGAGAATAATATGTCAATAATTAAAATTTATAATATAATCTCATATAAATAATCCCATGATTATAAAACATAACCACATATCTAACAAGTCGAATAATCACATGGAATATAAATGAAAAAATTCACAATGATGGAATAAATAATAATAGAGATCAAAATCATACTAATAGGGGCTCATAAAAATACTTTTTTATGGTTTAGGGATCATTCCAATACATCTTATATGAATTTTTAAGGCCTCTTCCCTATACCCATGGTAATATTTTCTCATGATACCTACTGATGTAAAGAGAGGATATCCAATTCATGGCCCACCAATAACATAATAAGTCTAATGAATGACTCATATAAAATAGGTTAATCATAATCAACAGATACATTCATATTAAGAAACTAACATATTACATGTTAAAACATACCCTAATCAATAATCATAATAAAAAACCGTCCAACATAATGTGGGAATGGTAATCAAATGATAAATAAAAAATAAAATTAATCAAAAACCATCTAGAGAAAAAATAAAAAGTTTATCAATACAAAATATACCTTTAGGGTAATAAATAAAATAATGGGATTATTTTTTTAATTAATATATATACTATAAAAATATCATTAAAAAGAATTTTAAGGAAAATAAACTTTTTGATTTTGAAATATATTTAAAAATAAAATTTTAAAAATTATTTATAATGTAATTTTATTTGAAATAAAAATAATCTTAAACATGTAAAATAATCCGTAAAAAATGTTTGGTCATGACGGTTTTATATCCCATTCATTATATACATGTTAAAGTAATAAATCCTTTCACAGTTTCAGAAAAATAACAACATTCTTTATTTTGAAATTGAAATTAATAATCATTTAGAACAATTTTTATAATGTTAAAATGGATAAATATTTATTTAGTAAATCATTTTTAAAATGTTAAAAACATTCTTAATAAAGGTTTTAGAAAATAGTAATATTGATGAAAAATGATTTTTGATTGAAAAGAGAAATTCAATCAGATTTTATTATAAAAAATTTATAATTATTTTATGTAATAAAGCATTGAAAATTCAACCTATTATATAAAACCATTAATTAATAAAAACATGATTTAAAAATATATTAATTTTAATTTATGAATATCATATAATTTTCTAAAGGATACATAAATAAAAACAATCGTGAATAAATATGTAATTTTGAAATAAACTATGAAAATTTGGGTAAATTTGGAATCATAATCTCCATGAATGAATTAATATAAAATGAAAAATAATGTAAAATTAATATATCTGTATTAATTATAAAAAATATTAAAAGTTTCATTATATTAACCACACAAAGAAGAAAATGATGAAATATTGTGTTTGCCTCATGAAAGTAAATGTGAGACAACAAAACCTTAACACTTGTTTAACTTCCTTAGTATCTATACAATGATATTTTATAATAAATTTATAATTAACAAAAATGTTTTAAATAACAAATAAAATATTAATAATATAATATATTATTTAATTATAGTCATTTATAAAATGTTTGGTAGAAATTGTTTGTTTAAATCGTAGTGTGGGGTGATAATTGCTTTGTTTTTCATGTATGTTTTGTTAGATAATTTTAGTACTTTTAATTGAAACTGGGTTAATTCATCCCCAGAATAATATACCTGATATAAATATCATATATACTTATTTTATATTTACTTGAATCAATACATAATATTTAGAGATAGAAAATGGATTACATCGTTCATTGAAACGATAGATTGAAGGCAGATAAGAATGATGTTTCCATTTTTCTTGAGTGATAGAAGAAAAGAAAAAAAACATAATTATTATTTAAATAATAATAATTAATTTATATATATCATTTATATTTACAAAATTTATCAGTATTTTCATCGATGTAAAAAATAAATTACAAATATTTCACACCATTACGTGGAGGTAGTAGTCCACACATACACACATGTGACTTTATTGTTTTGAAATTGATTTGAAGGTATATTTTATATTTTATATTCTAATTAGATATGTATTTCTTGTATAAAAAATTTCATATATTTTCATTAACATTTATCATTAAAAAGTTCTATTTAAATCGAAAGAAAAAAAATCATTCACATCACTTCGCGAGGTGGTATTCCACCGCACACACTAGAGATGTTATTTTATTCCTTATAAAAAGGAAAGAAAAAATTAATATGCGATATAATAATTAAATAAATACAATAATATCATAAATATCATATAAATATTTTTAATAAATTTTTATATCTATTTTTGAAAGGTGGGGATGGAAAAAAACTACATCGGCTTTCAAGGCGATAGTTCATCGTACACACGATCAAAAATATTAAATTAAATTTGATAAAAGTACAGATGGATATATGTAATCTCTTTAACATAATAAATGATATGTATATATTAAATATTGTTTTTAATTTTTGGTAATAGTTTTAAATGGTTATAAAGAGTTATAATAAGAGGAAATTAAAAAATTTATTGTTTAAAACATTACTTTTTCCTTAAATAACCTCTTCAAGATTAAACTTAATCCATGATATGATGCATTAATGGCCATAAAAAGTCCTCTAGGATATGTTGAGGGATTGAAATAATAAAATCATTAGGTATTATATGAACAAAATGAATTTTGAAGTGTTTATAAGAGAAGAGAGGGTCAAGCCTTTTATAAGTGAAATGAGTGGCACACTTCTAATTTTTGAAATGGAAAATGTGTACCCATATTTTTGACAAAACAAAAGGCTCCAAATGGCCTATTAAAGAACATTTCGTGTGATTAGGTTTAAATATGGCCATAAAATAGGTATTGAACATGTTTCAAAGATATTTTACCCAATATCATTTTAGTTTAACTACAAGGTAACTATATTTTCACAATAAACATGTTAATTAAATTTTATAGTTTTTACTAGTAGTTATGTTAAGAAAAATATAAAATTATTATTTATATAAAATTATTCATATTATATCTATGGAATAAATTTTTATACATTCAATTCACAAAAGTGCATTAACTGATTTTCAAAATAGTAACACATATGCAATAAAAATTGGTTTTCCAAAGTGAAATGTTTCAAAATTTTAAAATGTTTTTATAATGAAATTAAATATTAAATTGGATCAATTGACCATAATTTTTAAAATATAAAAATATTTGAACTAATTTAAATTTTCAGTCCATATTAATATAAAATTTATCTTGTAATTTATTTTAATTAATTTGAGGTTTTTTAATATAAACTTGTATTTTTCACTATTGATTAAAAATTATAAAATTTTAAAGAATTAGAAGAAATAACCCAAATGTAATTTTTTATATGTAGAATTAAAAATAGGAATTGTTTATAAAAAATTTTTATAAAGTGTTAATATTTCATTTTATATTAAGTGATCAATGTTTTAAAAGAGTCCCTTTTTGGAAAAATATAGTTTTTAGAAAAAATTTACTTTTCATTGAAATGATTATTATAATTTTTATAATAAATAGATTACTAGTGAATTTATTTTGTAAATTTTTAAATTGTATAATTTTTATAATTTAGTTATTAATATTGATATAATATTGTAACATCCCAAGAAAAGAAAAAATATGACATTTTTTTATATTTATTAATATATTTTTATTTTAATATTAATTTAATTTTAATGGGGATGTTATATTCAAGGGTGTACTTGACACACAACAATGGGTTTCACTAATGTATTATGTTACACACAATGCTAAGTCATAATAAAAAATAACAATATATTATTATTTTAAATGGTAGTTAACACCTAGTCCTTGTAATGGTGTGAATGAACATGAACTAACTACAATATTATTATACATGTTTGTTTAATGTTTTCACATTAATCCAATAAATGTTAATGGTTTAAAATGCGAATGAATTTAATTTTAAGAAAAAATAATATAAGAATTTTTAAAAGGATGATTTAAATCCATTTGATGAAAAAACATCATTAAATATAGTTTTGGTCAATTTTTTATATTATATTTAAAAAATTCATTCTTTTGAATTGGTACATCAGAATTTAGTTTGGGTAAATTTTTGGTATTATACTGATAAAGTTCAATATTTTTAATGAATAATGAAAAATAATGCATTTTAATTCAAAACATCAATTCAATATAATTTATTTATATGGTTATATTTTCTTTTTAAATGGTTTGAAAGATAAATTAGATTACTTTTTTACCATTTAATCCAATTCTGGTCATTAGAAGTAATTTAAATTTGAAATTGGGCAAAAATAAGTGTTAATCTTTTGTATTTTGATAGTTATGATTTCTAAATAAACTCACTTTTCATTTTTACAATGGGGACTGATTTTAATTTAATGAATGCAACTTATATGTTTTTAGTTTGGTGAGGTGGACATAATTTATGAATTCGTAATATCAAATATAGCTTAAGCTTGATTTTTGGTATTTTTCTGAAAACCTTTAATATTTGATGAATAGTGAAAACATTGATTAGTAGTCAAAAATTTGACTTTTTTATTTAAATAAAAATGTTACTAATTCTGTGAATAGAATTTCAAATATCGGACATACATCGTTGTTATCAGTATGCAATATTTTGTTCAATTAGATAAAAAAATTGCGGAATAGTATCTTTTGACTTTTTACCTCGATTAATGTTAAATAGTTTAATTCAAGGTAAACATAATATTATAAAAATATAAAATTACCATATCACTTGTACTAACAATATTTTATGATTAATGGAAGACCAATGAAATCATTGAGTAATAATGTTGGCATATGAATGAAATTTGGGTAAGATAATGACATTAATAACATTTTATTTATTATAAGAAATAAATATATCATAAGCATGTGTTTTGAAAAAAAATTAATATGGTGTTATTAAATTGATATATTTGACTATAAATCTTAATTATAAATATCAAAATATATCCTACATCATTGTAATATATTTTTAATTTTTAGACATCAAATAAATAAAAATATTTATGACACAATAGTTATGTAGTGTTTACCTCATTAATGAATGATTTAAATAAATAATATTATAAAATTTAGATAAATATATCCAAAAACTGTCTAATTCCAATTAGATAATTTTATTTCAAATATTAGTCATTATATCTTCGAATTTAATAATTTTTGGACCTTTAGAAACCAAAAATAATTATATAAGAAAATAATATTTTCAAACAAAACTAAAGAGCCTCTCCTCCCCCATATAAATAGCCCTCACCTCTAACCCATTACTCACACATCTCAATCCACATAGATAGTCTAAACCCTTCCCAAATAATCATTCAAGATCCCGATATTCCACCTAGAAGCCTTACCAAAGGTAGAAGGTACTTAAAAAATTATTTTGGATCAAACTAAAGGGAGTTACCCTATTAAAAGGTAACATCTTCTCTTAAGTTCATTTCATTTTATTATACTTCTATAACCACAAAACAACTTTTTATTAAATTATTTTATAATGACACCAGTATACTCAATATAATTGGTTTTTTTTATGATAAGGATTTGAACTAATCTTACACCCAACTCTGTCTAATGGGTATAGAGCATACCGTTTCTCTAGATGGTAAACTATTGACTCATGAAACGATAATTGTTCAATATTCTTCTACCACCGCTTATGGTGGAAATTATGATGGCACTGTATTTATATGTGATATATAATATATTTATATTACCTATATACTTATTTATTTTTCATTTATATGATACCATTATGGTTTCCATAATGGGTAAATGAGATAATTTTATTTGAGAAAGTGCAGACTACCACCAGCTCAAAGTGATATGACTCGTTCATTCCATACACGGAGCGTATAAAAGATGGAGTTAATTAAAGTTTATATGATGTTATAAAGGTATTAAAGTACATCTATTTATAATTATTTCTTCTTTTCAAATAAATATGAAATTGGAATGAAAGTAGCATTTATGCGTACATACAACATACTGTCTACATGAATGGTGCATTTAATTTCTTATCTCAAAATGTTATGTAATATTATACATAGATATAAATACTAGATATATATGATATAAATTATATCTAAATAATTAATATCATTTTGGGTATAATGGAATTTTTACCATAGGTAAAACATTTAATTATAAGTTGTTTTTTTACTCAAGTACCAAATATCGACAAAGAAACCATTATTAACTTAAATGATTTCATAATGATTATAACATGGAAATAAGTGATATAAAATAAATAATAAATTTTAAAAAGATTCTTATGAAAGTACATGTTAAATTATTTTGTTATTCAATATATTAAAGAATGAACAGGTCAAGTCGGACACGAGGTAAGGTGTTTCCTATCTATCTTTTAATTTCAAGAGATTCCCATTATTCACCACTTGATTATTGCATGTTGTGTATTTTTTATCGCTATTTGATATTAATTATCTTGATAATATTTATATTCATGGAATTATGGGATTCATTTGGTGGTTATTAACTTTTGTTCTTACGAAACAATTGATTACAACGTGGTAATGTGTATTTATCTCACATTTTATTCTAGTGTGATTCAGGCTATATTGCCACTATTTAAATTTTGTGGTGTATATAAAACCCTTGATTTTATTTTTTGTTTTATATAATTTAATTTAGGGTTATTTAAATCTTCATTCTATAAACCTTCAGTCCTAGGGTGTATGTTTTGTATGTTACCAAATCGGTAGGGGAATTTCTAATTTCAATTTCTACTCATTTGGTTTTATGCAAACATAATATAATATTTTTCTCTAGGATTATGTGTGATATCACCATTTATTTATTTATGTAGTAATTTACACTCACCTTTTTTGGATATAAATTTGATACATATAATCACTCTATTGATAAATTCTCAAGTCATCTAAATGAACTGATAAGAGTAATCTTAACTCAATCTACATTCGTTGAGTTAATCATCCAAGCCATTGGTCTTGTTTTTACAAGAATATGTGTGAATGCACTCTAATTTATTTACACTAAATATCCAACAAAATTGATTTTATTTATATTTTTCACACGTAATTATGTCATTTATTTATCCTTAACTAAAGTATATTGTGTTTATAAGGGATTTTGTCTGAATTTGCATTCCATTAAGACATCTTTTTTGTTATGTGCCAAATAAATTTTATATGGTGTATATATTTTCATTTGACATATTATATCATGAATCCCATTATTCTCATGATATTATAAAGATTTGATTAATGTTATTCATAAATTATTTGTATTCAATAATCTCTCATTGGGTTAGGAACACTTAAACTAAAATATCATTATAAGTGTTTTAAGGAATTATTGTTCTAAACCATTCTAATCAATGTCCATGTTTTAATAATAGTTTCAAAAATTTATTTATTTGGACATGATTGTTTTGAAATTAAAATTTATTTCAAAAGCATCAAAGTTGTATGAGACACATTGATTTAATAATATCATAATTAAATGTTTTAAATGATTTTATAAATGGTTTGATAAAGTATTTATTATGTCAATATCATGAAATGATATATTGGGATTTCAGAGTGGAAATTTTATCTTTACATTATGCTAATTTTACGTGTTATGATTATGTTATGTTTATTGGAAATTGTTTACGTATATGAGTTATTCCATGATAAACCTCAGACAGGTATTCCTGACAAAGCTCTCCAATGCATTGGGTAACATAATAGAGGTAAATTTTAATATTTTTACTAAGAGATTTAGGGAATATACTATGATGGGTATTCCAAATAGAACACCATACGTAGCTATTAAAGATAAAATTTAAGTATGATATATATGCCATAAGTTACCTTTCTAGTTTATTATTTATGTATGTTATTCATAAATCTTATTACTTCATAAGACATGTTATGATTGAAATGTATTTTTTTCATTGATTTTTTTTATGGGATAAGGTTTTATTTCCTTGTTTTATAACCCTTTCTGTGCTTTTCATGTTCATACCATGTTTTGAAATGTTTTAACAGGATATAATGATGATTATGGTCAAGGATAGGATCTAGGAAAAGTAATGTCGTCTAAAACATAGAACTAAATTAATTTCTTTTTTAGTAATTATTATTTTCTAAAAAAATTGAAACTTAGCAAAAGAGTCTACTTAGTAATTTTTGAGATGTAATAGTTATTTCATAATTCTTTAAAGATATATACCAGAAAAGATCCTCAATATGAATTTTTCACTTAATTCAAGATTTTGTAAAGTTCACGGCTAGTTAATTATAGCTAGTATTTGAGGTCGGTTTAGATAACATTAGAGGTTAGGGTGTTATTTAAGCATAACTGACATAACCATAATAGTTAGTATATTAGAAATATTGATAGTTAATTTTTTTTGATAAATGGTTATTACATTATGAGGTGAAAAATTAAAGGTATTAGATAACCTTTGAGGATAAAATATGTTATGGTTATTTTTGAGGAATTTGAATCTCTTTTCATTAGGAATGTTATGAAATTGTATAGTTTTGGAATAGTACAACACGCAGACCATGTGACAACCTGTCGCGTCCTACAAAGCTTTGAAAATAGAACCCACAACCAAAGTGAGATTGGGATTTATCTAATACCACTAGACTATGTGATGTCCCTAGTAATAATGACTAATTTTATTATTTAAAAGATTTTATGAATCAATAATAAGTTGATTTTGGATCTTATTTTTTATAAAGTGGACATCTTTAGTATAAGAAAATGATTTGGTGATGAAGTGAAAAAGTTTGTTATGGATGAAATTCTCTGTTTTGGGAACACTATATGCTTAAGGAAAATATAATACTATAGGATTTAATTTTTTGAGTAATGGTTGAAATATTATTTTGAAATAATTTATGTTTTTATTGTGTACATTTGGTAATTTGGGATATTTATGGGAATGATAATCCTATCATATAAAATACAATATTAGGTTTATTAAACTTTTGTATGAGACTTTAAGAGTAGTTGTAGTTTTTGAAGATAAATGTTAATATTTACTGTGGAAGACTATATGATTAAATCCTTCGGATTGATGGGTTTCAATATTAGTTTGGATTGTTTTGAATAATTTTAATAAAAATATTATATTGAATGGTCTTTCATGAACTTTGGGTACTTTTTTTTGTATTTTGGATATTAATTTTTTTATTTATTTTTATAAAGGATTATCCGTTTAGGGATTATTTGATCTCGTACTAGCCAATTTCAGTTTTTTTTAATGTATAATGATAGGGGAAATATATGGTTCATATTTTTTCGATCATGTTATTCTCTAGATTATGATTTTAGCACTTTTTATGTTTCCAACTCAACTTGAATACTCATCATTTAGGGAAAGAAGTGTTTGTGGTAGGAATTTAGTAAAGGATAAAAGTCTAAATGAAAGGTAGTTATGTGTCCGTATTTTCTTAGTTAAGCTCATAATTAAATTCCTCAACTTTATGAGAAGGAACATAAGACAAAAATGTTGTCCATTTACTTTTCCTATTGGGAAACCAATGACTATTTCATCCATTACAGATTTTTTGTTTTCTTGTTGTTAACTTTATCCTAATCATGTTTTCTATCACTCTGTATCAGAACATGAAACATTGTTTCTCTTTTATATAAATGATTCCGAAGAATCCTTGTCTGGTTTATCTCATGTGACCTTTGTACTTCTCATTCATTTGTTTAGTGTGATACTTTTATTTACACTTTTTCTGATGTGGGGTATTCAGTAATGTTTCCAAGATCTATTTTAAAATTGAGAGGACGTAATTTCCAAAAGGAGGGATGATCTAACAACCTATGAAAATTAAGAATATGAAATTTTCATAATTTTTTAATATTTTTGAATTAAATAATAATTTTATTTTAAATGGGGTGTTATATTCAAGGTAGTTCCTAGCACACAGCAGAAGTCTTATATTGCACACAATGCTAAGTCATACTGACACTAGTGAATAAAACATTTAACACATTGGTATTTCTCATGTTGATTCTATATAAACGACGTGGAAATTTGTAAAAATAAAATTATCATGTCTGTTATTTTATAACTGACATGACTAATCGATGAGAATCAATTTTGTACGCCGGTTATTTTATAACCAACATCATAAAAACTATGATTAGCTTTATCATATCGGTTATTTTATAACCGACGTGATATATAGAATCTCAGTGCTTTATCACATTGATTATAACATCAATTATGTGATAAAGAAAATCTCGACAATTTATCACATCAATTATCATAATAACTAACGTGATAAAGAACCATTAATCAAGATGGTTATAAAATAACTGATAGTATAAATTTTTTTTCTACATTAGTTATTAAATAAACGACATTATAAACATAAAAAATAATTTACCGCATCGGTTATTAAATATTTGATGTGATAAAGATTTTAAATGATTTATATCACCGTGTATTCATAAAATTTTTTTCTTCAATCGGGGGACCTGCGACTCAACTCTCTTGCAGGGAAGACTAAGAAATGATTCTTCAAAGTCATTCCATCCATACTCATTTTTTCAACATCATTTTTTATATCTATTATCATAAGATCTATCTGGTCTACATGCAACAATAAAGTAAGCCTCAAAAGACTCGGTTTCAGTTTTTTATTTTTCACGATTCCCTAAAATGATTTTTTTGATATTTTTTTTCTTTGTACTTGTTATCATGGTGAGTTTCATAGTGTTTATTTATACCATGATAAATTCCATTCTAGTAATATAAACCTATGGAAGTGATATTATGCAGGTTTATGATTTTTGAGTGTTCTATCATGTGTGTGTGCGTAAAGGGGGTTTCCAAGGGGGTGGGGGTTGTGGGGGGGGGGGGGGGGGTTCATGGAGATGGCGGTGTCCAGGAGTTGTCAAAGGGGGTGGAGGTGCTGTCCAGGGGGTGCAGGGGCTGTCCAAGTGGGTTGTGGTGTCTAATGTGGTCAGTGGTGGTGTCTAGTGTGGGGAGTGGTCTATCTATGGGGGTATGGGTGTTCAGGGGTGTGGGGGTGGTGTATAAGGGGTGAGTAGGTTTTCCTAGGGGTTAATGGTGTCCATGGGGGGGTGGGGTTCCAGAGGGATGGGGGTCTATCCAGGGAGTGGGGGTTTTCTACAGCATTGGGGGCTATCCAGGGGGGGCTGTCCATAGTGGTGGGAGCTGTCCAAGGGGGTGGTGGTGTATTAGGGGTGTCTAAGGGGGTGTGGGTGGGGACTATGGGATGAGAGTGCATTCCAATGGGGTTGGGTGTCGAGGGGGTGGGGTTGGTGTCGAGGGGGTGAGGGAGTTGTCTAGGGGGTGGTGGTGTGCAGGGGTTGTCCAATGGTGTAGGGGTGGGGGTGGTGTCTATTGGGGATTAGGCTGTCCAAGGGGGATGAGGGTACATGGGGGTGGGGTGTCCAGGGGTGGGGTGGGGGTGCTGTTTAGAGGTGTTGGGGGTGCTGTTTAGAGGGTTTAGAGGATATCCAAGGGGTAGGGGTCTCTCTAAGGGGGTGGTCATGTCTAGGGGGTATCCAAGGGTGTGGGGTGGTGTCTTGGGTGGTGAGGGTGCTTTCCAAGTGGGTGGGGGTGGTGTCTAGGGGGTGATGGGGTTTTCTAGGGTCATGGGAGTTTTAATGGATTTGGGGGTGTACAATGGGGTAGGGGGTTTGGGTGGTTTCTAGGGGGTGAGGTGGATTTCCATGGGGGTAGAGGTGTTTAGGGGGTGGGGGTCCAAGGGAGAGGGGGCTGTCCAGGGGGTATTTAGTTGGGTAGGCAGTGGGGGTGGTATCCAGGGGGTGGGGTGGTGTCCTTGGGGGTTATTGGGCTATCCAAGGGGGTAGATGGTATCTATGGGGTGGGGGTGTCCAGGGGGTGGGGGTGGTGGAGGGGGTGTTGTTTTGGGGGTGGGGGTGTCCAGGGGGTGTATCCTAACCATGATCAGTGCTCGAGTTCTTTAGAAATGTAAATTTTACCATTTCCATTATCAAATTTTAAAACCAAAATGCCCCTTTCTCTCCCATTTGTATCATAAAACCCCAGGATTATCCTCCTCATCTTCTCCATGCCTCCCACCTCCTTCCAATGGTGATTCCTGGTGGTTTCTCCTAGTGTGGGGGTGATTTTTCTATATAATATCATATTTCACCCTCTTCATCCTTCTTTATTTTTATTTTTAGTTATTCTTGATCATTTGTTCCGTCGGCATAGGGTTCTTTTTTCTTTGTTTCTAAATTTAGTTTTTTTTCTTGTTACTGATCTTTTTGGTATTACTTTCTCATTTGGACCTCCTTGAAGCCATTTTGAGTGGTCGTCATTGAATGTGTCTTTGATTGAGGTCGTTTTCTCTATATATTGGCCTTTAAATTTAAGTATCATTTATTTCATGATGTTTATACCCTGATTTGATGCATGTTAAAAAAATATAATTTTTTGGAAGATTACATGAATTAAATCTTGTTTCATTCCCATTGAATTGAATTTTGTTGCATTATTTTACATAGCCCTACAAAACAAGTGATTGATTATAATCCTGGCTGACCCTTATAAGTTGTTTATGATTTACAAATGATTTTGTTCCTTTTAAAATGTTTTTCAAACATTTCATGGATTCATAAATGGTGTGTTTGGATACATTTGAAAACGTTTTTATTTTAAAATAATGGGGGTCGACCGATTGGCTCTTTCTTAAAGTGGTTTTTTGGAAAAATATCCTTTTAATGTGTCTCTTTCCATATCATTATTAAAAGTAATGGGAATGTCTTTGGTGAGGGACTTCCATTGTGTGTTGATGTCCCTACGGTAAGGGGACTTCCTTAGAATGGTGTTATAGGGTGATTCTTGTTGGTGTGTAGCCTATGTGTGTCTTGTTGTTATTATTTATATATGGTTGATTGTTTGATACTCCACAAATCACCACCATTTGTTACATAACATGGTAACCTATAATTGGTTGTGGATTATTAGAGAATAGTAGATGAACTAGTTTAGGTTTATGCTCTGGCTAACTGACCCTTAGTATAAACACTCTCTTCTTTAGGGATAAATCCCATGATGTGTTAGGGCTATTTAATAACATCATGAATGCAAAAAAGGATGTATTAGGTTACAATATGTTATATATTTTCCCAAATCTCTTATGTATTACAATGTTCTTTGACACTTATTTATTCATGGAGGATATTCTAGGTGCCTCATCTTATATTGTTACTTGAATACTACTTACCCATTTCCCACATTATGTCATCATTGATTATGCTCCTTAATTGTGGTGTGTCTATTTGGTAAAATTTAATGCTTGGTTTTAAATATTTTCATGAGGATTATTTTATGAAAAACTGTTTTTATTTTCCAATATTTCAAACTAGTGGAAAAATAATCTTTTATTTAAATGAAATGCATAGGGACATCCCCTACCCCCATGAAACCCCTACCCCCATGGACACCCTAGAAAGTCCTTACCCCTGTGGCAGTCTGTACCCCCTTGGATAGCCCCCACCACCCTCCTAGATATCCCCTAACCATTTAAAGACCCCCTTGATATATATATCCCAACAATTTCATTGAAACCTTTGGAATATTTTAACTTAAGGAATTTTATACCAACAGTTCAAGTAGAATTGTTGGTATAGGGATATTGCAATGAACATCTTACCAATAGTGTGTGAAACTATTTGAGTATTCTATCATAACAGTTTCAGGGTCAATCCCAACAGTTTCAAATCATTGTGATATGTTTAATTTTCAGTAGTGAATGTATACATATTTTAATATTTACATTTCATTTTTCTTTTTTATGGAAGGGTTAATTTGGTATTCAGTTCCATCAAGATGTATTCTTTATATACATTAAGAAGAAAGGATACATGATGAATTTAAAACTGTTATATCTAACTATATATTTTTTTAAAATCATTTTCATGCATATGTTTTTCAAATATTCATAAATTTGTTTTATATTTCAAAAATTTTTTACAATAAAATTATGATATTTTTCATATAAATATATATTTGTCTTATCTTAAAAAGATTTATAATTTTGATATTTTTTATAGGTAAGAATAAGTATAAGATGTATTATGACACATCTAATGAGTAATTAATATGAGGTAGGTGTTGATGCCTTTTTGAAATTTCCAAAATGATATGTTCCAAGAAGTAACATTTTTCTCTATCCATGCCTGAAATATTTGAATATAAATAAGTTGAAAAGTAAACACATCAATGATCATCTAATTTTCATGGTTTTAATCCATTTTATAGGCCTTGGATTTGGAATGGTGAAACTGGACAAAATGTCAAATCTACTGATGATGTTGATTTGCAGTATTGTATTTCTGATGGAATTGAAGAAATGATATGTTATATTACAATATAATCAATTGAGATAGAACTGACAGTTTCATTCCTATATGGTGATGATGAGAAACCATTGTTTCCAGGTTATACATATTTTAGGATTTTTTTGGTGGTGTTAAGATTGATTATCCTGAAGGGAAAACATTGATGGTGTGACAGAATTATTATAGAGCAGCTACAGTTGTTGAAATACATTCTTCTAAAAGGAAATGATCTAACAGATTCACATTATAAGGCTAATAAAATATTATGCCCGATGGTATTGGGATAAAATTAAATTCATGAAAGTCTGAATGACTATATAATATATAGGATGAATAAAAATTTTAGTCAGAGTGTTATAAATGTGGGAAATCATGGTAAAAGATGAAATAAAAATCACAGGCTGATGTAGAGATCACAAAGATCCCTTCAATGATATTTTGGTATCGTCATATTATTTATCGTTTGAAATTTTAATTTTCTAATTCACATGATGCAAAAAGGATATGATGGAATGATGATGAGTAGATATGTGATGGAAAAATATGTCATCCAGCAAGTTTTCCATAATGGATTAAAATTGATTAGCTGTATCCTACATTTGGAAATGAAATTAAAAATCTCAAACAAGGGTGGAGCATAGATAGAGTGAATCCATACTAAACCCTAAGTAGAATACATAGTTTATGGACTATTTTATTGCTAATTTACAATATCACTCATGAAGTTTGTATGAAACACAAATATGTCATATAGAGTATAATGATATCTGGGTCGAAGCAACCTAAAAATGATATTGATGTTTTCTTGTCACCATTGATTGGTAATTTTAATCTTTTATGTTAGGATGGTATTAGGGTGTATGATTTTTATAAAATAGAATATTTTTAGCTCCATGCAGTGCTTATGTTCACTATAAATGACTTCCCAGCATATGGAAATTTTTCTGGATATAGTGTTAAAGGGGGTGAAACATGTCTACCATGTGTACCATGTTTACCTTGTTTACCATGTTTACCATGTTTACCATGTCTAACATGTGTACCATGTTTACCATGTTTACCATATTTACCATAGTTTACCTTTAACTAACTAATATATTTACTGGTTTTGTTGAATGAATATTAAACTACCACATTTACCATGTTTACCACGTTTACCATTGTTTAACATTCTTACCATATTAACCATGTTTACTATTCTGTATTATAATTCAATTTTTGAATTTATGTTTACATTAGTATTGTAGTATTTTAATTTTTATATTTTTGAAATAATGCTTGTTTTTTTATTTGATGGATAATGACATATCAATGAGTTGATCAACCACATGATTTTAGAGATTATCATAATGATAATACCACTGGGTAAGAAAATTCCCATGCTCCTCTAGATGTTCCCCAATCTTCTTCATGTGCTCCCATAATGAAAAATAAGATTTCAAGAGTTGGTAAATGTGGGTGCACACGTTTACCAAAATTATCACTTGAATGTACGCAGGACCAGAGGATACTCATTGACTTTGATGAGAATGATAGTCATAAAGGTCCAAATGAAAAACATTTTAAAAGTTATGTTTCAACTCAGGGTAAGAGAAAAATAAGCATTTTTTATGATTATTAGAGATGTTCAGACAAAGTAATAATATCTTAGTTGTGGGAGTCAATTTTGGTATGATGTTTTTTTATTCTTTTCCTATTCTTAAAATGATTCTAGTATAATACTTTTTAAATCTTCCTTATCAGATGACATTTGATATTCCTAACACTAGAAGAGTAATGAATAAATTCATATCAATGGCTGCTAGGAGATGGAGTGATTTCGAATCAACCCTCACATCTGCATTTATTTTTGGAAATAGGAGTCATGACAATCCATGTCATGTATATCCTTTCATAGATGAAGAGACATGGACACAGTTTTTTTGAAAGTAAAAGAAAATATTCATTTATGGTATGGGAAATGTTATATTTTATAAGATATCTTATATAAATGATTTATTAATGTTTTATTAAATATTTATTATTTCTAATTTACAGAAAACAATTATATTTTATAAGGAGATCCAATCCAAAAATGTATACACTCATAGTTTTTTCTAGGGAGGGTATACATTCTTGGAAGAACAAATGCTGGTGAAAAAATTAAAAAATCTTAGAGACGATTCTTCAATATTTGGATAGGTTTCACCTCCATCCCATTTATCTAGACATGAAAAATGGAAGAGAGTGCATATAGACAAAAAGGGGAATTATCTTTTGAAAGATTTGTGAATCGTAGCTGAGATGATTGTATGATATTTATATTTATTATTTAAGTTAACTATATTCTTTAAATAATTTGAATCATTACATAAATGATAAATTAATTAATACTGGATTTTATCGAAGATTAGAGCTCACATAGGGAATTTACAGCTGATGAGAGGCAAGTTATTTTATCTGCAGCATTGGGAAGGATGTAACATTCTAGTTGTGTACAAGTATATCTGATGGGTGTGTCAGTAAAAAAGGGATTCCACGTTCTTCAACTTCATATGCTGAGGGTGTTTTTAAATTAAAGTATCCTTGGAGGCTAATATTCATAATATTAATTCATAGATGGAGGAGAAGATTAAAACATTGGTACAATACATGTTTTAATACATGCAAAGACTATTTTAGACTGCAGCTCTCACTCCTCCACCCCCCCCTACAGACCCCATTATTTATCCTCCACCTCTAGCAGTAGCTCCCACTCCCCCACCTTAGCCTGCAGATCCCATTTTTTATCCTATTCCTCCATCAGAACTTCTTACTTATTGCGAGTTATATATTTTTGATCTGAAAAATCATATAGTTACATATGGGAAGGTATATTGTATAAGAGATATAGTTCATCATCAACAGTTATAGGTAGAGAATCATAGGGCCAGTGTACAATATATTATTGATAGATCAATGCATGTACCATTACCTACATATGAGGTGATGATAGATGGATATAGTATCAACCATTTTTTAATTTTTCCATCCAAACTTCTATGACTCATTACCATAGTGGTTTGTATATTACATTTTTCTATTTTTTTAATGTTATTTTAACATTTGAAAACTAATATTTTTTCTATTTATTTTTATAAAAATACATCAAAGGTAATGAAATATTGTATAGTCAAAAACAAAGAAAAATGTCAATGACATAAGATTAAGATTCTAGAAGTCTTGACTTATTGTCAAGATCTCCAAATTTTTTGGTGGATAATTATGAGTTTCCAAAAGAAGCTCATGTTTGTGGATGTGTAATAAATTTGGGGATTCTAAAAATGATATCATGGAGAATTTTAGTAGAGAAAATTTGGGCATCAACGTGGTGACATTTTTTTCCTTGTAAGTCATTACACCTTTTCCCTATATTATATTTATTAAAAATTTACACTTATGTTAGTTTTGTATTAGGTATCTTTATAACATGTTTGATAAGAATGATATGAATGATATATATATATTCATGGTCATACATTTGATTTCCCTTGAAGCACATGCATTGGATGAGGAACAATGATAGATTTATATAGATGAATGATTTTAACAGAATACAATCACACAGAATTGAATGATTCCTTTTTTGAGAGCTATGAAACATATTTATAGAAAATTTTTCATTAAATTTTATGATAAAAAATACTAACCTTAAATCATTTTTTATCACTGGTCATTGGATGTTTGGTGTTTTTTTTCCATGAGATAAAACACTTTATTGGATATGCTCTGTCCATGGGGATGTGTGGGAAAGTTTTAAGAATATGATGGAAAAGTAAGTTTTAATTTATTAATAGTTTTATATATTATAATGAATTATAAATTTATCCCATTCATATTGTTTTCTAACAGAGGATGTGTCTACTTTTGAAAATACACAAAGAAAAGGATTTCCAAGATCAAATATTTAATAGTGAAGGTAAATGATAAATTATAATTTTTACATTTTGATGCTTTAAAAAATATTATTTTAAATTAACAGTCATTTAAATAAAATTTTCATGAACAAAAAACCGTCGTCGAATGTGGATATTATATGTTAATATTAATGTATGAAAACATTACAACTAGAACACTTGTGAACTTTGACCAGGTAGGATATCTTTTTAAACATTACTGTAATATATCATATGATTTATTAATTGTACATAATAACTATTATCCTTTTACATTATAGCTATTTTATGGCCCTTAACCATATAGTGCTCAAGATTTCAATCCCTTACAAGTGGAATGGTCAAATTATATTACAGTTTTGAATGGATATTAGTTTGTTTGTTGTGTAAAATTTAATTTTGAATATTGTCATTATAATTGTGTATTTGGTAGTCATTAAGGATGAATTTAGGTTTTTAGTTTACATTTTATGTTTTTAATGTTATATATGTGAATGTTCATTTTTGGTCTAATTCTTGTTTTGGCCTAGTTCTGATGGTTTTTCTGCTATGGAATTTGTTCATTGGGGGAGGGTGTCCCGGGGTGTGGGGGGGGTATCCATGGAGGTGAGTGGGTGTCCAAGAGTGAGGGTATTGTCCAAGAGTGTGAGGGTATATCCAGGGGTGTGTGGGGGGGGGGTGTCGAGTGGGGCGGGGGTGTCTAGTGTGTCCAGGGGGAGTGGGGGTGGTTTAGGAGGGGGTGTTCAGAGTGTATCTACTGGTGTGGGGGTGTCTAGGGGGTGGGGGTTTCTAGGGGTGAGGGAGGAATGTCCAATGGGTTGGGGGTGTCCCGGGTTTCCATGGGAATGGGAGGGGGTCCAGGAGGGTGGTAGGGATGTCTTGGGGGTGGGGGCTTCCCAGAAGGGTGGGGCTATCCAGGGGGTGTCCATGGGTGTGGGGGTGTCCAGTGGGGGGGGGGGTTATAGGTGTGTGAACGGGATATCCAGTGGGTTAGGGGGTGTCTAGGGTGTCCTGTAGGGTGGGAGGGTTTCCAAGAGGGTGGGAGGGTTGTCCAAGTGTGTGGGGTGCTATCCAATAGTGGGGGGGGGATGTTTTGGGGGTATCCGGGGGTGCAGGGGTGTCCAGTGGGGTGTGGGGGTCTAGGGGAGAGTTTTTAGTGGGGTGGGGGTGTCTGAGGTGTCCATGGGGGGTGGGACGGTGCCCAGGAGGGTGGGCGGCTATATAGGAGTGTGTCTGTATGTGTGTGTGTGGGGGGGGGGGGGTCAAAGGGTGTGGGAGGGATGTCCAGTGCGGTGGGGGATTTCCAGGTGGTATCCATTGGTGTGGGGGTGTCCGGTGGGGTGGGGGGTGCTTTCCAGGGGAGTGGGGGCTGTCTAGGAGGGTTGGGGGTGGGGGGGGGGGTCGTTCCAATGGGTCTCCATGGGTGTGGCGTTGTCCGGTGGGCTGGGGTGTATGGGTGTGGGGGGTTGTTCAGTTGGGTTTGGGGGGGTTCGGTGTGTCCATGCAGAGGGAGGGAGTCCAGAAGGGTGGGGGTTGTCCAGTAGAGTGGGGGTTGTCTACCGTATGTCCAGGGGTGTGGGGGTGTCTAGTTGGGTGGGGGGTTTCCAGGGTTGTGGACAGACTGTCCAATGGGGTGGGTTGTCTAGGATGTTTATGGGGGTGAAAGGGTGTCAAGGAGGGTGGGAGGGATGTCCAGGGGAGTCGGGACTCTTTGTGAGGGGTGGGGGCTATCCTGGGGTGTGGGGTGTGTCTATTAGGGTGGGGGGTATGGGTGTGGGAGGGTTTTCATGTGGGGTGGGGGTGTTTGGGGTGTCCATGGGGGTGGGAGGGGTTTTAGAAGGGTTGGAGGGCTGTCCAGGGGTGTGCGGGCAGTCCAGGAGGGTGGGGATGTACAGGTGGTGTCCAGGTGTGTTTGGTGGGTTGTCTAGTGGGTTGGGGGGTTTCTTAGGGGCGTGGGAGGGCTGTCTAGTGTGGTGGGGGTTTCTAGGGTGTCCATGGTGGTGAGAGGGTGTCCAAGAGTGTGTTATGGATGTCCAGGGGAGTGGGGGATGTCTAGGAGTGGTGGGGTTTGTCCAGGGGGTATCCAAGGGTGTGGGGGAGTCCTGTGGGGGGGGGGGTCCAGGGGTGTGGGAGAGATTTCCACTGGGGTGGGGTGTCAATCATGTACATAGTGGTAAAAGAGTGTCCAAGAGGGTGTGAGTGATGTTCATGGGTGTGTGTGGGGGTGTCTAGTGGGGTGGGGGAGTTTCTAGGGGTGTGGGAGGGTTATCTGATGGGGTGGGGGTGTCCGGGGTGTCCATGGGGGTGTGAGGGTGTCCAAGAGGGTTGGAAGGATCTCCAGGGTAGCGGGGGGTCTTGGGTGTCATTGGTGTGGGAGGATGTCCAGGAGGGTGGTAGGCTCTCCAGGATGGTGTGGGTTGTCCAGGGGTGTGGGGTGTATCCAAGGGGGTGTGGGGAGTTTTAGGGGTGGGGAAGGGCTATCTATTGGTATGGACATGTTTTAATCTAATTTAGGTATGGTTTTATTCTGTTTTTTGGACTGTTTTAGGTTTCCTTTTGCAGTGAATAGTTGTTTTTGAATGGATTTATTTAAAAAAATTGGTTTTTACATCACTGATTTTATTACCGATGTAAAAAATGGATGTTTATGGGTTTTAACATTGGTTGTTTAAAACCCGACATAAAAAATGAATGGGAATAGTTTTTTACATTGGTTATTTCATAACCTACATAATAAATGGAATGAAACTAGGTTTTTATGTCGGTTAATTTATAACCGATTTAATACATGGAATGAAATAGGTTTTTTTGTTGGTTATTTAATTTATAATGTAGTATAAATGTTTTCACATCAGTTATTATTTAACCGATGTGAAAAATGCTTGGTAGAACTGTTTATAATGTTAGTTATGAACATAACATACATGATAAATTCTTCATAGGCACAGTTTATTACATAAACTATTCTATAACAAACGTGAAAAAATAGATACCTTGTCGGTTATTTAAAAACGGTTGTAATAAATCACGATTGTGAAGTGTTTTCCACAACGGATTTTGA
This sequence comes from Viscum album, assembly GCA_963277665.1. Lineage (NCBI taxonomy): Eukaryota > Viridiplantae > Streptophyta > Magnoliopsida > Santalales > Viscaceae > Viscum > Viscum album. Next base: position 795,995,432 of record OY728136.1, on the reverse strand, counting down.
TTAACTGACGTGAAAAATGCTTCAGATTATTGGTTTTTATATCATTTTAAAATAACCACCATAAAAAATATATTTATAACATATCCTGTAATAAATTTGTCTAATATACTCTTTAAAAAATAACTATCATAAAAAATGTTTTCTGTATTAGTGTCAAAAATAATAATATATTATTATTTTAAATGTTTGTTAATGCCTAGTCGTAATAGTGGCATGAATGAAAAAAAAACTACAGTATGATTATATATGTTTTATTAATGTTTTTAAATTTTTCTAATAAATGTTTGATGCTTAAAATGTGAATGACTCTATTTTAAATTATTAATACTATACTATTCTTTAAAAGGTAAATTTACCACCTTTTGATTGATAACCATATTTATATATAGGTTCGGTCACTTTTATATGTTCTATTTGTCAAAATAAATTTAATTTTTAGAATCGGGACATAAAAATTTACTTTGGGTAAATTTTGGGTATTTTTCGGATAATGTTTATTTTTTATGAATAGTGAAGAAATATGCATTTTAATTCAAGAATACCTTTTAATATAATTTATTTTTATTGATAGATTATATATTTATATAATTTTAGAGTGTAAATATATTATATTTTTATCATTTAATATAATTTTGGTCATTGGAAGTAATTTCACTTCAAAATTGGACAAAAACAAGTGTTATTCTTTTGATAGTTATTATCTCTTAATAACACCCCTTTTGTTTTGAGAACAAAAATTAATTTTATATTAATTAATGCAACTTATATGTTTTGAATTTGGTAAAAGTGAAATCATTTTCTAATTAAAAATACTAAATATAGCTTAGGTTTATTTTTTGGTATTTTTCTGAAAACCTTCAATTTTTGATGAATAGTAAAAACACTAAGTAATAGTTAAAATACCGACTTTTTCATTTTAATGAAATTTTTCTGCTTCTATGAAATAAATTTTGGAAATTAGACCTATATTTTTGTTATTAGTAAGTAAAATTTTGTTTAATATGATGAAAATAATTTTTGCTGAATAATAATTCCTAAATTTTTACCGCGGTTAAAGCTAAATAGGGTGATTCTAGGTAAATATAATATTATAATAATATATAATTACATTAACACTAGTCCTAACCTTATTGGATTATTAATGTCCAACCATGACAATCCTTGGGTCATAATTTTTTCCTTTTAATGCCATTTGGGTAAGATATTGAAATTAATAACTTTTCATTTAATGTAAAAATAAAAATATATTAAACATATATTGTTTTGCTAAAAAAAATTAATCTGGGTTTATAAAATTGATATATTTTATTATAAATATTCACTGTAATTAGAAAAAGCCTTCCTACATCATGGTATTTTATTTTTATTTTTTTGACACCAATTATATAAAATTATTTGTGACACAATAATGATGTGGTGTTTACATCATTAATGAATGATTTAAATAAATAAGATTATAAAAATTAAAATGAAAATATTCATAACCTATCCAATTATTATTTGATGATTCTATTTTGACCAATATTCATCTTAGTTGTGACTCTAATATGTTTTGTACATTTAGTAACTAAAAATCATTATATAATAAAATAATATTTTTAAACATTCCTAAAGAACCCCTCCTCCCCTTATAAAAAGACCTTACCTCTAACCCAATAATCAAAACTCTAAATCTCATTGGCTCATCCTAACTCTACATAAATAATATCTCCAGATCCATCAATTCCACCTAGCAGCCTTACCTTATGCATTAGGCACATAAAGAAATCCTTTTGGTTCAAACCAAAGGTTGTTACCTGATTTAAAGGTAACATCTTTTAAATTATTTTCTTTTATTTTACTTCTCTAACTCCTAAAATCATTTTATTAGTTTTATTTAAAATATAAACATTATAAAAAATATACTAGGTTGTTTTATGATATATATTTGTACTATACATACAAACACCTCTGTCTAATAGGTTATGAACAAACTATTTCTTTAGACGACGAACTAATTCCTCATGAAACGACGATTGTTCAATCTTCTACTACTAATACATATGGTGGACATTATGATGAAACTATATTTATATGTGATATATATAAATATTTATATTGTCTATATACTTCTTTATTTTTCCTTTATATTATTCCATTATGGTTTCCATAATGGGTAATTGGAATAATTTCATTTAAGGAAGTGAAGACTATGGCCTCCTCAAAGTTACATGACTCATTCATGCCATATGTGAAATGTATAAAGGATGGAGTTAATGAAATTATATATGAAATTATTATGTAATTATAATATACCTATTTATCATTATGATTTCATTTCATTAAATCCAAAATAGATATGAATGTAGAATTCATGCGTACATACGCCTTACCATATCCATGAACGGTGCATTTAATTTGTTATCTCCAAATGTTATGTAATATTATAAATACATATATATATACAGGATATATATTATATGTATGATATCAAAATTAGGAATATAATTTTTGAGGTAATTGACTTTTTACCACACGAACAAATTTTAATTATAAAAAGTTCATTTTTGACTCATGTACCAAATATCGAAAAAACGGCCATTATTAACTTAAATGATTGCATAGTGATTATAACATGGAAATAATTGATATAAAAGAAATAATAAATTGAAATGGATATTATGCAATTAGAAATTTACTATTGTGTTTTATTCTGGAGATTAAATAATGAATGGTTCTAGTCGGACACAAGGTAAGGGGTTTCATATCGCACTTTTAATTTCATGAGATTTCTATTGTTCACCACATATTTATTTTATGTGATGTATTTTGTAGTGACATTTGATATATATTATAATGATTATTTTATATTCGTGGTATTTAGTGATTCATATGGTGGCTATTAACTTTTTTTCGTACAACTTAATTGATTACAACGTGGTATGTGGTTTTCATCTCACTCTTTATTCCCATGAGAGTCATATTATATTACCATTATTTCCATTTTTATGGTGTACATACTACCCATTATTTATTAATTATGTAATATAATTCAGTTAATGTGTATTGAAATTTTCATTCTATGATCTTTCTGTCATGGGGTGTATGTTTCATAAGATACCAAATCAGTAAGGGATTTTTTATCTTCAATTTCCACTCATTAGGTTTTTCGCAAAATTAATAGATTATTTTTCTCTAAGAATAGTTGTCAAATAAATATATATTTATTTATATAGTAATTTCCACAACCCTTTATGTGGATATACTTTTGATACACATAATCTCTGCATTGATAGATTCTCAAGTCATCTATATGAACTTGATAATAGTAATCTTAACTCAATTTCCATTAAATGAGTTAAATATCCAAGTCATTGGTGTTGTTTTTACATGAATATGTTTGAATTTTCTCTGATTTATTTCTACTTAATATCCAATAAAATTGACTGTATTTATATTTTTCACACATAATTATGTCATTCTTTAATCCTTATCCAAAGGATATTATATTTATAAGGGATTTCGTCTCAATTTACATTCTATTGGGGCTTCTTTGTTGTCATGCGTGAATTCACTTTTATATAGTGTATATACTGTCCTATGAAATATTATATCATTAATTCTTTTATTATCATGATATTATAATGATTTCATTAATGTTATTAATCAATTATTTTTATTCAAGTGCCTCCCATTATGTTAGGAAATATGTAACTAAAATATAATTTTAAATGTTTTAATGATTTATTCTTTTAAGTCATTATCATTAATTTCCATGTTTTAAAAATGGTTTTAAGGATTTATTTAAATGCACATGAATGTTTTGAAATTAAAATTTCATTCAAAATATTCAATGCGAAATGGGACACTTTGATTCAAAAATCACATTATTAAATTTTATAAATGATTTTAAATTTTTTTTGATACAGTATTTATTTTTTCAATATCCTGAAATGATATATTGGGATTGCAATGTGGAAATGCTATCTTTACAGTATTTTGGTTTTATGTGTTATGGATATGTAATGGTTATTTTAAATATATTATGTATATAGGTTGTTCCGTGATTAACATAGAGTGGGTGAGCCTGGGATAGCTCTATAATTCATTGGGTAACGTAAAGTATGTAAACATTAATGTTTCTCCTATGAGATTTAGGGAATATACATTGATGGGTACTCCAAATTTAACTCCCTATATAGATATGAAATCTATAACATAAGTATGTTATGGATTCCACAAGTTACCAATATGATTTTTCATTTTTGTGTGTTATTCATAAATCATATGATTTTATAAGTTATGTGATAATTGAAAAGTATGGTTTCATTTATTTGTATTTATTAATTGGATAGTGTTTTCTTTCATTATTTTATAAACCTTATTAAGATTTTTATGATCATACCATGTTTTGATATTTATTTCACATTCCATAAAGATGAATATGGTTAGGGAGGGGATCATGGAAAATTCAATCCGTATAAAACATAGAACTATACATGTTTCTTTATAAATGAGTTTTTATTTTATGGAAAAAATAGAAACAGATCAGAAGTGTCTAATTTGTAATTTTTTAGATGTAATTTTCATGGCCTAATTCTCTAATGTTATAAACCTGAGAAGATCTTCAATGTTAATTATTCACTTAATTCAAGATTTTGTAATGTTTAATAACTGGTCATTCTAAATGTAACTTAACAACAAGTTTATAAAGGTTATGTTTATAAGAACACTTTTATATAGTATCATGTTTCATTAAAACCCAATTGTTGTGTGTATTATAAACTATAAAAGAGATTGAATTTATTTTAAATGATGAAAATCAGAATGACCAAGGGGTAAAATTATCTTTTAATCTTATGGTTTCATGTGAGATACACTATCAAAAATTATTTTTCTCTTTTAAAATATATGATTGTTACATAATATGATTCCATTAATTTATCCATTATTAGAATTAAAATTAAGGCATAGTTAACATTTATGTGTATTATCGATTTTATGGATTTTTAATTGTAATGAAAAATTAAGTAATATTATGATTTTACTTAAATATTATGTATTATTTTTAATTGGTAATGAATTTAAAAAATTAATTTGGAAGAAAGTATTGAGAATATCTCTGTTAGGATTTCCAGATCAAGGAGTTTGCTCAATGGATCAGAGTGTTGTGAGTTTGGAGTTGTGAATACCGTCTCCCTCAATATGTTATTATAATATTGATGGATTACATTCAGAATAAAAAATGGAAATTTGGATCCTTTCATCTAAAATCATTATATCATGAGTTATTCTAGGTTCAATGGTGAGGGTTTTCTAGGCCTGATCAAATAAAGGGAGACATTATAAATTATTTTTTGTCTCCCATAATTTTTAATTAATAATATAATGGAAAATACATATAATTTTTTTAAATGAATTTATGAAATATTATGAAAATAAGGTGACCAACAAATAAATAATGTAATTTCCTCATTTAAACAAATTACATGTTTTCATATATATATTTTACACTTATTTACTATTTGATAGTTTTTACTATGTGTTGGAATTCCCTAAACAATTTATTCTCCCTGCAATGATATGGTTGGAATGGATTCTTAAAAAATATAGATGTATTATGATTAATTGATAATATTTTATTTTATATATTTCCATAATCATTAATAGAATCTTATTGATAAATGAGATTCTCATGACACAATTTTTGTTTTACATGGATATAGGTTTTCTAAGTTTCAATTTATTTCATCATGTATTGAATTAAATTACATAATTTATGCCTATATTTGGATAATAGCATCCATAAATATCATGTTATCATCCTTACCATGATGTTTCTCTTTATTTATCCAATACTAGATAATAAAATATATGGAAATCAACTATAAACTCTATAGTAAATAATTCACCCAAAATAATAAATTTTGGATGGAACATATTTCCTTTAGCCTTATGGTGAGATAAGTAAAATATTATATTGAAAATACCTTTTATGTTTAAATACAATGGTTTCCATATAAATCCTTTTATAGAGACAATGGATTCTAATGTAGGATAATAAACAATAAGATTTTATACATCTCTTGAAGAAAGAAATATGTTTTGAAATAATTGTAATAAATTGATTTAGATGTTGTTATAAAATTATGGATAATACAACATTGAATATTACATTTACATTAGATATAATAAAAAATAAATATAATATATTTTACATATATGATCACTTGAGAATTAAGAATATATATAATTATTATAAGACCTAGGTTGAATTCTCACAAGGATACGAATGGGTCATTACAATTCTTGTAGTGAGAAAAAACAAGATTCATATATATATAATTAATTTAATAATTTTTTCAGGATTTCTACAAATAAACTAATCCTTCTATATTACATGACACAATAATAAATTTATACAAATTTGAAATTAATTTTATTATAATAATTCATACCAAACTAATGTCAAAATAACTCTTAAATGAAAGATATAAATTGTAATAAATAATGAATATAAAATATAAGTCACATAATGAATTAAAGAATAATAATAATTTATCATATAAAATTAAAATTATTTGAATTTTTATACCCAAAAAATGTTTTAGTCTCCTTTGAGATAGAAACAATTTACAATAGTAAACTACATATCATGATTTAGATAAAGAAACCATTAGAAATAAAGGTACACCACAAAGATATTAGAGTAAGTTCAATAGGTCAACATGAGATATTATAAATCATAACATAAATTCACATAAATAATGAGGATCGATTAAAAAAATGAGAAAAATCCAATGAAGTCAATGTGTTCACTTCATAAAGATTAATAATCCTATAACCATTCTTTCCAATTAATATATTTTAAAATTAATCATTTAAAATACATATCGAGTAATTGTATTCCTAAACTCACATTTCATTATATAAATCAGTATCATGATGGTTATATAATTAATATCATTGATATATATTATATATTTTTTAAATAATCCATAATTTCTTAAATGACATGTCTTTCAAATAGAAGTGAAATAACTAGACTTATGACAGATCTATTAACTAAATGATATCATATCAATTGAGATACTATAATAATATATTGGGAAATATCCTCTAGTGATTATCAAAAACCATATTATAAAGACTATTTTTCACTATAAACAATCACAAAAACACATAGTTCATCATTCTTAATAATCTTATAGACAAAAAGGATATTAATGTATAGCCAATGCCAACTATGTTTCCTTAAAGGAAAATAATAATTATAAGGATAATGGGAGGAGAATTAATGATATTAGAATTATAGATATTTACATATCTCATTTTAATACAGTAATTTCTGAAATTTAATTGACATTCATTCGAATTCATGAACAATTTAACATATGTTTGAATTTTTGGTACGATTAAAAATATATTTTAGAAGGAAAAAGTGATGATTCTCACATGATAATGAAAATTCACACCGTTTCATGAATTCATGTGGTGAAAAATAGAAATTTTTATGAAAATAGATATATGTAAGATAGTATAATGATAGGTGGAAATAAAAATTTACAAAATAGATTAATTGGGTAGAAGAATATTATATGGTGTAAAAGTGATTTACATCATTAATTGAGTGAGGGTAGGATATAAAAATTTCCATGATTCCAAAAAAAGCCTAGGAAAATGGATTTATGAAATAAAGAATTATTTTCTGGTGAGATTTTATTGAATTAGAATCTTAATAGAAGCTATCAAGCACTTATTGCACCATAAATGTCCCATTTATGGAATAAATCCACCATCACCCTAAATATTAATATATAGAAGTGAATTAATTTTGATGAGAAACATATAAATTTGAATGACAATTTAAAGAAATACCCACATCAAGGAATAAACACATGGTGATTCCAAATGTTGGGGGTTCACACCACCTCATTGTTGTACTGCAACACCTATTATTCTACTGTTAACTATAAATATCTTCCTCTACAACATTAACATGGGTGAGTAGTTCCTTAGCCTCAAGTAACATGATATTAGGGGGAGTTTTGTGTTGGGATTATCTACATTTTAGTATTCATATATGGGTATTTTCAATTAAATTTAACTATTATTAATCTCATACATGTTGAATCTAATGATATTTTTTGAAGAGTACTAGTTTACTACAATAACTAATTACAATTGGTTGTTCATGATCATTGTGAAATATATAAAAATTATGTTTAAATAATGAGTTTATTAACCTAGATGTATAATAGAACCTTGATGTTGACTACTAAAATGGATCAATTACTTGATTAGTGAATGGTACCCAGACCATTGATCCCTAATGGAAAATTTTTGACAATATAAATGGGTGAAAACAAAATTAATTTAATCCCTCATCATAAAAACATAAAAATCTACAATCCTAGAATTCTTCTCATCATGAATCAAAAATAGAATATTATCTTTTCTCCTTCTCACTATTTTTAAATCATTAATCAATTAACCACCTTAAAATTAATAAAAATAATATACTGTGTACCGACAAACCTTACAATATCAACACTCAGAATTATGAATTACATTAATTTTATAGTTTGGTTGTTTGATTTTTTAAATTATTAAAATTTTAAATCTTATTATGAATTAACTACACCATTTATGTTGTCTCTTCACAACTAATGTTTAATTATCTAGATGATTATCAGATGGAATATGATTTTTGGACCTCAATAAGCATAGTGGGAGGAGTAATTTTAGAGAAACATTGCACATGTTATGTCATAACCAAAGGGGTGGACATATTCATAATGGTTGGTGATATACATTTTATTGTTTTATTATAATTATTTATACTAATATTAAGTTAATATAATTATACATAAGTTGAAATCTATTTTTTTATTCATGTAATTAAGTCCATGTATCATGACATGGTGAGATAATATTTCGAATTTTCTTATAACATTATACTACTAGTGAGCACTCATTAGAATCTAGGAAATGGATTGTACAGGTCGGTAAAAATAAAAAAATGATATATTTATAAAAGTATTATGATAAAACCTATGCATGGATAATCATGACTAAAACACTTCTGAATAATTTTCAATGAATACATATATGATAAAAAAATTTAGATGTTGACTGTCAAGACCACATCATTTGGAGGAATCATTATGAAATATTTTTTTTATGAAATATTAAAAAGTACAGCTTATGGTATATAAATATAATGAATAGATAAAAAGGGATGGTGGAAACAATAAATAATAATAATATATGAATATTATAAAAATTCATTTATGGATAAATCATGTATAGTGATGATCAAATATGATGGGAAAAGAAGGAGTTTCATGTGTATTTATTAGGTTAGTGGGAGTGTTATATGTTTTATAGATAGATATTAGGAAAATTTATCAAAAAAATGTTATGAATTATAAGTTTTTTAACACTAAGGAACAAATTTATCTAAACATGAGTTAATATATTAACCATGATCTAGGGAACAATTTCATATAAATATATCCAAAGATTTCTAAATCTATTACTTGTATATATATTACCTATCTATTGAAAAATAAATGTTGAAATAGTTTAGGACTGGAGTTTTATTGGAATATAATCTTTCTAAATGAATTTGCATACGAATATGTAGATATTATTGAAATTAAAATAATTTTTCAAGATTTGGAATTAGAAATTATAACATATTTGATGACTTATACAGATTATTGATATTAATAATGCATGATAAATACTATGTGAATATAAAACAGATCCAACATAACATCACTATCTTTTAGCTATAACTATCAGACAATACATCAAAAATATGAAAGGGGTATGTTACTGGTGTTTGGGGAAGTTTTATTACTAATGATCAAGTGTATTGATAACTTGTATTCATTTACTTCAAATTTTATGTAGTTTATCATTTAGGATATGGTAATATAAAATTAAAACTTATAACAAATAGTTGTTTCCAGAGGTATCATATCCATGTATAGTACACTATTTGATTCATCTTATGAATCGATTTAGGAACCACATTGTTCTTTTTTTAGAATATAAAAAAATTAATATTTTTCTTCTTTTTAAATAGTTATTGATATTTAATTAATCATTATTTTAGGATTAAAATAAAGAAACATGTGTTTGATTATCATAAATATCACTAATCGAGGGATTTTCATAAGGCAGTGATGTTGCAGTAAGTATAATTTCTAAAAATACATGTGGATTTACCAACCCATGTTCCATAAACATTATAAGACAATCATCTATTGACGTAATCAGTATAATTTTGTTTATTGTGTGAGTCCTAAACATTTCATAGTAGTTGAGTTTTGTGAAATTTCAAGTCTATTGGAGTTTGTGACCAAGAACGAACTACCTTATAATTTAAATTTCAAGTATATCCATGTATTTGAATATTCATACCTCATAAAATATAGATTTTCTCTAATCATAACATTACTATCATGATGTATAAGAATATCTTTCAGAGTGAAAAATTAAAAAAAACCATTATAAGTAGAAGTTTGAAGTTCCTTAATAATATTTTTAAATTTTACTCAATGGGCGTATAAAATTCAAAGAGAAGACACATTGCGTGATGACCCAGACCCAGATGCCACTTAACAGGTGCCCTGAGACCGTTTGGCATCATTGCCTCAAGAGTACCTTCCCGAACGGCAGAGGCTACTGACTAGCAGAAAGGGCCTAGGGTGTGTCTATGGGTATACTATACCCTCATTATCAGAGTGTCGTAAAATGAAAGGGGTATAAATAAATAGTAAATTAAATAAGCAATATGAATAAATAGTGGAATAAAACTAATAAAATAGATAATAATGAATAACTATAATTTTATCCACTATTACAGTGATAATGTAAAGTAATGTCACTAGAAAACATAAAATCATGGATACATGGAAATTAGCATAACATGTTCAACAAGGTAAAAGAATAAATTATAATCCACGCATCCTATGATCCTCCTCGATAATCTGCTTTCAAGATCCATCATATCATCACACAATCATGTATTGGAACCTGCATGCATCCCTTTGTGAATACCTACACCCATGTAATATATGTCGGGTACCAAACGGCACCCAAAGAGGGTGTGAGATAAATTTCAGTGGCCCACCACCAATGGTTCCTATAAAATCTATCCTGTGAAATGTAATATAGCTGTGTATAGACATATATGTAAAGTAATAAAAGTAGTACAAACTAACTAAATAACCATGTACCTACTTTAACCATCAGCTTGTGTGTTAAAATGTAACCAGTTCATTAAATACTCAATTTTGTTTTATTGTTAATATATCATGTGAGGCATAGCCAACACTGACATCACCTCGTGATAATATATGTAGTGAGCCTCACATGATGTAACAAGGAAACATGAAATTGATATCTAATGAGAGAGTTCTAGGGTAAGACCAAGGTAATGTAAACTCATTTAAATCTGACTCAATACTATCCGAGTCTAGCCAAGGGTTAAGAGTGTAATCTACAAAACGTAATCTATTGAATTACATAATAAAGAACCTACTGAGTCCCAAGTGATCGACCAAGGTAAAACAAGAAAGAAAAGATAAGGCCTGATGGGATTTAACCAACTAACATACTTGTCAATAATGGATCCACAGAGTATATCTGAGGTATCCTATAAGAATATGTGATACAATGGTAGTATACAATTCATCCAAGTAAAAGAAAAGAATCAAAATCTTTCTTGGTATCAAATTAATAAAATTGTATCCTTGAAACATAGTGGGGTTACCTAGACCCAAGGTATTCTCCTACTTGAATCCAATCGGAGAATGAATTATTCCATTCCTATTTGATATTTTAATCATTTTATAATTCATATGTTTCAAGTATTGCCTTCCATTAGTGTTGATAGGTTGGATAGAGTTGAAACCATTGGTCTAAGACATGTTATCCATTAGTGTGGATATTCCATTTAGCATTGAAATCAATTAATCAAGTATTAGCTATCCATTAAGGCATAATCATTTATTAAGGTTTACTCTAATACCTTCCATCAACATGGAAAGGAGTGATATGGAAATAAAACCTTTATTCAATCTATTTTAATAATGCCATGTTATATACTTAGTATACTTACGATGTCACATTTCATATTTCACATTTCATAAACATTTGTAAGAACATACCTTAGATGGTTCAAGTGGTCAGTATACATGGTACATTACTTTATGAAATAACTATTAACAACATGAAATTTATTATAAGGAGACTCACAATTAGAATAGTCTAGCGAAGGCACACCCGAATTGTTCCTCAAACGTGCTAAAACACCAAAACCCAATAATGGCATAACCTTCGACATAAGGCACAATGAATGTGGGTGTAACCACTAAAAAGTAATCAAATATTTTGAAAGATATTAATTATTGGATTCTAACGATTATAATCATGACCTGTTAATTTATGAAATAGTTCCCAATGAAACCAGTGTGCCCCAGATGAACATTCCAAAAACAACTAACTTTACAGACGAGAGATAGTCCACCCACCTTAGGATTGTACACCTCTCCTCTTATGGTATTTTTCTTTGATTTTCTTGGATAAGAGTAGATTTATGAAAAGGTAAAAAATTCATAAATGGAGATATCTTGGTCGAAAGTGAAGGTCAAGAATAACGGTTAAAGGGGTCTTGAGCTCTCACCATTGTGCATCCAACGTGATGAATGTAAGCTCAATCAGAAGAAGGATGAAGAAGATCACTTGATTCCAAGCATTGATCTAAAAAAAACCAAAATGGGAGAGAGAAAATTGTCAATCCCACATAATCTTGGATTTGGGATGAAGGGAGGTGGATTAATAGGTCATTAAGGGAATTTTAGATTTTTTACACAAGTTTTTAGCCTATGAACGGTATGTCTGCATGGTTTTTCAAACTGTGCACAAACCATGTGAGATGGTTCTGCCTGAATCTGGGAAAAAGATTGGTTTGCATGGTTAGGTGGCATGGTATTTCATCAATCATGGGAAAATCATTCCACATGGCCTAGAAGAAAGTGGGTTCGCATAGATAGACTGTATGACCATGCAGAGACTATGCACAAACCCATCAACATTGCCTGTTTTCCTAAAAAGAGGATTTTTGACCTCCAAAAAACTGGAAGAAATCCTCAGAACCTTTTCTAACTCATTTGGTATCTATATTATGTCCAAATTATTTATTTAGTATAAAAATTAAAGGATCCATACCGGAGTGAAAAACTGGGTTCTTACAGTCTGTCCCCTTAGAAGAACTCTTCCCCAATTTCTCCTATCAAGGGCAACGAAACATTGTGTGAGAAAAAATCTGGCCACAGAGCCCGTACATTGGTTTCCCCCCTCCCAAGTCACATTCTTTACTCGATCGTTCTTCCAAATAACCCATTAAAGAGGGACATACTAGCCTTGGAGAACCTTCATGATTCGGTCAAGGATGTGTACTGGATACTCCTCAAAGGTAATATTAGCATCTTACTCGACTTCCTCAAGATGAAAGGTTTGAGATAGGTCAGCATTATATTTAGGAAGTTGTGATATGTAAAAGATGTAGTGCATTCCACAATACCATTGAGGTAGTAGGAACCAATAAGTTTCAAGAATGAATCTCTCAAGAATTTCAAATAGCCCGACATAATGAGGCGACACTATACCCTACTTATGTAACCATATATTCCCTTTCCTGGGCAAACCCCAAACAAATACATGATCCCTAACCTCAAAATTAAGAGGTCATCGATGGTGATTGGCATAAAATTTATATCTACACTGAGTAGTAGTAATACGCATCCTGATCCTCTAGACATGTTCTGATGTCTAATGAAAGAGATGAGAGTCGAGTATGGCTTCCTCACCTGCCTATATCCATCACAAAGGTAAATGACATAGCCTACCATATAAGGCCTTAAAAGGCGCCATAATAATCGTCAATGAGAAAATATTATTATAATAGAATTAAATGAGGGGAATATGTTTCTCCCAAGAATCTTCAAAATAAAGAATGCATTCTTAGAGTGTATCCTCTAAAACTTGTATTGTATGTTCCTATGTTGCATCGGTATGAGTGTGAAAAGATGTTCTTAGAAGCACATGAGTCCCCAAATCCTTCAACCAGCCTTTCCAGAATAGTGAAGTTAAACGAGAATCCCAATCTGAAATGATAGAATGTGGAACCCCATGTAGTAGTAAAATCTTACAAACATACAGTCTTCTCAGTTCATCATTAGATAAAGTCCCCGAAATAGGAATGAAGTGAGATTAGTTTATAAGTCGGTTAATGACTACACAGATATCATCGATACCCCTCAGCAACATAGGTAATCCGACTAAAAATTCCATTGAAACAAATTCCCATTTCTATTTTGGGACTGGAAGTGGATGTAATAAGCCTGTAAATCCCTAGTGATCCACCATCACCTACTGACAGGTGGGACACCTATTGATGAAGCCTATAACTTTACATTTTATCCCAGGCCACCAATACTAATGTCACATATCTCGATACATCATCGATATGCCTAGATTAACTGCCAACTGAGAAGTGTGGGACTCTCTCATCAACTCCTCTCTAACAAACACATGAACCTAGATACGTTCACGTAGATGCAGGACATCATCTATGTCAATAGAACAATCTGGAGGTGGGTTATCTCCCGATATACTATCACAGAGAACCAAACATTCACGATCTAAAAAATTATTACTCTTAATATTTTCAAGGAGGGAAGAGGTAATTGTTAAGGTTGAATGTTAAGACTGCCCATTACTATCATGATACTTTAGATGATGTTCAAAAAAGAGGTCCATTAACTTTCATTCATCACTGGATTCTTGTACGACCTGCATTTGAGTTTTCCGACTTAATGCATCTCCAACCACCTTGCCTTTTCTAGGAGTATATGAAATATTAATGTCAAAGTATTGTAGATATTTGACCCATCATCACTGTCAGAGGTTCATGTCACACTAAGAAAATATATACTTGAGGCTCTTTTGATCTGTATACACCACAAAGTGCTCACCCAAGAGATAATTTCTCCAGTAATATATGGTATGAACAACTATTGTATGCTTGTGGTTGTGTGTTAAGTAATTTTTCTCGTGAGGGCTCAACTACTGAGATCCGTACACAATAGATTTTCTTCATGCATCAACACTACTCCTTGGAAAATTCCTAATACATCACTGAAGATTATATAATATTTACATGGTTCTAGAAGAATCATAATCGGTGCTAAGACAAACCTCTCTTTCACCTCCTAAAAGAATTTATCTCATTCTTCTGACCAAGTGAACTGGAAACCATTCGTAGTAAGACCAATAAGTGGTGAAACAAGATGAGAAAAGTCTTGTATAAAAACCATGTAATATCCACCAATGCCTAAAAAACTTCGGATTTCAAACACCTTCCTGGGATGCTCCCAGGAATATACATCTCTTTTTAGGGTCAACATATACTCTTGATTATGAAATAATATTGCCAAAAAAGTGGAACTTGTTGATCCAGAAGTAACATTTAGCAAGCTTGGACTAAATCTGATGCTCTTAGTGTACTCATAATGATCTCAAGATGTTTGTCATGGTCGTTACGAGTGACTGAATACAGAACGATGTCGTGCACAAAACCCATGAAAAAATAGTCCAAATATGGATGGAAATCCCTATTCATCAAATCCATGATAATAGAAGGCACATTCGTAAGACTGAACATAATAAAAAGATACCCATATAGACAATACATTCTACAGAAAAATGTACGAGGTCGGTCTAATGGTCTAACTCGTACCTGATGATAACCCGATCTTAGATCGATCTTAGAGAACACCTTTAATCCTAGTAACTTCTAAAAGAGATCATCTATTTATGTAATTGGATACATGATCTTGAATGTAAGCTAGTTCAACATTCATTAATCAAAGCATAAACGAAGAGTTTCATCCTTCTTCGGAGTAAAAATCTTTGGTGAACCCCAATTGAATACACTAGGATGTATAAATCCATTGGCCTTTAATTCCTCTATCTGCTATGTGAGCTCTTAAATCTCAGTAGGTGCTATCTTGTATAAAGGAATGGAAAACAGAACTACTCCTAGAATAAGTTCAATTGTAAACTCTACCCCTATTTTAAGAGGTAATCTAAAAAATTCAACTATAATGACTTCCCTGAAATGATCTACTACTAGATGGAAATCAGTTTAAATCAAACCCTAATTCTCAATGAAACTTTTTTCAATCTGGGTTGTCACTCATCTTATCAAATGATGCGTCAGTCCACATCTCCCAACATGGACATACCAATCACCATTGAAAAGATAACTGCTTCAATGTGGTGATGTAAAAGAAACCCTTTTTTGATAACAGTCTACAAAGTGTGATAATGGACCAACCATACCATCCCGAGAAAGACAATTAATCCCATCATCTCGAGAACAACGAGATTAAACATGAAATGGAATCATCCAATATCAACGGGATAGTCCCTGAACTTGTGTATTCCCTCTATTGGTATTCCGAATGGTGTATCAAGGGTCATTACACCATAGTGATACTATACTTCTACTCCAAGACCTTTCAAAATAGGTATAGAAATAAAATAATTTGAAGCACCAGTATTAAACAACACATGGACAATAATAGAGTATACTATAATAGTACCAAATACAATAGATTGTCCCTTGCCTGATCCTTGGTAATCAGTGGTATGTCAAGAAACTGACTAGATCTATGACCATTTGTAACAGATGGTCTACCACGATCATGACTGCTTTGTTGGTGCTGGTGGTGATCGGGGATCAGACTACCACATCCATGACCTCCTTCTAAGCCCAACCTTCCAGTGCAACTCCAAATACCTGCATGATTCAATGCAAAAGAATTCTTTTTTGAATATGGAACTTAAGATGATCTTTTTTCACTTGAAGCTGTTTGAATGGTCCTACAAAAGCACTAAAAATGAAACATACAACCACAATCCCATCACTCCATAGGGTTTATTTCACACTGAAGATTCTTATGCCTAAGCATCCCACAGTAATGACACTATACAAATCCATCAAATTGGATACTCTATCTACCACTACCCTGATGACAAACCCTAAGGGAATGTTTCCTACCACCAAAAGAAACACTATCCTTACATGACACTAATCCTTTAACTCTAGTACATGCACCATCCCTATGGCTAAAATAAGTGATAAGGTCCAGATTAACTATTTTAGAGAGGCTAGGAAGGTGAACGACATTCACCTGAGTTTGGATGGTGTACTAGAGACCATCCTCAAAATGTATAACATGAAAAATCTCATCACTTTCTAGAAGTGGTAAAAGGAAATGTAAATTAGTGAAACATGACGAATATTCCCTAATTGAGTAAAACCATTCTTGAGATTCATGAAATCTTTGGATCTATCAGCTCTCAGTAAAATAGGATTGAACTGATCATTGAAGGTAGTCTAGAAGTCAACCCATAACCTACCCGAATGACGTCGATCCTGGGTAACGAAATCCCACAAAGTATTGGCAAAAACACGTAGCATGTTTGTAGAAATCCTAAATCTCTACTCTGGTGGTGTTTCCAGATGCTCAAAGAAATACAACATTTACTCTAGCCAAGACTCAGTATCCTAAGAACTGACATCCCCTAAACAAATAAGAGGGTGTTTCTACTAGAACTCATGGATCAGATCATCTATTGTATGTGAAACCAGTAGAGCCCCTTTCATGGAATGAATTATAAGTATGAAACTATCATGGAAAAGAAGATCAGTTTCTAGATTAGGTGCAGTAGGGCTGGCCTCAAGTGGCACTCCTGGAAGTAGGATGGGTGGTTCAAGGCCCACCATGTCTAGAGTATACTCATCACCACCCTCCTAAAAACTGACATGAGGATGATGAGGCTGCATTGTTCTAAAAATTCCAAGAACACGTCTTATAACTTGTATAAAATCAAAGAGATATAATCACTAAAAGAAGATGAATGTAGGAAAACTCACTACCCAATACATAATAATGAAAATACCTTCTTCGATGACCAGTTATCGGTATATTCTCAAGTTGATGTTTCATGTCATTTTGAAATTAATTCTTAAGTTCACTCCTTTACTTTACAAAAAAATTACAAGAAATGATATGGATATGAAACCAATACATTTAATATTCAGGATTCATTTTATAATAGATTATAATTTCCGATGAATTAGTTCCCAAACACCTATCACTGAAAATGTCACTCCTTTACTTATACTGTAATTGGTTGGCTTGGTAAATTACTCATTCCTACCCATGAGGGCTAATAAACTTCATGAATAGAGATAAGAAATCCCTCAATAAAATCCTATGTCATAAAATTACAAGTAACTATCCCAACATCACTCAATAATCACAAGAATATCATACAATGCAAAGAAGTGAAATGCATATATATGAAATGTCAATATGCATGACATGTAAATTATCGGTGCCTATAATGATTCTTGTAGAAATAATCCTTGCCCTCATATCCTCTGTTCAAGGATGAAATAAATTCCCAAATATTAATAATCAACAACACAACATAACTTGCGAATCACCCAATGGTGAAATAATTTCAACTAAAATAAGAAAAAAGAACAAAAATTACAATACGGGAAACATGTATTTTACCCTGAACATGTGTTAGCGATGCCCCAGAATGTTTTATGAAAAATTCCCAAGAATTCCTATTCTCTAATATATCTTCTCCAAATAGTATATCAAGAAAGGAAACTACCTCAGATACCACTTTGTGATGACCCAAACCCGGATTCGACATAACGGAGGACCTGATCCCTATGGGCCTCATGCCCTCAACCGCACTATCCCAAATGCCAAAGGCTGCCGACTAGCAGCGAGGGCCTAGGGTGTGTATGTTGGAAGAATATTCCCTCATTAGTAGATTGTATCATATATTAATGGATATAAATTAATATTAAATAGTAGAAGTAATAAAAATAAATATAGGAAGAAAACTAATGCAATAGATAAGAAGGAATAACAATAACTGTATAAACTATAGTAGATGATGTAAATTCATGTCACTAGAAATATCTAAATCATTGATATAAGAAAATAAGCATAACATGTTCCACAATGTAAAAGAATACAATGTCTAATCCATGTATCCTGATATCCTACTCAGAAAACTGCTATAAACCTCCATCCTATTAGCACACAATCAAGTATTGGAAGCTCCATGCTTCCCTTTATCAATAACAACAACCATGTAATCTACTCTGGGTACCAAATGGTGCCCAGAGAAGGTGTGAGATAAATCTCAGTCCGTCACCATCAAGAATGTCTATAACATCCGGCTTGTGAAATGGAATATACTAGTGTTATGGCATATATACAAAGTAATGAATGTAGTAAAAAATAACTAAATAGAAAGTACCTACTTCATCCCTTATCTGGTGTCTGGACATGTAACCAGTTCATTAATTGAAAAATTTCTGTTTAATTTTAATAGGTCACAAGAGGCATATCCATCACTGACATCACCTCATGATGATATAAGTAGTGATGGTCCCATGATGTAACAAAGAAACCAGAAAATGATATCCAGTGATGTAGTTCATCCGTAAAAACCAAGGTAACGTATACTCTCGGAAAGCTAAATCCATAGTATATGGGTCTAGATAATGGGTAAGAGTGTAATCACATGAGTGTAATATATGGTATTCCAAAATAAGGCACCTACCAATTCCAAGGTGATCGACCATTGTAAAATGGGTCTAAGATGAGACATAGACCGATGGGATTTAACCATGGAACCTACTAGTCAATGTTAGAACCAAGGAGTGTATCTTAGGTATCATGTAAGAATAAGGGACCATACGGTAGTATACCAAGCATTCATGTAATAGGAAAGAACCAGAATCTTGGTGAGTATCAACCAAAGAGAAACGTATCCTTGAATCAGAATGTGGTTCTTGATACCCAATGTATTCTCCTCCTCAAATCCAAGGCGAGCACGATTCAGTCCATTCTTATTTGATACCATAATCATGTTATAATTCATTTGGTTCATGTCTTGTGTTACATTAGTGTGGATACATCAAGTAGATTTGAAAGCAATACTCCAAGACATGTCTTCTATTACTATGGATAGGCCATATAGATTTGCAACCATTTAATCAAGTATTATATAGCCATTAAGTCATGATACTTTATTGAGGTTTTCTCAAATACCTTCCATCAAAATGGAAACTGGTGTTACAGATATTTAACCTTTATTAAATTTCTTTTAATAACGCCAAGTTATATACCTAGTATACTTTCCATTTCACATTTCATATTTCACATTTAATAAAAATTTTCAAGCACTGCCTTAGACATATCAATTGGTCAGCATACATGGTACATTATATTATGTAATTATCATTAACATCAAGCCATTTATTATATGAAGACTCACCTTTATAAAGTACAAGTCAAGGCACATCAGAAAAGCGGCTCAGACATGCCGAAACACTAAAACCCAATGATGGAATAAACTTCGACATGAGGTGGATTTAGTTGTGGGTGTAACCACTAATAACTAATCAAATATTTAGATAGTTCACAGTCATAGGATTATAATGAGTACAATCATGACATGTTAATTTATGAAATGTTTCCCAACGAAACTAGTGGGCCCATGTGATAATTCCAAAAACAAAAAAATTTAGGGATGAGTTATAGACTACCCACCTTAAGGTTGTTTGACTCTCCTCCTCTGGTATCATCCATTGATTTTCCTCGGATCAGTGTAGATCTCCAAAAATGTGAAAAAATCTCACATGAATATATCTAGGTCAAAAGTAAAATAGAAGAATAATTGATAAAGGGGGATTGATAATTTACTGTTTCACAACCAATGTGACGAGCATAATCTCGATCAGAAGCCGAACGAATAAGATCTCTTGATTCCAAGTTTTATCTTCAAAACCCCAAAAAATGGAGAGTTGACACGGTCAATCCCAAATAATGTTGGATTAGTGAGGAAGGGGGAGGATTAATAGAGCCATAAGAAAATTTTAGAAAATTTACACATGTTTTTAGTCTGTACAAGGTTTGTCCACATGGTTTGTCAAACCATGCACAAACCATGTGAGATGGTTCTGCCCAAATCTCAGAAAAAGGGTGGTTTGCATGGTTAGGCTGCATGGCCGTGTGGAAACCATGTGTAAACCATGCAAGATTCCACTGTCCAAAATTACACAAACCTCATGGTTTGGCAAAACGTGCGCAATCATTGTGCAAACCATGTGACATGGCTTAGGAAAAAGGGGGTTTGCATGGTTAGGCCAAATGTCCAAGAGAAAATCATGCAACATGACATGTTATTATAAAAATAGGTGTTTCGTTATCTTATAAATCCCCAAAAACCCTCAGAACCATTTCTAAATCATTAAGAATATATATTAGTTTCAATGTAATGATTTAGAACGAAAATTAAAGGATCCATACATGAGTGAAAAATAAGGTTTATACATATTGTATGTGGATTATTATATTCAATTAATCAAAATTAGATGAGCCATTATATTATAAAGTTCTCACTCGGTAAACACTATGTTGGGAGATTATGAGAACAAACCCACATATATGAATTCTACAAGTTTAAGTATCTTTGTATATTATTATCTATGACTGTGTGTAATAGTTCATAGACATTAATATTATTATTGGTACATTTATTGAAGTTAGATACATTAGGTATGTCTTAAATCATGTGTTATTACTTAATAATTTACGGAAGGATTTACACCTTTCATATTTATAGATGTTGATATGTTAGCCCTTTTATAGAAAAATAAGTATAAAATTAAATCCCATTACCATGGTTTAAAAATGAGTTAGTTTTAGATAGTGAAATTGATATGTATCAAGAATATAGGTCGATGATACAATTTTTTACCCTATATTAGGAGACACTATGATAAAAGGAATATATTTCATACTGGGAATCCAAATAAGGTTTTCAATTTTTTGATATGTCCATTTCATTAGGGGTTCCTTGACTCATTGCTAGGTAGTAGTCATATACAATAATCATTAACACCTACATCAATTCAAGAAGAAACCTAGTGGACATATGTTATTTATTTACATTGATCATAGTTAAATATTATATTTAGGAGCTGCAATAAATATTTCTCTCCAGACGGAGAAGTAATATTTATTTAGTATTTACTTAATGATTGAAAATATTTAACAAATATTTATTCCCAAGATTTCTATTTAATCACATGAATACATATTATATATTTATATATTTTTATTTTAAATTTATTAAATAATGTTTTATTCATTATGTTTCAAATTTTGAAAACATAAATATAAATCTTTTACCACCAAACTATGAGTATAATTTTTTTTATTGGATGAATGAATAATAGTTATCTATTTTCATTCACATGGTAGTATATAATTATTTGTTAAAAAATATTTTATTTAACTACATGAATATTGAAATAGACATTTTATTCAGTTGACCATGAATATAACATTTAATTATAATATTTATTTGGAAATTCCATAAATTTCAAGGAGGTTAGGGAGACCTAATTATTGGTCTAGTGATGAATATATATTTACCAGCGTAACTAATATTTATCATGAAATGGATTACAATACCACTTGGGAAAAAATAATATTATCATTATTTACAATGTAATGGGGTTCCTTATCATTTAAACATTTTATTAAAGACCTCTATTCAGTTAATTAATATGAGACCCTAGCGATGTGCAATTAAATAATCAATTAAAATATTTTTTAGAATATATTTGTATTCACAAAATTATCCTACCCTTATCATTGACTCTTAAGGAATAACATATCTTGGGTTTCATCTCAATGATTAGAGATTATCTCCTCCACCATTCCTCTCAGGATAGAGAGATCAAGAGATGATCCTTTTCATACCAGATGGTTTTTGGTTGCGATAAAGGTAGAAATGTGAGATAAATGATATTGTAGTGTTGTAACCTAAACTATCATCATTGAAAATTGAATATAAATGGAGGTTTATTTTATCATCACTAGAGGGGCACTATATTGGGTCTTAATTAGTGCAATGAAAACACAATATAACTACCTTCATAAGGTCAAAAATAGCATGGATGAAAGAACTCAAGACCAAGATATATATTCCTGAAATTAAATTACTTAGAAATTAATTTGGTAAATATCCATTCTTTCTTCCAAAAAATTCAATATTATTTTGAAATGTTTTCATTTTTTAGCATTCACCTAATTTATATTACATTTTATCTATTGAATCCATCAAAATGTGATTTTTATATAATCACAATAGTATTTTCCTCTATGTTAGGAGTCATTAATCCATCTCTTAATTGAATAAATCTGGTGATATAATTTTATGTATTATAAATCTGATATCATCCTATAATAAACGGAATTAAATTTAAAATCAATATTATATTTGGGGAAAAATTCATGAAGATAAAATAAAAATAATATTGTTATTCATGATGTTATTAAAATGAGAGAATAACATAGAAATATTGAGGTAAATATCTTTACAAAACTAATCTAAAATCTACGAGAGTTTGTATTAGAGGTAGGTAGTCATACACCATATATATAAATAATTACATTGAACCATATATTTAAAATAATTATGTGGTTGAATAAGAGTTATTAAAGCCATTATTTTCTAGAGATGATTGTAAATGGATTTTATAAAAGATAAGTATAATTATTAAATATATATTATCATTATTCAATTCATAATTATAAAATATCCTCATTATATTATTATTTGATAATTTAAAACATATTAAGTTGGAGTTACATTAACATATTATGCTTCCCTCAATCGAATGAAATCAAGAGAGACTCTTTAAAATATTAATGAAAATTTGGTTATACTAGAAAGATGCTAACATAGTTTTTAGGGATCAAAGATAATATTTACCCTATTATAATCAATTATATGAAATAATTGCATCACATTGTGGCATAATTTACAATTCAAAAAGAACAAAATATAAATTAGAATATAAACACTATAAAAATATTATATTTAATATGTGTTTATTTTTCATTTGTTTATATAATATTTTTTGAATGTATATTGAATAATATCTATTAACAATAACATATATACAGGATTAGTTTATGAAAAAAATGTAATTATAGCAAAATTTGATTTTATCCACATATTAATTTAACCCAATTATGCTCCATGAGATATTTAAATTGTATTATTGATTATAGGATGACATCTAATTTGATCTACCTATAATTGATCAACATATAATTATAGGAACATTTACTGAATTTGTTTTATATAAATTCTTTTTATTAAATTCCATAATTCCAAATTATGATATGAGTTAACTAAATCATTTTCCAATGATTCACAATGATTTTTGGATAATATAAATTACTTCAAAAATAATGTAATAACTATGTTTAATTTGAAAATAATAAATTTTAGAAAAATATAATGGTACACAAAATTATATTTCTAGGAATTGAATTCTATGATACTACCTATTTTGGATTTTTACAACTTTATTAAAGAACCCATGACGCTACGACTATGATTTTTGAACTTGATATAAATTATAAGAATGATATCATAATATTTATCTCAAATAAATAAATTCCATTTGTTAAAGTTGTTATAGATTTCACAATAAAATTGTTTGATGATTCAAAATATGTTTAAAGATTACTGAAATTATAATTGATAAATAGTTAAACTTCAAGGAGATTGTTTAAATATTTATACATGGATAATGAAATATAAGTTGATGAATATTTTTCTGTGGTAAGTGAGATTATGAGAAATATGATATCCTTTCTATAAAAGTTTTTTGATGAAAATACTATTAATAAATTATTGAGTTTTTATATTTCTTTATTTTATTCTAAAATCTCATACATAAATATTATATATATATATATATATATTAAACTTACATAGATGAAATTTGTATTATTATTGTTGCATATGAGTTGATGAAGTTATATTTTTTAAAATATTAACTATATAAGCGAAAATATATCTCTCTTATTGCTATAAACAATTTAAATTTCTTGGAGAATAAAGATAAGATTCTAAATGACACTATAGAATGTTACAAAAAGAATGAGAAAGATGGTGATATTATATAATAAATTATAAAGTACAATTATATTTTTAAAGGAATATACAAAGTTAAAATTCTTTGGAAGTATTTCTTGTGTAGAAAAATTAAACACATTAAAACTTATTGTTATAAAAAATGGATTATGTGACGAAGTTAATGTTGATTCTAATAATGATGATCAAGTTTATTTTTTATTTTAATGGAAATTTCAAATAGTAGTGCAATTAATAAAAATAGGGAAAATAAAATATTAAAATGATTATATTTTACATGGTAATAAAGAAGTCATTTTATTAGTGAACTATAATTGAATGTAAATATAACATATTTCTCTAACTCAAAAAGGCATAGCCTTTTCTAATGAAAATAACATCCATTTCACATATTGAATATGTGGCATAAGGGCCAATATATTATAATTATAAATTTTTATCTACTTTTAAGTACAGAAAATGGTATGTGGAATTATTATAAATAATTGAAAATTAATTAATCATAACTAATAGAACATAATATTACCAGATTATGAAATTTCAAATAATTTGATTTTTTAATAAATAACTAAGGATGCAAATTTTAAAAGATGATAATATGAGTAACAAAAATATTTAAAATGTTATACTACTGAAATTCATATTGATGATTAAGTTTATATTAATAAAATGAAACTAATAATGGATCTATATAAGTTATATAATTCTAACAGAATAACAAATAATTTGACACATTATTTAAACAAGTGTAAATAATTTTTTTTTGAATATTCTATGTCATATTAAATGAGAGTGGTGAATTGAAATTAACTTTATGAGGGTATTAAATTTTAATTTTCTTAAAGATGAAAATAATATGAAATTTCTATATAGTGGAGATATTTTTAGTCCTAACCAAAAATTAATGGAAGTAAAATTTGTACTTAAAAGTTTAATATTTTTTATTAAAATTCTACCAAAATTGATTGTATAATGTTAATTTATGAAAAAAAATGTGGTTCAAGAAATTTATATAAAATCTATGAATAAATTTGGTAAATTGGAAAACAATAGAATAAAAATTATCCCAATTTAAAAGTTATTTTATATCATATTTAATTTAAAATAATAATAATATACTCCATATAGAATCTACACTTTGTTAAAAATTTAATGTTTATTTGCCATTACGGGTTCCATAGAGTATTTTGTAATGTATTCTATATTTTATAGTGTATCGACTATATATAATCAAAGTGAAAAAATATAATTAAAGATGGAATCATCTAATGATGCATTATACACCCTATAAGGGTAAAAATTTATATAAATTTTTAGTAACTCTATACAAAATTCAGATAAAATTTTCTTTCTATGGTGGTTGTAAAAAAATGGTGGGTAATATGATTATAATATTGTTGAATATAGTTATATGGTAATTTTAAATTTTAATCATCATAATCATTGTATAATATCCAATAATATGAAGAAGAAATGAGAATATTTGGATGATTTTAACATCGGCTATGTGCATGATGACCTACATGGGACATCATATTTTATGAAACACTGGGATTTAGGAATCCGAAAAATTGATATATAGAAAAAATTATAAAAACATGATAGTTTAATATTATAATATCATTATACACAATATTTGTTTTTCAAGGATGCTAAATCTATTAAAAAAATGAATATAATGTAATTAAGGATGTTTTCTCATTTTGAAAAAATGCATTATCAACGACCCATATAAATAGAAACAAAAAAAATTAATTGTATACATTTCATGATTTTTTTAAATATATGATATATATAGTCATAATTATATTGGAATCATATAAAACCATAGAGCAATCAACATGAATGAATTTAAGATATAGGGGAACATCTAATTTCATTCATACATAACTGTTTCTTAAAGTCTACTGAAAAATAACAAGTGTTCTATAAAATCATGTGGGATGAATTTCCACTCAGTATCATTGGATTAATAAAAACCCATAAGGGTATTAAACATAAATATGTATACCCTCATTATAAATAATGGGTGTTACTATGTTTTTATAAAATCAAAAATAATAAAACCACAATATAAAAAAGAAACAAATTCATTCTATACATACATACAATGTAAAAAATCACTAAATGGGTAGATCTATATAAAATACAAAGATAATAAAAGTAAAACATTATGGAGAACCACAATAATGTTTTTAACCTCACCTCAAAAATATCTCAAAATTCTTCATAAATCCCCTCTATTCTACACACCTTTACTAAATTCCCTATCCATTTTGTATACAGAATATTAGGTCTTCAAATCCTTGATTGTTCATGCATAGGGTATGTCATAAACACCTAGTAAGACTCCTCCAATGAATCACTTAGTAATAAATATAATATATAAGTAATAATGTATAGAATTTTATAATATTTATGACATCAAACGTACACACTAGTTGAACCATTGGGTATTCTATAAGATACAATTTAGTAAACAAAAACCGGCCTTATCTTTTTCCAATAATGTGATGGTAAATTTCATAGAAAAATCATTACAAAAGGGTAATTGAATTTAACAAATTTTTAATAAAAATATTATTGAATTATGTATCACCAACAATATAGAATCATTTTTTAATAGATTATTAATACTAAAATCACATTCAAATGGTTTATCAACCAAAAAAATAATAGAAAATTTTATTTTTAATCCCCATTAATGAATAAAAATGGGGAACATGTTATCACCTAGAATGATAGGGAAATTGTGAAAGGATTATCTCCATTACATTAACATAACGGGGAATTAGTTTTTAGAATCAAATCTATGGAAGTGGTGAATGGATAATTTACTACCAAAATAATTTTTTTGAATTGTATGTCACCTCTTTTAATAGGGTAATGGTTTATGGTTCATCACCATTCCTGAAAAATACTGGAAGGGATATATCCAATATTTAATTGATAAATTTCGAAGGAAAATTATAGTTCTTCAATATTAATGTTTATACAATTTCAACACTATAAACTATGAAAATATATAACATATGATCACCAATCCATCTAAACAACATCGTGATGAATGTTCTATCTCCTCGATCCAATAGTGTAGTGGTGATGGGTGGACACCAATAATAATTAAATCTAGTGAATAAGATATCACATATCATTATGAATGAGTGGAATGGATATACAATATATAATAAATGGGGACTAATTAATTAGTAAAGGTATTAAATCAACCAATCCAAATCCATTCACTATGATACCCACGACAATGATGATGTACACTTGAAATATTTGTTTAAATATTGACCTTTGTTAGTACAACTTAAGATCCTAGACCATTATCCAAAACATATGGTTTGTGATGTAGAGTAACTCCTTATAATCATTTCAAATCACAAAGGTTAAATTACCACTTATCAAAAAAAAATAAAAGGGTTCCAATCGTTAAGGGAAACACCAAAATATATAGGGACTACAAACATAGGAGGGGGATAAGTGAACATCTCATTATTTTATTACCTAATTATTTTATGGTTTCTCATCAGGATATGGGCATAAAAGAAACAGTTCTTATATATTGTATTATAGTCTGATCACTATATATAAATCCCATACCATCTTCTCATGTAATAAGGAAAAAACATATTTCATTATAAGTAATTAACTCTTTACTATCAATTAACATTTATTATATAGATAACCCAAAATTACTAGATTAGATATCCCAAAGAAGTCTCTCACGGTGATAAACATATACTGAAACAAGTCTTACCAATATCAATTATTTTATATCTTAATGATAGAAACCATCCTTGGGTTTTAGATAAATATTAATCAATAATTATACATAATTGAAGTATTCATCATTGACATGGTAGTAAATTCCTAATAGTCAGGTACTTTCTACGAGTTAAACATAACTCACAAACCCCACATCAGATAATGGAGCCTCCTTATAGATTTATCCAGGGTAACCCTCATATGATAAACCGCAATTATAATACAAAAAATGTATAACAATGTATAAAATAGGTAATATTAGGCATGACTAGACATAAACATGGGTTACTCTCTTAAAGAAGCCAATTTCATCCATTAAAACCCATATTATTTCCTTATCTATCATCACGATCCCATATCTCCAGCAAGATCCCAAAAAAATAGTTATAAATTTTAATAACTAATTTCATAATAAAATAACATTTTTTCCCATTAAAAATCATAGGGAAACAACTTACCACAAAACTCATACAAATATAAATATCAGTATATAGGGTACAAACCACCCCTAAAATTTATCAAGACCAATTACTATAAAACATCATATTTATACATCATAATCACTCAAAAATGAAATTCTAAATCCATTGAAATAAAATAAAAAAATATAATATATGTTCCTCTAATAAATGATTTGTAATCATGATTTTTATACTAAGATGGAACACTTCTAATGAAGACAATAAAAATTTCAAATTCATTTGGGCATGATTCAACCTTAAATAATTTGAATCATAAATAAAATTCTATATTGAACTAAACCCAATAAATGATTATGATTAATAATACAATAGAAATATATCAACATAATAAATAAACTTAACTATTATGTGAAATAATATATAATATAAATTAATAGTACATTAATCTCACAATTTAAATAATACATCTTTTAAACAATCACATAACTCAAAAACTAAAATCATTAATGTAATATAGATTTTCTACAAACAAATATAATTTCTTATGATTGAAATCATTTCACCATTATTAGGATACTATATTAAATTTCCTAAATATCTCACATAATATATTCATCTTTATAACCTATGGAATGGACACATAAGAAAGGTGTTATCCCAGATGCATAGTGAAGGAAAAAATTCATAAATCGTCAATTCACAAATGTGAAGGTGTATAATGGTTTGATTGAAATGTATTACTAAGAGATCAGAAGACCATAAATTATAGTCCTAATACAGTTTAAATAAATATAAAATCATTATTATAATATTAAGAATATATATAAATTATATCATGGATTAAGATACATATTAACATCTTGAAACATGTTATCATGATATTAATAATGCAAAATTCATTAAAAATAAAAGGTAATCGTGAAAACATGGATTAAATTGATAAAAAACATGAAATAATGTAATGATAATAAACATTTGATTTATTTCCATTTTGAACCTAGATACCCACCAACTCAGTCACTCGTAAAATTTGGAGAATGGCTAAATTCCATCACCCACACCTATGGTAAACCTAAAAACAATCCAACATGTTCACATAAAAATCCAATATCATGATATATAATTCACATACAATTGTAATGCATGAAAATATCGATCACAATAATCTCATTGTTTAAAATTTAAACAAATCATTCATTATTTCATAATAAGACAATTAAAAACAATGGGTTTATTAAACCTTTACAAATATCACATATCATGAACTTAATAAATCTTAATATTTTAAATATATAATCTTCCAAATGAGATCAGATCATAAAAACATATATATTGGGTGATGAAATTGTCATATCATTAAAGATAATAATTTTACTATAAATTAATCTGAAAATACAATAGTTTTTACAAAAAAAATTCAATTAATTAGTAAAAATTAATTTCAATAACATTTTAGTTTTGTGAATGGGAAAACTTTTAAAAGGATTATTATAAATATTTCATAAAAAAGTTAATTTAATAGTAATAAATTATTTAAAAATGACAATGAAAAATAATTTTGAAACAGTTTATTTTAAAATAATTTTTTTAATTTATACTTAAAAAGATATAAAATGTTCAAAAAATATAACTAAAAATTCATTGAAATAATTTAAATTTAAAATGTTTAATTAATACTAGAACTTTATATACCAATGTGAAGAAGATACTCACAATGAGACAATATCTGGTATCAATGTTGAGAATCACATGGTTGAGATAATACATTTTATTCTTCCTTTCGTCACTTTTTTAGGCCAGGAGGAAACCATTGGAAAATTCATGGGTACTAACAAAATAAACTAAAAAAATTCATATGATTGGTGGAATCAAGAATAGAGGATGTAATGAGTATTGCTTCATGACCTCAATTTCATCTTGGATTTCTCCTTCTCATTGATAGGTTTTTATTTTCATCATGATCCTTGAAAAGTGTTTTAAATTTCCATCCATATTTGAAATGATTCATTAGATATATTCTAGGTGGCCATAGTGTCCCCAAAACTCTCAGATGTTATAAAATGATGTATCTAGTTCATATCTATGTACTTTTCTCTATTCACATCGATGACAATATACAAGATGGAAAAGCTATGTAAATTTTTAGGGGAAATTAAATTCAAACATTACGTGATATTCCATCAGGTGATAAGAGCATAGAAATTTAAGAAAAAAATTAATATCATTGAGACATTCGAGGTGTCATTACGATTTCACTAATATTCTAACCATATAATATTCCACCAGTTTTTTTAGGAGTAGATTGAATATGTGGTGAGTGTAATTCTAGTAGGTAGCCCTAGTATTCCTAATACCAAATCATAACACTTGATAACAATAGGTTACTTTAGGAACCATAAAATAACCAGATTTATCATCCTTATGGTCTATATTGATTTTATTATACCTATAGTATCCGTTCATGAATGAATGATTCTAGAAAATGACAATTAAAAAGATTAGAAGCTCAGTTATTAGTATAGGAAAATAATGACTTGGGAAGTAGTGGGTAACATCTTGGAAGCCAATACAATAACTTATCTATCAATTATTCACAATGACTAGAATGATTTTCCACAAAAATAAGAGTATTAGAGGTACAAGATGATTTTCCCCTATAAATACTCTTTAGTTCGGCCTCAGCCATGGAATCATGGGAAGGGTCTATCTTTCCCGGTGTTTTAACCCACTATGACCTCCTAGGATACCACTGTGTTGAACAAAAACCTAGGTATTAGTGATCATACCATGATTCACTGTGTCATTTTCACCATTACATCATTGTATTAAACTAAACTTGTATTGTAAATTCCAAAAAATAATAACAAATTAAATTCCATTTTTGAATAATTTATTTTTTTTATCTCTATTAAAAAGTATAATGTTACCTGTCTTGGAGATTTCATTGAAGTTGAAGGCCATTTGGAGGGCCCATGATGATGTCTAAGAAAAATGGGCCAACCTGAGAAGGATCCAAGCACACTAGTGGATTAATCTGCAAATTTCTACTATACCGTGCATCTAATTTGGCTGAAATTTTTTTTCACTCGTCGAAAACGCATTTTTATACATTTCATATGAAGCGACCCAAGACTCATTCGGCCATTTGATGGCCTTTACGACCAGATCTATCCAGCACACCAAATTGGCACAGATTCCAAAGTTGTGTGATGTAATCTGTCCATATCACGGGCTATAGGTGTCAAAATGGTACCACCCTTTCAGTATAGATATCCAATATGTGCGGATAAAACTTATTTATTTTCAAAGAATCAATCTATTCCTTTCTGGAGGTCGAAACGCCTGTGAAAAGTGGTTATAATAATTCTATGTGCTCAAAACCACCTCCCCATTTTTTTATAAAATGGATCCTTGGGATCATCATTTGCATGTTTGGACAAGAGGCAAAGCTCTGGTATTTTAGAGACCTCTAGGAGTTCTCTCTTCCTACTTGAAGTTCCGGAGGCCCCTATCCTCAAAGAGGAATCATGGATGAAGATGGATTTCCACCAGAGCCTCATCCTCCTCTCGATGGAGAGCTAAACGGTGGACGGACATTTCGATGGAGCTACACAAACATGGGAGGGTGTTTTGGAACTTTATACTCTATTGGTTCTTTGTAATTCTTGTGTGGATTATTTAACTTAAGTGTTATCTAAACATGTTTCTCCTATGAGTTCTTTTCTTGGGTTTAATTAAGTGAACCTCTTTTCATTTCAACACCGATTGGGTTGAAATTTCTTGTGGGAAAGTTGAGTTGTTCTTATTGGGAAACACATGGATCCTCTTTCTATGACACATAAAACATATATTAGTATTATTTGGAAGCCCTTTAATCTTTTATTGAAATCCAATCCTTGAGAGCATGATTTTTTTGTCATGGGTTGGTACTTTGTTCAACTTTTAGAGAGGCAAGTGGGGAATCAAGATCTTGACAACCCTCAATCGATGAATAAAACAAAACCATGTGAAATCTTCATCCCAATGAACTATCCAAGAAGTGTAGTGAAATTTATTTGACCACCTTATCTCATAATTATTAATCCTCCATCTTATTCTATCATCTTTTAATATATTTATGTTTTGTTATTTTCTTAAAATAGTTTTCAAAATCACCCCCTCTTTTACTTATCTTTAATAAAAATAAACACTATAAGACAAAAAAATATCCTCAAGAGATGACCTAGGGTCTTCCCTAAACTATAAATCATAAATAAAATAAATTTTACATGTCATTAGAATGCTATAAAATTTTGGCGCCATTGCTGGGGAGCGCTTTGGTTTTTAGTGCGTGTTTTTGAAAGGATTTTTGTAAATTTTGTAAATATTTATTTATAATATATTATAACTTTGCCTATATCATTGTTTGCTGATATATTTTTTGTGTAGTTTTGGTGTATGACATGATTTAATCAGGGAGATTTACCTTCTTTCGAACCCGAACCATAGATAATCTTATGTCAGCAACCCTGAGACGAACAAGAGAACCCATCGAAGGAGGACACAAAAAACATTGACACTCTTCTTGATCATTACTCCACTTCTACTAGAACCAATATAAAAATAGAAATAAACTTTCATAATATGGCTGAGAACAACAGAACATTAAAAGGACTAACCTCCCCTGATGTTGATATCCAACCCACCTATATTCAATTACAAGGAGATGCACCCAATTTTGAATTAAAATCTGGCTTAATTCATCTATTACCAAGACTCCATGGAATTCTTGGAGAGGATCCACACAAGAACATAAAAGAATTTCATACTGTTTTTTCAACATTAAAACCTACTAATGTGGATGGGGAACTAGTAAAGCATAGAGTATTCACATTTTATATGGAATACACTGTGAAAGATTAGTTATATTATGTTAATTCCCCAATAAGTGGTTGGGCAGACATGAAACTCCTTTTTATTGAAAATTATTTCCTAGCCTCTCAAACATAAAAAATAAGTAATTAAACATATGGGATAATACAATCTCAAGGGGAAACATTACATGAATAGTGGGAATGTTTTAAAATGTTATGTTCAAGTTTCCCACACCACCAAATAAGTTACCAACATTAAATTCAATATTTTTATTAAGCTTTAATCCCTATTGATCGAAATATGATCGATATTGCTTCAGGTGGTGCTCTAGTAGATAATACCCCAATTGCTCCAAGGACCATAATTTAGAACATGACACAAAACACTCATCAATTCAGTACAAGGTCTAGTGTACCAATTAGAGGTATCCATGAGGTGAAAAGTACTGAATTTGAGAAGAAGGTGGACACAAAGTTTAAAAAGGTATGTACCCTTCTTCGATAAATTGTGCTTTCCCAAGGGAATTCTCAATCTCCTCCTCCTATACATTGTATTATATGTTTTTCTGACACCCACTACTTTGACCAACGTCCTCAATTGAGGGGAACATCTGAGAGTTGTGAGGAAATATTTTCCGGCTGCCCCTATAACCATCCCTTTAGGAAAGAACCATACGATACATCCAAACATGGGTGGAAATAGAACCAATCCTATAGGAAATATGGGTATTCACACCAACCTCAACAACAATACAAAAAATCAGGGTAGTGTAGTCATCAACCACCACCACCTAGAAACCCTCAACCACCCCAATGGCCTTTCCAACAAGCCCCTCAAAAACTCGAACCTAGCCTAGAATATATGTTGAATCAAATGGCTACCAACAACATCTAATTCCAAAAATCCACTCAAGATGCCATATAAGACTTCAAAATCCAATTCGACCAACTAGCTATCTCAGTGGGTGAAATTCAACATCACGGGTCAGGTAATCTTCCCTCTCAACCTGAATTTAAACCTAGGGATAATGGAAATGATAGTTCCATCACCCTTAGGAGTGGAAAATAAGTAGAATGTAAAATGAATCCTCCATTAAAGTCATCCCCTCCTGAGGAAACCTCCGTCCCAACCAACAAGAATAATCTAAATGTTGAAGAACCTTGTCCTGAGATAATCCCTTCCAATGGAACGTGTGTAAAAATTGATGAGTCACCTAGCCCAACCATTCCTCTTCCATTTCCTCCAAGGGAAACCCAACCAAGAAAACAAAAAAATCTGAACTTGATAAGGAAATATTGGAAATATTTAATAAAGTGTAGGTTAACAATGCATTGATTGATGTTGTGAAGAAAATTCCATGGTACGCTATGTTTCTAAAGAAGAATTGTACAAAACGAAGGTGACTTCTAGGTGATGAGAAATTGAGCTTGGGAAGGAATGTTTCAACATTGATAGAGACATCAATCCCCACCATGTTCAATGATCCTGGAACATTATCAATTCCATACAACATAAGTGAGTGTTATTTCTATAATTCTATGATTTATTTAGGTTCCTCTATAAATGTGATGCCTCTCTCCATTTACTCTACATTCCAGGTTGGGGAACTAAACCCCACCGGGATTATAGTTCAACTAGCTAACCAGAGTATTGCACACCACTCTGATGTGTAATAGGATGTTCTTGTGAGGGTCCAAATTTTAATTTTTTATGCTGACTTTTATGTTCTTAAAATAGAGGATGATAGGATGAATGGACATGCCCCAATTATATTGGGAAGACCTATCATCAAAACTACCAAAACCATAATTAATGTTCAAAACGTTACATTATCAGTGGAATTTGGTGGTGACATAGTCCATTTAAACATCCTTGATGCCATGATTCACCCCTCAGAAGAACATTCCACTCTCTCTATTAATTCAATTCATGTACTCCCTACCTCTGAAAAAACAACTTTTCTTTCCCCCAATCCACATTTTGATTTTCCTTCATTGATAGAAATTATAGTAAATGATTTATACATTGATTGTTATAGTAATATAGAAAAGTGTCAAGCATGTTCATTGATTGATGATTTCTTGAACACTGATGATCCACTAACAATCAATGGTACTAATAAGCTTGTAAAAGCTCATTCCTTATCTGAGGTTGATACCATTGAGAAGTTTGATGAGATTAGTGACCTCTCACTTTCACACACACTCCAATCAATCAAAAATCAACCTGAATTGGAACTAAAACAACTTCTTTAAGATTTAAAATATTCATATAATGAGAATGGAAACATGTTTCTTTTCATCATTACACGTTCACTCTCTCTTGAGCATGAATTGATACTACTTGAACTTTTGAGGGAGTATAAACAAACATTGGGGTGGACACTTTCTGAAATTCTTGTTATTATCAAATCAATTTGTACACATAATATTTTGTTAAATGATGAGGATAATCTAGAGAGACATCCACACTGTCGACTGAACCCAATCCTCCTAGAAGTTGTGAAAAATTAGTTAACAAAATTATTGGCTAATGGAATCATTTACCCCATCTCTGACAGCCAATGGGTCAGTCCTATACAAGTAGTTCCCAAAATGACTAGCCTTATAGTAATTAAAAATGAAAACATTCAATTGGTTCCAACTCGTGTGCAGGATAGTTGGCATGCCTGTATAGACTATCGCCGACTAAAACATCACACGAGGAAGGACCATTTCCCTTTTCTATTCATTTTCCAAATGCTAGAGACGTTAGCTGGTAAGTCCCACTACTATTTCCTTGACGGGTATTCTGGATACTTTCATATACATATAGCCCCTGAGGATCAAGAAAATTCAACCTTAACTTGCCCCTTTGGCACATTTACCTATAGAAGGATTCCATTTGGTCTATGCATTACTCCTGGAACTTTACAAAGATGCATGGATAGTATTATTTCAGATTACCTAGAAAACTACATGTAAGTATTAAGGAATGATTTCACTACTTATGGTTCTTCTTTTGATAAATGTTTGAGTAGTCTTGGTTTAGTCCTACATTGGTATATTGAAATGAATCTTGAATTAAATTATGAGAAATACCATTTCATGTTGAGACAAGGTATAGTTTTATGGCATGTCATTTCTGGGGATGGTATCCAAGTAGATAAATCAAAAGTTGATGTCATTTATTCCCTTCCATTCCAAAAAATTTACAGTATTTGTGATATTTCCCAGGTTATGTTGGATTTTAGCGTCGTTTCATTCATTACTTTACTAAAATTTTATTCCCCCTCTCCCGATTACTCCAAAAAGAAAAATAATTTGTTTTTGATAAATAATGTGAGGATGATATTAATAAGTTAAAATGGAGTCTCAACTCACCCCCAGTAATCCAACCACCTCAGTGGGATTTACCCTTTGAGCTCATGTATGACGCCTCTAACTATGTAGTTGGGTCAGTTTTGTCACAAAGGTTCAACCGAGATCCACATATCATAGCATATGCCTTACGTACTTTGGACCTTTCCCAAGAAAACTACACCACAACTGAAAAATAATTCCTTGCCATTGTGTTTTCCTTGGATATATTTAGGTCATATATTTTGGGGTCCAAAGTCATTGTGTTCTTAGACCTTGCAGCCCTCCGGTACCTCCTTAAGAAACTGGGAGCCAAACCACTACCCATTCATTGGATTCTCCTCCTTCAAGAATTCAATCATGAAATTAGAGATAAAACATATGCAGGGAATGTAGTGGTTGACCATATCAATAGGATTCAACCATCCTCAGACATTGACTCGTACCCCTGTATTCCCAAAAAATGAAATTTTTCCTGATGAGAAATTTTACTGAGTGCAAGATGTTATTCCTTAGTATGATGAAATTTTAAATTATTTGGTAGTATCTTGTATTCCTTTGGATTTCAACAGAAACCAAGCCAGTTGTCTAAAACATGAGTCCCATTGGTATATTTTGGATTACCCCTACCTTTGGAACAGCTACAGTGATCATTTACATAGACGTTGTGTTACCAATAGTGAGTTTTAGTCCATCCTTAGATTCTGTCACACTCTTGATTGTGGGGGAGACTTTGGTCCCCAATGGACTTCCCCAAAGGTCCTTGATTCGGGCCTTTTTTGGACAACACTTCTTCGGAATGCCCATGATTTTTTCAAATCTTGTCCTCTTTGTCAAGTAATGGGGAATGTATCTAAAAGAAATGAAATTAAACAACAACAATTTCCCTTACAAGACATTTTTTATGTTTTGGGCATTGACATTATGGGTCCATTTCCCAATTCCTAAGCAACTTGAACATTATTCTGGCAGTTGATTACGTGTCAAAATCGGTATAGGCACGAGATACTAGGACTAATGATTCTAAGTTGATGTTGAATATTTGAGAACCCAAATCATCTGTAGGTTTGGCTTACCTAGGTTCATTATTAGTGGCCGGGGTTCTCATTTCAGTAACTGAACAATACAATAACATTTGCGTAGGTATGAAGTCAGTCATCGAGTGTCTACTGCATATCAACCATATACCAATGGTCAATATGAGGTGTTAAATAGAGAGGTAAAAAAATTCTTGAAAAAATGGTTCATCCCAATAAAAAAGATTGGAGTCTTCGACTTGATTATTCATTATGGACCTACCGTAATGCTTTCAAAACTTCCATTGGAATGTCACCCTATCGTCTTGTGTTTTGAAAGAGTTGTCATCTACCTATTGAGAATGAGCACCCAGCCTACTAGGATATCAACAAATGAAATTATAATAATTCTATTATAGGTTCTCAATAGAAGTTGTAGATTTAAGATCTAGATGAAATGAGAAGAGATGAATAAGAAAACTCCAGGATTTATAAGGAGAGAACCAAGGCTACCAATGACCATTTTACCCTTCACCGTAAGTTCCACATTGGGTAGAAGATCATACTTTAAAATTCAAAGATGGAGTTGCATTTAGGTAAGCTTTGTTCCCACTATCTTGGACCATACACTGTTAATAACATATCTCCATTTGATGTTGTCCAGGTTCAAAATGAAGAATCTAAGAAAACATTCACCATCAATGGGCAGCGACTTAAAAACTTCGATGGGGATTTTCTAAAGAATCAAGTGGAGGAAATCCCCCTTCATGATGCATCATACCAATAAAAAACACCAGGTATTATCCATCCTTCCCACATTATCAATTATTTCAATATGGAAACTGCACATTCTAGGTGTGGGGCATGGATACAATCCTGGGATAGTGAGGAATTTTCATTGTTTTCTCCTTTCTTCTCTTTTTAGCATTTTTTATGGTATTTTCATTTTTCCCCATCATCAATTTCGAAGTTCCATAATTTGGTGACCTGAAAGGGGTGAAAGTAAAACTACCATAATGAAGACTAAAAAAATATTTGTATGAATTTAACATCTGAGAGTGATTTTACTTTTTTAGTGAATTTGTTTTCTATCAATGATATAAGTGGTTGTATCACTATGAAACATTTGAGATGATTGATGCCCCTTATGTGAGTAGTTTTGGGAAAACTATGTCACTAATATCTCCATACATTTTCGGCACTAAACCATGATGTGTGAATATGTATTACTTAATATAAAGCAAATATATGTTATGTTAATAATTTTTAGCATTAAATGATATTTTCATACGTTTTTCCCTTATATGATATGTTTCATTACTGTAC
This sequence comes from Viscum album, assembly GCA_963277665.1. Classification (NCBI taxonomy): domain Eukaryota; kingdom Viridiplantae; phylum Streptophyta; class Magnoliopsida; order Santalales; family Viscaceae; genus Viscum; species Viscum album. Next base: position 795,955,577 of record OY728136.1, on the reverse strand, counting down.
CTAATTGACCTATGCATGGGTACCTAATGTCCAACTATTGTACACCCTCAAAAACAATAATAATAAAAATAATTGTGTCTTGGGAAGATCAAAAACCACTCCTCCTTAACCTTTGATCTTGATATAACTATTTCAATTAGTGTCTTGAGGAGATCAAGAAAGGGTTAAGAGAAGATTGTGATATTTGTTCCAAATGAAACATCAAATAAAAAATATAATAAATGGGGGGAGTGATGAAATGTGAAACATATAGGGATATCTAGGTCCTGAGATTATGGTTTGACTTTTAGGAATACTTAAGTGAGTGGGTCTTGAAATATGATTGCAAAGGATGTAGGACGAGTTTGGTGAAAAATCAATTGAAGTTAAATAATGTTAAAATAACCTATATTTATTTGTTAGAAAGTGGGAAGAATAGAATGGAATGGTTTCAACACACACACATGGAGAGTTAGTGTAATGGTTGACTTTTGAATTCCTTGCTCATGTTGGTGTCATGAATCTCTTTGAATTGTATTGTGATATTATTTAAGAGACATCCTTTTCAATTTTCACTAGGAAGAACTCCTTGGCGTGATTCGTGCATTGATCACATTACTTTAGTGAATTAAAATATATTCAAATGTTAAATCTTCATGATGTTGGGAATATTTATATATGCAACATTTTATTTGGATATGTGACTTTTCCAAGGAGTGCAAAAGTTTAGGTTTGGGGGTGTGATCGTTCCACGATTCACTGTGTCATTTTCACCCTTACACCATTGTATTAAACTAAATTTGTATTCTAAATTTAAAAATTAATAACAAATTAAATTCCATGTTAAAATCATTTATTTTGTTTTTATTTATATTTAAAAGGCCAATGTTACTTGTCTTGAAAATTTCATTGAAGGTGATGGTGATTTGGAGGACCCATGATGATGTCCAAGAAAAATGGGCCAAACTGTGCAGGATGCAAGCACACCAATTGATTAATCTGCACACTACTATTATACAGTGAATCCAATGGAGTTGAAATTTTGTGGGCTGGTCCAAAACTTATTAGAATAAATTTTATATAAAGAGACCCAAGAATCATTCGGAAATCAGATGGCCTTGCCGACCTGATCTGTCCAGCACACCAAATTTGCAGTGATTCAAAAGTGGTGTATTGTAATATGTCCATATATCAGGATATAAGTGTCCAAATTGTGCCAAACATTCAGTGGAGACAGCCAAGAGGTGGGGATACAACAATTTTATTTTCTCCAAATCGAGATAAGGCTGTCAAGAAGTCGAAATACCTAATACAAGTGGTTTTAATAATTTTGTATGCTCAAAAAAACCTTCCCATTTTCCTATAAATTGGATCCTTGGGATCCTCATTTGAAAGTTCGGCCATGATGAAAAGATCTGATATTTTGGGGACCCAATGGAGTTATCTTTTCATAATTGAAGTTATAGAGGTCCTTATCCTCATAGGGAAATCAAGGATGAAGAGGGGGTTCCACCTGAGCCTCCTCCTCCTCTCGATGGAAAACTAAACGGTGGACGGTCAATTAGAGGGAGATATACATACATGGGGGGGAGTTCCGGCACTTGATAATCTAATGGTTTTGAGTAATTTCTATGTGAATTATTTCACTTATGTCTGATCTAAACACATTTCTCCTCAGAGTTCATTTCATGGGATTAATTAAGTGAATCGCTTTTCATTTCAACACCGATTGGGTTGAAATTTCAAGTGGGAAACATGAGTTATTCCGATTGGGAAACACAGGGATCCTATTTCTCTCACACATAAAAAATATATTAGTATGATTTTGTAGCCCTTTAATCTGTTATTTATATACAAACCTTTACAACATGATTGTTGTGTCAAGGGTTGGTACTTTGTGCAACGTTTAGAGAGGCAAGAGGGGAATCAAGATCTTGAAAACCCTCAACCAATGAATTAAACAAAACCATGTAAAATTTTTAGAACAATGAACTATCAACGATGTGTAGTGAACGTGAAGTTATCTCCTTATCTCATAATTATTAATCCTCCAACTTATTCTATCAACTACTAAACTATTTATGTAATGTTTTTTTCTTTAAACTGTTTTCAAAATAACCCCCCTTATTTAGTAATCATTATTAAAAATACACACTATAATCCACCAAATCCCCTTGAGAGATGACCTAGTGTCTTCCCTAAAATATAAATCAACCATAAAAACATAATAAATTTGACATGACATATTGTCAATTATGACCTAGAATTTTCACTGTAGCTCTAGGAGAATATAACATAGTGCTGTTTTGAGAAGAAAATTTATTTCCACTAATCAATTAGAAAAATGACTACACCAATTAGTTTCATCCTTAAATCTTCCATAGTTCTAAGTCTCACTAGCGTTTACTCATAATAAGGGGTCGAGTCCCCTGCTTCAAAGGCATTACTGGTGTTCTCAAAATCCACACCATCATAATAAATATAGGGATCTGATGATGGAGATGTGTCCCTTGGTGTATGAAGTCATGGATTAGTACTTACATTTACATTGGTATTTGTTGATCCCTCAATAATAAATTGTGTCTCTATAAATACAATAGAGTCAAATGTTGATGATTTAATGTATTGTGGTTTCTAACTATAAGTTCAACATTTGATGTCAAGGAAATAATGATGGGTCAACTTCCGTTGATTCTACCGAGAAATCGGATGTTAAGTTGCTATATGGGTTTGATAACTGGGGGATAAATATATTAATACACAATAGGATTAATACATTTGAAAATCAAATAATTATTCATTATGTATAAATTTTACTTAATCTATGAGTATTCTTTCATTGAGAGGACTATATAACTATATTGACCTAGTATTTTCATAGATAAATATTAAATGTTTTAGAATAATATTAATTACATTTCATAGGCACAAACATATGGATCAGAAATATAAAAAATCTTTAAGATCTTGGAAGCATACACAACTTGTTCATAAAATTTCTACATCATATCTCACATAGTTCTTCATAACTAGCATCATTCATTGATGTATAACATGTATTACATATCATCATAAAATTGGGAAATGAAACATTTGAATGGTGATATTAGATTATTAGTAAGGGTCAACAAGGGGGATTTATAAGAATAACATGATCATAAGGTTATGAGATCAGTATAATAACATTTTGAAACCATAGAAAGAATATCATAGATCGTAAACATTATTTATGAAATAAATATTGATTTTTATAAGATATCAATAATAATGAAATAAAATGACATCAAATTTGAGAGAATAAAATTATCACAAGACAATGATTTTTTCTATATACACAATCATAGATAATCATATTTCAACTATATCCACCAATACATTCATAAAATGTTTGGATTGGGAAATCCACTGGTGTACATTCTTTGGGCATAGGAGAACCACTGATTTATCCTATTCCAAGCTTGGTAAAACAACCAATGTACCCTCATTCAGTCTTGGGATAATTACTCATGTAAACTTTGAGATTTTATGCAATTTATCATTATAAAATGTATTGTAGGAATATATTTTTCTCACACATCATTGATTATAACATAATTTACTTTTATTATTATAACGTTACCACTGTCACATAATGAAAACTATACATAGGTGTACCAAATGATAATATAACATTTATCAAATCTGAAACCAAGAAAAGAAATGGGTTTCATAAAACATTTAATCATAGCATAACCCATATAAATATAATTCATCTCATAATATTTACATGAATTAATCAAATAATAACTCATTGAAAAAGGTAAAGATTCATAAAAATATGTCACCTTATATATAAAACATCTAGAGAAATAATAATGATTGTATTATCAGATTTTATACACAATAAATTTTATGTAACATAAAAATGATTCCATTCTACATGGAAATTTATCTTGAATAAAAATTCTATAGGAACATTTCTTGAGAAAGATAACATTTATTTGACAATCACATTTTTAATATTAGAAATTCATAAAATAATGCAGAAATTATTTATATTGAAAATGAATCTGAATAATAAAAAAAGAATCTATAAAAATAAATAAAAATAATTGTTTAGGAAAATATAATTTCTTATAAAATAAATTTCTGAAAACTATAAATTTATAAAATAGTGTGGAAATCAATTTCATAGAAAATTTCCTTTATAATTATAAAGTATTAATTAAAAATAATTTCAAACAATTCTAGAGGAAAATATCCATTTCTCTTTGAAAAAATAGTTTTTAAAATAGTTTTTTCATTTTCCTCATCATTATATAAAACATTGAAATGTATAAATGAATCATTAAAACAATGAGGGATCATGACAGTGAAAAATTCCATACACATTAAAACAAATATTCTTTTCACATTTTTTATAAAATCCACATAAGAAATGTTTTGAAAAACCTATAAAGATTCATTGTAATTTATTTAAAAAATAAAAACAATGTCAAAAATGTCTTCAAAATCATATAGGAATGTTGAAATATTATTAGAAAACATTGATATGGGAGAAAAAATGGTTTTCAACCAAATGGAGAAATAATGATAGTTTTCATGAAAATGTTATTTTGGAATATTAAGTATACAAAAAGAAAAAAAATAAGGGAAAATGTATTCTAAAAAATAACCAGATAAATAATTTCATTATTTTCATGAGAGATAGATCATAATAATTCACAATCGAAGGCATAAACATAAACAATACTGATAAATTGTCAGATCATATCATAAAACCATTACCATTTTGATAACATTAAAATAAAATCATCATGAAATAAAAGAAGTTAAATAAAAATAATAATATCAAGAGAAAAAATATATTCATTCTTCTCTATGTTATAGGGGATGTATATACACATCATAAAATAAGTACAGTTATACCATAACGTATGTCCCAAAGAAGACAAATTGAGACAACAATACCTTACTATTTTATAAATATTTAGAATCATAAACCCAAATGAATAAAAAAACAATTAAAAATTAAATATCATTAAAATAATGATATTCATGACATAACGTCTCATTGGTGTAGTAAACACAAGACACAAATGAAATGAGTGTTGATTATGACATATGTCCTCCCGAAATAAAAGAGATGTTTAAGTGCCTTACCATATGTCTCAAATTATTTTATACATGATTTAAACAACTATAATTTTTATATATGTTTATTATACATATTTTATAGAACCATAATTATATAAATCATTCGAAATTTTAATTACTTATTAAATTTTAATTACCATTTACTAACAATTCCATGTTATAATCATGTTTTGGGCATTAACTTCTTTGCTTTTCATGTATATTTTTAATTTTTATTTTAGATCTTCTTACTTTGAGAATGGTTACATAATATCAAAAACTTACACTATAATGTAAATAAAATATATAATTAGTATATATGTGTTTAAAATAATCCATAAATGTTAGAGATAAAATATTAAATGCACTATTCTTTGAGATGGTAAGTTATATGTTGGCATGGATGTAATTTCAATTTATTCAATAGATGAAATAAAATAAATATATATAATATATTACATATATATTAAAATTTATATTCCATATATATCACATGTATTAATTAAATTTACCTTAATTACTATCCATGTAAAAAGTTAGTGGAAATCAAATCACATCGCCTCACGAGGCGATAATTCATTGTACACCCCGAACAACGTTATAATATCTACAAAAGAATGAGAAAAAGAAATTATACATGATATAACAACTAGATAAGCATAATTATTAAATCATATTATATATTTTTATTTAATATAATGTTGTTACAATTTGTGTAGAATTGAAATGAAAAGGACATCAAATTTGTTTGCGAGGTGGTAGTCTGATGTACACATTAGTTGTGTTATTATCGTTAAAATTAGTGGGAGGTAAGATGTTATATTTTGAATCATAAATATAATTTATAAAAATTAAATATATAATTTTATCCATCTTTTAGAGGTGGTGATAGAAAATAAATAATATTGTTTTGTGAGGTGGTAGTTCGTCGAGTACATTCTCAACAACTTCAATACATATTTTGATTATAGAGTAGATGGATAAAAGTTATTCCATTAACATAATAACATCTCATTATATAAGAGATATTGGTGTTATTATATCAATATAATTGAAACATATTTGTTTTTTTTCAAAGTATATGTTAAATTAAAATTAATAGTTTTAAACATTACCTCTTCTTCAGAAAAGCTTGTTAGGTTTAACCTAAAACTATCCTAGATTATATTTGTAATACTTCAATTGAATATCAGATATGGGGAGGTATGTAAGAAGCATATTATTTCGGTATTGGATGCAATCATGGGATCTGGATGTCAGAATAAAAGAGGAATATGGACGTCCTTTTATAAGTGGGATATAGGGCACACATATAATTATTAAAATGAATAAAGTCTACCAAAAAATTTCAAATCCAAGAAAGCTACAAATGATTCCTTATAGAACGTTATCGGTGATAATTTATATATATATATATATATATATAAATTAAATGTTTTTTTGTTCAGATTTATAGTTCACATACCCCTTATCTATATAGTTTAACCACTTGAAAACCTATTCTAACCTTAACCTTGGTGATTAATTTTTAGTATTTAAAATATTCATTAAGGTCAAAAATTAATCTTACATAATTAGATTATTTTTATAATTTTGATTAAAAATATGATATAGATTATTAAAAATTACTCCCACATAGTTTGAAAATTTAAATTCAAAATGAAACCTCTAGATGTGATGAAAAAGCAGGTTTCCAAACAGATTATATTCAAACGATTAAAAAGTCAATATATATTAAGAATCAATATAATATTTATTAAAATAACATTAATTATATTAAAATATGTATAATTTAACTAATTTTAATTTCAAATCCATATTAATCTAAAATTTATCTTTCAAAATCATTGAATAAAAAGGGAGTTTTTAATAAAATCAAATATTTGTTCAATATTCATTGAAATTTTTTATTTTCAATAAATTTTAAAGAAAACAATCTAAGATAATATTCAAATATTTATTAGAAATATGAATATAATATTTCAAAATAAATATTATAAAAGTGATTTATATTAAAATAATTTCACAAAAGAAGATAATATTTCTTTTTATACTATTACAGTTTTGCGACTAAAATTAGATTTATTCTTATCTCATAACTATGAAACAATCATGATTAATGATAAAAATTTTATTGACTATATTATTTATAAATTTCATTAAAAAATTCACCAAGTGTTCTTTATGTAATTTCATAACATAAAAAATACCGTACACATAAAAATATCTTTTCAAACATATATTTCCATTATTTTATAATGGGTTTAATTTTCATTTTTAATTAATTCGACATAGAATAATTAATTTTATAAACACGTGTAAATAATATCTTTTCAATAATTATTTAATCTTATTCACACCCTCTATTATAATGGATGGATAATAAATTTCATATTATATAATAAAATTTCAATAGTATTTCATGTTTGTTTAAAAATTATTGTTGTGTATAGCACAATATATCCTGGAAAATAAATTTATTTGTAGAAATTATCTCAAAAAATATAGGTGTGTTATGGAAATATCTCCCAAAAAATATGGTGTATCTTGCTTCAATCGATGGATAACATTATGATGTTGTCTTGAAATATGCATTAGGGTAAATTTTTGTTGATTTTAAATCATTGGGGGTGTGGAAATTCTTGACAACATTAGTCAAAAGATATTTCTTATCGATTTTATAGTTCCCAAAATACATGTACTAGGTCTTATTGGATTTTTATTGAGAAAAATATCTCTTGAGTACTATTATATAAAAATTTATGGAGTATTTGAGGCACTTGTTGTATGAAGAGGGTACCACTATGTGTAAATGGAGCCAAAGCCTCCTAAAAATTGCATTATAGGTAGAATCTAATTAGACAACTGAAAACATTTCATTCCACTGGGTTACAAAATAGACCCTTCACTGGAATCATGCTACATTCCTTCTACTTCTTTTATCATACCCATAAATAATCATGTTGGAGGGAGTTAGATATGCTTTAATGGGCTATGATTGTAGAAAATTTGGGTTTGGATAATATTGTGATTGTATCCAATATCCATTAAGAAGTAATAGATTTAAATTCTATTAAACAATCGTATGAAACCCAATGTACATTTGTGCCCTAGGCTAGTGGAACCATTGTTTTCCACATAGAATGAGATGACGAATAATGTGCATGGAAGGAATAATTGATTTATACAAGCATTGTTGAGATTAAATATTTTATTTTACAAAACAACACCTACTAAAATAGTGTAGTAAAGTGGATCTATAGGGTCGAATCCACAGAGGTAGTGCATCAGACTAGAAAACCATTCATCAAAAATATTTTGTGGGATTACTCATATTTACTCATTTTTTTCATTTTTCTAAAATTAGGTATATCAGTATTTAAATAGACTAAAGGAAGGGTTTAGGGTCACTTTTATGGCACATGAAAATGGAAATCCTAAATCTAACTAGTTATAGTCCTATTGTAAAGGCTGAAAAGTGGTGGAAAAGAATCCAATTGATCTTGGTCAAAATAATTTGAAGAAAATAATCCAAAAAAACTAATTTTTATAGATTAATTGATAATCAAAGTATATGAATATTTTCTTCTAGGTAGAATGGATTATTGGCTATTTTTCTTAAACTGATATTCTCTAACCTGGTCTAGGTCATTCAATATGTACCCATGATGGCCAAGTATAATGAAAGGTAATGAGATTTAATTTTTTTAAACCTAGTTACTATCTATAGGGTTACCTAATTTATATTTTTGTTATTAATTAGGTTTAAATACCCCAACTATTGACCACTAACCCAAAAAGAATTAGTTTTTCATGATGGTAATGATAATAATAAAATAAATAATAAACATTATACACATGATAATGAAATTAATGAAAAATATAAAATCCATGATTTATAAAAAGAAGGAATTAGGTTTAAATAATCCAAATAAAGGTAAATACAATCAAATAGTTACTTTAAATGTATAAAAATATAAAATCTATTTGTTTTAATAAATATCATAGCTTGATATTTGATAGGATGTTTTGGTATGAACGAATTATTACAATTGATGTAAAATAGATGAATGAGGAATAAAATCTAAACAAAAATTAATAAAAAAGAAATGGAATGAATTAAAACTAGTTTGGAAATGAAAATAGAAAAAAATGATATAAAAATAGTGATAAGTAAATTTAATTCCCAAATGTTTTTCCACGTGACTGATCCTTGTATATCAATAGGCTTAAAATACATGTAATGAATTTAAATCATATAATGGCATAAGTAGATTCTATCGCAACATCATCACATAATATAATTTGAATCCACATCATGCATTTGATATCCTCAATTTTCATTGAATGATTTTATTGTATCTTTGACCAGGTGGGACCTCAATCCTTTCACATCACGCAAACGTGAAACATCTTATTCATGAGATCACTTTTAATAGTATTTTTAACATGAAATTATCCCAATTGGTAATGCATATACACACCGTGCAACAACCTCACATAATGTACAGTCATCATGGGTTGGTCTATAGTCTGCAGCCATGTTGTTAATGATGAATTCATGATGAGTATATTTTATAGGATTTCTAAAGCCTATTTTTTAAAATCTTTATCATTTTTTCTATTGAGACCAAAATACATAATTCCTATGAAAAAAATAAACCCAATGAATTATTGAATAAAATTTGAATAACCCTTAATTAAATGTACCCAATATGTATATATATATATATCTTCTCAAAATCTCCCACAATTGTTTTTCTTATACTCAATAAATAAACATCTTTACATGGCATCACAAGGACTTTTTTAAAAACATGATACTTTAATTATAACCATGAAATTATAGAAATGTTTATGCAGAAAAAGTGAGTCATCCAAAATGAATCCTGAATTGAGAAGTAGTCATGACTCATAGTTTACTTATTTATCTAGATTATTTATTCCATTAATTACAATATCATAATTTTTCTTCAAATACTATACCATTATTGAAATTTATTCTAGAATAAATTTTCTCTTATCACATAAGTTAAAATGTAAATAGAGTCATGATCATTCCCTAAATACACATTCCTAACCTTAAACATTCATTGGTTCCTACATATATACTTCTTATATAAAAATAAAATATTAATTAGGATGACATAAATAATAGGGTTCAAACATATCTAACGTTGAGGGAAGGTGGGTATGAAATAAAAATACATCTCAAAAATATGTCAAAATTTAATTTATAATGCATGAAATTATTGTTCTTTAAATGAATTAAATACTCTTGAACAAAATGTTTATATGATCCAACAACTTAAGGTGTATCAATGAATATATCATGTATGTATCAAGAGTTTAAGACTCACCTTTATTTTATTTTATATTTATTTTTCCAAATTCATGTCTATTCCCGGAGTCACATATATCCCATAATCACATATGTTCCATCATAGGAATCATCGACTTAGTAATGGTTATTTTCATTCTTAATTCACATCCCAATTTCCTTTTCTTTTTATTTATGTGTATATATATAAGGAACATGGTATGTGAAGAAAATTAAGAAATATATCATGGACCAAATCATATAATTCTAGTAAAAGATCCTCCAAATGTCTTCTCAGTATTTGCATCACGTGCCCTTCATTGGTGAAAATTCACTACCGCTTATTCAAAGGATAATCATGTAATGTACCAATATTAAGGTAGGATGGGATAATACTCGTGAAACTACTATACCCCAATAATGATATTCATGGATACTATGGTCTAGTGAAAGAAATATCTATTGGTGCATCTTAGGAAAAATGTTATAGATTGTCTCAATTATTTTAATAGTGTATTTTTTCAATCATTGTCCCAATAATATATAAATGAATTTTATGACATGGTTACATTACCTAGGACTCACTAAAAAATTATGCAAGTAAAGGAGTATAAAATCATGGTTCCATGATAATCATTACAATCAAATTATATAAAAATAACTAGAAATCACTTAGGGAATAAAAAATTGTAACAATTCAATCAATAGAAATCGAAAGAATATTGAATTTGAAGTAAATTACTAAAATCTATAATCATAATAAAAATCACAACATTATTAAAAATTAATTAAAAAAATATACAAAATTTTTTTTATGCTTTTAATGATTTTATAGGGTTAAGGCATGATTTTAATGAATCATTTCTAAAAAATAGGTGAAAATTTAAAAATTATGCGTGTATCGACAATAAATTTCAAGAAAGGCTCCCCCACACATAAAATGAGATAATATAAATACAACTATTGAAATCCTCAGGATAGATATATTAATAGAGGTATAGACCAATATGAAATGAAAATTCTAAATTTAATTTAAGGAGTTGAGAGATCCCTATAGTGAACGTCGTGCCATTGGGAAATGTTTTTTATGTTGATTTGAAAATTGGATATGTATCTAAATCATAAGAAACAAAATTCTCGCACTAGATAACAATTAATTCACAGGGTATTAGGAAGATTGATGTTGAAAATTTGTGGTGCACGTAGTTGTTATTATTGAAAATAATATCAAATATTCGTAAAAATGTAATACAAGGATGTATAAGATGACCTATGAATATAAAAATATTGAAAATAAAAATAGAACTCCTATGATCAAAACAATAATGAAATAAAACAAAATCCATATATGTTTCCCCCCATTAGAACACGGTCGAGATGACCCTAGTGACTTTCTCCTCCCAGGGATGGTGGTGGCCCCTACATCGATCCCTTCCCCTCCGATGGGGGATGGACCCTCACATTTTATCAAATGAGAAGCTTCCATCTTCTCCCCCTTCACAGATCAGAATTTCCTCCCTCATTTCCCCCATGTTCCACTCAATCTGATGGTTCCAAATCTATTAGATGGATTCCCTAATCTCCTATTATCGTCTGTGGAGTTCTCATAATCTTGAAATTTACATAAGCATATCCTTATTTCTATGTTTAAACAATGACATCCTACTGTCCATTCAATCTACATGAACATTTTCACAGCGTGGGTTCTGCAGGACTGGGAGACGATGGGTCTTCTAGAAAGTAGGCACATGATGGTTCGCTTCGCTTCAGAGGATAATATGATCAATTCATGGTCATGTGCTCCTCACAGTGTCAATGGATTATTCTTTTTCCTCTTCATTTGGTCCTTTGACTGAAATATGAAACACGATCCTCCTACAATGGTGACATGAGTATGTTTTCCCAATCTACCCATACCATTTAAAAATCCATCAGTTGTGCATATGTTAGGGAATATAATTGGAAGATATATGTGCTCAGACTATCACACAGATGCATTATGCCACCTGATCAATCCTCATGTTTCTGTGGAAATATAGTTTTCCAAAGATAATTTCGAGTAAGTGTGGGTAATTGTGGGGAATTAATATCGTTTCAAACAATGGGTAATTTACGAAACCCGGACTGACTACTATTCTGGATGCATGAAGCTGGGAGATTCGTTGGAAAAATGTCTAAGGGGTTCCCGGCTTCCTGTGCGGTGGAGGAGAAAGGGATACGACATGGAACCTGAAGGAAAACTGGAGCAGAGTATTATGGATCTGAGAGCTATTATAGGTGGTGAGTCAGCCACTATGCCTACAGAGGTGTGTCTGGGCAACAGTTATAGAGTGCAGAAGGCTTTGGTGGCTCAGATCTACCAAATAGTCTCTCAGGTCTTTAGTAGATTGAGGGTCAACCTGACAGGACCCTCCTCCTACAGTAAGTTGATTTTCAGTTCATGGGATGACAGAATGACCGAGACAGATGTAAATAGTGTGGAAAATAAGTTGTGTGTGAGTAATGGTGTGAGGGTGTAGTTGGAGAATCAATTTGATGAGGGTCCTGTATAGGCTCTTCCATGGTCAGGGGGAACTATAATAGTAGAGGCCCCAAGGATTCCTTCTTATGCAGATTTGAATCAGGTCGGTAAGGGATCTGAGGGAATAGCCAACAAGGGACACAACCATTAGTTACAGAAGGTTCCAGGTGGATTGCAGTAGTGGGTGAAGGGTGGGGGAAGAGAAAGGCTGAGCTTTCCCCTATCCTGGATGAACACCAGCAATCATTTTGGTGGTTTGTGATATGACAACCAAGACCCGGTGTCAACGGAGGCTGAATTCCCATCAAGGATAGAGTCCGAGGGTGGCGAGAGTGATGCACCACTCTTGAAGGACTGTGCAAAAGAAGGGTCCAAAAGGGCGCTTCACAGCCCGAGGAAGAAGAGGGGTCAATAAGAAAACAGTGACCCGATTAGCTGCACCGTGTGCCAAGGGACTAAATCCAAAGGATGGAAAGACTTCTCATATCTCCCAAGGCCTATGGAGACAAGATCATCAAAAAATGGTGGACCAATGTAATGGAAGATAAGGTAAGAAAAAAAGACCAGGAAAAGGCGGTAGAATTGAATTGGTGAGTGGAAGTGGTATAGATTAACCTAAATCTAAGAAGCAGTTCATGGGGAAGAAGTCTATCAAGTCTTTGATCTATATCGATGGACATCATTCTCAGGGGTCGTCGGGTGAGGAGGTTGAAGAGGGTGGTCTAGTGGGCACCACAACGGGCTCACCGCAGAAATTTGTAGATGAGGAGCCACGTGACCTTCTTATACACTCCAAGGAAGAAATGATAGAGAAGATCCTGATCTCTAATACTTCTAAAGAGGATACAAAAAGGCTGAATGATGAACCATTTCAAGTGGACCATAACATAGAGCAGGAATAATGTATCATCAAAAAAATATCATCATGACTATAGGATTCAACACCAATAAAATAACTGCGGAAGGGTTCATCCAGATGTGAGAAAATATGGAAAATCATTTAGAAGAAAGTATTAGATTCGATCCTGATAAAAAGGTAACCGAACACTCCTAGAAATTATATAGGGATGACACATCAAATAAGTTGAAGTTGAACCATTATGATTCTTCCACCTGTAATATGGAGTGATTTTTTTGTTTGTACTGGATGGTTTTACAATTTCTCCATAAAAGTGTTCTCTATAATAAAAATAATACATTGGAGGTGATGTGTTTTCTCCCATAAAGCTCTAACAATGACATTATGATCAATTTTGATGGACGTGGATAGAATACCGTTCATGAAATGGTTATTGATAATTTTTTTGTCCATTGAACTTTTAGGGTGATTCTCTACATTGTTAAATTTTATTTCCCAATAGTTAAATACTTTGATAAAAACAAAGGGTACAAAACATCAAGATTATTGTATCACATGGAATAATTTCAATTGGGAATTAAAAATTATAAATTTAACCCCATGTGAGTAAATTCATCATGTAATTTTTATCTTGATATTTATTTGTTTTTTATTTGTAAATTTGTGTATTTTGATAGGCCTCCTTTCTAAACTCTTCACTCTCATGGAGTTGTAGTATCCGATATTCCTCAACTTTTTCTTTGCATTTATATATGGATTATTAGTTACACAATAAGATAAATTCTCTTATTCCTCAATAATGTGACATATAATCCTATAAACAAGACAGAAAAATGTAATGATGTTGGGTGATTTATAAATTTTGTGATACACCCAAAGTGCCTCATCTATATTGATGATACAGTCCATTCAATTTGTATCCACTTTATTTTCTTGAATTTTTAACATACATTTTAGAACATACAACTTTACTGCTTGTATGTGGGTGGTAGGGAGTTCTAGTGTTATAATAGATTCCATACATTCTATGAAAAAAATTTCACAGCATTATTTACAGTGTGAGATACACAATCATAAAAAATAAATTCAAGATATACAAATGTTGAGAAAATGTATTGCTTAATAATTTTAAAATCTTTTTATTTGTTTCTTGAGAGGTTCCCTCAGCTTCTTCCCACTTTAAAAAGTAATCAACATCAACTAGGAAGTATAATTTCATAATAGAATTTGTGAATGGGCCCATAAAATTGTTTTCCCACATGTCCAGGACTTAAACATCAAGAATGGTATCCTAGGGAATTTAATTTCTTTTTACCATGATGCATCTTTATTTTCATAAATCAAATTTTTGAATGAAGCTCTTAATAACCCAATGGAGTGGGGGACTGAAAGGACTACTATGAATGATTTTAAAGATGGTGCATTCATTCTTATGATGTCATCCATCATACGATCTGTGATAAATCTCTAGTATTCATTATATTTTAACCATTAGGATGCAGTTTCACAATAACCAATCATATCAATGATTAAATTATTTTGGCTCATCCTAGTAATATTTTGAGTCATTGACTATAATTCATTTATTCTGTTGGTAGGAGGAGTTGAGGTAATGTGATCATGTGTCCATATATTTTTGAATATAAAAAACAATGGTTTGTCTTGGAAATTAATGTTATAAATAGTTTCATTAGGAATATACTCCTTAATATCTAGATTATCATCATCTCTAATGTTTGGTAGTGGGAGTCCATATAGGTGAGCAATATAAAAATTAGTTCCTTTTGTATCCTCAATTATTATATCAAATTACTATAGTAGTAGGATCCATCATAGAAGCAATGGTTTGAAATAAATTTTTACTCATAAGATATTTTAGTGCTACATGATTTTTTAAGAACACAATTTTTAAAAAATACCAGGAATGAATGAAACAGTTCAGATGAAAAGATAAATGTGATAAGTTACCTTTCAGTATACATATAATTTACCAAAGTGTCATTAAATGTGTTAATATATTAGTTAATTTGGAAAAAGAAATGTTTGATTCTCTATCGTAAGATAGTTCCAATAGTAAAATTGATTGCATCACACATCAACTAAAAGTCCTTTTCCCAATATGGTGAATTTATGGTAGGGGTTGCTGCTTAATTTTCAGGAGTGTTCAGAACATACATCAACAATATTATTTGAAATAATATAGTGGTCCTAATGATACTGTGTGTGTCATTGGGAATCCCACTTTTGAAATTTATTTTATAATGAAGTATTAGAATCCATCATGGCCCAAAAATCACCTTAATCCCTTTAAAATTTGATGGATTGGATTAGTATTATATAAATATGATTTTTATCCAGTTAAATTACTTTCATTGAGATATTATATCTGTATACTATACCTACTCACAACAAGAAATAAATTTTTTCCGATTTTAAGTCTATGCAAATTTGTAACACTAGATCTAAATCATTTAAGAACACATCAATGGACCTTCCACATCCCAAAAAATGACCCATGAATATATCTATGAATTCATATGCAGTATCATGGAATATATGCATCATTCATCCTTGAAAATCTGGTGGTACATTAAAAATATGTAATGACATATAATTATATTATAAAGAAAATAAGATATATATAGCTCAATTACAATTGGGAGGGGGGTGAATTGTATGTATTAATAACATTCTTTCATAACCTAAGAAAATATTTGTTTAACAATGTTAAAAAATATGAATTAAAAAACACACATTAGTTCTTAATATGAAAAATAACCGACTTAGGATCTGAATAAGAAATATAAATAAGTTTATTTAAGTAAATATTCTAACTTAAATCATATAGGATCGAATATATTAGAGTTTTTAAAATAATAAGTATGTGTAATAATGATAAAAATTCTATATGTATCTAAAAGTAGGACAAAAAAATATAGTTAAACATGTTATACATGTGTAATGAAATATTTTAACCCAAGGAGAAGGGTATACAAAAACCATGGATAATTTTCCCGTGATTTATTAATTCATGAATTTATATCAGGATAAGAACATGATATGATGATTAAAATATATATTGTTATCCCCAAAAGTCCTTGATCTATAAGGTGGTCATAACCTATGTCATCATTCAAATACTGGGTCCCTATTTTTTTGTAATAGTCATAATATTATCCTCCTAGTCAATAATAAATATGTACTAACAATAAAACGAGGCATCCACTTGATTTTCCTCCTTTTATAAGTGAAAGATTATTTCATCATTCCAATATTTTATTATTAGTAATCTTGATTGATATCAATAAAATCCTTTACTATTGTGAAAAATGATCACTCTATGATGATTGGAATGTCTTCATCCAAATCCCTATCCAAGATAAGAAAATCAATAGGGAATATGTATTTTACATCATTGACTAATATATCCTTGAAAACTCCTCATATATATTTGACTAATCATCCAAAAAGTTAATCTTCTACTCTCACTGTTATAAAATATTAATGTCCCAGTTTCTGGATGACCCTCATTGGGTTGGGATTGATGTTTGTGCCAAGATCACACAGGGTTGTTCTAAAATTTGAAGTCCCTATGGTGCAGGTAATAGAGAAACCTTCATGGTGTAACATTTTTTGGGGAATCGTTCAATAAAAAACAATATAAAATTATTCATATAAGATATTACTCTAATCTTCTCCATTTTCCATTTTCTTAATAGAAACCACATTTAAAAAATTCCAGGTAAAATCCTTTTAGAAATCATTTTTGTAAGGAGAATTTTGATGTGAAATTGATTGGCCATTTATTTTTTGGTATTAAACATCTATTTTGGTTTTTCTTATCCTTCCTAGAAAGGGTATATGAGGTTTTCACAATGTTTTTCCATCATTTAATTGTTCTTTTTTTGTCTAATATTCAACTGGAGCTTTTGATGTAGGTTCTAGGTCACTCTCATAATCAATAGTAATTATGTGATCATCTTTATTCATGTTGATTATTGTCTCACATTTTTTTGGTTTATCATGATTATTTTCATCACCTAATTATAGATTTTTGAAATGACACATTTTTTCACACATTAGGAGAAAAAAAATTATTCCTCTCATAGATGTATTTAATTATTATTGGGAACCATACATGGAAATTGTTCCAATAAGGTTTTGTATTATTTATTAATTTGGTGCTCAAGGATGCACTGGGAGTTTTTTTGGGTTTTTATTTTAATTTTTTTGGATCCCATTTTTTGATATTATATATAAAAGAAGGTGGATTTATTTTTTTTATGATTATTTTATTAGGGTGAATCTAATTGTGGTGGTATTAGGGTATCCTTCATGAATTTTTGTTGTTGACCTGGATGAAAAGGATGATGTTGATAATATTTCCTTAGTTAGGGAAATGGATTTTTCTAGGATATGTAGGTGATCCTTGATACTTTGGTGGTTATTTTATAATCATTTACTAACAATCAGCATGGTTTTATTATTAAGGTTTTGGATCTGGCCTTTTAATAAAATATTTTTTCTAATACTATTGATGGTAATAGATAAAATTACACTCATGATGTTGAGGTGCCTTATACCATCTCAATATTCATGAAATCGATGTGTGCATCTAATCATCTTATAATATTATATCTCCATCATAGTATCATGATTGATTGATGGTAGAGAAGGTTACAAAAAATGAATTAAGCTTCATAGTGGGGGCCTCCACCTCAGTAGAGAGGTTATTAGTCTCTTCCCCTTAATGAAGACCACGTCCAGTTGGTCCTCAATGACTCATCCATAGACTGGACTTTTAGTAGTCATCATTAAAATGGCGCTTCTGACGAGATGTGTCTTCAACATGATACCTCCTTATATTAAAGCATCTATTAGAGTAAAAGTAGTAGGATGGAGTCCATAGTAGAACAGTTGAATTTGTTTCCAAACAACTTGTTTGTGATGTTGGCAAATCAAAGAGAGCTCCTTGAATCTGTCTAATGCCCCCCAAATAACTCTTTATCAGCATGGATGAAGCCTTCAATATCATTCATATGTTTCCATGTTGGTATTAGAGGGAATTATTTGTCAAATACTTTTTGTCTAGATATTTCTATGTCTTTATTAACTCGAGAGATTGACGTTTTAGAAAATCCATAGATCGACCATGAATGTAGAATAGGAATAATGACAATAAAATGTATGTTGATGATATTAGATGGTTGTTAAATGTTTCTAAAACCTTAATAAAATTTAAAATATGGTAATGGGGGGGGTCTATAATTTTCATTCCACTGAAATTTCCCATGTTCTTGATCATAAGATTGAGTCATTGATTAATTTTGAAAGTGTCTAGTTGAATAAGAAGGTGAAACATTCTAGGCACATCACTGCTAATAGATAGAAATATATAGTCTATTCTGGTGTGATTGTATAGAACTGGTCAATCATATTGATATTCAGAAGGTGCATATTGTGAAATAAGTAGGTGACATAGTACAATATTTTTTGGATCATCCATTGTAGAATTTAGGCATGTTGAAATTGATCTATAATCTCAAGGTCAAGCAACAACGGTTCTTGTTCTTCTAGGTTACTTGTGTGATTAAAGGGTACCAGAAACATACACTATCCAATAAAAACTATTTATAGGTTTTATTCCCAATTCAAAAAAATATAAAAAGGAAAATGTAAAATTTTAATGGGTGATCATGTGAGGTAATCTGATCATTGTTTCAAAGGTCATTATTCCAATGAAAAAGAAGTCCCTAGAAATGATTCAAAAATTTGATGCTCTGATAAAGAATTTTTTATTACTCCATGTATTGATCAAAATAAAAAATTAATTTTACCAAAATAATCTTATAATAAGGATGTGTTAAAGATACATTTTAGGGTGAATCCCATAGATAGAGCACGTTAGGAAAAAACCAGTGGTCGTGATGTTTTCATGGGATTCCTCACGTATGAAGATTTTTATAAATTTGACTAAAAAAATATAGCTCATGATTTAAAATTATTAAAGGAAGGGTCCTATGATAATTTTAGAATACATAAAAAGTGTTCTAATCAATCTAACTCGAGATATACATATGAAACATTCTCTGACATGGTGAATAAGATCCCAATCAGAATTGGTCAAAAAATTGGATAATCCATAGCAAGAAAATAATAATTTGAATCTAGTAATTGAAAAACTAAGAACATGAATTATGAATTATAGAAAAATAGAATTATAATTTATTTTTTATACCTTGACCTTCTCCAAATAGGTCATGTTCATTCAACTTGTATCTTTAATGGTCATAGATAATGTAATAGATTGAGATTTAAAATTGTTACTATCCATAGGGTTACATTGTTTTGATTTTAGATATTAATTGTTTTCAACTACCCTTACTCTCAATATATAACCTGAAGAGGAATAGTTAAATAATATGGTAACAAAAAAAATAAAATAAATACTAAACAAGATATTCATAATTAAGAAATGAATGAGAAATAGAAAATATTGGAATTAGAACAAGAAAGAATAATGATTAAAAATTCCAAAAAAATGTTAATATAATAAAATACATACATACAATGTAGAAATAATTAAGAAACATAAATTATTGAAGAGGAAATAAGATTATTATTTGAAAATGTGGGTTGAAAAGAAAATATAATTGCAATATATTTATAAAATATTTGGTAACATTAAAAACTAATGTTATTTTATAAAAATTCAGCGTAATGATTTAAAAATATTTTGGAAAATAAAATAGAAGTAAAAAAAGTTATTAAAATAATAGAATAAATAATAATCCCCTTTTATGTTTTCATGTTGATGGATCTATGATTTAATAGGAAGGAGAAGTACACGATGTGTACAAAATTCACATTTTTTATTAGCTTATGTGGATTTTATATCTACATCTACTCATTTTCAAGTAAATATTCACATCATGTATTTGAGATCCTCATTTTCAACAAGAAATTATGCTCCAATCATTGAATAGGTAGTACCATGAAATATACACATTATGAAACTTTTTTACATCACTTACATGATTTGACATTTAGTGTAATTTTGAATAGGAAATTATAATGATGTAGAATGAATATCAAATTCTTGAAACAAATTTACATCATGTTCTATCTTTATAGGAAGGTTTGGGTCCCATAGTCCTGATACAAATATGGTATACACATCATGTATGACATGTAAATATTCTTTCCCATTTTTTTCATTTGTTACTTTGAATAAAAAATTATTAATTTGTAAAAACAACAACCAATTTTGTTGATAAATAAATTAATAGTATTCCTTAATTAAATGATTCCAATATGAATATTTAAATTTTACTTTTCAATGACCTATGATTATTCCTAATAGTATCCACCTATATGATAGAACATAGTGACATATACCCCAGTATCAAAATAGAGGGACCCCATTAGGGAAAAGGGCCTCGTGCTACTCAATTTATAGATAGAGAGAATTAATAATGAAAAGTATTGCTGGTATACTTATGAGGTGATTCAATAAATTATAATTCTGAGCAAGGGGTATGTTTCTAGCATTCATGTATCTCCCTTTAACAAAAAGCATATTGGGAACTGTTAGCAAAGGATTTAGAATAGGGATAGTGATCTTCATGTTTCATTATTGATTGTATGGATTATGTTGAGAACTAGATGGCTACGATCAGGTCTTGGATAAATTTTTATGAATTTTAGGATACTTTTGTGAAACTGCATGATATGCTAATATGTTTGGATATGGGTTTGAGGTACCTGACATTCATGATTAAGAGGAATATGATTATTGAGACATAAATGAAGCATAATTTCAAGTCAAAATGATGAGAACAATATATTTTGATGTTTTATCTTGAAATTATTTCCTACAATCATAGTGCATACTATTAATTTAATGGAATCAGCCATAGGTGATTAATGGGGCTACGCGGTGTCCATAATTATGATGTACTACACAATAATCAACTAAATTGATATTATATTAAAATGAAAATAACTATTCTTCATTAGTGTAATATTCTAGAATGGTATGGAATTGGGGGCCTTCTCCCAGTCCTGATGTTATGAAGTTACAGAGATTGAAAGATGGTTTTGTCATCATTGGGGTAATTGTTTTCCCTAGAATCATCAATACCATTTATTTTGAGAAATGGAAGGTGGTGATGCAGATGGACTATCCTTATGAGTTGTGACCACATGACCATATGGACAACACAACAAAACACTAATCATTCCATGGTTATGAATTACCATCTATTTAGAAATCAAAATATAATAATTCTACATTCCTTGGACCATGACCCCCTTCTATTCAATGGAGTCTTCTTCACCATTATCAGGGATGATATAGACATATGTCACCTATGGTGGGACATTACCCAACATTACTAATACATAGTCTATATAATACTATATATGATCTTTGAAAATTAATAAATCTTTAATGTCATGTTCAATGATTCAATGAGATGAGAATTATATGAAAAAATTATTTAATCCAACATCTTGGGACCTCTTTGATTCCAAATAATTCATGATGCTTTTTCAATGGTGCAACAAGATAACCTTGGATCATATTGATCCTTGATGGAGTAGACCATGTATTTATTTTTCTAAAAAGTAAACCATGGGCTCCAGTACTTGATGGGGGCTTGGAAAACATTCTAATTGTAAGGATTTGCATGTGGTGGCATATCCGATGAAATATCCAAACTAATGAATCGATGTGGGGGATGAGTCTATATAAAAGTTTTGAATTTTTCCTTAATCGGATACCACATAGATGTGATAAGAGGTAATAAACATGAATTAGCAGTTGTTTTCTATATGTCCTCTTCTAAACACAAATATCTATTAGTGAATTCTCAAAATCAACTCACATAACTTTGGGAGAAGTGGGTAGTGACTAGAGCATCTTTTTCATTCTCTATGAACATTCCAAATATATGTTCCCATAAAATATTCACATAATTTGAGTATTTCATCTCCTTCAATAAGGTAATTAAGTCGAAAACATTCTTATCACCACCTAATTTTATTTGGAGAGGTTTGTGAAACTGGTCTTGTACAACATAGAGATAATCTAGTAGATGATAATGGCTAAAAATGACATAGAATTACCATAAAACACATAGAATGGACATATTTAGAACCTGAGTATACTATTTTTTACAATGGATAGTTTTTAAACCTTGTGGTGTGTGACAAACATGTGAACACATTATATTTTTCGAAATTAGATGTGTTCTACTCACCTCAATTATAAAAACTATACACCCTTTTATCCTCTCCATTTAAAATTTTAAAAACAAATTTTTTTATCAAATAACTAACCAATAACTTCTTTAATTTCCTCATATCATCCTTTATTCCTTATTTTGGTCATAATTCTAACATAAGATTCCTTTTAGTGGAGAAAAATGTAGTTGTCAGAAGAAGAGGAGATGCCCCTAACTGATCATTTTATATTATTTATTGTTAAAACTCTTTAATGTATTTAAAAACACTGATGATTTAAAAAATAATTATATTACATATAATGATATATTATTATGTTAATGGAATACTCTAAATAATTATCCTCTTCCATCAAATGTATTATGTAATGTTCATTCATATGTCGGAGCACTACTATCTCAGGAACTGATGTGGTTGGTTTTCCATCACCACCACTCACATATAAATATAATGATATATTTATTGTTTATATGTGATATTAATGATATTATTATGATTATTTAGTATTTATTTCACTTTTAAATTCTTAATTTATATTTTTTTGTAATACTTTATGTCGCTTGTGTGCACTATATACTATCAGCATGCGATGTGATGTGGTTCATTCACGCTTTACATGCATGGTAATAAAACATAAATGAATATAAATGTGTGATCTATATTACATATAATTTATACTATATTGGTATTATATTGTTTTAGTAATTTCAATATTTATAATGGTAAAATAGAAACATCTTTCACGTGTATATACCACATGTCATCTCCATGAATGATGTATTTAATTTACTATTTATAACATTTAGAGATCATAATAAATACAATTATAATAAATATAGATTATATTTATATCATTGATATCATTATATAGATTATTTAATAATGAATAATATAGAAGGAACAAACCTAACAAATCAAAACATACATGAAAAACAAAGCATCATTGAACGCAAATGTCTATTTAACACAAAATTGATAGTAAATGGGTAATTAAACGTCATAAGTGCATAACATATTGTATGAAATATATATATATATTTATTTACTTATGATTATTTAACAGATTGATATTAAAATTTTCTTTACTATATTTGAGTTTATAACATGTATGGATGAATTTATATCTTATAGTAATACATTTTGGCCTATGTTTTATTTTTATGAGACAAATGGAATATTCAAATTTTGTTTATTTTTTATTGTTTTCATAATTCACTTGAATTTAATTTAAAATTATTATCCTTAATTTTTTGTGATTTACATATCTATTTAATGAGATTTGTGATTCAAATGTTTCCAAAGTGGTAAGGAATTTTTTGGCTCAATTTTTTTTCTTTGAGACATATTTAATTTTATGCAGCTATATAATTTTATGTGGTGAATATATAGACATTTGAAATTTAATATCATGACTTTATTTATTTTCATTATATTACATGTTGAATTTATTTTTATTCTCTCAAGAGTTTTATGATTCAATGCTACTAATATGGTAAATGTTTTATAACAAAATCTCATAATTTATCAGGATTGTATAAATTTATGATTTCGATGAGGAAATAATATGATGCATACCAAATAGAACTCATTAATATTATTCTTATGTTGTTATTTAATGAGAATAATTGTTTTTCTTTTATATTTATCATTTTATAGACTGCTTATTCAAAAATATTTTTCATTGAAAAACATCGACCTTATTTTACTCTTTAGTTGAACTCATTTTTTATTCAATGTTCTTGTCTTATAAAAATAATTTAAATTTTTTTAACATGAACCAATATATTTATAAAATACTTATTTTACCACTTTAATTTTAAATTTTTTTCAGTAAAAAATTCAGGAAATTTTCAAAAAATGTGTGCTTTTTATTGAATAAAAATGTGAATTTAATCTTTGTTTTAACATGTAAGACATTAAAATAATATCTCAACATAATGAACAAGTACTATTTTAATGATTCAAGAATTTTTTTCTATTTTATTTTTGAATAAAATTTTTCTGAAATGGATTTATTTTTTTATGTGCTTTCAAATTGAAATTGCCACTTTCCTCAGTAAGCATTACTAATTATATTTCAAAAAACACTCATCTAAGAGGATATATCATGATGTAACCTACGATTAATAGTAGATATGATCCACAAAAACCGTTTTTATTATTTATTTGAATGTATTTTTTAAGATTAATAGATGATAATGAAAAATATTTCTCTTCGATGGGTTATACCATGATAAAATGTTTATGAAATTCACATATATTTTTTGTGTATTATCATATAATGAAAAGTTGAAGTGATGGTGAAATATATTTATTTTTCATAGGTTATTATATTATTAATTGTTTATAAAACCTATATAAATATAGGGGTTATGATATGATGGATTTTTAATAAAACCAAATTATTTCATGGGGTCTAATTTAATGAACGGTTAATGATCTTGAGGAAATAATATGTATACGTTTCATTATGTTGTGGAGATTATGTTATAACAAAGGTTATTGGTTATATTTTAAGAAAATATTATTATGAATTATATCTCCCACCAATGTATGAGGTGAATATTTATATTTTATGATATTGAATGTAGTATAATAGATAGTGAACCCAATTCAATCATGGAATTTTTATGATATGATGATCTTGGAATTAAACCGTGACTATTATGTTTCATTGGATAGTGAAACCATTCATCCTTGATAGACATTGTAGTTATTCTTTAATACAATGGAAATTATTTTCAATTCTTATATGTATTCTATAATTCCATTTATTATGTTAATGTTATTTTATTAGGGATTGTGTTTATAGAAACCTTTATGATTCATGTCTAATAAACTACCAATATTTATTCCATTACTCACGATTTTTATCATTGATATACATAGTCTAGTTTCCATATTCTACTCTCACATTCTATTAATCTTTTTACCTTATTATGTTTACATATTTTTATATTTTTTAACCTTAATAGGTATCCAATCTCACCCTATATTATGTTTTGTTTCCTTATGTTATGAAAAAGTTATTATTTATGGTATTTATATAAAGATTACTAAATGGGATGATTTTTTGTGAAAAAATTTGAATATATTTCATTAAAAAATAAGATTTTGTACCTAGTATCTAAATGAATTAAACCGTTACAATAATTATCTGTATGTTTGTCTAATGTAATAATTATTTATCATAAAATATGTAATATCTACATCTTAAAATCCTTGGCATCAACACCACATATATTCCTGAATATATTAATATTTTTCAAATAGTTTTTGAGGAAGGCATACAAGTCATATTCCATATGTATTATAACAAACCAGAATACCATTTCTTTTTATGTTATCATACTCTCATGTATAGATGATTATATAAATCCTTAATTTTCATGCATATATATCACATCTTAATTGATTTGTTCTCATCATGTAGAAAAATGATATATTTTAAAATCATAATCATCTTGTTCATTAAAAAACCTAAACACATAAAAAAACATGGTCATAATATATCTACATCATCTGCCAAAAATTTATTAATAACATGAAATGATTTTATAAATATCATAATAAATACATTACTTTATAACATTGGGAAATATAAATATCTGAAGGGTAGATATTATATTATATATAAGGGTAAAAAATGGATATAACAATGATAACATAAATATGACATTAGAATAATGGCATGATAATATGACCATAACATTTGAAAAAAATTCTCTATATGTAATTGATCATGATATAATTTCATGACCTAATTATTGGTTTTTATTCAGACATAAATCATAAAAGAATAAATTAACATAAGTAATGAGTTTATAACATAGCCATAAGACATAGATTTTTATATAAAAATAAGCATATAAAATAATTTCCATAGTGGTTACGGAAAATTTAAATGGATATCTTAGTAGAATTGGTTACCTCCCAAAATCATTATAGTAGTCATGGTTCAGTCTGAAGACTCTCATAGTGAATATAGTCCTTTACAAAATTGTGTTCAATCAATATTATATTCTTAGTTATCACATGAGAGATTAATCATTACCCAAAAAAATTTAGGGACATTTAATTAAGTCCGTATACAAAAATTAATGATAATAATATATATTTATTCCACGATATCATATAAAATTAATAATATCATAACCTATGAAAAATAAAAATGTTCCATAAACATTTCATCACACCATAAATATAGGAAAGGAATTGAAATAAACATCATCACCTCTATTCCGCATGACCTATCCCATTGAAAAATAAATGGTTTTTGTAATCATAATTTCATTAATATAATAATACATAAAAAGATCGAATAATAATGTTATCACTGGATCATAATACTAGAAATGGTTAATAAAATAAAAGGATATTTTCTTAAATGTAAAATTATTTTAAAACATTACATGGATAGTTTCTTGTGGAAGAAATCATTTTCATAATTTAAATAAATTACTTTCAATATAAATTTTTTTATAAATATTACATAAAACATATTATTTCAAGATAAACATAAATATAATAATTTAATTTTTAATTTATTGAGCATCCATTATGTCATGAAATTTTATTCATGACCTATATGTTAAAAAATAGATTTTTCAAAATATTTTATGAAATTCATAAGTATTTGGTTAAAAAATTATAAAAATATTAATTATAACCATTATTTAAAAAGTAATACATTGGTAAAAATGTCCGTAAAATATCATCGGTGAATATTAAAAATGTTCCTTAATCATTTATTAAAATTATGGACATATAAGATAATGTAATTTAGAAATAAGGGAGAAATAATGTTTGTTTTATATAAAAATATTTTTCTAATCTATTAAGTTTATTAAGGAAGATAAATTAAAGTAATATATTTAATTTCCTAAAATATATAGAGTATTAGAAAATTAATAGGGCACTTTAGAGATTGAACATAATATTTAATCATCCTAAATAATAATATACTATTCTAATAAACAATGATATTTTAATGTAAAACCCTTTACATTGATAACATCAAAATCATAATACCTATAAAATACAAAGATTATATGTCAATATAAATACCTATAATTTTTATAATAATCAACATAAAATTATTTAATTTTTATTATAAACACCATATAAATGAAACAAGTTGTAAATATGAAATGTGTCTCATATAAATAAAAGTGAGATGAAAATCCCTTACCCTAGGTGTAACATCCTGCGTACGTGTTTAAAAATACTATATAATAAAAATATTTTATTATAAAACTAAAATAAATAAAATATAAAATATATCATACCATATATTATTTATGCATACCCATCCATTTCCCTTTTATTAACAATTCTTCATTAAAATCATGGTTTGAGGTGATAACTGCTTCATTTTTCAGGTATATTTTTGTTTAGTAGTTTTGGTAAAACTTATTTAATATATATTAAATCATATAAAGAATGTTAAAAATGATATAAATATAATATATAATTATAATATTCTTATTTTTAGTCATCCATAAAACATGACATAAAAAAATTAATTACATTGTTCATAGAGATATTAGGTCATACATACACATTATCACTAATTCAATTTTTTGAACGATTGAATGAAATAAAGATAAATATTTATTAAACAATAAATAATAATTTTTATATCATATATATCATATAGATACCTAAAATATTTCCATATTATAATCCACTTCATGATAGAATGAAAAAAAATCACGTTGATTCGTAGAGGCGATAATCGACACATATTAATGAGTGATGCTTTTATTTTTTAATGTATTTAATGATATGAAGGTAGATGTGATATTATAATTAAATAAAAATAATTTATTCCAAAATATTCTATATATATAAATTAAATTACTCATTATATCCATCCATGAGAGGGGTTAATGGAAATAATAAATAGATCAGTTCATGAAGAAGTATCCCACTGTACATAAGATCGACACTTTTTTTTTATCATTTTATAGAATATAAGATGGATATAGGTAATAAATTAACAATAAAAAATATCAGAATAAAAACTATATATGTTTTTTATGTCATTATTGGTGAATAATTATATATGTAGGAGGAAGAATAAATAAAACGATAACACTTAGTGAAGAATGATACATCTTCTTCAAACAACCTATTCATGTTTATACCGAAATCCTTCCTCAGATGATTCTAATATCTATAACTGGAATCTAGGTCATGGGTATTTATTTATGTAAATTATTATGGTAGTTAGACGATGAAATAAAGGGATCATTAGGAGTGGAGTGTAGAAGATACAGGGTGTTTCTTTATAATAGAGATGAGAGGAACACTCGTAATTTTCAAATGTTTTTAAATAATTACATGTCAAATTCTTATAAAACAGGACTTTAAATGGATCATTTTAAAACATTACATGATATAACATAGAAATATTGCTTTCAAAATATTTTACATAAGTTTTTATGACATTATAACATATAATAATTTAGTTTAAACCTCAGTAAATCTTTTTTTTCCAAACTAGTGGTAACTGATTTTTACACATTTCACTATTCATTATGATAAAAAATGTAGCTAAAAATGTAATATTTTATCAATTATTCTAATTATAAATACATATTACATTTACTCTAATTCCATTCACATATTGTTTTAAAATTAATTTAATATTAAACCAATTAACATGATGAAGAATCTGTTTTTGAAAGAATCTTTTTTTCATATGTATAAGATGATTTTCAATCATAAATAGACTTATTTATTTTTAATTACCTTAATTTGATTATTAATAATATAATTTTACAAATTTAACTTTTCAAAACATTTTAATACAGATTTTATCTAATAAAATCATTAAATAGAATGACTATTTCTAATAAAATTTATCATTTTTCACAATTCATTGATATCTCTTATATTATCAGGAGGGCACGGTCAAAGGAGGAAAACAAGGGGATTCATGTGAATCATACATGGTGAGAAGGTAATATGGTGGCGGATTACATGGAATCGATGGAAGAGGGAACTCAATGTACTAATGTGTAGTTTTTTTTTGAACTTTCATCTTTTTAAAGATGAGGGGATTAACGTAATTAAGGGAGACCTACTTGGAATCCACTGCTTTAAGACCCCCTAACTTGTTCGTTTTGTTTGGCCTTTCCCATTACATCTTTTTTGGGATTCATAATAAAAATTCACTATTGGTGGTGGTACAATTCATTGAAAATTAATCTTTTTCTAAAATTCTAAAACTTTCACTCTTATTTTTTAAATGTTGTTTTAAATAATTATTATAATTTTCTAAAATAAATTTTGTATAATTTTTTGAAATTATGTTTAAAATAAGTGAGAAAAACACGATGAAATCACTTATTAAAAATAATATAATTTACAAGAAAAAATCTATTTGTATTCTTATCACATGCTTAGAAAAAATATTAGATGAATCATTAAAATTTATATAGAATAAATAATATTTAAATTTTTGGATAATAATTCAACAATAGTGACAAATTTATGTTATCAATATAAAATCACATCGTAAAAATAAGAGAAAACATTTCTAAAAAATATTTATATTGCTTTAAAATATATTTTATTTTCATTTCTAATAAATTTGGAGCTAATAAATTTATTTTATACTTGTTTAAAACAATAATTGTTCATAATGACATTTTGCCTATTCATATACATGAATACAATTGGTTGTTGATGGTTATCACAAATAATAATTATATATTAATTGAATATCACTATTCTTTTAAACATGATGTTTCATGTAACACGAGCTATATAATAAATGAAAATTATTTTATTTTCATTCATAAAATATTACGGTGTAGCTTTGTATCATGATTAAATAAATTCAACTTCAAAATTAAATTACCCTATTAAAAATAAATAAGGATTATTTTTCCTCAACATATCCTTAGGTTCCCCTTTGGCTTCCTCAAATTGGTGGTTGGGCAAGAAAAATTTGGAAAAGTGAGTAGACTTATTTTGTTGAATTTTATTTCTATGATCTAGAATATCCATTTATCTTCCTTACAATACATATAATACACTAGTTTTATAGCCTTTAATTTTAGTACATGTTAAATATCAGGTATATACTTCTTTAGGAAAGTTACATGGTACAGATAATTAACTAAAGAGAGGACCGGTGGAAGTGCCAGGCGATAATCTACAATACCTACTCAATCAAGATTATAGAAGTTCAATATATTCCTCATTTGTAGATTTTATTTTTTTCAAAATCGCATAAGGTTACATCTATTAGGTAAAATACAATGATAAGGTGGTGAATTAGGGAATGAAAAATTAAAACAACTTCCACCTTTGATATTTCTTCATGGTTAAACAAAACTCACCTCATTATCCGTCCCATATCAATGTATGAACAAAAATAATGTCCTGAACGTGACATAGAACTTTTAATTGGTTCACTCTCACTAGGCTATTCCTATGAGAATACAATGACAATGTGCCGATGTAGCAAATCATCTAAAATAAAACTCATGTTTTAAATGATTATAGGGGACTCACTATCCCTCATGGTTTACAACCAATCAAAAAATGAATGATCACTACTCTCCCCACTAAAGGGTTCTCATTTGTTTATTAGAAAAACCTATCAACATTTATTTACTTCCAGGTCCCTTAATTATCTCAAATTAATTCATCCACCACAATATTTTGATTCATTTTTTATGTAACAATTTCATCAATTAATGAATACAACATTACTATCGATTTACTAGAAAAATTATAACATTTGGAAAACCCTTGGTTTACTTGCGATATAATTTAAGAAAGATGTGCATGTGTTACCTTTTTCACAAAAAAACTTTTAAATTACTCCAAAACTGCTTGACACACCCTCCATTTACTAACACCTTTTGCGACCCATGCCATTTTATGTCGAACTCACAATTGGTTTGCAACTACCATCTGGTGCCCAACTTCTGAATAACTCACTACTTGCACAACCTCACCACTTACCTCACAAAAGATCAAATTTTATATAGTTGGTGAGATTATAGGGATTGGGGGGTGTATCTATCTATTTATAGTCATTATTTAAACCCATGGTGTAAGGCATACAAATTTCCCTTGACTGTACAAGTCCATTCACTCTTTCATCTATCACAATAGTCATTATGCACGCCGCCACAAAACATGAAGTATGTTCTTTATTCTATAATATTTTAATTCATTGATCTTGAAAAAATATATAGTGAAACATTCCAAGGATCCCTGAAATTGACACAGAACTCCCTTTTCCCAAAAACACGTTTCTCCATTATCTAATTTCCGAACCCAAAAAATTGGAATGTCCTAGATCATTGTGAAACCTTGTATATGTTTTTTTGTACCACCTATGTATCATCCTTTCCATTATCCTTAATAATATTCAACATAGATTGTAAAAAATATCTTTATAATTCCACAACATAACATGGAAACCCCCTTTGTCAAAAATCATAACAAACCCAAAAATCGTTCAATGTTTCAAAGATAGATTTTTTCCCAACTCATAACATACTTCCATGTTGAAATTTATAGAAACATCTTGTCACCCATTTTGAACTGTAGATATTACTGAGGAATGTCAGCATAAATTTCTATTGAATTATTGATGCCCGTATATGCTTTTCAATGGATTTATCCTTGTCTAAAAATTTTTCACCCAACTCAGGTCCCAATGGAATAAATTCTCCAAATTAATTCATTCATGTTTGGGTTTCAGAAATTTTTCCGTTTTGGGATTCATAAAGAGCAATATTAAATGCTGATTGATATAAATTATTATAAGAAAATTCAACTAGATTAGGGTATTGATACCAAAAACCATAAAATTAAAGAGAGAAATATATTAAAAAATCCTCTAGGGTATGAATGATTCTATTAAACAAAAAATATATATAAAGATGATTAGTTGTGGAAATACCTATCTTTGTATCCTAATCATATTGAATGATTCGTAAAAACATAGAATTATACCATAGAACATAATGGGATACTATAGATTATTTGACTATAGGAAATATAAAATCTTCTTTTATGTATATCCTGGAAATGTAACCCATAGAGAAATTTTCACTAAAGGAAATTAATTGTGATGACTTTTTATGATGATTGACTACAACCTGTATTTTATTATGACACTTATAAATTTTAGGGAATATGAAATGGAAAATTGTGGTTTTTACCATTTCCATTTTCATATGGGTGATGGTTGTAACATCCCCTTAGACTGATATCTATTCTTTAACATTCTAATACACAAGGAACCAACAAACATAATATCTCTCTTTAGGATATCCCAATAAAAATACATTTGTAGATCAACATTCATCATCTTACATATAGGGAGAATATGGAATGTAGAACTATTATCATTATCCAACAAATACTCATTCTAATATTGTATGTATAGGAAAAATACATGGGTCATGAAAAGTATCATTCTGTGAAAAAAAGGTTTAATTTAAGGGAATTTCTCAAATTCATTATCATATCAATGACTCACTTATTCTATTAATTATTCATCAGATATATTGATGGGTGAAACGTAATTTGAGAAAGATTATATTTCCCATATTTTGATAGGATTTTTTATTTGAAAATTGAAAATATTGAAATATCGGATCAATTGTTATACTTGTTTATACAAAATATCATGATACATCAGACTCAGAGCATAATTAACCTTGTTTTCATTACCCAACTTGTAATTTATTGAGATGTCAAAATAATTAATCAGATCAAAACATAAAATACTGTTAATATTCAACTCTTTCTATATACAAATGTAGATTAATAATTTATTATTATTATATAAATCACCTCTTTCTCTATATATATTACAAAAACCCTGACTCTATTAACCCAAAATAATTTTCTACATTATTACATTTAAAAACTTACATGGGGTCAAATACCAAAGGAATGAACATTTTTACATTATTGGATTGAATGATACATATTTGATACCAATTTTACATTTGGGATAAAAATATAAAACATAATAATGGTTCACAATTAGTATACTTGAACTCATTCAATGAAATATTCAACATGTTATATGGAATGGAAAAAAATAATTGTGTTTCAAATTCATAGTATGGGTTACGTACATGAGAATCTATCATGAATCAATAAAAAATAATCAATGAATTTTTTAAATAATTCAATACAAATTAAATTTAATTAAAAACATGACTAACAAAATTGGATATGGCCTAATGATAACGAAAATTTTAAAATCTAAAAATCATTCCATCTATTTAATAAAATCAAAACCTAATTTACCCTTTTTTAATAACACTTTAATAATATCCTGATTAATAATATCTATCATTGAAATAAATGAAATTACTAGACTTGTATTTCGTGATCTTTTATATTATGATATCTATACTGTAATGATACTCCACATAATAGTTCCAAACATTGTGTAAACCCATTTTAATTTTCTCAACTAAATTGTCCCATTAGACCAATTGATGCATCAAGGGGATATATAATTTTGTTCCCACCTATCATTTTAGGATCAGTCAATTAATTATATATTAAATTTCTCACCTAATTCATTAAAAATATACCTTATAAATAAATATCAATTATGAGTAATGAATAATGTTTTATCAATGTTTTATCAGTTAATCGAATAACATATAATGTAAACATTGTATATCCAAATTATATATATTTTAAGAAATAATCATTTTCAAGATACAAGGAAAGCAGATTTATAAGAAAAATTAATTTTCCAATGATAAATTATCACAAGAAATGGATTTCTTCAAGAGATAGCTGAGAATCATAAAATTAATTAATAAGTGATATATTAAAAATGGTTCATCATGAATATATATGTTTTTATGAAAATAATGTATGTTAGAAGAATAAAGAAAATGAACGTGAGAAATTAAAATAAAATTTTATAAAATATTTTCCATTAAATGTAATTAAAAATTTACTAGATGAATTTAAATTTTGTAAATCAGTTTTTGTAATGGGGAACTCTATAATCACCATATATAATAAAAATACATTACATTTATATTATTTTCAAAAAAAAATTGCAAATTTATAAAATAATTCATTATAAATAATTTTAAAATTTAAATTATAATTTTAGATTTCATTAATAAGTAATTAAATGAAAAAATATTTCTTTTTTAAAACAGTTTTTAAAAACTTATTCATGGAGGAAAAATATATCCCCTTTAAAGTCAATGTTATCAGATTTTCCATTCAAAATGTTATTTTCTTTAGTTAAATACCAATTAGAGGAAAAATTTGGAAGTAAATTTATAATTTTCTTAAATTTCCAATGCATAAGATAATTATTTTTTATTATTAAGGATAAAATATGATTTTCCTTTAATGAATGTAAAATCAATCCTAATAATAATTAGATTATAAAACAGTTTCATACCAATTTGAAATTTTTTTATTATTACACCTTGAATGGATGAATGTAAATTGAAACATGAACCGGAAAAAAATATTTATTCAGTTTAAATACAACATAGGGATAGTATGTACACCGTAGAATGTTTTGTATTAACATATTAATAGATATATCTCAATTGAATGGAAATTAAGACAAAATTCCTTA
The DNA here is from genome assembly GCA_963277665.1 of Viscum album. Classification (NCBI taxonomy): domain Eukaryota; kingdom Viridiplantae; phylum Streptophyta; class Magnoliopsida; order Santalales; family Viscaceae; genus Viscum; species Viscum album. The sequence goes on along the minus strand of OY728136.1, from coordinate 795,919,924 downwards.
CATATGGATTTTCTTTCACTGATCAAAACTTAAAATCATCTATAATTTTTTTAAGAATGTTATAAATTTATCATAGAACAATATTAATATTTATAATATCATATTTGATCATTTTTATAATCTTATCAATCATTATTAAATTTTATTTTATTTTAACACTAGTTTCGGGTGTTAATTTCATTATTTTCACGTGTATGTTTTATGAGGGTATTTATAGTTATTGTATAGGTGATATAGATTAATCATTTGTAGAATTAAATTAATTATATGAATATTATTTTTTTTCGTATATTCCTTTTTATAACAATTCATGGATTTCGTATATAGAAAATGAATTGCATCACTTCATGGAGATATTTCATCGTATATACACTAGGGCAATGATATTATTCCATTAATGGTTTAACAAGTAATGAGTTGGAATACGTATAAATTATATAGATTTAATATAATATAATATCTATCATATATTGTAATAATTTCAATTATTATGACTATTCCTACGATTCAATGACAAAAAAAATTAAAACGGTTCATAAGGTGGTAGTCCACTATACACGTGATTGGTGGATTTGTTTCCCATTCGATTGAGAATAAATTGAATAAAAATTATTTCATTATCATGATATAATATAATTATTTATAATAAAATATAATTTTTAGTTTTAATATATATGGTATGGATAAATTAGATGAAATAAAATGATAGGGCTTTATTAAGATGATTACATTCTCTTAGAGAAACCTATATTGGATCTCTTTTACGGACGATAGGGTGGATATTTTGGGAGTACCAAATTCAATAGAATTTACATAAGAGTTTTTTGGAGATATTTTTATAGGTATTTTTCATGATATATGGTTTATGTGGCATGAAAATGTGAGTTAAATGTGTTTCCCTTTATAAGTGGGGGTGGGGGACCATTAATATAATTACATGGAAATGTCCCTAAAAAACAAAATAATAAATCCATTACAAATATAAGAACCTAAAAATTTTCCCATATTCAATTTTGGGATATTTCATGTTTCAAATATGTCCATAAAATAGTATTTTGTTTTATTTAATAGGAAAACATACCCATATCTTTATGTTTAACTTTCCTAGTAAACCCATTTAAAACATTAACATGGGTAATTATTTTTTACTATTTATATAATAATTTTGACATAAAATAATAAATAAATTACTAAATAATAATGATTATTTTTATTTAAAATATATAATCCATTTTATTGAATTAAAACCATTGAATTTGATAATTTTTATTTATAAATAAACCCGCAAAACATGTTGGAAAAACAATTTTTCATGAATTCCATTTTCAAGAATAAGATGATCTCATATTAACTATATGACTAGAAATAATAATTAGATGGATTTAAATTAAAATAGTTAAATATATTATATATTCTATTCATGTACATTATTTATAATTTAAGATTAATTTAGTAAGTAAAATGTGTAAATAAAGTTTTAAACAAAACATTTTTCTAGAAAATAAACAGTTTCCGAAAAAATAATCCATTAGATGAATAAATGTTCTTCAGTTTATTTATATATAATTTATATTTAATTAATTATTAATCATAAATATTATAACACATTATTATAAATATATTTTTTATGGTTAAATATTACAATTTCAAATATCAATAATATCTTATTTATAAGGAAAAAATTCAAGAAATCATTTCAGTGTTATTTTTAACAAATATATTAAAAATCAATATTTATTCAATAAAAGTACAATTTATATTCCAAGAAATTCAAAATTATTTATTTTTTTTATTTTTATTAATATTTAGTGTTTACATAATATAATTTTTCCTCAGGAGTTAAATTCTTCCATCTTATAAAAAATTTCTCGGTGAAATTTCCATTGATATAGAATTTAAAAAAATAGGGGTTATTCCTCATAAAATCCTCTAGTTACTATGTTTTTTCATCAAATTTTTATGTCATATATTTCTTTTAAAATGATATATGTTACATGTAATTTACATTGTTGAGGCTTGATGTAATTTTCTATTAGTAATCTTAAAATCTAATCCTTTCCAAAATTTCAAATGTTATGTTGTACTCGAAGATCAGTTATAAATTCTTATTAAATGTTATTAACCCCATCTATAGAGATAACTTCACGAAAACACAGTCACCCAATTCAAATTCCAAATAATTCCTTTGATTGTAGGTATATCTCTTTTCCCTTCTTTGTGATATATTAAAATTATCTTTAATTTTCTTTACCACTATCTTTGTCTCTTAATCAAGTTCTAGGTATACACGTTTCATTTCACCAACATCATCCAAATAGGATAGAGTATGAAATTTTTTTCTAAATACTGATTAATATGATACCATTTTTATAGTTGAATGGAATCTATATTTATAATAAAACTATTAAAAGGTAAATATTGATCCTACATAACATGAATTTCTTTCGACAATGACCTCAACATGCCTTCAAATTTTTGAATAATACTTTTAGATTTTCCATTAGATTGGTGATGGTAGGAGGTGATCAAATAAAGCTTGGTATCAAGATCATTATAATGACTCATCATTACTTTTAATGTAAAATAGATACCATGGTCAAAAACATTGATATAGGTGTTCCATGAAGTCTCACAACATAATTAATATAGAGACAAGTGAGGTGATTAATATATTAATATTCTCTTATAGTGATGGAGTGTGAATATTTTATTAAGTTATCAACAATAAAAAATATTGTATTATTCATTTTAGGAGTATTTGGTTGTCCTATGAATATTCCCCTAGTAAATTTTTTCCATTTTTTTGTAGGAATAGGAAGACATTCCATAAGTCATCTATGATTCTATCTCTCATGTATTACATAAAAAAAATCTCGACCCTTAATCATTAATTTCAATCTTCATGTTATCCCACTAAAATATTCCAAACAATACTTAGACATCTTGATGTTTCTACACTTTATTGAAAAACAAGGGAAATGAGCACCATCAGATAATAACCTATTTAGATGAGTTATAGATGGAAAACATAATCCATTCCCAATTTTCAAAATTCCATCTTTATAAATTATGTTTTATAATTTACTATCACTCATAATATTAATTTTATTTTTGAAATTCACATCATCATATTGATAAATGTTTTATCTTTTCTGAAAAAGACAAATTTTTAATCATTAAAAAAATTGGTGGTGTACTTATTCAGGAGGGATATGTGGGCGATTACATGTAATTTAGTCTTGTTATGAGGATGAAATTGTCTACATTTTGTAGTTGTATTGTAATAAAGGATCTCATAGAGGCCAAAAGATATCGGAATCAGATTCCATTTATTACCAAACATTATGATTTTATTCCAATTATATATTTTGAGAAACACTATATCACCAACATTGAACTCTAGGTCCAATATATAGTTATCTACATAACTTTATTATCATCTATTCAATTATTTGATGTGATATTGAATAATATTAAACTTTTTTTACCATTTCATCAACCATCTATGGTCCTAGGAACTTTCTTTCACCTTCTTTATCCCACCACACTAGTGTTCAACATATTTGAACATATAGTTGTTTGGTTAATAAATTATGTATTTAAGATTAGAAATTATAGTTGAAATAGAGATAGAATAAGAGAAGATGTTGGTCCTAGACTCCATTGATGTTCATAGATAAATATCCCAACATATCATCAAGTATCTAGATATTATAATATAACTACCTAGTATTTTACAGATGATATTTCTAATTGAATTTAAAAGCAAATATCAGTGACTGATGAAAATTCTTGAGGAACATTTTGGTGAGCGAATGATTATGATGAGACACAATTGATAGAGGTTTTACATTCATAGTCACCACTTCTATAATATATATCTTTTAAATGTGGTTGATTGAGGACTCTTATCAATTGGAAATTATGTGAGAATTGTTTATAAGGAGATAAACAATAACACATATAAAATTGTTCAATTTTTGATGTCATTATATGATCCAAGATAAAATATATATTGTTTTATAAATTTCTATATCGGAATAAGCAACACTTTTACCATCGATTTTAAAATTAGCATTATAATATTACCTTTTTTAAAGTCTAATAAATTTTAATAAAATTATGTAAATTTATTTTTCAAAATTTCCCACAAAAAATGCACCTCGGTAACACTATATACCATTATAAATTATTGATTGGTGGAAAATTATGAGTTAGAAACATAATAAGTTTCATACTTCTTTGACTCTATTATAAAGTGTACAAGTAGTCATTTCCAAAATATCACCACTCCCACATCTGAAACCATGAACTTAGAGGTTTTTTTCTTTCTTTATTATATCCACATTATATTATATATCTACATCGTCATTTTGATATATCTTAATCTTACTATGGTAGGGATGGATGATGAGTCATTTGATAAAGGTAGGATGATGTTCTTTCTTTTGTGACTCCCATGGAAATCCTTTTAATATGTCATAACAGTAGATCATTTACAATCCATCTTATGAATATAGTAATATAATCATTTTTACATAGATCATTTTAAATTGTTTTTCTTCCCCAGAATGGCAGTTGAATGAAAAATTATAATCCTTGATTAAGTCTAAATATATTTATTTATCAATGATTATATACTTAAATTTGAGTATATATTTAAATTTTTTATGTTACATATATATAATTTACTTATTTACATAGATATAGCATCTATGAATCCTTAGAATGATTATTATTGAATCTAACTCTTCATCTTGTATTGGATTGTACTTCTCGTGGACCATTAACTATCATGTGGCATATGATATTGCTTTTTGATTTTTCATGATTTGACATCCAAAAATATTTTTGAAGCATTAATATAAATAAAAAAATCATTCACCACATGTATTTATTCTTAGTTCAAGTTTTTTGGTAGGAATCTTATTCATCTCCTTGAATATCTCTTTACATTCATTAGGCTAGGAAAATATTACTTTTTCCAAGTCATGTTGGTCAGAATATTTTCTAATCATGATATGCATTTAACAATTAACTTTTTATATCTATTTAATTTTAGGAAATTATTTTTATATATCATAGATTATTGTTTATAAAAATTTATAGACAAATTAGTCCTTCAAGGATATGCATATTAACATCTAAATGTGATAATGTTCAATAATAATTCCATTTTTTCCATCCAAATCTCACATTTAATTGAATTTTTTTATAAATTCCCCAACCTTAATAAATTTATCACAAGATTCAAATTCTACTCATGTTACTCCTTTATTTTAAAGTTTACAATAATATCGTTTATAAAAACTACCAAAAATTTAGATATTTAATATCCTAAAACTATTTTAAGGATTTCTATGTTGATTTCTATACCATTTGTGTTTCTAAATAAAATGTCAATGAACATATAGTGTTCGTAATTTTAATGAAAGGTGGGTTTAAGATTTTATTGTTTCATTAAATTTAAATTATGATATTTAAACCCAAGGTACACCTTATAGAAGTATTTAACCCACACAAATAATAAATTAAGAAATCAATACATAGAAGAAAATGACTATTTTGAATAATTTTCATGTTGATTTCATGATATTCAACACAAAGATGAATCAATCCATCATTCTTCATGATAATGAGAAATGATGCACCACATGGAGAAGAACTTGGAAATATAAAAATCATATCTAAATTTTCATATTATTTCTTCATTGTACCTTTCTGTTCATTGGGGACATTTATTTAGATTCTTATATATTATAAAAGACCAAATTATATGGTCAGTTAAGAAGTTGACCTCTCAACCATGAGGAATAACACAAAACTCATTAGGATGTACAATGATATAATCAAGTAAAATGGGAATTCAATAATGAGAATTCCACTATATTTATTTAATCAATTTAGAAATATAAGATTTATTATAAAGAAATAATATCAATTATTTTTGAGAATTTTTTATAGAAAATTAAACCTCATCATTACACATGTATATAACTATAGGATAATTTAATATTTGGAATGTGATTTACTTTTCATTTCAGTTGATGCGTGATATATACAATTATTGTGAGTCCATTTTTTATAACATCAAATTTTACAGAAGTAATTATTATATTGTCAACTAGTTGATTCTTCCACAACATAAAAATTATGAAGATTCATGTACCAAAGAAGAAATAATTTATTTATTTGTGGTATTCATGGATAATTTATCATCTATATTTTTGGGTTATGTATTAATAGATCTACCAATCATGAATGATTGGAAATAATGAGAGGAAACAAAGTCCAATAGTATATTTAAAATAACATATTGAATAGAAAATGTACATTTCACTACATATTTATCTTAAAAAACCTCGATAGAAGTGATTACATAGGATCTCCCTTTATATCATGTCATTGAAGGGTTTTATCATCTATTTTCATTGATAATGCATAGCTTTGTCAATTGATTTTCAAAATGTGTCGATTCCCTATTTTATGTACAATAGAGTAATCATTAATATATAAATTTTTTCTTCAATAATATTTATTGACATATTTCTAATGTCATTTACATGTGTTGGCTATATGACCATTTTTTTCACTTGAAGCACACCATGGTCTCCTTGAAAGAGATTATAGGATTTTTCTCCCCACAAATTAAATAGTTATTATGTTTTACCTTATTAGAATCATGTATATTAAATATTGATTCCTAATGTTTAATATCCATTAACATTTACTTATCTCAATTCCCCTATGAATCAGTTAATTCCAATTCCACATTGATAGATTATATGAAATTTTTTAATAACTGAAAATATTCCAAAATTATAAAAAAATAAATTTTATGCTTTAACTCACTAGGGAAATGTTTATTCATACTTTACAGGATCATGAAAAGTATATATGTATAATGTTAAAGTGTTCTGAAGTTTACATTACATGACTAAATATATTCATCTTCCTTTTCCTAATGTAAAAGAAAATCTCTCCGCGTTGATATGGATAGAGAAAGGGAAATACTTATTAATAATCCTTTAATTGAATTTATCTCACTCATCAAATTTTAGGTACTCCAATTTCTTTGAATTATTGATCAGTGTCCACCCGTGGTCAAAATCACCTTTAGAAAATAATCAAAAAATAAAATCTCCTGTTTTCCAGAGCATTGATGGATATATAATGTCTTTTTGATAGAGTTAATCCACACTTTATTGATTATTGGATGAAAAAATATAGTAAATGTTGGATTCATTTAACACATTAATGAATAATATTTATATTTCTCTCTAATAGTATTTTCCATATGATTCATGTTGTTATTCATAACATGGGTAAGTTGTTAAAGTACAACCATGAGATTTTTATATCCCATTCAAATCATTCTAGTCATTTCATTAAGGATTTCATCATATTTCCCATTACACATATCGTTAATATTATTCCTCCAAAATTTATCTATTTTAAAACATAAAATATAACTAGGGATGAGAATACATAGATAAATAAATTCTTTCTAGTCAAATAGTAAATATTTTTTAGGTCACTCATAAATGATCAAATAATATTTTATTATTTATATATAATATTTAATCATGTATATCCATGGATATCTTATAAATATTTTATCTATCCCCAATAAATTATTAAATAATATAAAATATTCTTAAATGCTACATAATGGTTTGTATTCATAAAATGTTGACAAAAAAATTTCATTATTTTTTTTATTTCGATGATCAAAGACATAAAAACTTATATTTCTAATGAAGATACATTATGTGAATTTTAGGATTATAATAAATGGAATAATTATCGTTATTCTATAAAAAATGAAAATTTATTATAAATAAATGATGTTATATAGTTTTTTGAAATATAATGTATTTTTTACATTTGTTATAGTATAATTGAAACACTCTTTTTGGCCAAAATTTGTAAGTAGAACATTTAGTTTGAGAACACAATGTTTGTAGTAAATATATAGAACATGAACCATATTCTACATTAAATGTATGGTTCATTAACCCTACTTTTTGAAGAAATAATATGATTAATGAAATAAATGTATGGTTCATCACACATACTTTTGTAATCTTCTATTTTTTTAAACCATTGTTTTGAATAATATATATATATATATTAAGTAACCCAATGTTTGACTTTGAAAATACATTGTTTTAAATTAATGATATTATTTATTCTTTTTTAAATGATTTCACTAGAAATGAATGTATATTTTAATATGTTTAATGTTTCATTCAAAGAATCATGTTCAACATATTAAACCATTTTTATTTCTAAGGGATGTTACTAATATTCTTGAACAATTTGAATTCAAATATTTGTATCTTATCATATAGTATTTATGGATTTTATGACATAAAGTAAATATATCTTCATAAAAAATAATGGGAGATTCGTATTCAAGAAAAAACAGATAGATACTAATTCTGAAGACAATAATGCATCATTTCTTTTAGAGCTACACTTTAGAAATATACATGTTTTAATAATTTATAATCATCCTATTAATAGTGTTATATTTAATTATTAGTCCTATTTCTATAGTTCTTCAATGAAATCATCATTTCTATGCTTTAGAGACATACATTTTTAATCACATACCTGGTGTTTTATATAAAACTGTTTAAAGGAAGACTCTAATATAGTAAAGATTTTTTTGGTTGATATATATATTTTAAAGATCATAATGATTTTTTAGTTTCTACTGATATTGTGTGTAGAATGATTTCCAAAATCTACATCATAAATTATTTTTTTAGAGTATTAGAAGATCATACTCAGTAATTAAGGATTTTCAAATTTTCACAGTAAGCTATAAAAGTTTTCATTCTTGAAAAAAACCAAAAACATTAGTAAAATAATTGTAAGTTTTCATATTACTTCACATTGTTGTATATATACATAAAAAATGGACTTACTAGTGAAAATTACCCTGATAATGGAGAGAGAATTGGCGGAGTGGACAAGGTAATTATATTCGTTAAACCACTATACAACATCATGTTATTTTCTTTATCTATTTTCACTTCTCAATCATCTTTAATAAAGAAATATATTATCACTTCATTTCAAGTGGAATGTTTATAGTTTTTTCATTTTTGATAATGGAACATGATAACCCCCCATTAATTATTCTTAATCACCATTTAAGGAAAAAATTTGGTATTACAGGTTTTTCCAAAAAAAATTAGAAATTATTAAATATTATATTATATTTATATTATACCATAAATATGTATAAAATACTAGGATGTAGTGATTATTTTCCATTTGAATATAAAAATACATATTTAAAGATTCAAATAAAGATAAATCTCAAATGAAAGATCTATGAGAATGTATATCAATGATATGTGTTCCTCATTTCATTAGAGATAAATCTGGATGCTAGAAAACATGTTTGATAATTTATTTGAATGTCCAAGAATAAGAGTTAACATAAAATTTTTCAAACCCAATGAAATCAAATATGACAATTTTTAAAAATGGAAGAATTATTAAGAGAAAGAATACCATATTAATTGATGGGAAAAAAATTCAATTTTCTATGGATTACGAACTAATAGATTTAATCAAGTTTCACTGTGTGCTATTGTATATGATTTGTGGTAGACAATTTTTTTATTTTGAAAAAACTGATTATATAAAAAACAAATAATGTAAATATCTGAAAAATTGAATTTTGATACATTTATAATGAATAAATATTAGAATAACACACATATGAACAATTGGCCAACAAATGCTATCAATATTATCGCTTCCTTGAGAACCCCAATTCACAAATCAGATTATGCAATAAAATCATTCTCGATTTTACCTTCTATGTGAAATGGTATATCATATGAAATATTAAAATATACACCATTTATTGATTTGAAAATGAATGATCTGATTGGAACATTAAGGATTCATGAAGTAAAGATACACATTAAAGGTGAAAATCATATTTATATTAAGAAAGAATATGATTCACTCAAAAATAATATGAATGAATATTTTAATTCTTGTAAATATGTTTCATGAAATTATCTATAAAATTGTTCTAATCATTAATTATAATATAACAGCATGTAAAGAAAAATTAAAAGATGAATAATGAAGTTATATGTTATGAATTATATTAAAAATGTAGAACAATATCTAAATATTTTATGATTAATGATCATAAGAAAGATAAATATAAAAGAAAAGGGAAGAATTCCATGAAGGATAATGTATGGTTTCTTATATCTTATGTGATAAATATATATAATATTTTGTAGCTGAGAATGAATGTCCATTAGTTAATCTAAGAATAATGGCTCAAGATTATGATGTATAATATCCACATATTGATAATTCTAATTTTGAAAAAAATTACTTATAATTAAATAAATATTTATTTATAATCATTTAAGATAAATTTTATTCATTAAAGAAATTTAATAATAATAATTGAAAATATTAGCATGTTTTTTCAGTTGATAGAAAGAGTTTTTCAATGAAAATTATAGATTCAAAATACAATTCTTCTAAAAGTTTTGGTGATTGACATAAACCGATATTAAATAACATTTGGTTGAAATAAATATTTTAAGAAAAAAATTTGGTATACTTATTAACGGATAAAAATATTTGAATCAAATTATTTATAAAAATTTTTATTTTCAAAGGTAAATATAGAATTAGAAATAATGGTTGAAACCCAAAATTATATTGGAATTATTTTGTTCGTGGTTTCAAATGAAAAACCATTTTTGATGTTAAATGTTTTTATTGTGGTATAATAAGATATTAGTCCACTGACTGTTATGTCATAATTTCTCATTTTATTGATTTTATGCATGTTTTTTATTCAATAGAATTATTTATCATTAATAATAGCGTATTTACTCAAAACAATAGGATTTGGTTACCTTGGACATTATTTGCTAACACTGTTGGACCCAGATGCATATGAGTGCTAAAATGAAATCGTATTTGATATAATTTAGTTATTAACTACTTGTATTACCTGTCATATAAAAAATATGCTTCTTTCAAATTATATAAATTTTTTTTGAATGATATTTTCTTAAAAATATAATTATTATTATAGGATATATTTAATTTCCATATTCATATTATATTTAAATTTATTAAATATTTTATATAGGGAATATAATATTGTTTATTTTTAATTCTTAGTTTTTAATTCATTTCATTATTTATAATTTTTTTATAATTTTTACTACATTCTAATCTATTTGGAGGAAAATTAGTTTCATTTATTTGGTTTTATTTGTATAATTTTAAATATAAATATAAATTCCTGGTTTTAAAGAAATATAATTTCAATAATCTCAAAAAAAAATTAAATACCCTTTGAATAGTTTAAATCAATGATTAATCTTTCAAATAAATAATGAGTAAATATACATAAAGATATAAAAAGGTTTAGATAATTTTATGAAGAGGTTGAAAAAGAACCTATCTCGAAAATAGGTTTTCAGACACTTCAAAGCACGTATCACAATTTTAATGATGTATCAATTTCTAAAGAATACATTAATGTGTTTAAATTATAGGTGATATGTCAAATGGTGACAGTTTAATGAGAAGTATCTACTAAGATATATTTTTATGAGCTAAATTATTTTTAGGTAAATTTTTCTCATCTTCATCATTGGAAGAACGATTTTCATATATATGAAGGAAAATATAATGAGTGGAAAGTGATATGGATACTATAAGTGAATGTGATCATATATTATATAATTTTGTATATCTATTTATCCTTTATGAAATAAATGATTCTTTTCCTCTATTATTTTTTATCATGGATAAAAAACATTTTTATAAATTATATATATATATATATATTAAATACTATTTTATTAATATATTTCACTATGTGTATGGAATTATTTTATGTCTATTGTTCATTAAATTATTTCTTATATTCTTATTTATTTCACATAAAGGGGGAATATAAGTTAGATGATAAATATTTAAAGAGTTATATAAATAAATGGTTTTTTTAAATAATAAATATGATAAATATATTATTGTAAAATATATAATATATAGTTTTTGAGAAATATATTTTAAAATAAATAGGTTATCTATATATAATATCTTTTGAGAACATATTTTTTATGAATGAAAATTATTTTCTTGATTTAATTTCATATTTTTTATTAATTTATACTAGTTTTATTTGTTTTATGGCCATAAAAAATTCAGATATTTTTGATAATGTATCGATTAAATTATTTTAATAATTTATTTTTATTTTTGATTCTTATAACACAAAAATTCATGATTTTAATGAATTTACTTTATGATCATTTCATGTTTATAAATATATGAAATTTTATGTTTATTATGAATGTATTTAATGTAATATCTCATGTCATTATAGAAAAATAATTTTCTATATCAATTTATATTCATTAATAAGATATTAAATTTACATTATATGGATCCCTTGTCTTCTTGTGATCTTGAAATGTAACGACAGGTTTCTCTGAAATCATAAATTGCACACAACTTTGAGTTATACCGAAAAACAATAAAAAAAATAATATATTTTAAATGGTTGTTAATTCTTTGATGTTTTATTTTCGAGAATTAACATAACTAACTAAAATATAATTTATTTTTTTAAATTTTTTAAAATTTATCAAATAAATTTTAGAGGCTTAAAATGTGAATAAATCCAATTTTAAGTGTAAATATCTCTAATATATTTTAAAAAGCTCATTTTACTACCTTTTGATGAATTTTTTTAAATATAGTTTTTTATATTTATATGTTATATTTGAAAAATTAAACTTCATATTTGATAGAGTAATATCAAAATGTACTTTTATTGAAATGTGTTTATTTTCTGATAAAATTCATATTTTATTGAATAATGAAAAATACGATATTTTTAATCAAAAATATCTTTTCATATATCATATTTTATAGTTAGATTATATTTTTAATCTGTTTTAATGTGTAATTTGAGTATATTTGTTTATCATTTAATCCAATTTTGGTTATTTTATGTATGTTTACAAAACATTTAAATATAAATGCACACCAATAGTTTGATGCTTTCTACCACTAAAAACATGTTTTCTCATTTTAACAATGAGAATTAAATTTAAATTTATTACTAAAACACATATGTTATGAATTTATAAAACTTTATTCCATATTTTTAATCCTAAGGTTTGAATTGTGTAAATAATTTCCTTTTATTTTTGTAAATTATGAACATTAACAATTGTAATTAAATATATTTACCATGGTTAATAGGTAAATCCATTAAATAATAGTAAAAAATAATATTATAATAAAATAAAACAACCCTAAAATGAGTTATAATCCTATTGTATGAGATATTCCCAACCATTAACCTCTTATTGTTTATTTTAGGAACACGTGGAGCAACCTCATTGTGATAATGACATGTTATAATAATTAATTTAAAGTATAGAGAAATATTCCCAAAACAAGCATCTTTTTATAAAATGATTTTAAGGTGTGTTTATATAATATATCTCTTAGACTATAAATAATCATTATAAATATAAAAATATTTCTTACATTATGGTATTTTAATTAAAAATTTTAGACAATAAAAAAATAAATTTATTTATGGTACAATGATGATCCATTGATTACCTTATTATGAATGATTAAAGTAAATTATATTATACATATTAAAATAACTGTAATTTGAATATTTTGATGACAGAGACGATTTTTATGGATAATTATGTCAATTAATCTTTGATATAATGTTGTTCTATCAAATTAATCATTTTTTTTACTTTAAGAAAAATCATTTACTAAATAGCGTCCAAATTTACAAAAACGTGTTTTTAAAAACACATGTTAGTTTCTTAAATTATATAATAGATAGAGAAATATTAGATTCTAAAAAAATGACATAGATATATTAAAAATTCCATTAATGATCAAATTTTGGTTCTATTAGAATTTTCTAGTAACCATATTAACCATATAATGTAAAAATACAAGAAGGCATAGTAACAGATTATTTATTTAACTAATTTTTGAAACCAAATGATAAAGATAAATTTGTGAACTAAACATTTCTAAAACCAATTTTTTGAGAAACATTCGACCCATAATCATATTTCCATAAAAGTATATTACTTTGTTAATATTATAATTTTAAAATCAATTTTTAATAAAGTAATATTCAAGACATTCCCAATGTGGCCCTCCTCCCTCTAATAAACAGCCACCACCTCTACCCACTTACTCACACCTCTCAAGCCCCTTTTCTCATCAAAAAACTGCTTACATAATCTTTCAAAATAGGTATCATCCTTTTATAATCCTTAAATTTTGTATAATATAACTCAAGGAAGTCTTATCACTCAAATCAAATGATTTACCCTGTTAATAGGTAATGTCTTCTCTCAAACTCAATTCATTTATTTTCTCTCTTCAGCCCCATAAACTCTCTCTATTAAATTTATTTATAAAAAAATTAGTACAATCAATATACTATTATGTTGTTATTATAAACGTTAAACCTACACATACACACTCCTATATTTAATGGATATAGAATGTATTGTATCTGTGTTCGGGAAATGACTACCTCATGAAAAGATGATTGTTCAATCTTCTCCTATGAAATATCATTGTGAAAAATTTGATGGAAATATATTTATATAAGATATTTATGATATTTATATTTTCTCTATTTTTCTATAATTTTTATTTATAATATAACATTATTCTTTCAATAACATGAAAATACTAAAATTTCATTAAAATATGTGTGCACTACCACCCCCTCGAAGTGTTATGACACATTCATTCTATACATGGAAGATATAAAGGATGGTTTTATTAAACCTATGAGGCATACATAAAATTAATAAAATACTGGTATTATAATATACAATAATATTATTTTATGATTATTATTTTAATATGAAGAAGAAATTAATGTTACATTCATGCGTACATACATTCTATCATCTCCTTGAATGGTGCATTTAATTTCATATATCAAAATATTAATAATATTATATATACATATTTACAGGGTATATATTTCCATTATATCATGGATAATATTCTATAGAGGATGTAATTTTGATTTCATGGAAAACTTACATCAAAAAAATTTCATTTTCCACTCATGTACTAAATATCAACCAAACATCTAATATGAACTAAAATAATTATATAATTTTTATAAAATAGTAATATGTAATTTAAAAAACAATCATAAACATAAAAAAACAGTCTCACAAAATTATCAATTATCTTATGTTTATTATTTAGGAACACAATGATTGTACCTGACGAGTCAGAGTCATGTTAAGGGATGTTGTCTGAATCTTCTTTCATTGAGGCATATTGTGATAATGTATATATCTTTCTTTTATACAGTGTATAATGAACACTTTGAATTTTAATTTCATTCAATGGGAATGTTTTTATTTCAATTAAACAGTATACTAAGTGCAAAAATATGATTTTTTGAGCATATTTAGTGAAAATGACTTCTCCAATGCCATAAATGTAATTTGATATTTGGCTTCCTCTATAAACCATAATGTTTTTTAAAAGGAATGGAAATCCCTTATTCAATTTTTTTATGTTTTAGAATTGAAATTTGTTTGTAAATAAAAAATATCTATTTCAACATAATTAAATGATCACTTGTGATTGAAAATATAATATTACGAGTGAAATGTTGATATTTGAAATATTTTCAGTGTTATGATTATATAATAGAACCTGAACATTTTACACGTGGTTACGTGATAAATTAATGACTGGTGGTTACGTGATAAATTAAATATGGGTGGTTCCATAATAATTCTTGGATAGGTGGTGATGTTATGACCACCAACACATTTGGTATGGATGTCAGTCATATGGATATTCCATTTGTAAGAATGATATGTGTGGAAGTTAGTCATATGGTTATTCCATTTATATGTGATTATGTCAAATGTTACATTTTATATGTCATGTGTGCTTTCTAAGTGATTCATGGTAATTATTTTGTTACAAAAGGGTAAGAAATGATCTTATATTCATTGAATACTATTTACTACATCATAAAAGTAAAAAAGCATTACTTTATGATAATGTATTCCTGGTTTACATATTTTCGCAAAGCTAACAGTTTTCCTTCGTTGTGAATCCCGTACTAATCTTTTTTATGTTCATCCATTGTTTTGAAATTTTTTTCATAGGACATAATGAAAAATAGAATCAATGATGGTATGATGGAAATGTCATAATGTTTAAACATGAAACTAACCACAATTATTTTTTTAATGAAAACAATTGATGGTGAGTTAAAGTTGTACTTGTAATATTTAAGTTGTTAGGTTTGTTTTAGGACACAATTATCTAAATATCTTAACATTAAAAGATCCTCTATATAAATTTAATTAATATTTTTTGACATATCATTTGATTATGAAATGTTTAAGTTTAGTTTATTATAATTGGTATCAGAGGATGGTTTAGATAACAATATGAGTTTGAATATTGTTAATAAGAAAATACATAAATTATTTTTACTTAGTCATCAAATACAAATGATATATAATTTTATTATTACCATGTTTTATCATCTAAGATAATTTTATTCAGAATGTTTTTTGGAAATTAAATAGGGTAGCTATTATGGGAATTCATACATAGGGAAATGAAATTCCAAATCAACATCATGAGATGGTCATATTTAGAACTGAAAAGTATTTTTGTTGTGATGGATCTATTGAAATAGGTGATATATGGTTGTGTTGTCCATGAATGAGATTAACCAAACCACCCATAATAGAATATATAGATCGTGTATCATTTTATGAGTAAGTGTCCCCCATCATCTAGAGGATCATCTAACCATATAAAAGTTGAAGGATGCATTAATTCTTTGGAGAAATTTTTTTATGTAATGGGGTTTTCAGAAAATCAAAAGGTAGGCCTTGCTATTTACCATTTTGAAGGTGAAGACGATCAGTGGTGGTCAATGAAAAAAATATATTAGTGGAAGATTGGATTATGACTCCATGGAATGGGATGAATTGAAAATTTCCATCCCTGAGAAATATTTTCATTAGGTTATTCGATAGAGGATGTAAAAGAAATTTATGGAATTTAGATAAAATGAGGAATATTTTGTAGATGCATAAGCTGAAAATCCCACCCACTTGTCATGGTATGTCCCAAATTTTATCTGGGATTTTGATAGTAATATAAATAGATTTCACATAGGATTAATGATGAAATATAAAATTCTGTGACATTCTAAAGAGTTAAAAAGATATGAAAAGATGTATGATGTGCTGAGAAGGTAGAAATGTTGTTTTCTAAGGATAATGAGTCCCATGGGTGAAAACAAAAAATGAAATCTATTTGCAAGGCATTGGGATTGAATTTTTCAATGAATCCTATAGATAAGAAAACTAAATTTACAACAAGTGAGAATCATGCTAAAAAGAATCCTAGATAAGCCCCATCAATGTCTAGGGTGTGCTACAAATGTGGTAATACTTGTCATATTTTTCATTACTACATGGAATATGATTTGGCCGGCAAAGAAAACCGAATTTTAAGATGGTTTAGTTGAAATTATTTAGTACATTATGTCGGTGTCTGTCTGTAGTTTATTACCCAGGGTAGAACCCAACAAGATTGAAATGAGAAGGGCATGGAAAAATTATTTTATTCTTCAATGGTTGATGTGGGACCATCAATTGAAGAGGTTACCAGTATGATACAGGTTTCTTCAAAATATTCCAATACACTATTTGATGATTGATCTTAACATTCATTCAAATCTATGAGATTCAAATATAAATTCGAAATAAAACCTCATGAATGTGATATAGTTGTTTTGTTAAGACTACAAGTGGAAGTATTGAAGAAACCATGATTTTTTGGAATCATCCCTTTATCATTGGTGGGATAATATTTCCTACAAATATTTTTGACTATCCCATAGTGTAATATGATATAATTTTGGCTATGGATTACCTTTCAAATAATCAGGATAAAATAGAGTGTAATGGAAATAAAATTTTATTAAGTGATTTTATACATTTAATAACATACCGAGAAGAAGAAATTTTGATTAAATATTGATGTGAATGTTATCTAGATCATGTTGTGTAAAAGTAATAGATTTGATTAGTGATATTCGAATAACAAATAAATTCAAACATGTTTTTTTCGGATAACATTCCTTGTATTTCCCAATTGAGATATTGAATTTACTATTAATTTAGAACCAAATGAAAATTATATTTCCAAACCACATTATCTAATGGCTCAATTTGAACTTGTGGAATTAAAAAAAAGTTAACGGAATTAACTGATAAAAGTTTTACTCGACCTAGAAATTCATCATGGGGTGATCTAGTTTTATATGTGAAAAATAATGATGGTTCTATGGGAAAATACTTATATTATAGATATTTTAAAAACATCACTATTAAAAAAAGTATTTGTTGCCTCATATTGAATATTTGTTTGATTATCTCTAGAGAGTTATGTATTTCGAAAAGATTGATTTGAGTTATGGGTACCATCGGTTGAAGGTGAAAGTGGATGACATTCCAAAGAATACATTACAAATGAGATATGGACATTATATACTTTCAGTAATACCCTCTGTGTTATATAATTAACCTACTATATTTATAAATCTCATAAATGAAATCATTCATAAGTTTTTGGATAAAAATGTTATTGTTTTTATAGTTGATATTTTGGTACATTCTAAAAGCTAACAGGACAAAGAAAGTAACATAATTACTATTTTGAAAACCCTAACAAAATTTTATGGATTTTTTTATTAGAAGTGAGTTTTTGTTACAAAATATTTATTTCCTTATAATTATTATTTCTAATGATGGGAAAGATATTTACCATTGGAAAACAATGTTTTTTGAAGAGTGCCCAAGACCTACCAATATCATATTGAATCATAGTTTTCATGGAATAAATATTTATTACCAATGGTTTTTTGTGAACATTTATATGTTATCAAGCCCACTAACTAAGATAATATGTAAGGAGATTAAGTTCATTGGAAAAAATAATGTGATGATTGTTTTCATAAATTGAAAAGAATTTTGGTAAATTATGCATTTTGGATCTGGCTTCTTGGAATGGTCAAATATATTATCTATAGTGATGCATCGTTGAAAGATCATGGGTTTTCCCTGATAGAGAATGATCAAGTAATTAAATATGATTCACATCATTTGAAACCTAATGAGATAAACTACCCTATACATGATTTGTAATTAGATGATGTTATTTTTTGGCATTCAAAATTTGGATACATCATTTGTATGGTGCAAATTGTGAAATATATACTAATCACAATATTATTAATTATATATTCCGTCAGAAAGAATTAAACATGATAAATAGGAGACTGCTATAATTCATTATATATTACGAATGAACGATTCATTACTTTCCAAGAAAGGAATACAATGTGTCTAATGGTTTGAGTGGAAAGTGTTACTCAATATTAACCATGCTACATTTTGAACATAATATTTGGTTATTAATTTGATGAACTTAGGATTAGAATTAGTTGGTGATGGGAATTCCTCTATTTTGTTTCAGGTGGTAGTAAAATAATTTCTATTAAACAGAATTAATCTAGCATATGAAAGATGAAAGTGATTTGTATAAAAAGGTAGAAATGGTTAGGATACATATGTTATGTGAATATAATATTGATAAATACTATGTTTTATGGTTTTTAATGAGATTATGTGTGACTTGACATTCACAACTGACGAAAGAGTTATTATGTGAGGTTAATAGTTCATTGTTTTCATTTTATCCTCATAGTAATAAAATGTTTAGAGATCATAGAGAGTATTAATGGTGGGATGGAATAAAATGATATACTACTGACATTACCCTAATATTTTTTATTTGTAAATAGGTTAATACAGAGTAGCAGTTACCGAAAGGGATGCTTCAAACTTTTCTAGTGCCTTATTGAAATGAGAAAATGAGTCCATGGAATTCAAAGTGGGATTACCTAGTAATTCTCATGGTAATAATACAATCTATGTTATCATTTATCTATTGATAAAATCTACTTATTTTCATCCAATTCGAGATAATCTATCTCTATATCAACGTTCTTGATTTTATATTTGTCACAACCCACCTTCACCAAAAGGAGGGAAGGGTCAGCAGTCTGCTAGGCCCTTCCTTCATTATGTTTAAGGAGAGATAATGACCCCCCAAACCCACCTTCAATAGGTCTTTGAGTGGCGACTGGCACCAAGGGTATAAAATCACACACTAAATGGAAGGCATTACCCTTTTTATGTTGTATAGTATCAGGAGATAAGATAATGAAACCCAACATCACCAAAAGTAAAAGAAAAGTAAATCCAAAAGTAAACCATTCCCACATGCATGTTCCAAAAGTAAAATCCATAAAGTACAAAAGTGACTACAAGGGTAAGTAACAAAGAAGGAAAAACGGCAACTAGAACTATACAAAAGGTCTGAGCTAGTAAGGTCATGCGCAATCCGCGAAGTCCTCCTTGAATCCTGAAAGATGTTTTATATATGTAGGGTGAGCAATCAAGTACACTCAGTAGGGAAAACCAAAGACTCTCGTGCACAAGTGGGGGAACGTACTAAAGTCTTGTTAGAAAAATAGTAAACCAAACACTTAACAAGGTAGACTATCCACCCAAGACTCACCAAGGCACGCTCCCCAAATAACTCAAGTCAAGTAATATATATATATATATAATAAGAGAACATCGATTTTTGGGTACCCCGTGCCACATTCCCACTGGTTATTGAGACATCCTATGCATCAAACCAATCTCGCCATTCTCACCGCAGTCCCACTGCCACACCCTACCACACACACCTGGGCCACAACCACACACAGTCCCACTGCCTAATCCTACCCGCAAACACCTGGGCCACAACTGTCACATGTAACTATGCCTACAAACACCTAGGCCAGAACAACCACTTCCACGCCTGAAGACACCATGGCTAGAAGATCCACTGCCATGCCCGAAGACACATGGGCCTCAACCCAAAGACACTTGGGAAACCACCTGATGCAAACACTTATCCAACCACCACACTACCCTGTCTGAAGATTCATGGGCTAATAATGGACCTTAGACCACCACAGCCTGCCCAGAAATACTTGGGTTGTCCGGGAAAGGGAGCAGAAAAGGAGCTAATAACCAACCACTAATAATAGTGTTGGAAAAAACACCCTCCCCAATGAAATGGGGGTGTTGGGAACTAAGTGATCAAGTTGGGTGGGGAGTGAATAAGAATCCCACGACTACAAGTATACATATATATAGGTAATAAGCACTCACCAAATGTTAGGTTTTTCATCAGCTAGCCTAAAGGACACAAACATCACTCAAGTCCGAGTCAAGACTCTTGCCATCAAAACCCATTTGTCCCATTCGTGTTTTCATGTTCATTAATAGTGTCTAAATAATTTTATGCACTACTAAGAAACTAATAATCATAAGCACAAGTCAAAGAAAAGATCCTGCCAAAGGTCAATTTTATTATTCACACCCGAATCTCTTGTAAAGTCACAACAACATAGGGATAACTGAGATCCCTTGAAGTACTGGAAGCAAAGACAACCCCGAGACACAACCCCGTGTCACCCCCCCAAAGGGTTTCTCATAAACAGAGGATCCCACCCCAATTCGTGATATAATCAAGGTAACCACATGGACTTAAAATTCACTTCCACTGAATCCATAACAACAGGAGATCACATCCCCAATTTCATAACCATCGAGAGTATAAAAACAAGGGTTCTAATCCCATCCCCCATCTATATAAATCAGCCCGTAAAAGAAAACAACCAAACCACTACCACCATCATAAAGAAGGTCCATGCCGGTATTTTCAGATTTATAAGATTTAACACACTCCATGATATCAATTTCTGTGTGATTTACCAAGGGGTTATCACAGAAGGGTTGATCCTGGTGCATCAATTTAATTATACGGGTGTACATGATAAACCAATTTACTTTCCACAGTAAGGTTTCACAACCACAAAAAAAATCATTAAACATTACTAGAGGTAGGGGTTTGTTAGTGCACAAAGGAAGACCACCAACGACCATGATTTTCAAAAGCCGTAAGCCTGCACAATTCAGAAAGAAGATCATAATATAAAATAGCATCAATGATCACAGACCCACCCTTTCCTTTATAGAAACAATTCATTATCTTTATTTAGGACTGGTTTATCCAATTCTACAGAATCAAAAGCACGCCCACCCCGTATGATACAAAAAAGAGAGAGGTGAAGGAGAAATTCCCAACCTATTGATCGACGATTGATGCTAAGGTCGGGGGTATAACTTTACATATAGCGATGCGGCTCGCCTGAATGAAAAGTGGCTTGTCTAAACGAAGGGTACTATAGCGCAGGGTGAATGAGAAAATTACCCTACGGTGTACCCTTTTATTTACAAGGGCAGGAATAGTTGAGATGTGAACGTGAAACCACATAAGGCACAAGGTCTTGGGTTGACCATGCGGTTGTAAACCCCCACACATTATTAAAAAGTTCGGGAGGTTTAATCCGGCATGCACACTAGTATAATTCATTAAATACTTAATTAAAATGTTTATGGGCATTACCGGGCTTTAAAACAAGATTAAAGGGGTCAAAATAGGGTTTAAAACCCAATTTACGCAAGAAGGAGTGCTACTGGAAAGAACCCATGGGGTTCGACGAGAGCCACCAGTGGCCAAGAACCACTGGTGGCTGATAGCTACCGGTAGGCTTCAGCTACCGGGAGACTGAGATACAGGTAGGCTGGATCTACCAGTAGACTGAGCTACTGGTAGGCTGCAGCTACCGGTAGACCAAGCTACCGGTAGACTGAGCTACTAGTAGACCGAGCTACTGGTAGGCCTTTTACCGGTAGGCTAAGGCTACTGGTAGGCCTACCATTATGCCAAACTTCACCGAGATTCCCAGACCAGAAAACCAATTTGAGATTATCTCAAAGTAATGGACCCCTAAAACCTGGGCCATTACAATATTAAAAAGGTAGTTAGGTTACATGGAGTTCTCCTCTCCATTGTATCTGATCCTGATCCAAGATTAATTTCTATCTTTTTGAATGTATTTTGGAAGTCATTAGGAATAGAATTAAATTTCAGTACAGATTTTCATCCTTAATCATATGGGATGTCAGAATGAACAATTCAGACCATGGAAGATATGCTACAATCTTTTTCAATGGACTACCAAGGAATTTAGGATCAATATATTTCTTGGGAGTAGTTTTCTTATAACAACAGTTTTCATTCCAGTATACATAAGGGACCATTGGAAGAATTTGGTAGAATGAAATGTCGTACTCAAGCCTTTTGGGATTATTTAGGTGAAATAAAGATGATGGGACTAGAATTGGTAAAATATATGGAAAAAATTCCGTTGATTCTAATGCATATGAGGACAACTTTGGGATGGAAGAATGTTTAAGTGGATAACTTGAGGAATGGACTTTCTTTAGAGTTTGTTGATCTTGTCATTCTCAATGTTTCTCCATGGAAATTTGTGATGTGTTTTGGTAATAAGGTAAAGTTGAGTATGATGTTAATTAGAACCTATAAAATCCTCAAGAAAGTTGGATCAGATTCATACAGGGTGTCTTTACCTCCATGTTTTTCCCACATACAATGTTTTTTTCATGTTTCATTGTTGTGAAAGTATATGTCAGATACATATCTTGTTTTTGTTCTAATGGTAGTTATATTGGAAGAGGAAATTTATTATAAGGAATTACCAATATTGATTCTTAACCATATAGAGAATGTGTTGCTGAATTAGGTGAATCATAAAGTAATGGTTTTATGGAAAATACATGTGGTTGAAGAAGAAAAGAGGGAATATTAAAATACTATAAGGGGGAAACACCCCCACTAATTGATAATTAAATAATATTTTGGTGACACAATTTTCAAAAGGGGAAAATATGTAACATCCTAGGTATTTATAAATATTATTTTTTATATCTATTAATATTTAAAAATAATATTTTAATTTTACCTTAAAGGGATGCTTTTCTCGACAGCTTACTCAACACTCACAAATGAGTTTCTCTATAATCCTATGTTTCATACATTATTGAGTTATACTGAAAAATAATATATTATTATTATCATTATTTTAAATTGTAATTAACACCGAGCCATGATATTTTTGGGAATGACCGAAAAAAATACTATATGACTAAAAATGTTTATTAACTATTTTTAAATTTTTCAAAAAAAAATATAGTGGCTTAAAATGAGAATGAATCATATTTTAAGCATGAAGTACTCAAATATTTTTTTTAAAGCTCATTTTACCACCACTTGATTGTGAACATGTTTAAATCTATTTTTTTCAATTTTTTATGTTCTATATAAAAAATTAAAATTCTTATTTTAAATAGTAACATTAAATTTATCATTGGTTGAATGTTTGGTATTTTTCTAATGAAATTCATATTTTAATAAATAGTGAAACTACTGCATTTTATCTAAAAACTACAATTTCATTAAATTTATTTATATATTTCGATTATATTGTTAATTTATTATAAATTTTAAATTTGACTATTTTTTATTATTTAATCAAATTTTTATCATTGGAAAAAAATTTATATTAAAATTAGCCATAAACTCAAGTTAATCTTTTGATGGATTTTTCCATTAAAAACCTTCTTTCTTGATTTCACAACAGAAATTAATTTTAGATTAATTATGGAAATTTCACTATTTTGAAGCAAGAAAAAATGATTCCATATTATTAATCATAAGGTCCAAATTATTAAAATAAGTCCCATTTATTTTTGGACATTATTAATATTAACTTTAGTAATTATTTTATTTACATCAGTTAAAGGGTAAATCAGGTAAATAATGATAATAAATAATATTATCATAATATAAAACTACACTAAAAAGAATCCTAATAATATTGGATGAGATATGGCCTAAAATGGTAATCTGTGGCACAATTTTAGGCATCTATGAATCCCCTTGGGTGTGATAATGACATGTTATGATAATTAATTTAATGTAATGAGAAATATAACATAAACAAGTATCTTTTTACTAGAAAAATATTAAAGCTGGGATATATAACTAATATATTTGACTATAATTATTCATTATAAATCTAAAAACATTTACTTCATCGTAGTATTTAATTTATAATTTTTACACATTAAAAAACATAAATTTATTTCTGACACAATGATAATGCAACAATTTTCTTATTAATGAAGGATTCAAATAATAGATCTTATAAATATTAAAATAAATGTAATTTGAATATTTTCATACCATACAAGATTTCTATGGATGGTTTTGACATGTTAGTTTTGAATTAATGTAGTTATTTCAAATTCATCAATTTTTAGTGACTTTAACAAAAATCAATTACTAAATTATATCAAAATTGACATAAATGAGTTTTTAAAACAAACATTATTTTATTAAAAGCTATAATACACATAAAAATATTATAATCTTGCAAAAAACATATATAATGTTAAAAACATCCTTACTGACCAGTAGAGGTTCTGTTGTATTTTTATAGTAAACATAAAATCCACATAGTTTAAAAATACAAGAATACATGGTAAAAGATGATTTTCTAACTAATGGTTAAATCCAAATGACGTGGTTTCATTTGTGACCTAAATTTTTCTAAAACCTATTGGTTGAGTTTATTTAGAATCATATTTATTTTATAATATAAAATATATTTTTTAACTATTATAATTTTAATATCAATTTATAATTGAAGAATATTTCAAGACTTTTTTAATGTTCCCTACCTACCACTTATAGAGGTTATCTAGTCTACCCACATACTCACACCACTCAAGAAACATGTATCTTCCATATTCATTTCAAATAGGCTCCCAATATCTCTCCTCTACTTCAATAATCTTTATCATGGGCATAAGAAATCTCAAGAAATCCTTTTGAATCACATTAAAGGAGTTACCCAAGTTATAGGTAACGTCTTATCTCATGATCCTTTAATTTATTTTCGTCCTACAACCCCCAAACTCTCATTATTGCATTATTTTATAATACACCTATATCATAAAATATAATATGTTGTTTTTATGATAAGTTTTCAACCTAAAATTACACACACATCCATTTAATGGGTTTATAACATACTATTTCAATGTACATCAAACTACTACCACACCAAACTAGGATTGTAAAAATTTATCCTACAACCTCCCACGGTGGCTATTATGATGTAAAAATATCTATATATAATATATATTATATTTATATTGTCTCTAATAGTCTATAATTTTTATTTAAAACATACCTTTATGTTTTCTATATTGTGTAAATACGGTAATTTCATTTGAGGAAATGTGGACTATCGCCCCATCAATGTGATATGACTCATTCATGCAATAAATAAAATGTATAAAAGATAGTTTTATTAAAACCATGATATGTATTTGACATTAATATTATATATGTAATATACTATACATTTATATCATATGATTATTATTCTTTTAATATGATGAAGAGATAAAGTAGCGTTCATGGGTACGTACGAACTATCGTTTCTATGAAGTGTGCATTTAATTTCTTATCTCAAAATATTTTGGTTATTATAAATACATATATAATGAATATATATGATATTTCAATCATGAATAGTATTCGTCATATTATGGACTTCTTACAATATATAAAATTTAACATCAAAACAAGTTCATTTTCGACTCAAGAACCAAATATCGAAAAAACATACGATATTAAGTTAAATAATTAATTAATATTTAAAACATGTTAATAAGTGATAAAAAGGAAAAAATAAAATTATTTTTTTAATAAAGTATAAATTAACCTAATTTTATTATTTTGGAAAATAACTATTGTACTTGATGACTCAGACTCAATGTTAGGGATTTCGTCTCAATCTCATTTCATAGAGGCTTATTTTGATAATATAAACCTCCTTATTTTATATACTGTATAATAAACACATTAACATTGAATTTCATTCCAAGGGATATTTTTTATAAGATGTTTTGTTCTGAATGATAAAAAGTAATGTTTTTAAAATATGTAGTGAAAATAACGTCTCTACCACCATAATCGTTACTTTATATTTGGATTACTCTATAAGCATTAATGTTTATTAAAAGGAAATGAAATCCCTTACTCCATTGTTTTGGTGTTTTGGTATGGAAGATGGTTTGGAATGTGAATATACTATTTCAATATCTCTAAATGATCACCAGTTATTTGAAAAAAAAAATTATGAGTGCAATTTTGATAACTGAATTCCTTTATGTGTTATGATTTCATGATTTTACATGGACATTTAATGTGTGGTTATGCGATAAACAAATAATAAGTTGTTACATAGTAAACTAAATGTATGTTGTTTCATGATAAACCATGGAAATTTTTTTACGTTATAACCTCTAATACATTGTATATGGGAGTCATCCATATAGTTATTCCACATGTAAGAATGAAATCTGTGGCAATCGACCATATGTTTATCCCAAATAATGATTATTATGTCACAAGTTAACTTTTATATGTAATGTGTGATTTGTATGGGTTTTATATTAATATGCTGGTTTCAAAAAGACATTAAATGAGCCTATATTTAGTAAATAGATTTTAGTACTTCATAAAAGTAAAAAAATATTACATTATGATAATGTATTCATGGTTTACATGTTTTCACAAAGATAACAGTTTTATTTCTTTGTGAATAACTTTTTATGATTTTAATTCTCATCCCATGTATTGAATTTTTTTTTACATGAAATAAATAATAATAGAGTCAAGGATGGGATCATATAAAATTCATGTTACAAAAACTTGAGATAAACTATGTTTCCTATTAAGAAAATTTACTTATGAAAAAATTGGATACTTGGGAGAATAATGGGATGATTTTTATTTGTCATAAATGGGAGAAAAATTAAAGTTTTGTGTAACCATAATGTTATGTGGGGAAAATAGTCAGGCATTTACCTACCTGATTTAAAAAATTCCACAATTTTGGTTAAATTATTATATTAGATCATTAATTTTTTTAATAATAACCTTATTTATTTATTACTATTTTACTATGATGTATTTATTTTCATAAATTATTAATTTATTAAATCTAATTCACATATATTGGTCACTATAGAAGGTTTTATGTATTTTTACATGAATATCATGTAATTTTTTCCATGGATAAAGTTTTTGATTAAAAATGATTCAAAAAATAAATAGTATGAAAATAATAATATATATAATTTTTATACATAAAAATTATTTTTGAATTCCTACATAATGTGTGATAATGAAAATACAAACACATCATTTTGTGGAGGTGTTAATCAAATCATAAACACAATAGACGATTTTACATTCAATAATATGGGAAGGAGGTAGAATGGAAAAATGATTTAATATTTTTGAATAAAAATAATTATATAAATAAAATATTGATTAATTTTGTTTAAACCTTTCATTAATGAAATGATGGATAATAAGACATGTCTTATATAAAGGCAGTAGTGCACACATGTATATGATGATATTTTTGTTATTCAAAATGTTTTGGAGGTTGACATAAAATGGGAACTCAATTAGTGTAATAATATACTAGTATATCCTTAATACATATGTTATCATACACTCTTGTATATAAGATACTATAAATATTTTATGGCATAATGAATAATAATTAAAGGATAATAGATAAGTGATATCCTTTCTAAGGTTTTGATATTTTTATAGGAAGGCTTATTTGTAAATAATGAGTTATGATATCTTATGTTGACCAGGGGTTATAAAAAGTGTAATGGAATTAAAGGAGTGGTTATTTGGGTATAATATAATGATTAATTACATTGGTAGTTCATGTATATAATTGTTGGAACTGGTCTCCTTTTATAAGTTATTAAATGGGAACATTCTATCGAATGAATGTTTAGTATGTGGTCTAAATGGAATTTCATGAATGATAGATGATATAGGATTGATATTATTTGTAAAAAATATGAATATGAAAATATAGCATAAAAACGGATTTTATTTTCTCTAATGATCATGTAATGTTTGAAAAATTTAGGAAACACTATTATTCTCATTGAAACACTAATTAATATTAATTAAATATTAATAATGAAAAATAATTTAGATTCAATAATATAAGAGTGGAATACCAAAAAAATTTAAGACGAATATTTCTATATTTTCTTAAATATACTCTTATTAAATTTCTGAATAATAGAAAATTTAAATTTAAATTAAAACAGAACACATCTCAAAAAAACATTTATAAAAAAAATTATCCTTATGCTAAAAAATATAATAATGGGAATGTTAAAATTAAATATTAAATAAATATATATAT
This sequence comes from Viscum album, assembly GCA_963277665.1. Taxonomy (NCBI): domain Eukaryota; kingdom Viridiplantae; phylum Streptophyta; class Magnoliopsida; order Santalales; family Viscaceae; genus Viscum; species Viscum album. The sequence continues at coordinate 795,890,469 of OY728136.1, read as the reverse complement.
ATATATATTTTTAAATTGATTATTTAAATTTTTATACCATTCTTATGTAACGATAAAATCATAATTAGTTATAATATTAGCCAAAATATGTATTTTTATTATTCTCATAATAAATAAATTTTTTATAAGAACAAAAAAATTATTACTAAGATCATTTTTTACATTAAATTTAATAATAAAATTAATTTTATATAATATATATCTTTAAATTATATATTTATTCTTTCATAAAAAATATCAAATATAAAAATAACATGATTTCATTAAAAAGAAACCATGTTAAATTTTTAGTTATTATTTTACAATATTTTTTTAATTTAAATATTTATAAAATATTATTTCATGTAGACATAATATATAATCACATTAATTTTGTTTTGTTTTAATAATGATATCAAATTCAAAGTTATTTAAAGGAAAAAATATATACTAGATTTTTAGTTTGTTTCAAACAATTATTTTATTTCAGGTATATAAAAAGTTCCAATTTATCCTCGGGTGATTTAAATTTTAAATTAGTACTATTTTTCTAAATATAATCAATTTACATAAATAAATATCATTATTGGAATTAAATGTTATAGAAAAACAATTTAATTCTTAAAAAGACAATTGTTCTAGAATTTATTTGTTGCAATTTTTATATTTATGTTAATATTACTTATTACCACTAAAAAAATTTTAATATTGTAAAATTAATTTAATATTTTTAATTAGGAGTTTCAAATTTTGAAATATGTTAATATTAATTTTTTTATCATGAATAGTAATTTGGGATAAAATTTTCTAATGTCATAATGGTTACAAAAGTTAACAATAATTATATAACTATGATATATGGTTAAAAATTTAACAAAAACTTGTTAAAATTTGATTGATGATTTTATATTTACCTATCATCATATTGAATTCATAATACTCCAATTTGGTACATGTTTCTATCATGAACCGTCCTATTGATGCTCGAGATGCAAGTACCTCAAGCCTACCTCTAATATTCGAGGGGATAATGGCGACCATTGCGAAGGAATATCACACACATGGAAGGAATTATTCTGTTGTACCTATACACATTCACTCATATCCAATCCCATAAAATGACAAAATGTAAAATAACTAATAAAAATGCTTGAATATATCTAGAATCCCAAAATCGGAATATGACCTAATGTACAAGAAGGCCTAAAAGGGGCCAAATACAAGGCCAAAAAAATGGAAGGTAATTTTTGACCTATTTAGATGGTGGGGATTGCTGTCAAATGAATCGATGGTATACAACTCAATCTGTTAAGCAAAAACTACCCCCATATGGTTCTTGTCAAAAAATGACTCCATAGAAAGGTCTTTTTCTCACATGACATGACACATGTGGGATGGCCCATTATAGGGGTGTGTATTAAAATTCCCAGTAGATCACTGAAAAAAATCCAAACACAAATAATCATGAGTAATCTTGTAATCAAAATATATGTTAATCATAAATTGAGACTTCCAAAAACATCAAAATATAATCTGAATGACACCATGTCCCTTGTGTTCATAACTTCTTTCAACCATAGAACTAATGTGATGTTTTTTAGGTAATTATATTCAATGAGACTTCACATCAAGAGAACATACATCCCCTGATAAAACTACACCGAAAGAACGAGCTCTATGATTCAAATAGAACTATTGGAGTCTGTCTGAGAATTAATTCTCATTAGGTATCCCTATAAAAAGAATATAAAATAATTCTAAAGAGAATAATAAATAATTAGGGATCACATAAAATACCACATGGAATTCCAAAATCTCAATATTAAGTAACCTGCTACGTAGAGAATTGGTGATAGCATAATTCAACCAACGATGATACTAATAACTCCACCTATGGAATGATGGGGATTGATGATCTTACTCTGGGCACTGTAGAAAAATTCAAACAATTATATCCATGAAGTCCTATAAAATGGATCACCATCATATGTGTAGGATTTGATTTCATACTAAACCATAGGGAATAGACCTAGGGAGAACACTCAACCATTAATGAATCTCAAAAAATACCATGAATAATTTGATCTAAGAAGAAAGATGAATTTGATCCGTCCTCAATGGAGAACATGAAAGGTCACAAGGGGTATATAATGTGTCTCACTATTCCATGAATTTTTTGTATCTTTTTCTCACAAAAAATGTAGTTTTTATTGATACACAGAATGTACCATGTGTATACAATGTGTATTTATCATCCTGAAACTTGCGGTGTCATTATTCTCTTGCCCGTATACACTAGTCCATGTATGTACACATGTCCATATCTGAGTACATAGCTTTATCAGTGTACTTTACCCTACTCATGTACTTACCACATAACTTGTATGTTTTTTCACATGGCCATCCATGCGTGTACGAGCAATACATGTTGAGATTTCTACCATGTTTTTCATGACATGTGACATGGTACAGAAAACAATAAACACTATATATCTACATGGGCATATACCCCATGTACATCCCGAGATGGTCAGGTATGTGTCACAATGAGTGTTTCATGCTTTAGAAAACATGTGATAGATTTATCTATGATGAATCCTCAGTGAAACATATAAGGGACTACACAACTTATGTTTATTTGACTATACATTCTGTAGTCCAGTTTTTCATTGAACCCCTAGATGAACACCATGAATCTTTGATTGTTAATCTACAGTCACTGATTCTTCTTGGTATCACACTACACACTATATATCTAGGGTTGACTAAACACCCACACTTTTGATAAACATAGTTCGGATGTATTAGGTGATCTAGAATTTCTACCATCATGACTCATCAATTTATCACACCCGAACAAAGAAATGAACCACTTGATCCATATTTGGATTTGAAACCATAGTTTTATATCATAATAATTTCACTAAAATATCCACCCCAAACCAATGTTATTGATCTATTTACCTAATGAACTTATGCGTAAGGATCATTCATCATGTGTTAATGAATCATAGGCCTAAAAAAATTTCTTATGATGAACTCATTTATTAAGGGGAGAGAAAAACATAAACCATAAGAGTGAGGAATAAACCTCTGCATTTTTTATTTCATCCTGGATCTATTTCCATTGAAATGATGTTTGAATATTTATATAAATAAATGAATAAGAAAATAATAACTACCATAAAATACAAAAAATAATCCAATAAACAAAAAATAAATATACAAATAAATATTTTAGTCGACTGATTCACCTGATTCATGGGATAGTAAAATTTGATTAAAACAATAATTAAACATCCTACTATAATTTTGTTTAATCTCTATCGATGAATAAATCTGAATTTTATTTTAGTGATATCCTTGATATTCGTATGAACATTGATATCCAAATATTAATCTTTCGATTGAAAATCTTGATGATATCCAACACTTCTATATGATCTCCTCTCAATTCATAGTGTTGTAGGTTAACCCCTTCGAATTAGTTATAACCGAATATATAATGACGTAATTTTTGGTTAATGAATTATGTAAATTATATAAATTATTCAAATAAATTATTTTATTTATTTTCGTGGGATTTATCTTTAGCCAGACGTCTAGCGCCAATAATGTTATGGCGTGCGGAAGTTAAAACCCATGTTTTTAAATTAACAAAGTCTACAGATATAATATATCCTCACCAAAATTTAAATGTTTTTAATCTTTTTCTATAAAGATTCAAGCCTCGAATATTTAATATATTTAATATATTTAAAAAATTAATTCACGGGGCATTGGGACATGAAATCACACAATGTACCAATGAATGAATTTGTAAATATTTGTATTAATATTCCAATCTATTACATGGAAAACACTAGGATAATAAATTATTCCCTCATTCAAGGATTTTTCCATGAAATAAAAAACTGAGAAAAATATGTGGATAGTTGGCTATCAAATAGGTCTATTTGTAATAGGATATCTCACAACGATTCCCTATTCTGTTAATAAACACACACCTACAGAAAAAATATACCATCAAGGGGACTCCATCATACCAACCATTAACATCACCAGATCCATAAAAAGGAAATTCTACTCTCATGGCCTAGCTCAACATAGTCAATATTGTACAATGAGTTATAATGATACCTCTACATCTAAAAAATGTGGAGAATACCAATCAAACCAGAAATGCAGTGGAAATATGGCTTAGAAATACACAACCTTGATAATACAACATAGTAGATGAAAAATAAATGGCCTATTATTTCCCACAGATATCCTACCACCTTATATAAGACTCCACAACTCTCGAACTCCAAAGGACTCATTCATCAGTCCACTAAAAACACTTTACATATATTGAGCATTCATCATACCTATTTTATGATCAATAATCTTTAAAACCATCACTATCACAAATACTATGACCCAATTTTGGATAATCATTGGCTCCAACTAGTATATCAATATCCTACAACATCTCTCATACATAGACTCAAAGCGTTACTACTCTGGTGGTGGGGTGATAGTGATCATGATACACAAACTCAATATATGGTAGATGATCCTCCAATCCATTGATCAAAAACCAACATGAAACCCCAAATAATGTTCATATAAACCTAAATAGTCTATTCATATGGGCCAGCTGGTTGGGGTAGATCATTATTTCCAATAGCAATTGAGTACCCAAAATATTCATTCATACACACACAAATTATTATGTGAATTAAGAATTATAGTCTACATTTATATTTTAGGGAATTACACAAATCTGGACATTACCCTTCATGATCAAGTATCCCAAACTCTCCACAATGTTCAGTTGGTCATCATCCTTAGATAGGTGGGAGAAAAAAAATTAACATTAAATATTACTAAAATTACCTTGGATTCCTAACCAATACAAATAGATCCCAATATATACTCACCTCCCCTATAAGTAATGATTATTGAAAAAACAACTTTATCACCTCTTCTCATATCGTCATTGGGGGCACTGTTTTTATATGTAAAAAGATGATGGGATTCCGTTGTTTTTTGAATTTCATTAGGAATGAATCTAATGGATATCTGGTAATGAAAATTCTCACAATAAATATATCTGAGTCCTACCTCATTGGATTTTATAATAAGAGAAGGGTAACAAATATATACTGAATTTTAAAAATTCCATCCTCAAAAACATTTGGTCCTCTGCAATGAAGATGAAAACAATATCATCCATCTCAAAAAATTAGATATAAATCCTTTCTTATAGCTTCCACTTCCATGAACATGCCCTACGTAGTTTTCAAGCTCACACCACCTTAACCTATCTTGGGTCCACTATCATTCTCATGTTTGAGAATACATATTTTGATAAATGAATCCATGATAGAATCCATACAACTACCTCTCCAATAGTATTTATATAATCATCAACCTATATATCATGTGCTCCTACTATGATTCTGAGGACACAATAGTTCCATCATAGAATACTACAAAAAAATCTTTCCCAAGAAGGTTATAGATTTATCTCAGAAGTCTCAAAAACAAAATTTTGTCCCTGAAAGTTCCAAAGGGAATTACAAAGGATTCAAAGAAACCAAAAAATATCTTATAATCCTTACACAGTTCATTGATCTCTTGTACATAGAATATGTGAAAAATAATCACGATATCAAACACTATGATTTACTACACCTCCATCCAATGGGTGAAGGGGTAATCGATTATTAGGAGTTGATACTTTCCCTCATGTAACCAATTGAATTTGACACCAATCCACACCCAACCCCAAGATCTCATCATCGTCTCATGAGAGAAAAAAAATGAAAAACCATGAAAACTCATAGGGTTTTATGAAGGCCTCTCATTGAAGACTCCTATAAATTCACCATCAACTACCATCACTACATGAGGTCATCTGATAATATAGTGAAACTATCTATTCATTACAAGTGAAAGTAAATAACTTAATACAACACTGGGTGTTGAGGTAAACCCAATACATCTCTATATAGGATGACCTCATACTCCTCATCAAATGATGGAATTGAAAACTCAAAGAATTGACCGCTACAGTATTTTCACTAGATCGCTAATTAGAAGTTGAGCCTAAAATCTTACACATGATATCATACTTATCTATATTGGATCACTCTTTATCAAAGGAGGAAAATACAATCCTAAAAAAAGTGAAGTCTAAATTATATAATGGGTAGAAACATCTGGGAATAGATGGTAGGAAACCAATCTATTCTGATGAAAATGTATCATGATGTTACAGTCATGGTGAAGAGATTCTAAGAGAGGCTCTCTATCTCCTCCCGGAGTCATGTCACTTTTTTAGTACACGTTTTCAACAACTGATCCACTGTGTAGGGGCCTTATATATAAGGTTATAAAAAAAAGGATCCAGTAATATTATCCGGTCTTAGATAGGGGATATTCATTTGGAAAAGTGACTCATATCTCCATGTGAAAACTAAAACTAGTGTAGTAAAGAAACACATCATACTTCAAACCACATTCAGTGTCGTTGTGAGCTCCTACAACATGGAACTCATTCTTTCCATATCCCACCTATCTACAACAACAAGTGAATTATCTCAAAACATTGTACATCAAAAACCTTAACCGCACAATATATAGAAATTAATCACTATTAAAAGGTATAACTGATGCAACATGTCACCCTGGAGAGGACTTGATTCCGGGAACACCATCATGGAGGGTCTTATCCATATGATATATTCACACCCAGGTATATTCTAGTCCTCCACCACATGAGAAGGGGGTCGAGTTCACCTTGAACATAGGTGATCTATAATCCTAGAACCGGTTATTCAAACTTATCATAGGCATGTCATCTTCTGAAACCACTAGAGCCTACTGATTCATTATAGAAAAAATAAGTCACATTCACAACCATATGATTGGTTAGGATCCTCACATGTTAGAAAATTAGAATAATACCTCGAGCTAAAACTCTAATGCTAGAGGTTCCATCTAATTAGAGAACCTTAGTTATCTACATTATTAGAAATCTTGTAATACACAAAGCATGTATATTACATTTTTCTATCCAACTAGAGATATTGATTTCTGAACAAGTGGGAGATCATCTTTCGTACCCACCAAAGGATTCATGTGAATCTCAGTGGAAGATAACACTAAATGGTGAACACTTGAAGAAAAACACCTCATGTATGGGTCCTTGAATGGAAACATCATCACTAATATAGTTGTCATCACAACACTGTAATGTAATCTTACCTAGATGTCATCATTGAGGCCTCTTTAATATTATCAAGACATTCTAAAATTAATGAATATATTTAGTGACATGACACAAAAAGATCATTGAATCCACAAACCATTTTATATTATCCATGTACCACTATTTCCTTTTTAACTAGTATCTTTATATAAAGAGTCAACAAAAATGTAATCAAGGTTCTTGTGAGTGGATACATCATCTTTTACACTAACACTGGACAACATAGTTTGAGATACATTATCAAAACACTTTTACATTGATTCCCTAGTTCCAAATTCAATCCTAACAGTTTGATTATGTTAATTTTGAACTCTAATCCTAAAAGCAAGGACTGTCATAACACTTCAGGCATGGTAACTGCACATTAAACAATCATTCATGACCAAACTCGATGGGACTAGAGATGTATCTACATCAATATTTTCTCTAATAGTATAGGGGTCAATGAATGGTTACAATAATTCGTATACCACACATTGGGGAAATTATTATAATGTAATTTTATGTCCCAACACATATATATTCCCATAATATGTTGAAATGTAAACCAACTAATAACAATGAATTCATATATCTAAAATTCCACAATAAATGTATAACATTATGTAAAATAAGAATGAAAAGGTGAAAAATAAAAGTCCAACAGAAAATATATATTAAATTATGAGCATCTCATATGGAGTGGAATTATATGGAATTAAATACTAGTATACACCACGTTCAATCTATCCCAAACTTGCTCCATCGGATCCTAGTCCACCAAGGACTCTGCAAAAAGGTCCACTGCCTTCATATGACATGACACATACTAGAAGAGCCCATGCAGGGTTGAGTATAACAACACCAAGTAGGACACCCTATAATAACAAAACACAAAGATTTTTAATTATTCTTTTCCTCCAAATATATATCAATCATAAGGTGAGATATAAAACAAAACATCCATGTATACTAAAAAAATACACCACATACCATGTGTTCATAACTGATTCAATAAATAGAACTGATGCGAAGGATTCAAGGAAATGCTATTCTTATATATTTCACTCCAAAATCCATACCATATATGATATTAATCAATAGAGAGAACATCTTCCATGTGTTTTATAGCACTTATGGAGTCTATTAGATATGTACTACTCATTAGGACATTCAAAAAAAGTATATGCCATAATTCTAAAGAGAACGATCCATAGATGAGGGTCACAACCATGTCTATGGGGGTATACCAAAAACTAAATATATAATATCCTTCTATATATATTATAATCTCCCACATAGTTATAAAAATGATGATAATGAGAACGCCATCTATGGAAAGATGATGATAGAAGATCCAACCCAGGTCCTCATGGGATGATTCAAAAAACACTATTGAATAAGTCCAATTGAAGGGATCAATATCCTTTTTGTAGAATGTGATTTTATACTAATCCTTAGGGAATAGAATAGGAGAATGCACTCCATAATTATGGGTCCCTGGAAGCTCAAACATGCTGTCGAAAAATATAATATAGAATGGAAGTGGAATCGAATGTATCCTCAAAGTAGTACAAGGAATGTCCCAAGGGGTAGACAAAGTGTCCAGCTAGGCCTATAACATCCTGTATCTCACACTAACATGAAATGTACTTTTTCTCAATATATGGTGTGTCCCATGAATATATGTTGTTTATAGGTTTCTATAGAACATGGTATGCCATCCAGCCCACACCCATGAACATTGTACTACATCCACGTACTTTTCTATGTCGGAGTATATGGATATACATTTGTACTTCGGTATAATCATGTAAATTCCAAGTACATGTTGTGTGGATATACATGGCCACCCATTCATGTTATACCTGTAAATGTTTATCATTGAACCATGTATTTATATGCATATGACTTTGCACACCTGACATGTAATAGTACATGGCCTCTTGGGATGGTATCCCCTATGAACACAGAGCTGGTCAGCTAAATTTCACATGGAATGTTTTATGCTTCACATGGTGTGTGATAATTTTCTTTTCACTGTAACCCTTACACTACAAATAAAATACTACATATAATTTGTTCATAATAATATAGTAAGTTTTGTCATATTTTTCATAGAACCAATGGAAAAATGCCATGCATCTTCGATCAGGCCTCTATAAACATTAATTTCACTTGGAATCATTACACATAGTATAAATATGGTGATTATAAAGGACCATCATTGCTTTTGGTAGTAATTTTTCATTAAAAAATTCTTGGGAACTAACATTACCATGTCTTGTTGTTTACACATAACCAATGGAAAAAAGAACACATCTTGATCCATTTGTAGACCTACTATCGTAGTCATATTCCACAATTATTTCATCAAATCTACACCCAAAACCTTGGATAATTGTAATGTCCTGACCTAATTTACACTTTCCAGTTACCTTATCCATTCTGCCACATGACCTTCTGTTTTCCTCTCTATACACTAAAGGTTTCCAACTAATATTGAGAGTATAATATCGATTATTGGGAGACTATAACATCATTATAAAAAGGAAATAAACAAAGGAAATAAAAAATTATAGCCAAATAAAATATAATCACAACCAAATTAATACCTATTTCACAACATGAATAAAATTGAAAATACAAAATCAAATTTAATAGGAAAAATTTCATGCTAAATTACATGTTAAGAGTTAAAATGGAACTCAAAATTAAAGACACTAGGAACTCCAAAGACGGTCCCAAACCATGTCTAATCCCTTCAACCATTCTCCATACCAAACCATCCATTTAACACCTGGCATATTCCCTTATCCTAACATGCTACCATGAAATATACTTGGGTACCGATCAGGAAACCTGAGTAGGGTGACATTTTAACTTAGTATACCACCACCAAATACATCTAAAAAATCTCCATTCAAACAGTGTATGAAATTGTATAATGGAAAAAAATGCAAAGCACAAATAAATAATTACCAAATTATCAAATATTCATTATTTAACCCCATAAACCCATGGGTTCCTGAGAACAACCAAACCTCTATATGTATTTTTTCATATTCCAGTGTTGAAACTATCCAATAGGGATATCACATCTTAGAATGTCATTGTTATCATTCCTTATCATAACTTGCATATGAGTTTCATTCTTACCATTTGACATTTGAATTCACATATGAATTCCACTTTTTCCATTCGTTATTTTAGGTTACTAATTAATGCCTCTGTTTCTATGCATCATTTCATTTCACACATGAATTCCATTGGTATCAAAATTCATTTTAGTTGAATCATTAATTTCATTTTTATAATTCATCATTTCAAATCAGTCATAAAATCTATTGTTTCCATTCATCATTTAAAAAAATTCCACCCTAAGCATTCATAATTTCATGTCAATCCTTTAATTAATTCAATAAATTAATTAATTATCTCATGGAAACTAATTAAATCAAATATTAATTAATCATATCAATCCCCTTAATTAATTCAACATTTAATTATTTGTCTGAATATCATTAATTGACTCAACAATTAATTATTCATCTCAATCCCATTAATTAAATTAATAATTAATTAATAATCTAAATCCCATTAATAATCTCAACACTTAATTAATAATCTCAATTTCAGTTCTAATACAACAATTAGTATATCACATTATCCCCTTGATTAATCACCCAATTAATTATTTCACTAAGTAATTAATCTCATTATTTTCATTACTACTTCAATAATTACATTATCACATTAGTACCTTTAACTTATTCCATAAGTAATTAAACACATAAATCCCATTAATTAATTACCCAATTAATTAATCACATCAATTTCATTACAAAATCATCAATTATTTTATCACATCAATCCCCATAATTTATTCCATAATTATTTTTGTAGATAAATCGAATTTTTTAATTCACAAATTAATTAATCATTTCTATTTTATTAATTATTCAAGAATTATTTTAGCACATAAATTAACTTCATTAATTACCCAATTAATTGATCACATGAGTCCCATTAATTAATTATCCATTTAATTATTCAAAATAAAAAATCCTAATAATCCCATAAAAAATCCAACAATAACTATCTGAATCAGAAAATTCAATACCTCTATAAATAATTTAGCAATTAATTATGTCAATTCAATAAATATCAATTATTACCCAAATTTCATAATTCAATATTATAATAATTAATTGAATAATTAATTATTTCGGATTCACAGACCCTAAATTAATTAGTTCAATAAATTAATTAATAAAATAAGAAACTCAATTTATAAATGAAACTTATAAATTATATAGTAAATACACATAATTTAAATCGTGATTATAGGATTTCAATAATAGAATAACTACTTCAATTCGTTGATGAATTATTACCCATTATAAATCCAAGGATAGTGTAGCACAATGGCATAGATCAAGATCTTTAGCATAAAGCCTGAAATAAAATTGAAAAATAAAGGTCCCTAAATTATAGATCAATACCCACAATCCTAGATCTAGATCTTACCAAAAATTTGGAAGAACAATAAATCATTGGATGGAATAAGAACATGAGAGAAAGGAAGCCATCCAAGATAAGATCATATTATTGGGAGGAAGGATGATATTCAATTCTGGCATTTAATTATGATTAAAAGAGGTCATAAGGGCTTGGAATCCATCTAAGAGGCTCTTAAAATTAGATTCAATTTCTTGTTTTGAGTAAAGGTCAATTAGTGTGAGTTTCATGGGTCTCAGAATTTTTAAATATAATTTTCAGGGGATTAAAATCTCATATGTATGGTTTGGTACTTTGGGTGCACAATTTCCCCTAATTGTGTGTCTTAACATTAGATCATGTATAGGGGTGTAAATGTTCTCATAAATGATGCATTTTTTGAAAAATTGTGCGCTAACCATGCAAATAGCATCTACTTGGGTTCACATGGTGTATAGGGACAGTGTGTGTGGTCTTAGAAAACCATGTGCTAACTGTACAGTTTCCCTTACTACTAACAAATATACAATATTTACCGTAATCACCCCCATGGAAAAATAAACCTAGTATGATCAAACAAATAAAAAAATAATATATTAAAACAATTCAGAGACCTCATCAAAATAGGTCAGGATCTTAAAATCTCCCTTTCGATGGACAACTCATCCTCAAACTGTACTCCCAAGCATTTCTGAGATTCAATATCGAAATGACTAGGCATTTTAGCCTTCAATAACCACCCCTCTCTCTCTACCATGTTTTTACATGAACACTGCAGTGTTTACACAATACATAAACTATCAATATGGTATTTTACAATAATAATTTGTCACTGACATCCAACACACATATCAAATAGTGCTCAAATACAACATATATATCAAGATCAAAATCATCCACATCGATCACATGAGAAGGTTTAGGGTAATGCATGATAAAAAAGTATTTTTTATTAATATTTTATTTATAATAAATGACATAATTTTTTCACATTGTACTAAATATGTTCATGTATGAAATATTTTTGATTAGATCATTGATTTAAAATTTTGAAGAAAACTCTGGTTTTAACCTTTTAAAATGAAATATAGTATTTCACACATAAATAATTTAATATAAATTATTTGACATTAAAATTTTACAAAAGTGTTCTCTCACATAAATTTATACATATTTTATTCATGACACAAGAGCTAAAGAGTGCATTTGGATTGAGTAAATGGCTCATTATGTCAATGGTGGGCTAGAAAATCAATGGTGTACATCACTTTAGTGTTTAGCCAAATAGTCTACATAAATGCATGGATTGAGCCAAAATGTTAAGAGGGTATCATAATCCTGATTTCATACATATTAACCTTCTCAGTGGATAGCTAATTCACAATTTTTGGTGGACAAGTAGGTGTTGCAAGTGGGATTAAAAAATTTGTCATAGTTTTCACATTCACACATAAAACCACATTTAACATATATTCCCTTCTACTCTATAAATATTTATTGTTCTCATTTGTAATTTTTGGGATGTGAATTAGGAGATTCAAGGATGAGGAGAATTAGTTTCACCCAAATTATCCAACCATTGTCTGAGGGGTATCTCTTTAAGTAAGGAACCCCACATCGAAGCCTTCTTCTCTTCTAAATCTTTTTATGTTGTCATTTATGTAATAAACTTCTTTGTTATTCTTTTATTTCTTCAATTTTTTTTGTTTCGTTAAATTATCTTCTTCTTTACTCATCCTATTTGGGTTGGACTCAATAGTGGAGACTATATTGGGTTTTACCCTTTTAATCCTTTACTCATGAAAAACATCTCCATGAAGACCTCACCACCAATGGAAGAGTAGTCTTCTTAGTGATAGATATATCTTGTACCCTCTTCATTTAATTATTTTGAATAATTGATCTACGATAATTCACATGATATGATCCCTAAATTGTGTTTTTAAATTATAACAAACTAATCATGCAATTTAGCAATTAACACAAAAACCCACGAGGCCATATATTGTGTAAATTGTGTGGGCACAAACATAATCCGTAAAACAAGACCACACTGGATAAATTAATAGAGTTAAAATATAATCCCTAAGATCAAAACATTATTTTCATCTAGAATAGTCATGTTTCTTAATTTAGCACTAACCATAAACTATCCATAGAACATCAATCAATTCAGGGTGCTATGATTCTATGTTCTGAAGATAGACTAGGTTTTAATTATATTCATATTTGGGGTAACATTAATTCTCGTAGGGTTTGGGGTTTAAAAAATTAGGGTATAATAATTATGTTTTTATTAATTTCAATGTTACTTATTAATAAGTAAATGAATAAGTAGAGTTATATCGATTACCTCTTTTAAATATTGTCTAAAAACATCTTCTTGTTGTGTTTTTTTAATAGAACATCATTTCAAAAATAAAAACAAAATTTTTATACAATATTCTTTGAGAAAGAATCTTCTAGTTTTATGGATGGTAAAAACTCCCCACATCCTATCAACTATTGTTATTATTCAATTTTATGTTATTTTTAAAATACCTTTAATATGTTATCAAATTTACTTCGTCCTTTGAGAGAGAACATTGGTCAGCCACTCTACTACACCCACGTACCCAAAAAATCACTAATCATTTGAGGGTGCCCATGAAAGAACCCTACAAATTGTAACCATTTCCAGAGAGGAAAGTAATTTATTTAACAAATTAGAGGTATTTATTTTATTTTTAATTTAATTATATTCTTCTCCACTTTCAATTTCTCTCTCTTTTTGTAGGGTTTTATTCTCTCATTCTTACTATCTTCTTTAATTTTTATCAGACCAACGCAAATATTATTTCTTTTTCTTATGGTACACTTTTCATCATTTATTTTTTATATTTAATTGATTTATTACAATAACTAATCAAGATCATCTCTTAAATCTTGACCTTGAGATTGAACGACTCCTTCTAGCTCAAATTAACTATTCTCAGTCTACATGATGTTTCAACATTCAGACAGTTAAAAAATTAATTCACTCCAACATAATGGAAATTAAAAACACTCTTATATACAACATAAATCAAGAACAAATGGCTGATGAAAATAATAATGAACATAATAGAACCATTCAAAAAATTTCTGCACAAGATATTAACTATCAAACAAATATTATTACATACCAAAATCTTGAATCGAACTCTGAAATGAAATCTAGATTAATTCACCTTCTTTCAAAATTTCACAGATTATCTGGTGAGGATCTAAATAAACATTAAAAATTATTTAATGTGGTTTTCTCAACAATAATACTAATAAATGATTATAAATATCAAATAAAACTAAGAGCTTTTTCATTCTCACTTGTTGGAGCTCAAATGGATTGGATGTATTATTTACAACATGAAGATGCATTTTATCAGACCAATTTGAAGCATATTTTATTTTAGAGATTTTTCCAGTATAAAGAACAAAATATTTTAAAAATTGATCTTGGGGATCAATCAAGCCCATGGGGAGTCAATGCATGAATACTGGGAGTGATTGAAAACTTGTGTGCAAGCTACCCACTTCACTAAATTTGTGAGAAACTACTTATCCAATACTTCAATGAAAGACTAACACATATGAAGAGGAGAATGGTGGATTTCGTAGCAGGAGGAGAATTGGTGGACAAGACACCAGTAGTAGCACATGCGTTGATTGACAAGATGGACAAAACTCCAAGAAATTTGGCTATTGAGTTACACCACATATCAGTGGAGTAAATCATCTATGTCCTTCTTATCTTGAGAATCATTTTTTAATACCATGTTTTATGAATTGACCACTATATTGAGGCATATTTATTTCGCTCAAAAGTCATCCAAGCCCACTACATTAAGGCATTTTGGAATTTTCCCTGAGACAACCGATCGAACTAACTATTTCCCACAACTACAAAAAATAGATGATTATGCAGTACTATTTCCTAGGAGACCATATCAGCAGCAACAACAACCATATCCCAAAAATAAGCTTGATTCTTTTGCTC
Source organism: Viscum album (assembly GCA_963277665.1). NCBI lineage: Eukaryota > Viridiplantae > Streptophyta > Magnoliopsida > Santalales > Viscaceae > Viscum > Viscum album. Next base: position 795,874,735 of record OY728136.1, on the reverse strand, counting down.
CAAAATATTTCCAATGGTGGAAGGATAAATCCGACATGAGGTATGTATCTGGAAAACCACAATGCTCCCCTTTTCAACAAAACATACAGCAGCCACCACCTTACAAATACGGTTTCCAACAACCCCAAGGTGATTTGAAGCTAATGCAGCAACATTTAAAAAACAATGGAATTCTCAACCAATGGTAAATTTTGACATTGATGATTTCTTGAAGAAAACTTTTTTACTAAAAAATGAGCTGATGAGTCATGGTTCGGGGCTGAGGGAGTTGAAAACTAAAATGAGCCAGATTACTACTACCCTCCATGAATTGGTAAGTAAGAACTCCCCAAATATACCTTACCAACATACTCAAAATCCAAAAGGTAATTTTAGTGCCATCACAATGAGAAGTGGAATGAAAATAACTGATACATCTACACCTATCATTCCACTGAAATTTACCTCAACTCCAGAGAAGGCCTATTCAAAACTGGCATATGAGAAACCCAAGGAGAATAATAAAGTTTAGAAAAAGATTAATTATGTTCCTCGTAAACCCGTTACATTTCCAAATTGGTTTGTACAAACCAATAAGATGACTGACGAGGCAATTCAAAAAGTGGTTTTGGAAATATTCATGCATGTGGAGATCAATATCCCTTTACATGAATCCCTTAAACAAATATCATGGTATGCCAAATTATTAGAAGAACATTGTACCAATCGAAGATGAATCAAGGGAAATGAGAGGATAAATGTTGGGAGGAATGTGTTAGCACTCATTACACCTACTCCAGCAATGCCAACAAAGTGCAAGGATCTAGGGACATTCACCATCCCATACACCATAAGGGATTTTCACATTTATGATGATATTTTTAATTTGGGATTTTCCATAAATATGATGTCGCACTCTGTATTCTCTTCTTTATGGTTTTGTGAGTTAAAGATAATGAGATTAGTGGTGCAGTTGGAAAATAGATCTACAATATATCCATGGGAGTCAATGAAGATGTACTTGTTCGGGAAAAGACATGAACTTTCTAGCATATTTATACATGCTTAACATGGAGGAAGATCATTCAAGCTATCATGCTCCCATTATCTTAGGTATACCCATTCTCAAAACAACAAAAACTATTACAAATTTCAATTCGGGTACACTTTCCTTGGATTTTGGGGGTGAAGTTGTGATATTTAATGTTTTGGACTCCATGAAGTACCCCTCAAAGGACTATTCAATATTTTTATCTCCCATTTTGAACCACCAAAAAAATGCCATGGAATTTGATTTTCCTATTCTTAGTGATATTATGAGTATTGGTTCTAGTTTACATTCTAAGAGTGCATTCACACCTGTTTATAATGCACAAAACTCACTTATATTTAATTTTTAAATGGATTCATATTTTGATTTTGATCATGTGAACTCTAATTATGACATGGATATTGAAATTTATAATTGATTTGTTGCTTTATTCTCTAATTTTTATGATTTATATTCTGATACTGATGTTCATTGTACACATATATCGGTTCCATCAATTTATCCATCTATACATCACCCCTCCTACTTTGGATATCAATCCATTTCAACCGAATCTAAAATACTCATACTTGTTAAGTGGTTAGATATTACATGTTATAATTTCTAATAATCCTTCTTTTCCACGTGAAGAAATTATTTTGAATATCTTGATGGAGAACATCGAGGAAATTGGGTGGACCTTGGCTGACATATCATGAATTACCCCATCCATTTTCATGCATAGGATTCTTTTGGAGGATGGGGATAAAATAGTTAGGCATCCACAAAGGTTACTGAATCCAACTATTCTTGAGGTCATAAAAAATATGTTGATAAATTTCTCAAGCAAGGTATAATATTTCCCATTTCAAATTCTCAGTGGGTAAGAACTATTTACGTACTGCCTAAAAAAGTGGTGTTATATTTGTTAAAAATTAGAAATATGAGTTAGTTCAGATGAGGGTTCAAAATAGTTGGGGTGTATTTATTGATTATAGGAAAATAAATCAGTCCACACACAATGACCATTTCCCCCTCCCATTTATTGATCAAATACATGAGAGAATACCTATGAAAAAACACAAGTGTTTCGTGGATGGGTTTTCTGAATACTCTGAAGTTCCAATTGCTCTAGAGGATTAAGAGAAGACAATATTCACTTGTCCATTCAGTATATTTTCCTACCATTGGATGTCATTTGGACTTTGCAACTCCCCATGTACAATCCAGAGATGCATGGTGAATATTTTTTATAATTTTATTGAGACCGGCTTAGATGAATTTATAGATGATTTCATAGTGTATGTATCCTCATTTGATGAATTTCAAAGTATTTTGGTAAAGGTTTTGAATTTTTATATTGAGAAGAATCTAGTATTGAACATTGAACAGTGTCATTTCCTGGTAAAGCATGGAATTGTATTAGGGAATGTTGTGTCAAAACAATGGCATATAGGTTGATAGATCTAACATAGATATTATTTCATCCTTACTCTATCCTTCATGTGTGTGTGATATTAGATCATTTCTATGGCATGCATGATTTTATTGGATCTTCATTGAAGATTTAACTAAGATTGCTCTTCTTTTGTCACGATTACTTCAAAAGGATTCTTATTTTTTGTTTGATGATACATGTAGGGTAGTATATAATGAGATGAGGAAGTTTATAAGTGAACCACCAATCATAAAACCCCCACAATGGATCATTTATTTTGAGCTTATGTGGGATGCCTATAACATTGCGGTTGGAGCTATCGTATCTCAGAGGGTGGAGAGACGTTAACATGTCATTGTATATGCATCAAGGACATTATATTCGGCCCAATAAAAATACACAACCATGGAAAAAGAGTTTCTAGTTGTCATATTCTCTTTTGATAAATTCCGTTCATATATATTGGGATCTAAATTAGTTGTTTTTTACCATGCATATTTGAGGTACCTCTGGAAGAATCTAGACCCAAAGCACATGCTAATTTGATGGATGCTCTTTCTTCATGAATTTGATATTGAGTTAAAGGACAATAAGGGGTCGCAAAATTTGGTGGTAGACTACTTGAACAGGCTTACTCACACACTATAGGATGAGACATTAGACTAGGCGCCACCTCGAGACATGTTACTGATGAGAATCTTCATGCCATATCAATTATGCTTCCTTGGTATGAAGATTTAAGTAACTACCTCGTTTCTTATGAAATCCCTACAAATTTAACAAAACATCACATCTAGAAATTTAATATTGAATTATGATTTTATATTTGGGATGATCCATACCTATGGCACATGTGTAGTAACCATGTTATTATGAAGGGTATTCCTGATCATGATTTTGAGTCTATATTTTATTTTTTCAATACCCTAGATTTTGGTGGATACTTTTGACCCCAATGAACAGCTAGATATGTTATAGACTCTAGATTGTGTTGTCCTAGTTTATTCCATGATTCTCATGTGTTTTTTATGTCGTGCTCTCGCTGCCAACACACACAGACCATTTCTAGGAGACATGAGATTCCCCCAAACACATAATATTATCTGTGATTTTTGAAGTGTGGGGAATTGATTTTATGGGTCCCTATCGTAGTTCAATTATATTTTTATATATTTTTGTTGGTTTTTATTATGGTAGTAAATGGGTGGATGCCCTGGCCACCAAGACTGATAATTCTCATGTGGTGGTGAAATTTGTCAAAGAACAATTTTTTTGCAGGTTTGGAGTAATGAAGGCCATCATCAGTGGCCAAGGGACACACTTCTACAATCAGAATCATGGTTCCAATATTCAGAAGTATGGGCCGATGCACCAAACATCATCATGATACCACCCTCAAACAAATGGCCAGGCTATGGTTTCAAATCATGAGTTGAAGAAAATTTTAGAGAAAACTATGCAGCTGAATAGGAATTCTTGGATCAAGTGCTTAGATGATGAGATATGGGATTATATTAAAACATAAAAGACATCCATTGGTATGTCCCCATTTCAGAATTATTTTGGAAAAGTGTGTCATCTCCCCATGGATGTTGAGCCTCGGTATTTTTAGACTATAAAGAAACGCAACATGGATTTGGCCCAAGATAGATTCCAAATGAAGATACAAATTCAAGATCATGAGGTGATTTGATTATCATCATATGTGAACTTAGGGCTCTATAAGGAAATATCAAATGAATCTCATGAAAAAATGATCTAGAAAATAGAATTTCAAGTTGGTGAGAAAGTATTTCTATATAGTTCATGACTAAAGATGATGCCTGTTAAGTTGTGTTCTAGAAAGTTAGGTCCTTATATTGTATCTAATGTTTTTCCTTATGGTGTAGTATAGATCGCACAAGAGGACACTGGAAGGATATTTACAGTCAACATGCAACATTTGAAGAAATAAACTGAGGGAATTTCTATTGTTGTAGTGTATTTCATTACACTGCATGACCCCATCATCACTTTAGCATAGTTGTATGTTCCAAACCCTTTCACTTTTATATTATTTATCCAATTTAAAATTCTGCATATCATTGTCACATATCATCTCAAGGGTTCACATTGTGGAAAATGCAACATTTTTAGTGTTGTGGAGGGAAACATTTAGTTTTGTAATATCACTTGTTTTACTACTTTTCAGTGATTTGTTTTTTTTAATGTGAATTTTCAAATTTTATGAGTTTATTTTTCATTTTTTTGTGTTTTTTGAAAATTTTGAGCTGAAATAATTTTCATCACCATTTTTCAATCCATATCAATAATAAACACAATTTATCCCTTGAAACTGAACATAAATGAATGCTGGAAATAACTTTGTTTCAATTTAAATTCATTATTAATTTCATAAAAAGTACTCCGAATTTTAAATCTCATGAAATATCTCATTGTCTTTATATTTGAAATATCTTTTATTTGATTCTTTTTAACCATTATTTTCATATTATTTACATTTACCTCATTTCTTGAGTAAACCAAACCATGCTTGATTTAACCAGAATATGATTCATTCTTGTCAAATATTGAGGGTTTGAGGTACTTATGTTAAAATCAATGAAATTTTTTTTGGTATTAAAGCCCCTATTTTAAAGGATATTTTTTTATAATGGCCTACTAAGAACATTTAATCCTTTTATCCCTTAGAATCCATGAACATACTTTTAGATTATCCACATTACAAGCCAATATTATCTATCCAACCAACTATTGAAGTGAAATTGCATAATCTAGTTGAACTTAACTGTGAGAGAAGATGTATTGTATTGTGCTACCACATTATCTGATACATTGGGTGTGATGTTGAATTATTATGAGATATGATTTTTTTTGAAGAAAATCATTATATTGAATGTTGTGCCTATCTGGTGCTTTCAAGAAAATCATGTTTGAGAATAATGACATTTTTACTACTGAAATTTTGAATGGTGTGAAAAATAATTTATTTTTTATGATGATGTACATGAATTGATGCTACGGGGTTTGAAGATGAGACCATACTTTAGTGAGAATTAGATTAATTCAGTTTTTCTTCTAATAGAGTCAAGCCCCCTCATTCAGCCTCAGATTATTTCACATATAAATAGTACTAAACGAAATCCACAAAACAACCACAAAATTTCCTCATGATAAGAATATTTACTTGACTCACATCAGGCAGAAATTTAGTAATTTATCAATATTATGGTTACCCTTGTATGAGTTTTGCTGAGAAAGACGTTGCTAAAAAATTGACATTTATGTAATAAGATAAAGTTCATGTGAGGTAATTGTTTTGTGCTTGGGAAGATAAATGATGTGGAAATATATTCAATGATATAAATGAAAAAATTGAATGAAATATTTCTTGAGGCATGATATCTTTTGTTTCTTGGTGTGTAATTGGTGGATCTCAAGGATATGTGTTTTAAAATTTGTTTTGATTTGATATTGAGGTTTACATGATATGAGGTTATTCCAAGGAGTGAAAAAGGGTAAGTGTGGGGGATTTGATAAAAAACTATTTTTTTTTAATATTTTATTCATAATAAATTACATAATATTTTCAAATTGTATCAAATATGTTCATTTATGAAATATTTTGGATAGATCAATCATTTGAAAATTTGATGAAATTTCTAGTTTTTCTCTTTTAAAATACATTATAGTATTTTACAAATAAATAGTTTAATTTTATTTATTAGAACACACAATTTTCTAAATGTGTTCCCTAATTAATTATATACAACTTTTTTTCAGGACACTAGAGCTAAAGAATGTATTTGGATGAATTAAATGGGTATTAAGTCAATGGTGTGCTGGACCCATGAGATTGTACATCCCCTTTGTGTTTGGGCCATATTTTCTACATTCATGAATAGATTGAGGCTCAATGTTGAGATGGGATCAATATACAATTTTTCCACATAATATTATTGTCTAAGGAAAACTAAATGACACCTTTTTCTGGTCAAGATGGCGATCCACGTGGGATTAAAATATTTTACAGTATCATCTCATCACACTAGAAACCCCTTTTAACCTAGCCTCCCCTCCACTCAATAAATATATATTTTTCTCATTTTTAAGGGTTGTTATGTGAATTAAAAAATTTAATACAGAGGATAATTGGTTTACCCTTATTCCCCAACCATTGTAAGAGGGGTTTCTCTTGATGTAAAGATCCCCTCATCGATACATTCTTCCCATATTCATGTTGTAATGTTTTCATTTGTGTAATAAACTTCTTTGTTCATATTTTATTTAATCTTTTTTTTTTGAATTGTTAAATTATATTCTTATTAACTCATTATATTTGGGTTGAAATCAATATTGGAGGAGTGATTGGGTTCCACCCTATCAATCCTTTGCTCATGAAAAACCTATCTCTGATGACCACACTACCAATGGAAGAGTATTTCTCTTCTTGATCGATCTATCTTACACCATCTTCATTTAATTATTTTGAATCATTTATATACTGTAATTAACATTATATGATCCATTAATTGAGTTATTAAATTATAATATACTATGAAAGTAATTAATAAATTAACAAAAAATCACGCGAGGTTGAGTATTGTGTACATTGTGAGAGCACAAACTTAATCGGTAAAATAAGACAACATGAGACAAATTAGTAGAGTTAAAATGTAATCCCTAAGCTCAATTAATTATCATTTCCTAGAATGGAAATGTGTATTAATTTACCACGAACTGAAAACTATCCTAAAAAAATCAATCAAAGAAGGGTGTTGCGATGGCAAGTTCAGAAGATAGACTATGTTTAATTCTATTCATTTTTATGGTAAAGTTAATTCTCGTAGGGTTCGAGGGTTAACAAATTAAGGGATAATAATTATTTATATATTAAATTAAATTATAATGATTAAAAATTAAATGAATAGGTAGAGTTTTATTGATTATGTCTTCTACATAATTTCTAAAAAAAATCGTCGTGTTCTGCCTTTTTAATCGAACTTCATTTGAAAAATAAAAAAAAATATTATACAATGTTGTTTGAGAAAATTTATTCTAGTTTTATAAATGATAAAAAACCCATACATCCTATCAAGTATTGTTATTATTCAATTTTATTTTAATTTTATAATTCCCTTAATAAGATTTGAAATTTTCTTCCTTTTTTAAGAGAAGACCTTGGTTTTCAACTCGGTTGCACCTAAATACCCAAAATATCACTAATCATTTGAGAGTGCCCACAACATCCCCATTAAATAGAATCAATGATATGATAGTTGGAAATATTCATCGGTATCATTGAATCTCTATAAATTATCTAATCAATATGCCATAACCCAATTCTATCAATAACCTCAAATAGTGAATCTAACCTGGGTTTAAACTTTCCTTGTATACATATCCTACCATGGACAAGCCTATGTGACACCTAGTCAACTAAAAAATCACCCTCTGTAAAATATTGGTGTAATAAAATTTTATCAACATATAACTTATATCTACTCCGATTATTATCCATACACATATGAGTAAGTTGATCCCACATAAATGTCTCTTACATGAGACTTCATCCCAACAATTCTGACTCATATGCCTCTATCTTGAATTGAGATGATCTACATATCTTACCATAAAGATCCTCATAAGGTTCAATATATATAGTTTCGAGATAACTATTATTATAGGTGAACTCCAACAAAGCTAGGTGCTTATCCCATGACCCACTGAAGTCAAGGAAACATGATCATAACTTATCCTCAAGTACATAAAATAGTATACTCTGACTACCCATCTATTGGTGGGAGGAATTTTTTAATAAATAAAACTGGTGTACTAAGATCCTTCTGCAAGCCCTGATAGAAGAACAATGAAAACACAAGGCACGGTCTAAAACTATATTTGCGGCACCCCGTGAAGATGAACTATATTCCACACATACAAGTATCATAGCATCTCTAAAATGAATTTCTTATGTATTGGAATGAAATGTGATACCTTCATTTGTCTATCAAGATTCACCCAAATGGCATCAATATCCTAGGTGTCCCCAAGAGAGTCACCAAAAATTATATATTATCTTCGTCCCACTTCCATTCTGAAATGGGAAATGGCTATAATAAACCACCAGGCCCTTAATTCTAGGCATTAACCAACTAACAAGTGTAGAATCATGTCACAGGCACTATTATATCATTTTCATGTCTGGCCACAAAAGTTGTCAGTGTAGGCCAAAATATAATTTGGTCACACCTAGATGTGCCACCCATTTCAAGGTATGAAACCCATGCATCAACTCCTTCTGTATGCTCATAGACATAACTACATAATTCGTGACATTAGTGATCTCATTATTATATATGGTATAATTAGTAGGTGACTTCTCACCTTTAATACATTCCCTCAAGGTCCAACACATTAGATCCTCATATTGTCTATCTCTAAACTATCTGAAGAGTGTATACTCTACTGAAACTGATATTTGTGTCGTATGATCCAGGAACTCCTAAACCACCACATGCATCTCATCTAGTAAAGTCATCACCATCCATATAGCATGGGAAGCCTAGACCGCATGAGTTTGAGTTTTCCATCTTAATGAATCAGCAACACTATTCCCCTTTCCGAGCATATATGCTTGCTCAAATCAAACGATACCATATACCCCACCATCCTCCATTATTGAAGATTGAAATCCCATTACCAAAAGGTATACTTTAAGATCATGTGATTTATATGTACAAAATAAAAATGGTGTATTCTTGTGGTTATTTTTGGAATTTAACAGCAATTTAAGCGGCCGCTAAATGACATCTGAAGCCTTCTAAAATTTTAACATATTTGAATTTTTGGAATCATTGAATAGTGATTTCTTATAGATTAGTTTTTTATTTCACTGCATATTGTTTGGTAGCTGTTTCAGTATCTGTTAAAAGTGATATGGTGGTCTTTTCTTGTGTTTTTTTAATTTTGTTATTTATGATTTTAATAAATTATTTATTAGTTATTTATGTAATTAATTATCATTATCATTATCATTATTGATTTTAATTATTTATTATTATGTATTATTATTATTACTTTTTATTATTTTAATATTTATTTTTATTTTTATTAATTAATAATAAATAATTATAATATTTTTTATTTTTTATTATATTTTTATTGTTTATTTATTAGTATTAATTAAATATTTATTCTTATTTATATATTATAATATATTTAATATTTAATATGTAATATTATTTATTATGTATTTATTATATATTTAATTAGTATTATTAATTTAAGTATTGTTATATATTCATTTACTTATTATTATTTACTTATTTATTTTTATTCTAATTTATCAATCCATACATGCATATTCCATGCATTCCATGCATATTCGATGCATGCCATGCATAAATTCAGAGAATATATATGCTGAGTGAGATTTGAACCCCTTACATCATTGATATACTTTAAAAACATTTCTACTCTTTCAAGCTCTTCATCTGGTCATAAAATAGTATGTAATATACTTATACATATTTAAAAAATAATAATCATGATAATGAATAGTAATAAATAATGAATATATCATGAATATATAATAAATAGTTAATAATATATAATAAATTAATAAATAATATATAATATAAAAAATAAATTATAAATACTAATTAATTAAATAATAATAACGTAAAAAAAATAATTAAATATTAAATAAATAAATAATTAATTAGTAAAAATAATAAGTAATAAATACTAAAAATTAATAAAAGATAACGAAAATATATATAATCATAAATAATAAATAAATAATAATATATACTAAGTAATGAATCATAAATAAATTTTAAATATATACTATATAATAATAAATAATAAATAATAAATAAACAGTGAAAATTATTAAATAAATAATAAATACATAATAAATAAATCATAATTAAAAATTAAATAATTACTAATTAAATAAACATTAAATAAAAATAAAAAAATAGTCAAAAAATAATATAAATAAATAATTATTTGATAATTAATAAATCATAGTAAATCATAATAAATCATAAATAAATACAATAAAATAAAGAATAAAAAATAAATAAATATTAAGAAATAAATAAAAATAAAAAAAAATTATTAGCTAGTCATTTAATAGATAATTAACATTATAAATAAACCAATAAATATTAAAACAATAATAAATAAATATTATAAAATTAAAAATTAAATTGTCAATGACAAAATAAAACTAGAATGAAAAAAATGATATAAATATCTATAAATATATCTGTATATAAAAAATATACACATGTATTAATTCAAACATTTTTTTACATAAATATATATAAACATAGTAAGTTATATTCTTTTATACTAATAAAAACACACACACACACACATATATATATATTTAACACAACTAATTATAAATATATATATTGTAGGTTCTTTAATGTAAAATTGCATCAAACACATAGACATACTGCAAACATAGATCCCTGAAAGGTAGGTCATAGACCCACAAGGGATAAACCACCCAACCACATGCTTTATTACATTATATATATCTATGTTAAAGGCCTTGGGCGCATGTAGCTTATTACATGGCTCATTGGGCTTAAATATTAACCTAAAGCCCATTCTGTGATTAGTAATTCTATAGTACCTGAGCTTCTAACATACCCACTATAGTACCACTACTACTATTGTGGTCTCTACAGTACAACAACTACTATAACTACAGTTCTCACCCCTTCCAGATAGTTGTCCTTACTATAGTTCCTCTGCTACTACAATACCTCTATAGTATTGCTAGAGTACTTGCACCCAATTGATTTAGGACCCCCATTTTTCTTGTAGGATTAGAGGGTCCTTACCACTAAGCCAAACTCGGTCTAAATAAACATGTATTAATATTTACAAATGAATATAAATATATACAAAAAATTTCACATATATGTTTTTATATTCATATATTAGAATTTACAGACAAATATGGATTTTTTATTGACACACACATGCTTATATAAAAACAATATTTGTATGAGTTTATATATACAAATTAATACAATTTTATATGGTAAATAAAATTTATAATTTTTTATTATAAAGGAAATGAATAAATTTTTTTTCATATGGGATATACGGTTAAAAATACATTTGTATGTTATAAGTATTTATACAAGTGATTTTTTATAAGTTAATATATGAAATTAAGCATATATTTAATAATAAATAAAACTAAATTTTGGAAATCATAGAAATTAAAAACTATAATTTCAATATGGATATAATACTTGGGAATAAATTTTTTCCCCTACAAAAAATAATAAACCCCTTGAAAGTTGATTAAATGACAACGATTGTTAAAAAGATGAGATATGCTGAATAAAAACTAAACATTGGAGGTATTTAGGGCCTCCTTTTACCTCAAAATTGATTTATCAAAGTTTCCCTAAGTCCTCATAGAATATATCTTGTCATATTATTTGATTTCATATATGTAAGAGCCCAAACATACACCTAGATCCAAGGTTATGGTTGTTTGAAGATCATGTTAAATATATTACTTTTCCTTAAAACAAATTCCTTTTTTTTAATTGCTAAATTTTTTAATTATAAATTTTTTAGTTCATGTTAAAATCATCAATTTTACTGGTTATGGGGATAAAATGGACTGTTGGATCAAAAGTTTTGGTCAATTGATACCGAAGTCTGATTTTTAATTTATTGAGCATTTTTTAATGTTTCAAATTATTATTGACTAATAATTAAAAATATTTATTAATTTTCACATTTTAATTAATAAAATTTGTATATTATAAACTATATATGATAGTAAATAATAATATTTTTTCATTTTATTTAGTGGTGGTGTTCTAAAACCATTTCTATTTACTAATAATTTTAAAAAAACCACCAATAAATAAAATTCAAAAAAAATTCATGAAATTTAATAACATTGAATGGTGGTTTTAACAATAACTATTAAAAATCTGGTGATTAATTTTTTTAGGAAATCATTAAGCAGTGGTTTTTGAATCCACCCCAATATTTCTATATTAGCGTAGTGATGATAACCATTTCTCTCAATAGATAATTCCGCAAAAACTTCAATGAATAAACCACTCTAGCAAAAATCAGGTTATGGGTATTTTAGTTATGTTCATATTTCCTCAACATAAGAGACCCATGCACAATAACATGATCTCTATGCATCATCCCCACTCCATGTCCAATCCCAGAAACATTACAATACACAATGTACTTCTCAACAGACTATGGTAGGATCATGATTTGTGATGATGACAAATTATTATTCAACTCCTTCAGTGAATTATCACATGATAACGACCATTACAATATTACCCCTTCTTGGTTGATCCACAAATAGGTGCTCTGAAATTGGAAATGTCCTGAATATGTTGTTGATTATATCTATTTAAAACCATAAGGATACTAATATAAAAAATGTTCCTCAGATTCTCCCAAGAAACAAGTACCTGAACATTATCTAGGTCCACTAACGCACCTTCCTCTATATTTATAAGGAAAAAACATCTATGTAATCAATGAAAAATTGACACTATGATAGCATGAAATAAATCTGATACTCTCTCAGTTTACTCAAGGTAATGTAATGGTATTAGTCATAATAGTCATTAGTTTTGTAGTACACCACGATTTCAATCACAAACACTACCAAAAACTGATCCATATATGTATTGAATATTCATTTCATCAAGTGAATAGACACTTATAGTACATCCATCAACCCAAAATACAATACGATGAACTCATATAGGCCATAAATTCTTATGAAAGAAGTCCATGGTATTTAAAAAGATCAAACTCTCATGTGAAGATATGTTGATCACAAGTCAATCATTGAAAAAAACAAGCTCCCCCAAATTGTGAAAAATATTTTCAATACAATGAAGGGGGTAGAAATTTTTTAGGGTCATCCAGTTAAACATTTGGTAATTGACACATAGGACCAATGTCCTTTCAACTTTCATAATAATAATTACAAAAGAACCACAAGCTGATTTACCTTGTTGGATAAATCCCTTATCATCGAAAAATTCTATTTGAGTATTATGTTCGTAATGATTTTCCAATTACGTTATATATGGAGGAATTCAAAATGGACCATTCCCCAATATTATATCATTTGTAAACTCAAAGTATCACTTAGGTGGTAATCCTTAGAAGACTATAAGAAACACATATTGAATCAAGTACATTATGGGTTGAAAGACACCAATCTTCACTTCTCCATAAGTCTATAATTAAATATAAAACTGGACTGTGAGGTCTCCCAGTTTTTGGGTAATTATCCCTACTCTGCTGACCATAATACCCCACTCTCTACTATGAATATAGGTTTCATGCTTAAAGGGTGTAAAAATCACTCCCCTTTGTTAAGAGTCAATTCATGATCAGTATATTACTAAACAGTTCATACCCATAATCAAATAAAATCCTAGAATGTATATGATGTAATGATCCCACATAAAATGATACCCCCACCATATTTGAGAGAACACCCCAATGATAATAAAATGTCATTAGATATTACTACCAATGGTGTATCTATCGTCAACACCACACTCATGAACTCCACCGATATGGAAAACACATTCACATGTAGTGAAAAAATAATGGAATCAGAGGTACTGGCCTCATGTAAGGAACAATATAATGTAGAAATTGTAGTAATTATAACTCTCTGGATCGATGGTCCAATATCTCTCTCCATATGTTTAGGCTGAATAATGTGAAAGTTTCCTAGCCCTCATCCCTATGATGAAACTCAAGTCACCTATGTTGCACCACAATATAGATACCAGAAATCTTTCAAAGTAGAACCTAATCTACTACCTTTATCCCCTCAGCCAGTATAACAATAACATACAACCAAATATGGTGTTGAAGACCCACTTCCTGCACCCTAGTTCTATCTAGATCATCTTTCACTACCTGTCTGTCATGTGTTCCTATCGAAATTCTGCAGATGACCCATCCTTCCTCAAGAGAATAACACTACATGTGTTTTGGTATAGTGTCTGTGATAGTGGACATGCCTAACACACTGGTGACATATAACACGCGTAAGGTCTTGTGTGAATGACCATTCACCTGGGACACTCTTCCTGCTATCCCACTTGCTAGAACCCTCATAGTCATACTTCTTACTCTCAGAAGGCATACCTACTAATCATCCAACAAAAACCAACTATCTTGCACTAGAATCCTCTATCAGTATCCCCTTAGATTTGAGGGCATGGTCCCCAACCTGAACATGAATATTTATCTTAAAGATGAAATCCTAAGAATTAATCTCACTTATAAGTCAATCTTGAAAACAAACTTCTATAGTAGTCTCAGCCCCTTCCAATGCTAGAACAACGAACTAAAAATCTATAAGGAATCATGAATAGTAAATCATGGATATACTCCCCTTGGTAAACCTCATAAACACAACCACTCTCTTTTCCCTCAATATATATAGTTAGAATTTCTCCATGAACATAACCTTGAAGTCCTACCATTTCATAACATTAGTCTATCCAGTCTGAGCATGAACATCCCACTATAACTTTATATATTCTCATATAATATAAGAAAATCCTTTTCTTCGGTATAATTATCCAAATGGTCAAATATATTTTATATGGAGTCAATCCAGAACTCCACTACCTTAGGTCCACCGTCTCCAGTAATATTTGGTTGGATTGGTAATTTAAACTCCCCAAAAAGGTCAGAAATACTCCCCAACACCAGCTATAGGTCACTCTCTCTATCCACAAACTACATAATTTTAGAAAAATTTCTCACATAACATATCTCTTTCTTTATCACCCAACACTATCGGTGCCTTAGGTTCACCTACTAGAAGATCATCTATATCCATAACTCCATGTCATTCTATCAACAAGCGTCGTCATGGGTGAATATCTCAATAATTACAAATGCACATCATAGGATACATAACAATACATTAAAACATGTACATAATTGGGAATCACAATAAATCACAACAAATTCATTTCCCCAAACCACTCCACATGGTAAAAATCGAGGAACTATCACTACCCTTAACTATCCAACATATATGTCATGGATGAAAAAGGGTAAACTCGTTATCATATTCATAATTCTCATATTCAAGATTCTCATATAGGCAACCAATTATTCATAGTGTCAATAATTTTTCCATTCACATTTTCACATTAGGAACCATTTCATTTTACATTTAAATGTAATAGAAAAAAGTTCCAGTTTAACAAAATACCAAAAAAACATTATTGTGCATGCCAAAAATGATGTATGTCAAAAAAGAACTATGAGTTAATGGAATGATTCATGCAAACGTAATAATATTTCCTTACTAGGAGATGAGTAAAATTCCATGAAATCTATAAAATAGCCATCACATCAAAAAATGAGTGCATCACCCAAGGTGAAATAATATTCAACATTAACAGCAAGACAAAAACAATAATCCCACCCTAGTTACATTAGTTATTCCTAGTACATTGGTAAACTAATCCTATAAAAAAGATCAAACCATCGATTGAAAATTCATTGTATCATATATAACAATCACTAATAATAACAAAAAATAAAAATAAAAGAAAACCTCTTTCAATACCACTTCTTAATGTCCCGAACTGGGTGCCACACACTATAGTCTTTAGTTAGATGGTTGTACGACCTAAATCAAGAATCCCCGTACTCTAGATTCTTTTACCTAGTAATGATTGTATAAAATCGTCCATGGAGAGACTATACACTTTTTCTCAGCGTAGAAAACATCATAAATAAAAAAATAATAACTTAATGACACATTATCACAACCTAATTTATACAAGTTTCAAACGATAACCACAACTGGAAATATAATATCAAACTGAATAGAAGATATGCCCTATTAAAATAATGCCATGTGTAAAATTGAAGCACACAATTAAACACACTAACAAATCCAACGATGTTCATAAACCATGTCCAATCCCTTAATCCATGATACATCTCAAATCAACCATCTAACATATGGACATTCCCCTATCCACTCTAAAAAACATGAAATATATAATGGTACCAATCAGGTATCCAATGTATGGTATGAGTACAATATAGTCGACCACCACCAACAATATTTGAAAAAATATCTAGTCAAACAATGTATGTAGTGTTACAATTAAATAAATAAAATGAAAAAATAAATAGCTATCATATTATGAATTATTCATTGTTAAATTAATAATCCCCCATAATATGGAGGACACTCGAACCTCAAAACATGCATGGGAATATAGTAGAGTCTAAATAATTGTTGACGGATATAATATCTTAGAATTACAATTTTACTATTCCTTATCCCAATTCACATCTGAATTCACTTGTTATCATTCATCATCGCAATCCACATATCAATTCCTTTGTTAACATTCATCATTATAGTTAACTCATGAATTTCATTATTACTATTATACAATTAATTTGGCTAAGGGGGTCTGTTATTACCATTCATTATTTCAGTTTACACATGAATTTCATTGTTACCATTCATCATTTCAAGCCCCTCATGAATTTCATTTTCACCATTCATCATATCAACATCAAATAGAATTTTCAATATTACAATTCATCATTTCAAATCACTCCTTTAATTAATTAAATAATTAATTATTCATCTAAATTACATTAATTAACTCAAAAATTAGTTAGTCATCTAAAAACCATAAATTATTTAAATAATTAATTAATCATTTCAATCCCATTAATAAAAACAACAATTATTTAATCATCTAAATCCCATTAATTAACATAGAAATTATTTATTCATATCAATTTAATTACTGATTTAGAAATTTGTATATCACATAATTCACCTTAATTAACTCCCCAATTAATTAATCACCTCAATCCCACTAATTAATTCACCAATTATTTAATCACATCTATTTCATTACAAATTCAGAAATTATTTTATCACATCAATACCCTAAATAGTTTTTCTAATTAATTAAGATCATTAATCTGATTAATTAATCACATAAAATTAATTAATAATTCAACAATATTATTATCACATGAACCCCCTTAATTAATTACTCAAATAATTATTCACATCAATCTTATTAATTAATTCACCAATTTATTAATCACACCAATTTCACTAAAAATTTAACTATTAATTTATCACATCAATCACCTCAATTAATTCAACAATTAATTAAGAACAACAATCCCATTAACTAATTTACAAATTAATTAATAAAAATCTATAATTCAAATAATCCAAAAATTAACTCACCAATTGACCCTATTTATCAAACAACAAAATATATTTATGATTAATTAAAAAATTATTTATCTAAATCAAATCAATATTAATTATTCCTCAAATCCCACAATGAACGATACTAATAATTAATTCAAGAATTAATTATTAATGACTCCCAAAAACATAATTAATTAATTCACCAAACTAGGAACCTTAATATGAAACTCATTTTTTAAATGAACCATATAAATTATGAAATTACATACATGCAACTAATATCATAAATATGAGATTTGAATAATTGAGAAAATACAACAATTTGTGGAAAAACGATCTCGCAAATAAAATACCCAATTATTTTGGCACAATGATATAAAATTAGATCTAGATCATAAACACTAAATCAAAATCCACCAATCAAGAGCCAACAATTCTAGATCTAGACCAAAAATCATAAATATAGATACAACAGAAAATTTGGAATACCAATCCTTCAATGGATAGATAATGAATGGGAAATAAAAAAATATACGCGATATGAGAACCTATTATCAGGAGAGGTGCGTATCTTCAATCTAGGCATTGAATTGTGAATAAAAGAGGTCCTTAGGAATTGGAATAAATTTATGAGGATATTAAAATGTATAAAAATTACTTTTTACTTGTGAGGGATGATTTACAATACTTATAGGGTTGTATGAAATTTTAAATCTAATTTTCATGGGATTAAAATATCATATGTATAGTTTTCTTCTCGTGGCACATGGTTTCCTCTAACCGTAAACCATAAACATGAACCCTATATAGAGGCACAAGGTTTCACCTAAAAGGATGCATGGTTAGAAAAAATGTGTGTGAGTCATGTGAATCCCATCTTTTTGTGTTCTCATGGTTAGCTGGGCCTTGGAACAAGGATTTGGGAAAGCCGTGCACCAATATTCACTTTAGCATCTTCTTTAAATATTTCAAATTTCCACAAAATCACAACCTCATTTAATACCTATATAAAGTATGATAAAAAAACAAAAACATGAAATAGACCCAAGATACCTCCAAAAAAAATTTGATCATACAGTAATGATCCATTGCACCAATGATCGAATGTTCAATGACCATTCAATGGTTATTCATCAAATTGTGGATAAAATAAAATATTAATGAAAAAATATCATAGAACCATGATAAAAACCCATAATCCAAAAAATAGTGGAATTAGCCGTGATGTTTTCCTTTCAACCTCTATCTATTTCCATATGAAATATGAAAAAAATGGTACGGAAATCATCATACAAATAAAAAATAATTATCATCAAATCCTAAAAATATACCTTTTGCCTCAAAATTATTGATTTATGAATCAAAACATTATTTAGTTTATTCGAGTTCATAAATGATTAATAAAATGGGTATAAATCATCAAATAAACATCCTTCAATGATTTAGTTCAATTTATTATCCAGAAAGAATCTGTATCACTATTTTTTGAATGATTCATGATTTTATTGGCACATCAATCACCAACGCTCAATCTGTTGATCTAATATTTTGATGACTACGAATTATTCACCATGATCCACTATCAATACATAGAATTATGAAGATAAACTTAGAAAATGTATAAAATAGTAAATATAATGAGTAAAATTTAGGTTGTGACATAAATGAAATAAAATTAATAATTTAATTTATTTATTTTATTTATTTTCCCCAAACATCACTTTATCAAACACCGCAATCCAGCAATACATATAATGCACCTATGGAAAAAACTAGATTCTAAATTCAACTATGGACTCATATTTAATATTTGATCCTCCATTTAAAAGTTATTTCACTTTTTCAATTAATCATCATTTCTGCCATATTTAATATATTTTAAAAATAAATTCGACGCAGATTGGGCTTCAGAATCTAATTCATTCTTTATGCTTGTATATATATATTCCGAGAAATATATCAATGTATTTATAGGGAAAAAATTTACACTACATTTCATTGATAATTATATATAATATTTTAAAATATTTTTGTATTTAAAAGTATCATAGTACCCTCAGTTATAAAAGGGAACCTCTTATCTTAAATTTTTCACAAAAAAATTGAGCTATGTACCTCATCCTTGTCTAGATCATATATTTTCAAAAAATCCCTCCATATTTATTTTAGATTATCATTTAACCAAAATTACAAAAAAAAAGTATTATGTTGTATCCTAAGGAAGGATTTCTAAAGAAGAGATATAATTCTTAATCGAATGTTGCATGATTATTTTTTATTCTACCTCAATAAAACATTATTTCTACATTTTAATAAAATAATATGTGCATATTCAGGATACCAAAAAGTTATTATTTTTATGGAACAACCCTTTTATTTCCCTTTTTAAAAAATATGGTTATTAAATACCATAATCATGTGTACATGTGCGCTACTAGCTATATAACTAGATTTATTTTATTTATCACCACTAAAAAATATAACATGTAATGGATAATACAAATAAATATTATATTTATGAAATAACTATGATTTTGTAATTTTAAGATAACACATACCATTTTCCCTTCCATTAGTTTGAAATTAATATCGATTCTCATGCATATGTCTGGACTACCACCACCATGATTTGATGTGAGAAATATTTCATTCCCAACTTACAAAGATATTCAGAATAACTGAACTACGATAAAAATATTACCAATATAACATATATTGGTTTTATAAATGTAATGTAATATTTAATTATTTTATTTTTCACCATGTATTGAAATGTAAATATCATTATATCATATGTAACAACAACCATCTCAACCAAATATATGATTTATTTTTCATGACCATTTTACAGGGTTTTTTAGAAAAGGACTTATTATATTAATATGATGAATTTAAAATTTTATATATTCTATAGGTAATGTAATAATAAATCCTTTCACAATTGTTTATGTATCAATGTTATTTTGAGGTTATAAACTAAATGACCCAAAAATATAGGATGTGAATGTAACCATTTTATTAAGTAAATAAAACTGTAATAAATAAAATTAAAAAAATATTTATAATGTAATAAAAAAGAATAAATATATTTATAAAGTAAATAATTAATATAATATTAATATTTATGATTTATACAATTAACAAATCTTGACCAGACACAATGTGAGATAAAATTTTTAACTGTTTTATTTATATGTTCTCTTTCCAACACATTTTCATCCATGTTGATGTTATTTTAAATTATTAATCAATGGTATTATTAATGAATAAATTATAAGAAAGTATATTTTTAATAAATTAAAAAATATATATAATATTTTAAAAAGTAATCATTTCAATGTTATCAGTATGAGTTTTTTTGACTTTTTAAGAAAGAGTGATCATGTATTTTTAATGATTACTGATTGACCACCCTTCCTTATTATAATTGTAATTATTCACTATAAAATATCGTATATAGTTTATTATTTTTAATTCAGTTCTTATTCTCTATCTTCATTGATTTTTTAGAGTTTTCAATTAAAAATGATATTTATCCTTTTGATTATGAGAAAATGAAATGTGTTTTTTTACGGATAAAATAAAATTTTCAAAAGAATTTTGTTAAATAAATTTAATCATAAAATTACTAATCATACAATAATAAAAAATTAAATATTATGATAGGTGAGACTACTATATATATTAATGAAAATTTATTATAATATAACAACCAAATTCCTTATATATTTATTTAGACATCGAGGGAAAATGGTTGTGACAAAAGGGTTGGTCACTAACCTATAACTAATTGTGATTCACTTATTCTTTTGGAGGGTAAATTTTTTGAACAAGGATTATCTTTATGATAAACAAACATATATATGTTTTATTATTTCAATATACATTTTCTTTGTGTGAATTGTTTGATTTCCCAAGGTATTTAATGATTATAAATTTCTAAATGATTTCATGTTTTCCCCTATAGCCAAAGATGCCTTCATAATTATACCATGAATTATAATTTGTTTTGGCGTTTTTTAATTTATAAAATAATGATTTTCTTATGATTAATTTTTTTAATTATTTTCTCAATTATTTGTTGAGAATGTGGAAACCATATTTTTTAGTTTTAATGAATTTACTAAAATAACTGAAATAAATTTGTTTTATATAGATTACTAAGATTTAATTTTCTTTTAACATGTTTTCAAATATTATTAAATGATTTAATTATTATTATAAACCATATCAAGGTTACTAATTGTTATTTAGAAACATTTTAATATATTTATTTTTTAATGAAATAGGTGTGTACACATAATTCTATATTTCTATGGAAAAAATGTACACTTTGTGGTAATTTACACCCAATTATATAACATTGATTCCAATTTTCTAAAAATTTCAAGTCAAAAAATCTGTGTAATGTGAAAATTTAATGCCCTTAGTATTGAACTCATAATTATGTGTTTTTATATTAAGTAGTTGTTATACCATCACCAAAATGGATTGATAAAAACATTCCTAAATAAATGAGTAGGTTTAAAATTCCAAAACAAATTAGGAATATAAGACAAATAAAACTAACTCTATGATAATAATTAATCATTAGGTTATGGATAAAGCTATTTTTCATGGGAATATCATTAATAAGAAAGATATTTCCAATCTTAAATTAAATAATGATAATATTTTGATGAATCACTTTACGTTCAAGGTATGTTTTTTATTAAGGGGTAATGATGGTGATTTAGAGTGTATAAACAGATAAAATATATGTATTTGTATGATATTCCACTTCCTTAAAAAAATAAAGTCCTTTTATTGTTTGTAAATCAATATTATTTTTCTATAGGACATCCAATGAAATATCCAAAGGATATTGGAAAATTTAAAACTATTATTCTCATTAGGAAACTTATTTGTGGTGTGATCAATCTAGTCACAACAACAAAAATGTGTCTCAAATTTATACAATAATAATTTAATAAAAATATAAATTTCAATTTAATATTGGTCTGAAATATTAATTTGAAATCAATGGTAGTTTATGATTCTTATAATTTAATAATAGATAATATGTTTCTCATCACATATGACCAGAAATAATATGATCTTGTAAAATTACTAATTTAATGGTGTATAAAATATTATATTTAGAAATTATATACACTAAATGTAAAAGGATTCATATTTACCAAATATATCCAGAAGAAACTTGAATCCACTAATATTATTCTTGTTTATGAGTTGAAGAATAATCTCTTTAGTGTTTCTTAGGATTGTGAGAATAGGAATAAATTGACATTTCATTAGGATGAATGATTTATAATGATGTTGATGGATGAAATAATTTTCCTGAAGGTACCTCAGACAATTGGTATTATATATAATATTTTGAGTAGTTTAAATACTTGTTTCATGGGATCTAATGAGTAATATTATTTATTATATAGATTAAATGGATATTTAGGGGTAAAATACCATTTATATGTTTTCTGAACATGAATCATTGAGTAATATTCCAAATATGAATCAGAAAGGGATTTTAGATGGACCAACATAAATGTACATACATATTACGTCATTCTATATAAATACTATTTACATCACATAGTATATCACATAGTATATCCAAAAAGTTTGTTGACATTGGTGACTAGATATATGACCATCTTATTTTACAACATTCCTTCAAAATCTCCCATATATATTACTCGCACATGTTACCATTATATACTTATAGTATATAACAATATTAACCATTACTTGTGTAATTAATACATAAGAAAGTGTCAATTCATATTCTTAGCATGGATAAACAAAATAGATAACAATCAAAGAGCACATGTGAGCAGAAGGTTATCATAATGGTAAGAGAAGGTAATATTGTAATATGGATATGGAATATTATTTTCTTACCTAGTAAAAAATAGATTTTAAAACATGATACATTGTATATTAATTTTATATTAATAGAATACATTAATTATCTTGTTGTAGATAAATTAATCAACAATAATGATCCACTAAAATATTACATAGGAATAATAGTTTCCTATAAGAGTGTGGTACATACAAAATTATAGAAAATAGTTTCTTTTATTATTCACATCATGGATAGTAATTAAAAAATGTAAAAATTCCAAGAGTGTATTTGGTTCACTATCTATTCAAATAAATACAGTGCATAGATTCCGATAGTGGATTGGGTCCACTACCCAGTTCCTCACATATTATATAATAAAATCAAAGTATTTAACAAATACATTTTTGGTAAAAATAATTACTAGAAAACACATCATATTTTTAATAATATTAATATGTGCGCCACATGAATATGAAAACCTCTATAATTTAATCATTTCATAATTAACTAGATGAAAATAAAATTGTCTTATAAAAACATCAATAATATATGAATATCATCCCTTTACAGTATCCAGTTTGAGGGTTTCATTAGAAAATTTTCCATTTAAATCCAAAGATACATGAAATTATGATCTAATATATATATAACTTTTATAAGAATATTTTTAAAATACATTTTAAGAATAATATGAATTGCCTTTTTTTAACATCAACATAAAAAGAAAATATTTTATAAAAAATGAATGCAAATTACATTAAAAAGACATGAATTCATAGTGAGGAAGATTTTGGAATAAGAAATATGATGACGATTGGAAAATGTGATCATGGGGGAAAATATAAAAATGGATAATTATTTTCACTCAACTGTAAATATAGTTAATATCAATGGATAATAAACAATGTTGAAAATGAAAAAAAATATATTCCATTAATAATATTAGAAATAAAATCAACAAAAATAAGAAATAACCTTTAAAATTATTTTTTTATTTTAAATAACATTAATAAAATAGAATAAATAATATGGACATGGAGGACAAAGATATATGAATGAATAAATGATATAATATAAATTCAACATAAAAGTATCATTTAAATTAATATATAGACCTAAATTAATAGAAATTTTAAGAAGAGGTTGAAACATATAAATAAACATAAGATAATAAAATTGATATATTTTTTAGAAAGAATTAAGACTATTTCACCTAATTTAAATTTAATATTAACAATAATTATTACAAATTCATATTAGAAATAAAACTCCACTTAAGATTACTGGTCTGTTGGGCATGTTCTGATTCCTAATATAAAAAATTTGGATTATAATTATTATGAATATGAACTTTATAAGTAGTTAATTTATTGTATATTATGAATTTATATTTCATTTATTACACTATATTAGTTTTTTTTAGTTAAAAATAAATGTCAAAAGTATATTGTTTTATTTTTTCATGAACGATTCAATTTGGTGGTTATTGTATTTTCTCATTAATCATTGTCTCATCAGATACAAGGTTTTGACAATAATTTATCAAAAAAGTTTTATATTTATTTGAGTTATATGTTCATTTTATAGGACATATAGTTACTTTTAGTATAAACTAGGTAAAAATAACATTTGTTAATAATTTTGAATTAATGAAAATAAATTATTTTATCAATGAGTTTACCAATATATAATAACATTAGTAAATTATGAAGGCATCATAAATTATTCACTACAACATCTTATTTCATAATTTTTTTGTTTTTTATTCATTCATGATGTAAAATTTATAATATGTTTCATTTTGGAGGTAAAATCAATTAATTTAAGAACATGTAATGGAAATTTAATGAATTAGAATATGTTATTAGATTGAAATAATTTTAAATTTATAAATGTTCAATGATTTCAAAAATATTATTTTTTCATTAAATTAAATTTCAGAAGAGGTGGATGGCAATGATATTGAAGAATGATAATGTAGAGGATAATAAATACAATGACTAATTGAATCTACTATTAGATAGTATCTTAAGGATGATAGGTTTGGGAATTAATATCATGAATTGGGGTCTCCTAAGGATTGGAAAATATCTTTATGTATTTAATTTTAGCATGAATTCATGAGAAATTCTATTTAATGGTGTAGGTTCAGATAGGTAGAGGAGGCGTAATTTTATTTGTGATTTTGAGTGGAATTTTTTTAAATACCCATTACAAAATGTATACTATTTTCATCTTATAAAAAAATATAGATAAAAGTGAATAAAAATAGATAATCAATATTGGGGGAGGGGTTTTAATAACCTCATCCACTAATTTAAAGATATTTTTTGTTATATTTTGGACCTCATCCTTGAATTTAACTATTTTATATTACGTTATACATTACCCTAGGGACTGTATTTTACCATTGGAAACTAAAATTTGGAATAAAAATCAAATTCACCATAATAAATAATATTTATGTGCTGATTGAAAGTATTAATTTTATTTTATTGTATTCAATTTTTAAAAGTGAATATTATTAATTTTATAATATTAAATTTCTGATTCATAAAATATATTCTTCATAATATATATTTTAAATGAAAAAATAAGTTTTATTATTATTAATTACCAATAAATTATCAGTATGTGAATAGTAATTTACTTTATTGTATATTTATAAAAAAAATTAAATTAAATTCTATCTTTTAATATTAAATGGATTTAATCGCATCGCATTATTTATCCTTTAACTATTACTTTTTTCTATACATCTATTTTTGAAAAAAAATTATCAACACATATAATCATTATTTAAAAATAATATATATCAAATAAATATAATAATTTATTTATTAATATATTTTAAAAAACTTTTTTTTATGTTTTCCATCAATTATGTTATTTCAATTATATTTTTTTCGAAGAATTAGAAAAGGTCAATGTATATATTTGATATATAATTATCCTATGACCATATATCTAACATTTATATATATAATGATTATATATCCAAATATCATATATATAATGATCTTATTACATCGGTATATATAATTTTAAAAACATTACTAAAATCATCTATCATATTCATTTAAAATATTAAAAATATATATATATATATATTATTTCTAATGTTTTCCATTATTTTCATAGAAATAATCGAAGGATTGATCTTTTTTGTAAACCAAGTTGATGATTATTTCATGTTTATAGTCTTTTTATTTTGTTTTATTTCCCCCCCCCTAAATTTTCATAATTTTGTTTCATGTTACATTATCAAAATATATTAACACTTATCACATATTTGTAAAATTTATTCTAAACAGAAAATAACATGGGTTTCTTATGTGTTGTGTGTATTATAAACAATCAAACACACTTGATTTGTTTGAGTATTTTTATATACAATAATCATATAGTGCTACATATTTCCCAATTAAAAAAATTTCTCCATTAAAATTACATTACATTGATGATATCATAAGTGCACATACACCTCCTTATGACCACTAATTTATATGTTTCATATATAAATATATTATTCCCTTATAAATTATTAACCAATTGAGTGGTATTATTTCTTATTAATTTCTATCTACAGTATTAAATTTCTACTAGTTGATCCACATTGAGATATCATTATTCATTATCACAACCTATGAGTTTATTACATGTGATATATCATGTACTTTCATCATTAAAATATACTTTAGTTAAAGTGACCCATGGAATAGATCTTACACTAGAGCGTGTTTTAGGGGAAGATCAAGATGAGAGGATTTTTCCCACATGATAGATGATTAATAAAGAGATAATATATATTGGTCACAAAATAAACTTTTTCATAAATTTCAAAACCTAGATCCATGTTTATTTTTAATGGAGCAAACTATCTACCTTGTAAAATTATATATCTCATTGATGATTTTCTATATAAATCACAATCTATCTTATTAAAATTGTAATAATCTGATAAAAATGTAAATTTTATAATTTTTTCAGCAAGATCTATTCCCCAAAAAATACACACTCAATATCTGCCTCATTTTTCTTGAGTTATTCACCTACTCCCATATATATGATCATATGATTACTTATGAATACTAGAATAAAAATTGTTGTTATATAAGAACTTTATAAAAGAAATGTGTTGATCATAACCACCTTTGAAATTTAATGAACAATAACTCACATTATATTATAATGTTTAGATGATCCTTATTGATCCACTATCTGACTGAGTATGAAACATAGTGATGATGATAAAAAACATATTTAATTCATACCAAATAATTATCTTGGACATTGAGGTAAACCTCATATACAACATATTGGTGCACCATTATTCTTATCCAAATCAATAATTTTTACATTAGAAGTTTTATTGAGTGGAAAATATTCTTCAATATCACCAAAATTCACTAATATTAGAAGGTAAAGAACAAAAACACACAATATTTTTATGACTTTTATATGTCATGGGAAGACCTATAACAAAATCCATAGTTATGTTCTCCCATTTCAAAACTGGCATGGATAATTGTAGAACCAAATTCTTAGACTTATTTCATTCGTCATTGAAATTCTGGAATACCAATAATAGATATATATATTCTATATACATAATCTTTTTGTTTTCCGACTAATAATGATCTTTGATAACTATAAAAATGGTTATGATTCATATATGGATAAAAAATGTTGTTATATGTGAATAATATTATGTCTCATTCAATTATAGTATTGATGGGGGAACATATTGATTTCCAAATGTTCATAATTTTATGATATTAAAAGTATAAATTTTGAATATTCCTTACCTTCTTCAGTAGTTCCATATCCTCCTTTAGTACACCTGAATCTTTACATGGATGAATGGTTTAAAATCACATGAGAATGATAATACTTATCCAATTCCCTTGTTATTTCATGGTCCATACATTTAAAATCTATATGAATTGGGTATATTTGGACTTTATAATGGATTATTAATCGCAATATTTTTTCACAAAGCATCAACCATTTTTTTAACATTACGTTGTGGTAATATATTAATTATTAAAAATCATTGATGAACTCAAAACTTATTCATCAGAACATATTCCCCTCATTTTGTGTTAATATATATATATATATATATTAATATCTAATTATAAGTATATATATATATATATCAAAACCTTCACAATATATATGATTCTTTCATTAATTTAATGAAATTATTACCATGACTAGCATTGAATCATGTGTCTTGTAATATTTCTGATGAAACGTTAATTGGCATGATGATTATGTTGAATGTGATATATAACATAAATAATTATATATATATATATTAAATGCATCAAATTATTGTTTTGTATGAAACATAAGATATATATATATATATATTATTCAATCTAAATTGGTGGTATAGGTTGGAAATTCAATCTATCGTCTGCCACGACTACCATTAAAAGAAACTATTTCATAAGTTTAAATGATTGAGATTGAAATTACTTCATACATAAGATTCATGAATTATATGAGGCATTAATACATAATTTATAAACAATTAAATTAATTCTTGAACTATAAGGGAGAGACCTTGTGGGATTTACAGTGTATATTGGCATATTATGGTGGGTGTTTGTCCATGCATGATTCATGAAACAAATCCTAGATATAAATTAATATTTTCCTCTTCTTCTTCTTCCTTTTCATGTTGAGATGTTAGCTCATCATGTTAGAAAAGAATATTTAATGGGATTTAGATTTTCCACAGGATACTACAATGTCCTATATTTTCTATGTAAATTATTAATCTATATAGGATTATTTGGTGACTAGGCACTAAGATGGAAATGATTCTGAGGGATGGGGTGCGGAAATAAATTTTTGAAATATTTTTATATTAATTAAATATAGTGTTCTTTTATGGTTTTAGTAACATCTCAATAGGTGCCCATTTTGAAAATATAAGGTCATTTTTTCATTCAAGATTGTGGGTTTACCATAGGCGCAACATGGCATTGGTCGGTATGGGTGTCTAGTGAGAAAAACCCCAAAAAATGTAACTGTAAATAAAATTATTAAATAAAATAATTTTATTTTAAAATCTTAATAACTCATAAATGGTAACTCAAATTGGAAATCCGATACCACCCTTGAGTGCTTAATTTGGTGGAGCCTAACCTCAACCGATGTGGGTTGAGGGTGAATATTGAAATATGGATGTGAAAATCATTAAAACATTTAATAAAAATTATAATTGATGTACTTTGGTATTGCAGCATGGGGGTACTTTTTGATTGAGGCTTGTAAGGATATCCAAGGTTATCATGATAACACTAGAGTTTTCTAGAGGAAAGGAGGAGGAACCCTATTATTGGAAAGTGAAGACAAACAACAAATTTTGATCGCTTAATGATGGATTTACATCAACAATGAATATTATTCTTTGACTTATCTGAACTATATTTTGGGGGATCATTTCCTTCATGATTTATTTTTCCATTCTTGTTTCCAACGAAAAATGCAGATGAGCACACAAACAGGTTGATCTGAGGTTAGATTGTTCTTGTAGAATGATTAAAAATGTGAGATTAAATTGAATATACTAGTAATCATTTATTCTTTGTATCCCTAATTACATGAACAGACAAAGCCCGACATAGACAAGTCTTAGGGCCATTCTATGTGTGTTCTTGTGCTCTTTCTCTCGCTTGTTATTTCATTCCTCATCGACATACCCTTGTTTTTGCGTCAGGATTTTATGACAGGTTTTTAACATAACCATAACCATAGATAAATGAAAAAAAATTTGATCCCATGATGATAAATAACATGACTTGATGGTTACATGCAAGTTTAAATTTTAAAATATAGAGCACTAAAGAGTGACTGGTGGCCCACAAAAGGGGAGCTATTGGCAGCTGTGCTACCACCTGATAGCAGGAGGCCGCCAACTCGATGACCGGTGGTGGGGTATGAATGGGCATGGTGAGGGGATACATCACCTAGAGAGGGGACATGGTCTAGTGGGATCATATTGAGACCCTGATAAAACTTCTATGGGGCAGTTCACACGACAGTCGACCATATTGCAAGCGATGGTAAACATTGTGGGATAGGAAAAGATGCAACACCCTCCGCGTATTGGAAAATAAGCTAGACTTCTTGAGTGGGTGGGGATAGAGTAGGTGGGCTAGGCCTATAGTGGTCCAATCCTAGGCAAGGCTGGATGGGTTAGACCCGGCAGGTCGGGTCTAGTGTGATCGAAGCCTAACAAACCCCATTTTACTTAAATGCCAATAACTCTCAAACTGTGTGCCCATTTTATGAGTTGTTTGATGAGATGGTAATCTCACGATGATTCATTAATTTTAATATAATATAAAATATTTTATATGGAATTTTTCATAAGGCCTATTTTCTTGAATAGGTGGTAATCCCCAAATGAGTGTGTAATGGATGGAATCCTACTACTGGTTACGACCATGAAGTTATGTGAGTACCTAGACTACATGTCTCACATATAATATGTGTCTTCTCTATGTTTTTTGACTTACCAAAACTAAGTCGATACTCCCATTTCCCACCAGGGTGTGGGTCCTATAGTTTTTTTGATAATCTATTTGTTACGAACACTCCATGTGATATATACACTCTGTGTGTTACCGACACTCTATGTGTTACCAACACACTATGTGTAACCTATAATTCATATTTTACCCATGCCCTGCATGTTACTACCTGAGGGAACAATGGATTATTAAAAAAATATATTTGTGTACAATATACCTATACTTATGGTGAGTTAACTCTAGTTACCCTTTGGACTATAATTTTTAGTGGGTACACTTAATGTACCTCTTTGGTAGTATTCTTTATGTATTAATTAATGGTATATGTTTTTGGTTTGGGGTCCCTACTCAGTAATGTTTTTATCATCCCTACATGGGTTTCACCAACACGTGTCATGTCTTGTGTAGAAGATCAAATCTTTGATGTAGTTTTTGGTGGATAAGGGCTTGGTGGTAGGCTATTTTGGTACATACCCATTAGGTAGGGGTTTCCGAATAGTAATTACAGAGAGTTGTAGTTATAATTTTCTATTTTACATGGGAATGTATTCTGGTACCAATTAAAATCCATTTTATCCAATTTTACCTTCTGTTTGATTGCATAGTGTCTTTAATTTCCATCATATTAGTCTTGGATTTGTGAGTGTGTGTATATGTACTTATGAAAATGAATCCCATTATATTAGGATATGCCTACTCGGCATTTGTTTCAAGCCTTTGGACAATGGGAGGCATCCTTGAGGTAGTCATGACAAGGGTCCCTAGGGATAGGTCGTGATATATTAGTATTAGAGGGAAGTCAGTTCTTCAATTTGTACCTCGATAATATGATTTTGGTTTGGAGAAATAATGATAAGAGTTTTGAGTTTGGCATTTAGGACATGGAATCCAGTGTTGGTGTGGAGGCCGATGTATCCATAAATTAGGACCATAAATTCTTCATTTCAACTTGTTAAATTAAAACACTAGTTTTAGGGAATAAACGATGGTACATGCATCATATATTAATGGGTGGATTTTTCCATCATGTTTCTGAGTCATCTCACATGTATCCCTTGTTGATCATGGTAAATCAAGTTTTGTTTCAAGATACATCCACTTAGATATCCATATAGGATTCCACCATGTGATGATGAGGATAATCCATGGGTTGATGAGATGGGTATAAGGTTTCTTATGAGAGACAACACCATTAGGTGGTGTACCGACTATACCACCAACTATGGAGTAACAGATGTTACTCATAGTACCAGTGGATGATAAGCATGGGATGAGTGAACATCACAAGTTTTAGTAACTGATATCCCTTAGGTTCTAATGTGATCTCATCTCATAGGAGGATATGTATTTAAATGATGTGGATAATGAGTATTACATCCACTAAGGAAACCATTATATCTGATGGCGGTCTTGGAGGCGAGCATTCTACATAGTACAATATGGCGATGTCAGGGTTTAGACTACCTCATCTTACAATGTGATGACACTTCCATGGATATGGATTGAGAAAAATTATCTGAGAAGGGTATATAACCAAAAAAGTGATGGTATATGCATTCCCAAAAGATTTAATAGCTTCAGTAAGAGGACATGTCAGTAGGTGATTATTCATCGAGGCATACTGACATTTCTGGGTACTTAATGAAAAGGACATGCCCAGTGATTTAGTGAATGAAACCTTTAGTGAGGTGTGTTTAGGGATATATGAACCAACTTTATTCCTTTGATAAAATCTACTTATTCAAGGGTTTTATAGTGAACCATTATGGTTGATATCCCATTGGTTGTGTGGGTATATCTATTGGGTGTCAGTAGTGGAAAAACAAGAGCAAATGCCTTTGGATTAGGAAGAAGACGTAATTCTTAGATATTGATATTTTTTATACGTTTGGAGAATAAACCCTATGATAGTGAATCTACAACATAGGGCTCATAACGTGAGACATGTCATCCTAAAGAGAGGCAATTATTTTCATTTGAAAATAGAGGACATCTCACTAGAGATTGTCTTTCCTGTCATGCTTCTGAAAGTGAAACAGTGGATATGTCACCGAGGAAATCATAGTGACAAGAATATATGGAACTGTAGGATGGATGATGTGGAAAACGAGATGGGATATAAAAAGGAGGTGGCGTAAATTTATACATTTTACCACCACCACCCCCAAGTGGTCCACACAAGGATCAAGGAGATAGAGGAAAAGGGATGTGACAAATGCATGTAGTAAAGGAATATGACCCAATGGCTCCATGAATGATATGAGGTATAGTATTTTTCTACTCATAGCTATTGTATTGTTATAAATAGTTTCTAACCATTCTTAACATGTAAATAATCTTGTTTATGACCTAGAGTATCCAGTTAAACTGTTGAAATTACCCTTGCATCTGGAGATAACTAACGAGGGATACCCTATAATCACACTATTTACAATAGTTTGATCTGACCCTTGATGTGAGAGTTTAGGTTGGAATCTCTTATTGGAAATGTCAAGGTCGTATGACATAATTATTGGTATGTATTGGTTATTAGATGTCCATGCACATATTCATTGTTTAATGTATAGTGGTGTATTAGATCCGCAGTGATGGAATAGGGTTTCCCATGGTTGTTGAAAAAGGAAACCAAGTAAGAATGTCATAGACTCTTGCATAGGAGGGTGTAGCTGATCACACTTTATTTGGCTATCCATACCCTTTTGGTATTGGTTGTTATTATTTTTCAATTCCCAGCAGTAGAGGTAGAGTATGTGGACATCTTTCTTTACGTTGTTCTCTGTTTACCTCTCTATAGAGACATAGACATATGAATTCTTAACCACCCCAATAAGGCATTGTTATCAGCATCATTATATATAAGACCCCAGCCTTAAACATTACTTAATCTAGATTTACAACAATAATACACGTTGAAGTTCTCTTCAGGTTTAGAGTTTTAGAGAATTAGATCATAAAACATGCATTACATTCCACATTTAAACATAGTGGTTACATAAATGATAGTACTCATTTTTCCCATCAACGGAAACATATTTAAAATAAAACATGGATTATTTCTTGACACATCCTTGACATTATCATCACATCATGTACCTTTCCCTTGACCTATGAAAAACATTTTCAAAAACATGGGATGAGCATAAAAAGCTCAGTAAGGGATATAAAAATATAGGAAGGAAACATGAGTACATGTATACGTAAGAATAAATTAAATCATACTTTACTCATAAAACATAAGCACTTTAACATACCTCATCAAATAATGAATAAATCATACAAATAATAAGACATAAAGGTAACTTGAGGCATTCATAACATTCTTACGTAGGGAATAACCCACATGGTTACGTTCGGAACACCCATCACAGTATATTACCTAAATATCTTCAGATAAACCTTAATGTTTAACTATTTCATGTTACCCAATGCATTGGGGAGCTATATCGAGCTCACCTACCCTTAGTTTATCACGTAACCTCCTATCTTCATAACAATTCCCAAGAACCATAACGTAATCGTATCACATAAAACATGCATAAAGGAAATATAACATTTCCACATTTCAATCACAAGATATCAATACAACACATTGATATAAAAACATTATGAAAACCATTTTCAATTCCAAAATAAAAGAAAAGTAAAACATGGTATTTATTTTTCATTTAAAAAAGGTATGGCTTGTAGAGGAAGCTGAAACTCAAATAATGGTCACGGAGGTGGAGAAGACATTGTCACCACATACGTATGACATAAACATTCCCTTTTGTCATTTAATAAAACACTTCATATAAAAAAGATTTGTTTTGGTTAAACGTAAATGTCAAAGGGGTTTATACACCGTATAAAAGATGGTTGTGTATAAAAAAAAATATGCCTCAATGGAAGTAGATTGAGGCGAAGTCCCATAACTGAGGTCCGACATGACTCGATCGTTCTTTAACCTCCTGAATAATAAACTTGAGTTAATTTCTTCTTGCTTAAAAACCTTTTTTCAAGTTCATTATTCCTTTTATATCGCTTATTACCATGTCACAAACACTGTGTAATTATTTAAGTTAATAATAGACATTTTAACGATCATTGGTACTTGAGTCAAAAATAAACTCTTTATAATTACAATTTATTCATGTAGTCATTATATCCAGAGTTATAATCATGATTTAGATATCATATATATCATATATATCCAGTATATAAATACATTTATAAAATTAAATAACATTTAGAGGTAAGAAATTAAATTCACCGTTCATGGAGACGGTAAGCCGTACGTACGCATGAACGCAACTTTCATTTCTATTTCGTATTTTCTGGAATTAAATAATAATGATATAAAGGTGTATTATAATTCCAGTATAATATCATATATATAATATCATTATTTACATCCTTTATAGGTCCCACATATGACATTAACGAATCAAATCACTTTGAGGGGTCGGTAGTCCGCACTTTCTAAAATGAAGATATCGCGTTTACCCATAATGGAAACCATAAAAGGTATGACATAAATGAAAAATACAGATGTTTAAGTAAAACATAAACATATCATATATCATATATAAATATAGTGTCATATTAATGGCCACCTTTGAAGGTGTTGATTTAATATTGAACAGTCATCGTTTCGTGAGGCAGAAATTCGCCATCCACGGAAACAGTATCTTCATTAACCATTAGATGTAGGTGAGTGTAATTGTAGCTCGAATCCTTCTTATAACAACATACTAGTATATTTAAGATGCTGGTGTTGTTACAAAATAAATGAATAAAAAGAGTTTAGGGGGTCGGAGAAGCAATATAATACATAGGAACACAAGATAAGACACTACCTTTAAATCGGGTAACTCCTTTTGATTTGAGATTAAAGGCTTTCTTTGAAAGACTTCTGCCCAAAATGAGGCTTCTAGAAGTAAGAGAGGGATGTGGGTAGACAAAATGATCAGGGTTTGGCTGTTCCAAATGCTTTGGATGTGTGGGTATGGTGGTAGAGGTGGGGGCCTCTTATAAGAGGAGAGAAGGGGCACACTTCGAATGTTAAGAAAAGATACTTTGTTATAAAATGATTTTCCGATACAAAAGGTCCCAAAATTATAAATTTCTAGGATAAGATGATAAGGGTTCGAAATAAACCCATCCAATAGGTTATTGAAAATTGTAGGTCTTATATTTTACATTATATTTTCATTTTATTTAAATCATTAAATAATGAGGTAATCGCTGCATCATCAGGGTGTCATAAAAAATTTAATTTATTTAATTTATAAAAATTATAAAAAAAATATCATGATGTAGTAAATCTTTTTATATTTCTAATAAATACTTATAGTAAAAAATATGACTTGTATAAATCCATTTTAAAATTGTTTTAGTAAAACTACTCATGTTTGTGACATTTTAATTTTAACTTTAAATAAAAAGTTACTAATGTCATTTTCCTACCAAAGTGGCTCCATGGGGTCCCCAAGTTGACCCTTGGATTTTCTTAGTCGTACATGACACATCAAATAAGGGTAGTTTATTTGTCTAGGTCATTTAATATTATTAAAACATCATTTTTACCTTAAATTACACAAATTACCTCTAATCGCGATTAAAAACTTAAAAGTTACAATTCACAAAAAAAATTATTTTAATCCCACTGAACCACATTTTACTTACTAATTACAACCATGTATGTAAGATTTTTGGAATTCAAAACATGGAGGTGGTAAATATTCATTTAAACGAAAAATCATTTTTTTAAGTACCACTTAGTGGTTTCACTATTCATAAAAAAATAACGTTTTTCAGAAAAATACAAAAACATCACCCTAAGCTATATTTGATATTCTGGATTCAGAAATGTTGTCTATTTTAAAAAATTTAAAAACATATAAGTTACATTAATTAATTTAATAATTAATTTCCGCTGTCAAAGCAAATAGCGTGTTTTTATGAAACAATACGTATCAAAAGATTGACACTTGTTTAAGTCCAATTTTAAAGTGAAATTAATTCCAACGACCAGTATTGGATTAAATGGCATAAATATATTATACATTAACTTTAAAACCAAATCAAAAGATAATCTAATAATATAAATAAATTAGATTAAAAAGAGGTTTTGAATTAAAATACATCATTTTTTCACTATTCATTAATAAAATGAACATTATCGGAAAAATACTAAAAATTTACCGAAAGTAAATTTTGATGTCCCGATTCTAAAGAAGAATTTTATTTAGTCCAATAGAATGTATAAGAGTGACCAAAACTATATTTAAAGAGGGTTCTCCATCAAAAGGTGATAGTTCAACCTTTAAGTCAATATTAGAGTATATATGCCTAAAATTGAATTCTTTTCATATTTCAAGCCTTTATCCTTTATTAAATAAACTTAAAAACATCTAACAAACATATATAATCATATTTTTGTTATTTCTATTCATCCCCACCAATACAATGGCTACATGTTAATTACCATTTAAAATAATATTATTTTATTAGTAGTGTGCAACGTAAGATTTCATAGAAACTCGTTGTTGCGTATCGGGCACGCTATCGAACATAGAATCCCCTTTAAAGTAAAATTAATATTTAATTCATAAATATTAATAAATATGGAAATGCATTATTCTTTATTTACCTGGGATGTGACATCCTTCCCCCCTTTTGGGAATTGCGTCCTCGCAATTTTATTCACTTTCAAAATAAGTGGGGGTATTTATCCCTCATAGCATTTTAGGTTCCCATGTTGACTCTTAAACCATATGGATTATTCATAAAACCTTTACCTAGTGAGTTACCCTATTCTGCAAAACTTGCACTCTACGGTCAAGAATCTGGACTGGTTGTTCTGCATAAGAGAGATTCTCTTCCAACTGAACTACCTCTGGGATCAAAACATGAGATGGATCTGGCATATAGTTTCTCAACATCGAAACATGAAAAACATTGTGTACAAGAGACAAAATTGGATATAAAGCCACTCGGTAAACAACTTATCCAACTCTCTCTAGAATTTCATATGGTCCAATGAACCTTGGACTCATCTTTCCTTTCTTACCAAATCGCATCACACTTTTCCATGGTGATACTTTGAGAAAAACATGATCACCTACCTCGAAGGATAGATCCTCCGGTTATCCGCATAACTCTCCTGCATTCTCTGTGTTGTTATCATGTGTTTCTGAAACAACTGAACTTTTTCTGCCATCTCTTCCACCAATTATGGTCCCATCATCTTCCTTTCACCCACTTTATCCCAAAAAGCTGGAGTTCAACACCACTTCCCATATAACGCCTCAAATGGTGCCATCTGTATACTGGAATGAAAACTGTTATTATAAAAAACTCAACCAAGGAAAGATGTTGGTCCCAACATCCCTGATAATCCATCGAACAAGCACGTAGAATATCCTATATAGTCTGAATTTTTCGTTCTGACTTCCCATATGATTGAGGATGAAAAGCTGTACTAAAATTTAATTCAGTACCCAACGACTTCTGAAGGCCCTTCCAAAAGTTGGATGTAAACCTGGGATCACGATCAGATACAATGGAGAGAGGAACTCCATGTAACCTGACTATCTCTTTAAGATACAAATGGGAAAGTTGATCTAGGTAAAAAGTATCTTTTATAGAAAGGAAATGAGTAGATTTAATCAAGCGATCAACAATAACCCAGATTGCATTATTACCTCATGGTGTCTTCGGCAATCCCACAACGAATTCCATGGAGATATTCTCCCATTTCCATTCTGGTACTGGTAAGGGCTGATGAATCCCTTTCGGTAACTTCCACTCTACATTAACCTATTGACATGTCAAACACTTCGCAGTAAAATCAGCAATATCCCTTTTTATTCCGTCCCACCAGTAACACTCCCAAAGATATCTATACATCTTAGTACTTCCTGGATGAACTGAAAACGGAGAACTATGAGCTTCACATAACAACTCTCTCTTCAACTGTGAATCACAAGGCACACACAATATCTTCCCAAATCACGAAACAAAATCATTATAAATGTTTAATTCAGGAAACTTACACTTCTGAACCAGCTCTACCTTTTTCTGCAACTCACTGTCTTGCTTCTGTGCTTTCATAATTCTGTCTGATAGAGAAGATTTCACTAATACCTGAAAAAAAAATTAGAAGATCATCCTGCACCAAAAACTTCTATGCC
Organism: Viscum album; assembly: GCA_963277665.1. Taxonomy (NCBI): domain Eukaryota; kingdom Viridiplantae; phylum Streptophyta; class Magnoliopsida; order Santalales; family Viscaceae; genus Viscum; species Viscum album. The sequence goes on along the minus strand of OY728136.1, from coordinate 795,835,427 downwards.
AAAGTTCATAAAATCCATAACCAAAGGATCACGTTCAAAATGCAACATTGTTAATGAAGCATTAAATTTTCGACTCAAGGCATCAACCACCTTATTTGCTTTTCCCGGATGGTAATGAATTTTACAATCATAATCCTTGATTAATTCTAGCCATCTCCTTTGTCTTATGTTCAATTCTTTTTGAGTGAATATATACTTTAAACTTTTGTGATCGGTATATATTTCATACTTTACTCCATAAAAATTATGCCACCATATTTTTAAAGAAAAAACAACAGCAGCTAATTCCAAATAATTTTTACGGTAATTTAGCTCATGAATTGTCAACTAATGTGAAGCATAGGAAATTACCTGATCATTCTGCATTAGGATGAAACCATGTCCTTTCAATGAATAATCACTGTAGATAACAAACTCACCATTACTGGAAAAAAGTGACAAAACTGGGGCATTCACCAATATTCTTTTCAACTCCTGAAAACAATCATCACATTCATTTGTCCAGATAAACTTAACACCCTTCCAAGATAGCTTAGTCATTGGACAAGATAACCATGAAAAAGTTTCAACAACCTTCGATAGTAACCTGCCAATCCAAGAAAACTATGGATCTCGGTTACATTTGTGGGTCTTGGCTGTTCTTCAACAACTTATGATTTTGCAAGATCCACAGTAATTCCATATTTAGAATAATATGACCGAGGAAAGAAATTTGTTGTAACATGAACTCACACTTGCTGAATTTTCCATACATTTTCTTTTCTTTTAAGTTTTGCATGATAACCCTTAAATAACATTCATGTTCCCCTTTACTTTTAGAAAACATAAAAATATCATCAATAAAAACAACCAATATTTTTCACCTGATTCAACTGAGCCATCACTATTACAAACTGTATAGTTCTGATTCTAACCATCTCAGGATACTGCATTGAAAGGTCATTTCCCTCTGTATGCCTTCCCAGAAAATATGTTCTGTTTCCTCTATGAAAAACCATTCTTAACACAGAAATATCTTGGGAGAAGCAACATGGTAATCTTCAAATGCAATATCATTTCAATAATACCATAAATTAATTTATAATTTAACAATTTTCAAACTCTTAAAGTTTCCTAAACCGACCACTGATACCAACTATAAGGCCCCAGCCTTAAAAATTACTTAATCTTGAGTTACTTCAAGAATACACGTTAATGATCTTTTCAGGTTTAGAGTTTTAGAGAATTAGATCATAAAACATGCATTACATTCCACATTTAAACAAAGTGGTTACATAAAATATAGTACTCATTTTTCCCATCAATGGAAACATATTTAAAATAAAACATAGATTCTTTCTTGATGCTTCCTTGGCACTATCATCACATCATGTACCTTTCCCTTGACCTATGAAAAACATTTCAAAAACTTGGGATGAACATAAAAAGCACAGTAAGGGTTTTAATAATATGGAAAGGAAACATGAGTACATGTATACGTAAGAATAAATGAAATCATACTTTACTCATAAAACATAATCACATTAACATTCCTCATAAAATCATGAATAAAACATAGAAATCATAATACAAAAAGGTAACTTGAGTCATTCATAACATACTTACATAGGGAGCAACACTCTTGGTTACGTTTGGAACACCCATCACAGTATATTCCCTAAATCTTTTCGGAGAAACCTTAACATTTAACTCCTTCAAGTTACCCAATGCATTGGAGAGCTATATCGGGCTCACCCGCCCTTAGTTTATCATGAAACCACCTGTCCCCATAACAATGCCCAAGAACGATAACATAATCGTATCACATAAATCTTGCATAAAGGAAACATAAAATTTCCACATTTCAATCACAAGATATCAATACAACACATTGATATAAAAAAATTATGAAAACTATTTTCAATACCTAAATAAAAGAAAATTAAAACATGGTATTTATTTTTCATTAAAAAAATCGTATGGCTTGTAGAGGAAGCTGAAACTCAAATAATGGTCACGGCGGTAGAGGAGTCGTTGTTGCCGCATATGTACGAAAAAAACATTCCCTTTTGTCATTTAGTAAAACACTTCATATAAAAAAGATTCATTTTGGATATATGTAAAATTCAAAGGGTTTTATACACCGTATAAAAGAATGTTGTTTATAAAACAAAATATGCCTCAATGAAAGGAGATTGAGACGAAGTCCCATACCTCGAGTCCGACTTGACTCAACTGTTCATTAACCTCCTGAATAATAAACTTGAGTTAATTTCTACTTGCATAAGATACATTTTCAAGTTCATTATTCCTTTAATATCGCTTTTTACCATGTCATGAACAGTATGTAATTATTTATGTTTATAGCGGTCGTTTTAACGATCAATAATACTTGAGTCAAAAATAAACTCTTTATAATTACAAGTTGTTCATGTATCCATTATATACGTAGTTATACTCATGATGTAAATATCATATATAACATATATATCCAGTATATACATGCATTTATAATATTACATAACGTTTAGAGGTAAGAAATGAAATGCACCGTTCATGGAGACGGTAGGCCGTACGTACGCATGAACGCTACTTTCATTTCTATTTCGTATTTTATGGAATGAAATCATAATGACATAAAGGTATATTATAATCCAGTATAATATCATATATAATATCATTAATTACATTTTTTATCTGTCCCACATATGGCATTAACGAATCAAATCACTTTGAGGGGCGGTAGTCCGCACTTCCTAAAATGAAGATATCACGTTTACCCATAATGGAAAACATAAAGGTATGCCATAAATGAAAAATACAGAAGATTAAGTAAAACATAAACATATTATATATCATATATAAATATAGATACATCTTAATGGCCACCTTTGAAGGTGTTAAAAGAATATTGAACAATCATCGTTTCGTGAGGTAGAAATTCTTAATCCACGGAAATAATATGTTCATTAAATAGGTGTGTGTAAGTGTAGCTCGAATCCTTATTATAACAACATCCTAGTATATGTAATATACAGATGTTCTTACAAAGGAAATTAATTAAAAGAGTTTAGGGGGTTGGAGAAGCAAAATAAAACATTAAAACACAAGAGAAGACACTACCTTTAAATCGGGTAACTATTTTTGATTTGACCCAAAGGCTTCCTTGAGAAGACTTCTACACAAAGTGAGGCTTCTAGGAGTAAGATAGGGATGTGGAGAGGCAAAATTATCATGGATTGGCCGAGCCAAAGGCTTTGGAAGTGTGGGTAAGGTGGTAGTGGTGGGGGCCTTTTATAAGAGGAGAGGAGGGGGACTCTTTGAAAGTTAAGAAAATATACTTTGTTCTAAAATGATTTTCAGATAAAAAAGGTCTCAAAATTATAAATTTCAGGGATAAGGTGATAAGGGTTCGAAATCCACCCATCCAATAGGTTTCTGACAAGTGTAGGTCTTATATTTTACATTATATTTTCATTTTATTTAAATCGTTAAATAATGAGGTAATCACTGCATCATCATGGTGTCATAAATAATTTAATTTATTTAATGTGTAAAACATATAAAAAAATATCATGATATAGGAAACCTTTTTATATTTTTAATTAATATTTATAGTCAAAAATATGACTTTTATAATCCCATTTAAAAATTGTTTTAGTAAAACAACTCATGTTTGTGACATTTTAATTTTAACATTAAATAAAAAGATATTAATGTCATTTTCCAACCAAAGTGGCTCCATAGGGTCCCAAAGTTGACCCATGGATTGTCTTGGTCAGACATTATACATCCAATTAAGGGAAGGACATGTGTCTAGGTCATTTAATATTATTAAAACAACATTTTTTCCTTAAATTACACTAATTACCTCTAATTACGATTATAAACTTAAAAGTTACTATTCATAAAAAAATTATTTTAATCGCATTGAAGCACATTTTATATCCTAATGACAAACATGTATGTAGGATATTTGAAATTCAAAACACATAGGTGGCATAATTTCATTTAAATGAAAAATCAGTTTTTTTAAGTACCACTAATGGTTTCACTATTCATCAAAAAATTGATGTTTTTCAGAAAAATTCCAAAACATCACCCTAATTTATATTTGATATTCCGGATTCAAAAATGATGTCTATTTTACAAAATTCAAAATATATAAGTTACATTAATTAATTTAATAATTAATTCCCGTTGTCAGAGAAAATAACGTGTTTTTATGAAACAATAAGTATCAAAAGATTGACACTTTTTAAGTCCAATTTCAATGTGAAATTAATTACAACGACCACTATTGGATGAAATGGTTAGAATATATTCTAATTTAACTTTAAAACCAATTCAAAATAATATATAATCATATTAAAATATTAGATTAAAAAGAGGTTTTGAATTAAAATACAACATTTTTCACTATTCAATAAAAAATGAACTTTGTCAAAAAAATACCAAAACTTTACCCAAAGTAAATTTTTATGTTATGATTATAATAAAGAATTTTATTTTGTCTAATAGAATGTATAAGAGTGACCAATAATATATTTCAAGAGGGTTCGCCATCAAAAGGCGATAGTTCGACCTTTTTGTGAATATTAGAGTATTTATGCCAAAAATTGAATTCTTTTCGTATTTTAAGCCTTTATCCTTCATTGGATAAATGTAAAAATAGTTAACAAACATATATAATAATATTTTAGTTATTTCTATTCATTCTAGCCAATAAAACGACTACGTGGTAAATAACATTTAAAATAATATTATTTTATTACTATTGTGCAATGTAAGATTTCAAAGAAACTCGTTGTTGCGTATCGGGCATGCTATCGAACATAGAAACCCCTTTAAAGTAAAATTAATATTTAATTCGTAAATATTAATAAATATGAAAATGCTTTATTCTTTATTTACCTGGGTTGTTACAATATATCCTAGGGCTTTCATATTGATTCGTGAGATGAGGGTGAATGTGGGGAACTTGTAAAGGAAGGTCTTAGTAAGACCCAATAATTGAGTTTATCTGTAGATCACCATAACTTTAACCAAGTTCTCGTTTATAACACTTATACACTAACAAAGGGTTGATAAATACTTCAATCAGTTGAAAAGAAACAGCCTTTCCCATGGATCTAAAGTTGCTTGCGGGATTTCTAGTAGCTAAGATATAGTTGAAAAATGGCATGATCATGAGTTTTCTAGAGGAAAGACTCAAGTATTTAGTGTTCTGTGATGCATCATAGATTGTACATGGTTGTGTAATGATTCATAGGCAAGTGGTGATTACCTTAGGTTCATGATAGTTACGACCACATGAGCAAATATATGGGACCCATGATTATATGTTGGAAACAACAGTCTTAATATTGATGATGTGGTGACACTACCTTATGGGTAGGTGGTTTATCATCTACACATACAACAATATTATCATGTATATTAACTCTCATAAAGTCATAAACATGATATAGAGGTGTTTGCTATTGTTCCTCCAGAACATCGACGTGATGAGTGTCTATAATCTTTGTAAGGGAAATGTGGAAACAGATTCTTTCAATACGAGATCCATTTTGTCATTACTAAACTAGGGAACATAGTATCCTTCATTATTATTATTATCCTTCATGGAAAAAGATTACTCATCTTAACCCAAATTGGTGGTTGTCACCCCTCTACTCATATAGCTAATTAGGGATACATGACTCGATGACACTGAATGTGAGACTTTACGTCCCTTGATGTCCATGGATAATTCCCCTAATAGACATTAGAAAGGAGAGTATCACATTGTTCCTTTAAAAGGACACACAATATTAAAAGTGGATTCATAGAGTGGATAGATTCATCGGGATATCTGTTTGGTCTCAAGGCGGTCATCAGGGATGAAAAAATGCTTTGAAACTGATATTTCCTATTGATATAAAAGTGGAGTGGCATTTGAATTATTTGTGTTTTTTTAAGAAACACCATGTTGAGACCCTATGCTCGTAAGGGTATTCTCTTTTCTTAAATGTGGTTGTATTATGTGGGTGAGAAAAAATATTGATGGAATTTGTGATAGGTTTATCGTGTACTTCCAATGGACATGATACAATTTGGGTGATCATTGACTACCTCACCAAGTCACCAACTTCATAGATTTTTTAGTGAAGAGTTCAATAGAGATGTTGGGATGCCTATACTTTTATGCTATTACATGAATCTAATAGATTCCCATAAGTGAAAGTCTTAGGTCAAGATTCAAATTTAAATCTCGGTTGTGGAATGTATTATAAGAAGTGTTTGGAACTCACCTGCGCTAGAGAAAAACTTTCCACCCAAAGAAAAATTCCAAGATAGAGCTGGCCATTCATGTCTAATAAGAAATGATATATTCTTCCAACTGTGATTTTTTCCATAGCTGGGAGGATCATATACCCATGATGGAGTTCACATACAATAATTGATATCACTCCCCCATCAAATTGCGGATGAAGACTACATAAAGACGTCAGAAGTCCTATGCTGATAGGAGACGTAAAACCTTGCAGTTTAGGGAGGGAAACCATGTGTTACTTTGGGTATATCCTCAATATGGGATACAAATAATTGGCGAGGTCAACAAGTAATATATAAGGTTTATCTGACCTTTTATGGTCTTTAGTAGTGTGGGCAAGGTGGCATACTACATGGATCCTCCTCCATAGTTAGAGTGGGTGAATGACGTATTTCATGTATCCCAGTTGAGTAAATACATATACGAACCGTCACACATCATTGACTAGGGAGAGAAGGTCCCTTATGATGGGGAGATATTTGTAGAGTACTTTGTGAAGATCGAGGATCGATAAGATATAATCTATCGTAGATGACCAAATCCTCTGGTGTGAATTTGGTGACATCACGAGAATCACTAGAAGAGCACTTGTGAGAATGAAGCTCAAGATCAGGCCCAGTATACCCATTTGTTTGTTTATCCATTTTTGGGATTTTAGGGACATGAATCCCAAGGTGGGGAGAATGCAATGCCCCATATTTTCAATATAAATTTTTTGAATATTATATGGGATTATATAGAGACCTGGTGATGAGAAGACAAGTGATCTTGGGGCCTAGGGTGACAAGAATAAATCATTGAAATATTTTTATATTTAATAAAAATATCGTGATTGTGTGATTTTATTAAAATCTAAACGGGTGTTCAGATCACAAATATGAGGCCATCGTTGTGTTTATGATGGCGATGTTACCCTATAAATGACTTAACATAGGCCTGTGCAGGTCTCTATTGCGAAAACATGAAAATAACTAAACCGTATATAAAATAATTAAAAAATTATTTTATATTAAAATCATAATTATACATTAATGGTGTCATAGATTAGAAATAAGAGACCACATTTGTGTTTGTAATGTGGTGTTTTCCATAGGTAGATCCAAACCTTGACCAGTACAGGATGAGGGTGAAAGTTAATTTAAGAAAATAAACGTCATGAAAATATGTAATAAAAATATTTTATTTAATGTAACATGGTAATAGAATATTGGTTTTCTTTTTGATTGATATATTTCAGGAAATATAGGGTCACCTTCATAACCTTGGATTTTTCCTGTGTCAAGGAAGAAGTACCCACCCTTTCGCGAATGATGACAGATGATAGATCAAGATCACTCCTTGATAGAACAACATCAATAGAAATTTCTCTAAATTGAGTTATCCAAAATCCATGTAGGGGGTTTATTTCCGTCATTATTTCATTCCCCGTTCTTGATTCTGTTAGGTCTACTAAGTCAGATACCTTGAGAGGGGGGTGAATCGGGGTATGACTGATTGCTACTTTTTCCATTGGATCTTGTTTTATTGTTAAACAAAACTCAATTCTCTCATCCTACCATAGCAATATATGAATAGATATGAAATCATTAACAGAATACAATGATTTTTACTTGGTTCAACCTCACTAGGCTACATCAAAGGAGCATACAAAGACAATGTGTTGATGTAACAAATTCACTATGACTTACTACCAATTATGATTAAAATATTTGGGCTAGATTATATATGACAATACTCACTACCTTTATAAGGTTTATGGTCTACTCATTGCATTACCAAGGGTCACTCCCTATGCCTCTTCGTCTATCTCATTGTTGGTGGAATGGGTCATCGTATTCCTCTTCCTTCACTCACTAATATTGGAAAGGAATCAACTCACAGTTGACTGACTTGTAGGTCAATCACAGTTTATGGACTTTAAGGTCCATTACATTGCATGAAGTCCTATATCCTTTACTATAGATATATTCATTTTTGAGTTCATTTTTCACTACTAGATAAATTACACTTTCCCAGGTACTCTTATGTACTAGATAATACTTTCGCAAACTGAATTGAAGCTTTCTCAATATTCTTTGTGCAAATCACAAACTGCCTTCCTCTCTAACATACTCAATACGGGGTTTGATATGTGGGACACCTCCTCTATATATTGATGACACTACTATTATCCACCTTTCATCCACAGACTTCCTCCACCTTTGCAACCGCATACCACTACCGTGTACAGATCCTGTGAACCTCTTCTTCAATAGCCCTCCTTTCTACGAACGGTTCTCTATTTGAAGACTGTCATCGCTTCGGCATATCAAAGCACTACCTCCATGTATTGCATGGGTAATTATACCTCTCATGTACTGAAGATTACTCCTTTTCATTTCAATTATTAAGATAACACAGCTTCCTGCTTAAATACTTCAGTGGAATTTCTTCCACGTGTACCACTATAGCATCTGCAACATTAATCATTTCGAACTTCCTTCATACTTTGCCAAATTCAAAGAGAAGAAACAAGTTTTATAATGATATTTAATCTACACAATAATTAGTAGTATTATTAAATCTTATATATTCAATGATATCCGCAAAAATCTTCAATACATGATTTACCAGATCATCACCCCAGCCTTCATTTCATAATGATCATTCATCCTCAGTGAACCGCATGCAACCCGGGAACCATTTTTCCATGCCATCAGCGTAATTAATTTCCTCTTTTATGGTATATTAACACTATGGACATCAAGACATCTGTGTATCACACTGCCGCTCTACTTCAAGCCATTTTTGGTTTTGTAAACTGCACTTACATACCATTTCCGCCGCTCCGCATACCATTCATGGAACACAATATGCGGCTCCTGAATTATGGTAAGAAGTTCTCACTTATTTCCAATTTTTATCAATTTTATTCATAAAATTCACTCCAATGTGGAAATCGTTATTTTTCAAGCATAAAACTCTCGATTTTGAGGCCCTATAATTTGGAAAACACTATAAACAACACCACCTTAAAAACTTATCCTCAGAAAACACCATCAATACTTATTTGCATTCATCTGATATTTTCAACCAACACAATCAGTCCCAAAACATTCTTGAGGTAACACCTTGATGGATTTATCACAAAAATTTCATAAACAAATGTGGGCCAACCAATGAAAAAGTTGATCCAAGGTTCTATTGTTGTTGTGGGATGACTAAAAAGTTGTATTAAATAGAATATATTGGTAATTATTACTTATTCATAATCCTAATGAAATGAATGAACCATGGATAACATGAACAAGGAAAATATCCATTCTGAAGGCTATCGTGTCCACTTTATCTTCCGCATTCATGTGTTCTTCTCTGACATGCCCCATTGGATATGAAATTATTTGTTATGAGGTTTCAAACATGAACTAACCAACATTGATATGAGAAGACAATTTATAACCCAAGATATTGAAGAACATGTCCTGAGGGTTGAATCCCACATAAGGGGAGCCACTAGAGGGGACACGTGGCGGTGCGACCCCCTGTAGATGGAGGCTGCCTGCTCTATGGCCGGCAGAAGAGGACCCCATGACACAGTGGTTGTGGGCAGTGGTTGGGGTCACCGGCTCAATGACCTGTGTTAGGGCTTGACCGAATGTGGTGTGGGGATGCATCATGTGGCAGGTGATTGCGGTAATGCAATGTGGGAATATGGTCCCGTAGGACCATGGTGGGACCCCATGACAACCAATGTAGGGTTCTTCCATGAGTGGTCAATCGAATTCCATGCAACGGTCAGCTAAAGGAGGTTCAATTATAACAATTGTTCTCATGACAGAAACCTATGGATCGATGTGACTTAGAAGGTATGTTATTACCTAGGATATGTGTATTACCTAGACTCTATGAATGTTATAGACATTGTGTCTTACCAAGACTGAGTTGGTACACCCATTTTCCACAAGCGTGCAATTCCTCTAGTATTTGGAGACACCCCGTGTATTTCATACACTCCATCTGTTACAAACATTCCATGTGTTATCTACATCTTGTGTGTAACCTACAATATGTACGCTACTAAAAATCCACATCTAACCCAAACATTACCTATTACCAATGCATTTAATTTTACTACGTGAGGGTACTATAGATTCTTATGAATATATTATTTACTTACCATAGACATATACATTGTGTGAGATAACTCTAGTGACACTATTGAATATATATCTTAAAGGTTGCACTTTGTGTATCACTTTTTAGTATATTTTTATATTTCTTTGTGGTATACCGTTCTTGTTTGAGGTCACTAATGATTATTGTTTTACTCAACCATGCACGAGATTCACCCACACTTGTCACATCTAGTTCAGATGATCGATTCTTTGATGGAGACCTTGGTTGACCAAGGCTTGGTGGTGCATAGAGTGACTCAAAAAAAGAGGTGTTCTTCTTTGGATTTAGAAAAAAGTTCTTATACCAACCCATTTGGTAGGGTTTTTTCTGGAGGAGATCCAGAGACTTGTACTTTTACATTTCTATTTTAGTTGGTCTTGTATTCTAGTCTTTTTACCTTTAGTTTTATAGTATCATTCCTTGTGTATATTTACTTAGTGTTTTCAACTTCTATCAACTCTGGCTTGGAGTTGTGTTTGTGTACAGGTACTTAGTAAAACGTCTCTCATTTGTTTGGGATATGACTACACAGTGGTTGTTTCCAAGGAGGCCTTAGAGTATTTATGACAGGGTTCCCAGAGGTACATGTTGTGATAGATACCTATAGAGGTGGGAAACATTTTTTTCTACATAATATATCTTTATGAAACTCATCATATGAATATCAAAATGTTACAATCGCTCTTTACTGTCATGTACACAAATTTAAATCATGTTATTCATTTATGTTTTATCACATATTTCCTATTCTCATACAAATAAATCTTAAATTCTGGTTTCTAATTTTATTTTATGTTTTTAATAAGTGTTATTATATATTTATGAATCTTTACAATTATATCAAATAAGGTCCATAAATTACAAATTTTCAATCATGTGAAATATTGAATATATAATTGAAAAAAAGTATCATTTTTTGTTTTAATAAATTAGTTTTTTAAAATTTTATACCCTTATATAGGATGGATACATAATGTTAAAAGTGATTTTAAATTTATATAGATGGTTTTCATAATGGTAAATAATTCTTTAACATAAGAATATCACATTTTTAAGGCTAACCAAGGGGTACCGATATGTGAATGTTCATATAAATGTTGTTATAGTTTCTATTCGAGGACCATCTATATTTACATTGATATATATATATATTTTCATTGTATTTAACATTAAAAAAAATATTACTATATATTGTTCATTATTTTAAATTGTCATATGTAATAATTTCGCAAAGTTTCCATCACATTTGTAAGTTCCTAACTAGTCCCCCCTTAGATGTCAAACATGAATTGATATGATGACATTCATAAATTTAGTTTTTAGTCTATTAATGTTTTATGATAATACAAATAGAACTTGACTTCTTGTTTTATGTAATCATAGAGGGAGAGTATTTTTTCTCTTGAAGTTACCACAAGAAAATCTACAGGATGGGAGTTTAGGAGAACCAACCCACCCATAAGAATTCTACATGTTTTGGTATAATCATATACACGTATATACAATAGAATGTGTAATGGTACATAGACTTTGTAATTATAATTAATTCATGTATTAACTGATAAAATTTTATTATTTGATAAATTCCATGATTCCATATGTTTTCGGTTAGATAGGTTACGTTGGGTGCATCATAGTAGACATGTTTTTAAATGATAAGCTGAAGAATAATTGTTCACATCCATTTTAATAAAAGTTTTTATCATAACCCATTCATTGAAACAAAACATGAACATTAAATTCCTTCCCAAAGTGTAACAAGTCATTTAATTTAGATAGTCCAGGAAATAAATATCATGTTTATATGATGGGGACACATATGTGAATCCTCTTTGGTTGTATATTGTGGAAAAGTGATTATTTTAAAAATTATTATTCATAAGTGGTTTTCATCATTATGAAATTAGGTTATTTCTCCTGGGGTTCTTATCCAATTACTAAAAATAATATTTCACTTTAGGCTATCTCACCTAATTCCAATGAGATGAAATTCAAAATGGTATCATTTTTTGTGCTTCCATTGATCTTGATTAAATTTTATTTTAACAAAAATAATGTAATAATTATTATTCTAACGAATGAGGAATTATTTTATATAATATTTATTGATCATGAATATTTATTGGACAAAAAAATTAATCTAAATATTTATTTTTTTGTTAAATAAATTCTAGAGGATATTGAATGGACAAAGACAACATTTGGTGTCAAATATTAAATTATTAAATGGTTAAATAATAATTTTTATTGAACTTGTTAATGTGTACACTATAAAACAATAATAAAGAATTTATTATTTTATTTTAATGATGTTTAATAATGTTAATTTCTTTATTTAATGGATAGGATGAAATTAAATAATATTTTAATCAAAACCTATAAACTATAAATATATGGTTATGTCTGTTGTTTAGGGTTAATCAGATAATAGAGAATTGTTTCACACAACATATTCTATGTACAATTCCATTTTCTATTTCAATATGAGGAATAAGAAATGATGGTTAGTTTCAATCTAGGCCAATGGATGTTCAATGAATATGAATAATATAAGACTATTGGTTGATTATGTTTGAACTTGAAAATAAATTGGTGTTTCTAAAAAATTAGTGGCTCACAGAGGGATTACTGTTAGACGGATTTAACACTTGGATACTTGTAATGAAACAAAGGTAATCTGGAAAAAGGAATTATAATAATAAAAGTCAACATATTAAAAGGGATCTAATGATATGTTAAATCATATATTTTGTTCTAAAATAATTAATTATAAATTAAACATATAATAACTTCTATGGTTTCTTGGATTTCATTACTTATTACCCAATTGGAAAAAATTTGTTGGTCATGGTCAATTGTATTTGAAAATGATGATTTAATAAAATTCTATACCCAATTATACCACTAAGACCGAAACCTTCAAGTATTATCAGAGTGGTCATGCCCAAAATTTATAGTTATTTTATTTATTTTATGATTTTTGTGCTTTAAAAAGTTTAAATTCATTTCATATTGTATTTTTTTGATAAATCATAAAAATATATTATTCATATTCATTATTTATAGAAGAAATATCCTTGACCAGTCTATAATTTAAAATTTTTACATATAAATATCCCATATTGAAGATCCAAGGATCCTGGATAGATAACATTAGAATAAAGGCGTGTACTCCTTTTTTAAAACCTATTTATCCTTCTTCTATACACAAGGATGCCCATGTGGATTCCAAGTCATCCTATAATATGTACATGGAACATTATATATTTCACAATGTTTATATTGGATATGGTAGAACATGGATTTTCCAGTGTACACACCATCTTGTTTGACTACACAACGTGTAGTCCACAATATTTCACGATAGAAAACATCGGGTCAATCCATGTAGTGTAATTGATTTGTCATTTGTATTTGATACACGACACCTATAGAGTTCATAATTGTGGAACTAAAAGTTCACACCATGTATTATCTATACATACCACATATAACATAAATATTTATAAGAATTACATGTTGAGTCCCTAGGATTTTACTCCGGATATTCGGTGAAGATAATCCCACACCATGTTGATGGCTTGTACATGCTAGGTACTTTTCCAATTTAGATTTTAATATTAATATTTATAAATTAATTCTTTAATAATTTTAAAATCTTTTTATGTACATCATTACCTATAATTTACTTTTTAATCATTTGTTTATATTATATTAAAATTTTAAAAAAATTTGGATAATATTTGAGACAATAAATAATATTTTTTTTATATTAAACATTGAACACATTAAATTTCACATGCAAAAAAATTGGCATATGTTCAATGGGTGATTAAGTCTAATAAATTTTCCATTAAATAAGAAAAAATGTAGTGTACACAATATGTCATATGAGTGCATTGATTAAACATAAATCATACCGAGTAGTTTATACATGTAATGTCGAGGTCCCTTTGAACTACAATGATGTGTACTATTTTAGAGTGTTTTTAATAAAATAAAAGTATTTATTTTATTTAAAATAATAGAGGATGAAAATATTTTCATCATTATATGAAATAAGAATAAATTAATTAAGTAAATTATAATATTATTAATCAGACTAATTCTGGCATGTTTTATCTTATTAAGGAATGAATTGATATTAATGCTAGTTAATTATTAAAAATGTAAAATACTTGATTGTATAACCAATCATGAGCTTGACCAAGACCTATATATGTATTTTTATTAGTTTAATTTAATTTATTCATGCATTTTATTTCATTAATTTATAATTTAATTCTTGTTAATCGAGGAATCCCTCGGTCTGTTATTATTTATGACCTTAAAATCAACGATTATTTAGGTAACCCCCCTATTAAATACTTTTTTTCCCCTCAAAAATAGGTTAGATATAAATAATTTTAATTTATATTGTATCCCCAAGAATGTGTAGGTGGTTCAAGAAGGAACCATAATAATGCCAACCAATTTGATACAAAGGTGGACATGTGGAATGTTGCTGCTCATTCTAAGATAGACACAAGGAGTTATTCCCAAAGTTCTTATGTTGATTTATTTCCTCTAAATGATTCAATAAATATATAATATCATGATTTATTTATTTATTTTTACTATAAAAAATTAATATTATGTATGAATGAATGTTATCACCTAAATAAATGAATTAATAGAAAAAATTAGAATTTAAATAAATTGGATTATGCGTAAATGTGTTATTAGATAGGCTAAATTTATTATATAAAATGATGTTAATATATAAAATTATAGCAAATAATAAAACAATATAAAATATATTAAAATTAAATTAAAATACCTCACCATCATATTTATCTAAATGAACCCTTCCATTACTTAGTTTAGAATGTAACTATAAAACAATGCGTTTGAATAGAAAAATTCTAGATACTTAGTTTTATCGAGGAGTTATCATGATCATATTATGTGAAATTAATAGAACATTTATTAAGATTAATATCCTATTTATTTTGAATTAATTATTATAGGTATATTTTGTGGAAATCACTGTCATAATTTCATGATGTGGGAGTCCACCCAATAGATCAAGGATATGATACCCCTACTGGAAAGGATTCCTAGCTAAATAAATTCGTCCAGTTTTCATTGCCAATGTATAGATAATTAATAATGGTAATATGGATACATTCTACTAGAATTTACTAGATAATAGAAATTATGAGTTCGATCGTGAAGGATATTTGGACTGAATAAAATATCAGAAATTTATTAAAATCATTTAATATTTATTTCTCACAAAATTTATAATTTAAAAATACTAATAATATTAAAATTTTTAATAATTGAATAAAATTAAATGTCCCTATCCATGTTATCTCAAGGATATATATATATTATAAATTCAATCTTCCCATTAGATGTAACTCTTACGAGTGGTTCATTTTACTTTTATTATTGTTGCACTATGAATGAATGTATTACATGTTAGGATACTGATTTCCTGATGTCCCAACTAAATAAGGCAGTTATAGGGAGTTAAATGTCTATGAAAACAATAATGATATGGTTTACATTTACTGATTGATGCTTTGTTCTAGGTCTACTGAACTCATGATGATTTATTAAAATGATGATGTGTATAGAAATATTGGTAACCTTCGTAGTCCTTAAAAGGAGGGACAAATATATGAATGGATTGAAATTTATTATATTATATTCTAGAGTAATATTTAATATGGAACACAAGATTGTCCTCACATAGTCAACATCATTAGATACATTGAGTACCTAGAGGTTCTTCGGTTTAAACTATTAGAAAAACTAATCACCGATCATATTCTCGCATCACTACCTAGTGATTATCTTTTTTGGTAGTCAATATTAATATGAAAAACATAGATAAGTCTCTACCAAAATTTTTCATCATCATTTCCATGTGGATAATCAGTCAATTGGTGAAAATATTCTATACATATTTTCAATAAATGGAACGGGGATGTGATGAACTATAAGTCTAATTATTGTTTAGGCCCTTTGAAGAAGAGAAATGTAAGGTGAAATCAAACGAACATGATGTTGTTTGATTCAAATTTAGAATTAAGAGTCACTGTATGAAAATTTATACCAAACCATAGAAGAAATGGGAAACATTAGGGGCATTTTTTATTTTGCAAAATTTATCTATTTCTAAAAATTCAGTATTAAAAACATATATTGATCCTCATATGTATATTAAATTGAAAGAATAAAGTATATATGAAAACATGGTCTGAGGAGTGGTAGATCTATGAGCATATGGCAAATCTAAATTTTTTATTATAGTTATCAGTGGAAACCAGCTCACATTTCGAACTGGAATGATATTGGGTTTTAAAGGTTCTTATTTTGTTCCATCCATTAAAAAACATTATTATTGTATCTGGATATTATAAAGATGGATTTAAATTCATGTATGGGAATAATCATTTTTAATTTTATAATGATTTAATTTTCCTTGATAATGAACATTTTAAATAATAATCATTAGGTTTTGGATTAAATGAACCAGGTAATGTTAATCAATAACAGAACTACTTCAAATGACTCATATGAAATCTTATTATGGAATCAACAACTTGTTTATGTAAATGAATTTAATTGTGAAAAATTTACACCAATATGGATATTTAGATTATTTTTAACTAAAACCATTTAGTGTATGTCATGCATGTTGACAAGGTAAAATGGTGAATTACACATTTAGTAGATTATGTGAAATGAAAAAAATATTCTCGAATAAGTCTATACATATGTATGTTGGTCATTTTCTATTAAATAAATAGGTGGGTACACAAAATTAAAATCTTTTATTCATGATTATAGAAGATATGTTAGTTTCTACTAGCTGACGTATATGTCTTATTCCTTGGATTGATTCAAGGAACATAAGAGTCATGTTTAGAAATTACTTCATAAGAAACATAAGAAACTATGATCAGGATGTGATGGAGAAAAACTATATCATGAATTCATGGATAATTTATTGGGGTTTTGGATTCTATCTCGACTCACTTATCCTAATACACCACATTATAACTATTTATGTGAGTAGAAAAATCACATCTTGTTTGACAAGGTGAGATAAATTATGATTCATGTGAGTCTTCAATTATATTTTTGGGGATACTCGTCATATAAAGAAACACACTTACTAAAACAAGTTGTAACTAAAGACATATATGTTATACTATTCGAATAATGGAATAGAATGAAAATATCATTGTCATACACACATATGTGTGTTTTTCAAGAATTTTTATTGAATTTTTAGGTAAGAAGATTACACCTTATGATAAAAGTGTTATTTTATTTTATATCCCAAATAATAAAAGTGATACTAACTCTAATTTTTTTCAAAAAAAATTTGTGGTTGAAATATGTCTCACATTTATTAAGAATAATATTTTCTATAATGAAATAGTGGGAGAAGTTTAAACTTTGATGTTGTCTAGGCTATTGATACAGAAGGGTTGTGGTAATAATAGATTTCACAAATAGTGGGGATGAATAATTTGTTCTAGATACTCAAATACCACATTAGTGTTCAAGAGAGGTTTTAAAACCTGAAAAATATGAATTTTCTAGTCACCATGGATTTAGACATATTATTAGAAAGTAATAATGATCCTCTAACCTACAGGGAATCAATTATTTTCATAGATGTTACAAAGTGGAAATGATACAAGAATTCTAAAATGGATTTCATGTAGAAAAACAATCATTAGATATTTTTTATACTCTAGTATATATAAATCACATTGGGTTTAATGCAGTATTCATGAATAAAGTAGGATTGTCTGAAAAACATAGTACTTACAAGGAATTACTAGTTGAAAAAACCTTCAACGTATTTTATGGAATTGAATACGAGGAATCCTTTTCACCATTTTCAATGTTGAAATACATCTAAATTCTAAATTCCATTTATTCCATCAATGAATCTGAGATTTGAAAAATGGTTTTGAAAAAAAAAACTATTTTAGTGGGACAGTCCAAGGAAATGTCTATTTGAAATGAGCCAAAGGGATTGTGACTCCAAATGAATCAAATTAGATGTAGAAATATTAAAAATCCATTTATTAATTAAATAAAACATCCAGGTCTTGGGAAGTTATATTTGTTGTTTTTATAATAGAATTTGGTTTCATAAATATTGAATGTTATTTTAATGTGTATAAATTATTTAGTGGGAGTAAATTCATTTTATTAATATTACATGTGAATGACATATTATTTATTAGAAATAAATTAAAAAAATTATATTATATTATGGAAGGATTGAAAAAATGATTCTCTATGATGGAATAATGTATTAGATCATATATTCTTGGGGGCACGAACCATCATGATAGATCCAAGAGGTTTCCTGGATTACGATAAATACATATATTGAAAAAACTAAAGAGGTTCAATATGGGACAATTCAAGAGAGGATTGCTTACAATGTCAAAGTTTATTCATCTTTCTTGGAAAATGAGTCTTATGAAAAAACGAGTAATGTCAAAGAATTGAATGTAATATATAGGAGTCCACAAATGGGTTAGATATGTATGCCATAATATATACTATGTTTTATTTCTCTAATAAATTATATACCATAGGATTATATGATTATAACCTAGGTGAAAAAAATTGGATGGAATTGAACAATATCCTTAAGTATATAAGGTGTAATAGAATATTATTACTTTAATATAGAGGATATAAGGAATTAGCCATAAATGGATATATATATATATATATATATATTATGGTTTTAAAACATATTAAGATGACATAAATCACAAACCAGATATATCATCATTTTAATGGTGGTGTTTTGAGCTGGATGAGCTGAAAGAAGGGTGTGGTCAAAGATTCTATAGGAGTGTCCTATTATATTGAGCATTATAAGGAAGACAATGACGAAATATGGATACAATACATTATCATAGTGCTTGAAGATGTTCTTATAAGTAGTGATCCAATCACACACTATTGTTATAAACTACAATGGTGTCCTTTCGAAGGAGACAATGTAATATCATTGAAAAAAATATATACTTTAGAAGTATCACCTATTGAATGATTTTTATCTAAGAGGAGAGTTTGTGCTGAGTATTATCCTTATAGAAGATAATGTTATGATCCCTTTAACTAAATCTATAAATCCATACAAACATGATAATAATCCGAGGTATAACATACTAAAAATAATAATAAATTGGCTCTAATAATAGTGGTATTTTATTGGAGTTGGTTTCCTAAGATTTCTTTACTTGAATAGCTTGTATATTTTATGTATGTAATATTAATAAAATATGTTATCACATATTTTTCATTGATAATAAGGGAAATGATATAATAATGTGCTGGAGAATTCATCAAATTGATATTTTAATAATAATTCCCAATCATGATAATAACCTTGAAGTGATATAATGATAATATTAAGTATACATCTATAGTAAGATAATGTTCTTTAATGGGACTCATATAATGAGTGTGTTATGTGATAGTACATATAATTGTATGCGGATTATAATTGTGATATTCCCACATACTAATCTCCATTATGGGAGAATATAGTAATGGGACACTTGATAGAAATTATGTATGATTTGGGGTCGTTAGATATACTCAAATATAAACATGTATAATGGTCCTTACACTTTAACATTACAATAAATACATGTATTGACATGCATAATTATATATTTAAACAATAACCATTATTCCACATGTTTACAATGTGATATGGTACATTTTTTGATTCATGATTAATATGATATTAATGGATATATCGATAAAGTATTTTTATTCTCTTCCGTGTTTAGGGAAGTTAATATCTCAGTCATTTTATTTGAATAAAACCATCACAATAAAATCCATAGATGTGGTGTATTGAGGAATCTATTTCATATAATCATGTAAATATGTTTCAATATTATTATTTGTTGACATAGATGTGAATCATTCTTAGTGAGATACTATGGTAAATGGATTGTATTACATAGTGAATATTCATATATGGGTATCATCATTGTGATATTATGTTCTTTTTATTGGACTTCCTAACCCATTTCAAAATAGAAATATTAGAATTTATGTAATCCTACATAATGCCAATGACAAAGAAACATAAATGGTCACACAATACATATTTTCAATGATATAAATTAAATAATATGTGAAAATTATTATTGGACTAAATATTATTATCAGGTGCGAGGATTATTTTTATTTATGTTTTATCGATAACAGATATTAAGTTAGTACTAAAATCTTTATTCAAAATATGTATTTCGGTGTAAAATAAAATATATAGTATTTCATATAGGCCAAGATTGTGTCTGGTAAAAAATAATTTATTTACAAGATAGTTAAACAATATTTTATAATGTGTATGTTAACACATGTTCCAAAAATAAATAGATAATAATATTATTTTAATTATTTTGGAATGTGATTTAACAAAGGTTATTAAATAAATTAAAATATGTTATTTAATGAATTAATAGTTTAACCTAATCTGTACTTCCATAAACTGATAGTTTTGTCTATTGAATAGTGTTAATAGAAAACAGAGAATTACTGGGCACAATGATTTCTCCCTTGAATTCTATTTTCATTATCTCTATTAAGAAAGAGAAATGAAATATATTTTCATTCGAGGTAAAAGGATGAGAGGTCACCGATAATGATACATGAAAATTGTATCTCCATTATAGAACCCATAAATAAATTGTAATTTTATAGAGATCAAAGAAGAAAATGTGGATCACCATTAGAGGGATTTTATACTTGGATACATACAGTGAAATAAATGTAATCTAGATATGGTTTTTCAAATGATCAATATCTACATCCAAGAAGCAATAAAAATTAAACATAGATATTTTCTTCAGATATAAATAATTAGAATTATAAATTTATCATACAATACCCTCTATGGGTCTCTGTTTATTTATTCAATATCATAAATGAAAATTTTCATTGATCATGGAATTCACATAAATAAAAATATTATGAGTGATCCATCTGATCGAAAGAATTATTTTTGATTTATCAACATTCCTGATGTTTCTATAGAGACCAGGACCTTCATGGATCACCTGTGTCTTATCATACTATATTGGGATTCACATAAGGGTAAACATTATATAACTTAGGCCGAATTATTGTACGTTGCATCTTACCCTTATGTGGAATGATGATTTCATAAAGACAGAAAATGAATTACATATAAATAAGGTTCATAACCTTATGTTATCATATTACCATCATACAGTTGTGCTAGAATCCCATGTAATGGTTGATTTGTACATACCCTTATGTGAAGAGTTCACATAAAGGTATGAACTTTTTTACATTCACATAGTGAATACAACATAATGGTCATTATATATTACCTTACACAAGGGTAACTAAAAGATACTATCATTACATATTGTTTCTACACAACGTTAAGGGGGGGGGGACCCTTACACAGGAATGAGTTACTAAATAAGGTTAAATAAAATTGTTTTTAAAAATTTTATTTCAAATTGAAAAATGATTTTTGAGGTTTATAAAATTTTTAGAAAACAATATAATTGAGATTTTCTTAATATTTAATTTATAAAGGGTTTATAAATTAACAGATTAATTATACATGGGTTATAATTAAATAAAAAAGTGTTTATGAAAATATTACTTTCTCAAATATTAATGGTCAATATTTGAAATAACATTTATTAAGTTATATTGAATTTTTTTTGATATTGAAATAAAAGTGATTATTAATATATCATATGAAATAATTTATAAAGAATTCTAAATTATTAAATAAGGTTGAAATATATGTTTTTAATTTCATAAATTACAAAATTTTAAAAATTAAATGTTTTTAGATGTCAAAAATAAAAAGGGGTGTTATTTGGATATTATTTTATTCCCATAAAATATATTTTGATAATTAATTTTACCATAGTTTAAATAATGATTAAGTATATTATATTTATATCATGGAAAATATTCTCCAAATAAAAATTAGATATAATTTTTATATAATTAATAATATATATTCACATAACATGGAAATTATATATAATGATAAATATTAAAAATATCATATTGGAATAAATATAAAATGTTTATATTGAAAATTAATGATTTTTCATAATAGTAGAGCTAAAATTCGAAAATGTTTTATAGATCTGTTTTATTTATGAACTGTTCAAAAATGGTTATCTCATGTTTAAATATATTAATAGTCCATTTATTTAACAACCATAACCTATATTTCTCATATTTAGTATATTATTTATTTAATTTAAAGGTTATGTATGATTTATTTTATGATGATAAACTTAAAATAATAGAAATCCTTGTATTTAATGTTATGTATGATAATGAATTTATTTTTTCATAAACCATAAAAATTGTTTTTAGTTGAATATTAAAGATTAATTTTTTTATTGAGTATTTTTTTTGAATTTAATGTTTTAGAGTTATGATTAATTGGATTATATCTTAATTAATGTATCCTAAGAAACATGTACAATAATCTGAACTAACTTCCTATATAGAGGAATATTATTTATCTTGTAATGTGGATGGGGTTGGATATCAATCACAATAGTCTTACTCATGTATATATTTTCAGTCTCGTATAACATTATGACATTACATGAAGTGTTCATTTACCTTATGAAAATTATGCATCTAGATATGTATGAAAATGTTGGACTTCAGTTTTTGGTCAAGTAACACAAATATGTGGGTATTTAAAAGAGTTTCCCATCATTTTGTTTTGAACATATTGGTTTGTTGGTGTGAATATGATTCCAAAAATAATTACTGGATGAATTAATAAATAAAAGGTAATTACATGATATAATATGACCATATTAAAATCACGTCAAATATTTTGTGTAAGATTCAATCTAATGTGATACATGTAAATGTCTCAATCATCCTAATATTTAGCATCACATCATATCCTAGTTCCTTCAAATCATATTGTGCATGCAAGGAAAATAATATGTTACAATGGATAATCTTGTCAGGTAGTTTCATTCTATATCCCAATGCCCCTGAATTATCAATGTTTAGCTTGTTTTTTTATTTCATTGGAGAACACATGGCCAGAATTCCCAAATAGATAAGATAACAGAGGAATATAATAGAATTTATCTATAATATCGATTTTAAAAAAAAATTCAACTCAATTTTCCATGAGTCATATATGATATGATTCGAGTGATTTCCAACATAAATAATTAATTTGTGAGATAATTTCTATATAAGAAACATTTCATGGTGAAATTTGGATCTAGGATCATTAATGGATATGATTAATTTTAAAAGAGATCATTATTTTAGTGGGATCAAATTTAATAAAATACCATATAAAATGGTTAATAATACATGATACTCATATTATAAAATAATTTTAAATAGATAAATATTATAATCCTCATAAATGTAAACAATATGATTAATCCTCGTAAAAAGATGATAAATGTTAATTAATCCTTAGATTATTATGATATGAATATTTATTTTGAAAAGTTTGTGATCTAAGAAATATTTTAACGGAAAATTCAATGTGTTAAATCAAATTTTCAATACAGAATATCTGAAAATCTTCAATGAAGTGAATTTAAAATTTGGGGAAGCATAAACTAATTCACTAAATGATTTAAGGTAATTAATACATAACAAAAACAACAAAATTTTTTCTCCACTCTATAATAAAATATTATTATGGATACAAATTATTTTACTCTCATATACTTTGAACGATTGGGTTTGTGAAATGATATTTGATGTGATTAAACATATTAAATAGATTGGTAAGACTAAATGCTAACTAAAATCCTTAATATTTATAGAAATAAATTCTAATATGTTCAAATATATATATATATCATATTAACTATATTTTTTAAAAAGTTTTTAAAATTTATAGATGGTCAGGATTGATGTTTTAGTCATGAATAATGATATAATATAATAGATAAAAAGATATATTGTATTAATGACATGGATACATCAAGAATGGTAAAAATCATCATAAGATTTATATTATTCAAAATATTCACTTGTGAAGTGGATGTATAAAATTTATCAATAATAAATGAGATAAGGTGTTTTTAATAAACATTTGTATATTTTAATCAGTTCTATAACATACATTATGGATGGAAAAAATAATTATTCTAGTATGGTAATTTATCTTACTATTATCTATAAAAATGTTTTAAAAATATAATTGAATTACTAGAATATTTACTTAATATTCATGAGATGTTATGAATATATATGTACTAGGAATAGTATTTATAGGGTGAAAATTATTGAATAGATAGTACATGTTGGTAAAAGTTCAAACATAAAAAAGAAAAGATAGTTGAAAAATTAAACAATGTATCTATACAAAATAAAGAAAGATTATTGATACCTAAAATTTTCAAGAAGTAATATAAATAATTCAGTATGATTGGATTTTCAACATTATATACATGATGATTTTTAAGAAAAATGTATGGAATTTTCACACCTATTATAGATTGTAAAGAAATTAATTGATTGATTTTCAAAGGTATATGATACATAATGTATGTTTTACAAAGTGTTGTAAAAATACATGAGTTCAAAGAAACTAATAATTGATCAAGCGTATAGTTTGGATTTATAAGATGAATTAAAAAGATAAAAAATCAAGGATTTAAATGTAAATGATTTTATATCTCTCAAAATAATCAATGAAAAACATCTGAAACATTATTTTACTTCCCTTATGTGATACTAGAATATCTTCAATAATAAATAGTGGTTTAGAAAAATATTGAGATAATTAAATGAATACATATGGTTTATGAGTCATTAATTTAAATTATAACGAAATAATTTTTTCACTTAAACATGGATCCTTTAACTTTTAATCAAATTCATTATTTTGGAGAAAATATGGATTCTAAATGAGTTATCTATGGTTATGTGGGATTCCAGGGAATTTTCGAATTCCAGAACACAACGTTTTGGGGAAATTAGGCGTGATGCATTGTTATTATTAAACAGTGCTGGAAGGATGCATGGTTAGATCAAAACGTACAGGTGGTGCCATTTTGTATTGAGCCTGGTCTCAATGTTGATAGATGGTTTCCTTAACCATGGGACCTAACCATAATAGTGAACCTATTCCCTAGGAACCCAAGCATTGAAACACCCCAAGTTTCCATGGTATACTTCTCTTTGAATAATACAATAGTGTGTGTTGTGCGTAATTTTGAGTTTTTACAAACCACAACCAATCAAACTAGCTGTTATGAATATTAATACCCACTTTTTAAAATTTTATAAATTTTATATATCAAAATGGACATCATTTTTAGATTCGGATTATCAAAATTATA
This sequence comes from Viscum album, assembly GCA_963277665.1. Lineage (NCBI taxonomy): Eukaryota > Viridiplantae > Streptophyta > Magnoliopsida > Santalales > Viscaceae > Viscum > Viscum album. Next base: position 795,809,576 of record OY728136.1, on the reverse strand, counting down.
TTAGGGTGAAGTTTTGGTATTTCTCTAAAAACATTCCATTTTTTAATGAATAGTGAAAAACACTGAGTTATAGTTTTAAACCGAATTTTTATTTAAATAATTATTCATTTTATTTAATTTTTTTAGGTCAAAATAGTTACATAATACATATTTACATTCAATGTAATTAATTGGAGTTAGTTTATAATAATTTGAGATATATAAAAATTTTATTGAACTTTTTACCCTCTTTTACCCACCTCATAGGAGGATTTACAAATTTACATAAAACATAATTTTACCACTTATGTGAGTTGAATTTCAAAAATCTGAGAGACATGGTTGATATCAGTAAGTAAAATGTGGTTCAATAAGTTGTAAATAATTTTTGGTGAATAATAACTTTTTACATTTATTTACCACAGTTAAAAGTAGATATGGTAATTAACGGTAAAAATAATATTATTATTACCCTACCACATGTCATAATTCTTTTGGATAAGTGTAATTATACAAAAAATAACCTTAGGAATAAAATATGATCCTTTAGGTCCACTTGGATTAGATTAGGACATTTATTATTATTTTATTTAAAGAAGAGTTAAAAGAGTTAAAATCAAAGTTTAATAACTAAAAAAAATTAATATAGGGTTACACAGAAGATAAATTAGATGATAAATATTAATTAGAAGTATATAAGTATTTCCTACATTATTTTATTTATTAATATTTTTTTAACATTAAATAATTAATCTTATTTATGACACAATGATGATGTAGAAATTACTTAATTAATTAAATATTAAAATAATTGATATTTTTAATATCCAAATAAATGTAATTTGAAACATTTTATGAATTAGACTTATTTTTTAGGTTAATATGAAATATTAGGGTTGTTTAGATGAATTTTTTTTCTAATTAATAATGATTTTATGATTTTAGAAAAAAAATACAAAATAGCGTCAAAATAGATATAAAAGAGTTTTTAAAAAAATATTATATTATTAATTGATATTATATTCCTAAAAATATAAGGTTCAGAAAAATAACTTATATAATGATAGGTGTATCTTTAATGAAACACATGGGGTTTTATTGGATGAATATAGTATGTTTATTAACCATATAATATAAAAATACAAAGGGACATGGTAAATGTCAAACTATTCAACTAATAGTCAAATCTAAAAGACAATGTTAATATAATGACCCAAACCTGTATAAAACCTTTTGGTTGAGTGTTTTTCGACCAATCCACACCTTATACTTTAAATAATCCATTTTGGATCCATTAGAAATGTCACGACCCGCCCTCGGGGTCCGTGCCGTGACTACCCCAAGCCCGCCTTCCATAGGCCAGGGGCTGGCGACGAGCACCAAGGCGTAAATCCCGGTAAAAAGGGAAGGCATTGCCTTTGTAAAGTAAACAAACACCACAGAGTAAGAAAGCGGAAAGTAACACTAAGCAAAAACAGAGTACAACTAAAAGTGCGGAAAGTAAAAAGGGGCCGGAAATACAAGCCCAACTGTAAAGTACAACTCGAATGGGAAGACAGCAACTGAAAAGTAAAGCTGCTACGCCGAGTTGACCACTGGAAATCCCACCTGAAGGGTGGGTACAGATAGCTCCTCTGCTCCTCGGGTCCCGCCGTCTGCTCCGAGTATGTCCCGCCCAGTGGTCTGCCTCTGGGTACCGCCTCGTCGTATAGTCCACCTCCAGGTACCGTCCAGTCCTCGAACACTCGGCCTCTGTCAGTACTGGCCGTCGTCTGCAACCAACACAACGAGGTGCGGGCATAGCCCGTGCAGGGGTGAGTATAACGATACTCAGTAGGGACCCCGAGACCCTCAAGGTCTCACTAAAACCAACAAGGATAACCACAAGAAGATCACAACAGATAAACTCTACTTAGGTATATGCCCATACATATACCTAAGTTATCAAGTAACCCATCTCAGTCATAAGGAAACACAAGGATCATGAGATTAACGGATAACCACTACCCAGGTATATGCCCATACATATATCTAAGTTATCAAGTAACCCATCTCAATCGTGAGGAAACACAAAGGTCAAAGTCTCAGCTCAAACCAGGATTTTCATTATCGAAACCGTAACTGCTGAAGAGCTCCGTCTCTAGAGTGTACAGTGGTCCTGTCACGACTCCGAGGTACTGCTCACTAACCTAAGACTGCTGAAGTACTCCTCCTGTCGAGTACTGCGGGTCTGCTGCCAACTACCAGGCGCTCCGTCCGCTGAGGGTCTGCTGCCAAATACCGGGCGCTACCCAGATAGCCTATTGAGGTACTCCTCCTGTCGAGTACCGTGGGTCTGCTGCCAACTACCAGGCGCTCCGTCCGCCGTGGGTCTGTCACCAAATACCGGGCGCCCCATCCACTGGGCTAGTCGACTCACTCCAAGTCGAGTCGGTCAAGCAGTCGTCAGGTCTCAGCCGGCTACACGGTCTCCGTACTCTGCACGCTCGTCTCCGGGAGGGTCCGTTCCACGAGCTACTGGTCGATACTCCAAGTATCACAAGGTCCCGCGAAGAAGTGTCTCAAAGGTCCGTCTCGTCACAGGGGTCTCAACGCAACAGACGGCGCGTCGATTGGATGCCCGGTCTGTGAGTTATTAGCCTAACCGTCCCAGGGGCCCGGTTGGTTTCGTGAGCGAAACCAATCCCGGCCATATCTCAACTGTACCCCGTACTCCCATAGGGTATACTCAAAGGGACCGTTACTCAACGTAACCACCAACGCCGCTGACGGCTCGTCAAGCGGACGTCCTGTCTGAAAGATACCAGCTTTCCCGTTCCAGGGGCCCGATTAGATTTAGGGTGCGATCCAACCCGGCCACTACTAACTGTAACCAAAACTCGGGCGAAGGATACCAAAAGTTCCGTATCGTAAACAGGAACTCAACGCAACAGACGGTGCGTCGATCGGACGCCCAGTCTGAGAGTTATTGGCATTTTCGTCTCCGGGGCCCGGTTGGTTTTTAAGGCAAAACCAACCCGACCATACTCCACCTGCGTCCAATTCTCGGGCAGAGTATGCCAAAAGATCCGTCACACTAAGAGGAACACAACGCGACTGACGGTGCATCAATCGGACGTCCGTAGCTCAAGATATGAGCGTTTCCGCTCCGAAGGCCCGGTTGGTTTCGTGAACGAACCAACCCGGCCGAACTCAAAGTAATCCGAAACCTTGAGTTCGATATACCGAAACGACCGTCTCGATCCAAGGATCGCGTTGCCGCAGACGGTTCGTCATTCGGAGGTCCGAGGCTCAAGTTATGAGCCAAAAACCAATTCTGGTTCGAAACCGGGAGGTCCGGGTCCGGGCCGACCCGGCCCGACCCCCCCCCCCCCCCCCCCCGGGGGCGGCGCGGCGGGCCGCGGCAGGCACCGCGCGTGGTCGGCACGCTGGGGGCATGCCCCCGCTGATTTGGAGCGTCGCGGCACAAAGGCCGCGCCTTTGCAACAAACGGCCCCCACGTGGGGGCCGGTTTTATTGAGCGAACCGGGGGGCTGCTACCCCCCCCCCCCCCTTCCATGGAACCACCCCCTCATTAAGAGGGGGGTTTTGCTGAACCGTCCGGGGAATTTATTCCCCCGGTTTTCAGTCATCCGGCCGGCCAGCTGGCCGGCCGGTTTTTACCAACGGGACCGGAAATTCCGGTCCCGCCTTCGACTTCTGACGCCGGCGGCCCGGCCGCCGGTCTTCTCTTCCACCGCGGCCCGGAACCGGCCGCGGTCTCCTCGTCCCGCCGCGGCCCGGAACCGGCCGCAGCGTTCGTCGTCCGGCGCGGTGCGACGGCACCGCGCCCCTTCGCCGTGCTTTGATATTCATTCAACGCGGCGCGACGGCGTCGCGTTCTTGTTGTTTCTTCCAAGGTGCGCGTGCGACGGCATCGCGTAAGTTAAACGTACAATTATCCGCGTGGTGCGACGGCACCACGCCACCTTGCTTCCACCCGCAAGATTAAACAACACGATGGAGGGGGGTTCGGCCGTGTTCGTGCGGTCCGGCCCCCTCACGTTAAATTAATAACGCAACTTTAAAATAATCAAGTGTCTCACGTTAGACGTGCTAGATCCACGATCAAGAATGAAATAAATAAAATTTGAATCAACAACCCCTACCTTGGTATAAGGTTCGAAGATTTGTCTACGTTCCGCGGAAGACGACGTCGCGGAGGTCGGGCGTCGCGGTCGTCGTTCGTCAAATTCGACGACGAAGAGGCGCGTCCGAAGAGGCACGTCGTTGGCGAATCCTTGTACGCCGACGAAGGTTGTCCGAGGAAGGTGCGGTGTTCTCTCTCATTGACACCGAAGACAAAGAAGAGAGGAGCGGCGTTCTTCATCGGAACTTGAGCGTTCTACGTCAAGTCTTGAGGAAAGTCAAATAATAAAGAAAACAACGAACTCAAGAACCCCTACCTCGATAGTCACACGTTGACGTAGTCGTGGAATATCGGTGTCGATTCCTTTGACGTCGGAGGAAGAGTCGTTGTCGAAGGCGTTCGTCGCGGAAAACCGTCGCGGAAGAGATGACGCGGAAGAAGTATGTCGCGTCGCGGATACGGCGTCGCGGATGGATCGTGTTCTTCGGCGGAGAAGTTCTTCGTTGAAGAACGACGTTCTTCGCGTTCTTCGTTGAGTTTGAAGAAGAAGAAGAGGCTCTCCAAAAGCTCTCAAGGAGACAAACAAACAACCCAAAATAAAATAAGACAACTTCTTATTTTATTATTACAATACACATTAGAATTTCAAAAGTTTGAAATTCAAAAAGGTTAAACTCCCATAATTAATTAAGTAACTCAAGTTGTCAACATTTAATGAAATGAGTTAAAGGGGAGGTTTTGAGAGAATTTGAGGAGTTGGGGTTCGTGTGGACCCCACCTCACTTAATCCTCCGAAGGGAGGTTAAGTGGATGTGGGTCCCACTCCCAACTCCCTTTGGTAGGACTTAACTAGTTAAAAATAAAATTTGTTCCTCACAAATTTTATTTAACTTAAACTAAAAACCCAAAAACTAACTTTCAACCCGCAACAAACGCAACTCCCAAAAAGGACTCTTTAAGCGAATATCGGCGCTGCGAGTTCATCGGTGCCCTTGGATTTCAATTCCGAGCACTGGATCAAAAGTTAGGAATTCCCGCTCGTTCGTTCACTGAACGTACCCGAGCCAAACTTCGGAAATTAATTCCGGGCACTCCGGGCCTCGGAATCAGGTGTCGTCTGAAACCACGTTCTTGTAAAATTCTAAAGAAAATTAAGAAAAAATTTCCCTTGAATTTTACGGGTCTTTATATTACTCCCACCTCAGGGCTTTACGTCCCCGTAAAGATACATCAAAAACTAGGGAAACAAAAGAGGGTACTGAGCACGCATCTGAGCCTCCCGCTCCCATGTGCTCTCATGGAGATTCCCGTGCCTCCATCTGTTGCGCACAAGAGGAATCGATCGCCCATGTAGGACCTGCTCCTATCGATCCTCTATCTCCACCGGGACCTCCGTAAAAGTCACCCCATCGTCAACGTCAAGCTCCCCATGGTCAAAGATGTGCGTCGGGTCGTGCACGTATCTCCTCAACTGAGACACGTGGAAGAAGTCGTGCACCCGGTGCAACTGAGGTGGTAGAGCCAGGCGATAAGCCACCTCACCAACCCTGTTGAGGACCTGGAAGGGTCCGATGAAGCGCGGAGATAACTTTCCGCCTTGGCCAAATCTCCGAATACCACGTCGAGGTGAGACCCGCAAGAAGACGTGGTCACCATCCTCGAACTCTAGTGGCCTCCGCCTCCTATCAGCGTATGACTTCTACCGGCTCTGTGCTGTCCTTATCCGCTCCTGGATGACATGGACCTCCTCTGACGTGGCCCGGACCATCTCTGGTCCCACATGAGCTGCAAGATTTCTTCTTTGCCGATAAGAGAAACCTGGTCTCATCCCCTGGATGAACCACATTCTTTGCCTAAAACAGACAATCCTAACATGGATGATACTAATCCATACCAAGGATGACGTCGTAAGGCCTCGACGCTACTACTAAGAGATCCAACCGTTACTCTCGCCTCCAAGGGTTGAGTCACACTGTCGGCATCAGTGTGTGGTAACTGGGTCTCCTCCAGTAGATGTCTCACAAGTGAGGGTCAAGTCAACAGTCAACTGGAACCTCTTAGTAACATCACAAAAGAGGACAGGAAAGAAAACATCACAAAGGTATGCGTCTTTTATTATTGCAGCTCATAATACAAGACGCTACACAAAAGCAACATCAACATGGAACTAGAAGTACAAAAGACGTATCCACTAGTTCCTCCCCTGTCCACCTGCTCCCAGAGCTCCAGCATTTGTCGCTGCCTCAACCTCGGTGGCTCCCTCCAAGCCTGCGGATCGAGGAGTCGGACAGTCACGTGCCAGGTGACCCTTTTCGCGGCATGAGTAACACAACCTGCTCCTTGCACGGCTAGCTCTGTTCCCACTCCAGGTGCCCTGCACCACCGGTCCTAAAACCCGAGATCGCCCAACTGCTGGTCTGGTCCTCCTGGACCTCTGCATCATCTGTCTACTGCCCACAGATGACTCGGCTTCTGATCGAAAAAACGCGGCAAAGGCAGAATCTCCTGTACACGCTCGGGGTGTAGAGATACTGGCACAAACTCCACCCTGAAGAAGGTCTAGAAGTCTTCCCATGCGAAGTTCATCCCATCGCAAAACTGAAAAAAGTGGCTCCACCACCAACCTGCTGCTGCCTGAAGGAGGCTGGTAGCAAAGATCACCATGAAGTCTGCCGGCGTCCCCACTAGCCTGAAGACTCTCACCACAGCCTTCAGCCAAACCTCAGCCGCCTGCGGGTCCGTCTCTCCCCGGAACCTGGGTGGCCTCTGGCGCTGGAACTCGTGCAGCGCGCTCAAGCGTCGTGCATCGCCTACTGCTGGGGCTGGTGGCATCGGTGGCCCAACGTATGGTAGTACTGCTGGTGCCTCTGCTGGTGCCTCAACTGTAAGAGGGCCCTGTACCGAAGCCTCGTCGCTCGACAGACTGTCAGCACGCTCATCCCTCCGGGCTCTAGCTGGTCGTCTGAGAAAAGACATCCTGAAAGAAACAATGTAACACGATCAAACGATTATACCTGGTGAGCTGACCTGGTTTGAGCTGTTTTAAGGGGAAAAACCTTTGAAAACACACACGCAATCAGTGTTTTCGTGCACAAAGTCGGAAATCAGTTGTCAGGGTCCTGGTGTATGGATACGTCGGCCGCCCGCACCAACACTGGACACCCTAAACTAAAAACCACACTCGGTACTCCCAACACTATTGCTTCACAGAAAGAAACATCACAGTTATAAGTTCTGCGGTAGAACCGAACTCCTCTGATACCAATTTGTCACGACCCGCCCTCGGGGTCCGTGCCGTGACTACCCCAAGCCCGCCTTCCATAGGCCAGGGGCTGGCGACTAGCACCAAGGCGTAAATCCCGGTAAAAAGGGAAGGCATTGCCTTTGTAAAGTAAACAAACACCACAGAGTAAGCAAGCGGAAAGTAACACTAAGCAAAAACAGAGTACAACTAAAAGTGCGGAAAGTAAAAAGGGGCCGGAAATACAAGCCCAACTGTAAAGTACAACTCGAAAGGGAAGACAGCAACTGAAAATTAAAGCTGCTACGCCGAGCTGACCACTGGAAATCCCACCTGAAGGGTGGGTACAGATAGCTCCTCTGCTCCTCGGGTCCCGTCGTCTGCTCCGAGTATGTCCCACCCAGTGGTCTGCCTCTGGGTACCGCCTCGTCGTATAGTCCACCTCCAGGTACCGTCCAGTCCTCGAACACTCGGCCTCTGTCAGTACTGGCCGTTGTCTGCAACCAACAGAACGAGGTGCGGGCATAGCCCGTGAAGGGGTGAGTATAACGATACTCAGTAGGGACCCCGAGACCCTCAAGGTCTCACTAAAACCAACAAGGATAACCACAAGAAGATCACAACAGATAAACTCTACTTAGGTATATGCCCATACATATACCTAAGTTATCAAGTAACCCATCTCAGTCATGAGGAAACACAAGGATCATGAGATTAACGGATAACCACTACCCAGGTATATGCCCATACATATATCTAAGTTATCAAGTAACCCATCTCAATCATGAGGAAACACAAAGGTCAAAGTCTCAGCTCAAACCAGGATTTTCATTATCGAAACCGTAACTGCTGAAGAGCTCCGTCTCTAGAGTGTACAGTGGTCCTGTCACGACTCCGAGGTACTGCTCACTAACCTAAGACTGCTGAAGTACTCCTCCTGTCGAGTACTGCGGGTCTGCTGCCAACTACCAGGCGCTCCGTCCGCTGAGGGTCTGCTGCCAAATACCGGGCGCTACCCAGATAGCCTATTGAGGTACTCCTCCTGTCGAGTACCGCGGGTCTGCTGCCAACTACCAGGCGCTCCGTCCGCCGTGGGTCTGCCACCAAATACCGGGCGCTCCGTCCACTGGGCTAGTCGACTCACTCCAAGTCGAGTCGGTCAAGCAGTCGTCAGGTCTTAGCCGGCTACACGGTCTCCGTACTCTGCACGCTCGTCTCCGGGAGGGTCCGCTCCACGAGATACTGGTCGATACTCCAAGTATCACAAGGTCCCGCGAAGAAGTGTCTCAAAGGTCCGTCTCGTCACAGGGGTCTCAACGCAACAGACTGCGCGTCGATCGGACGCCCGGTCTGTGAGTTATTAGCCTAACCGTCCCAGGGGCCCGGTTGGTTTCGTGAGCGAAACCAATCCCGGCCGTATCTCAACTGTACCCCGAACTCCCATAGGGTATACTCAAAGGGACCGTTACTCAACGTAACCACCAACGCCGCTGACGGCTCGTCAAGCGGACGTCCTGTCTGAAAGATATCAGCTTTCCCGTTCCAGGGGCCCGATTGGATTTAGGGTGCGATCCAACCCGGCCACTACTAACTGTAACCAAAACTCGGGCGAAGGATACCAAAAGTTCCGTATCGTAAACAGGAACTCAACGCAATAGACGGTGCGTCGATCGGACGCCCGGTCTGAGAGTTATTGGCATTTTCGTCTCCGGGGCCCGGTTGGTTTTTAAGGCAAAACCAACCCGACCGTACTCCACCTGCGTCCAAACCTCGGGCGGAGTATGCCAAAAGATCCGTCACACTAAGAGGAACACAACGCGACTGACGGTGCGTCAATCGGACGTCCGTAGCTCAAGATATGAGCGTTTCTGCTCCGAAGGCCCGGTTGGTTTCGTGAACGAACCAACCCGTCCGAACTCAATGTAATCTGAAACCTTGAGTGCGATATACCGAAACGACCGTCTCGATCCAAGGATCGCGTTGCCGTAGACGGTTCGTCATTCGGAGGTCCGAGGCTCATGTTATGAGCCAAAAACCAATTCTGGTTCGAAACGGGGAGGTCCGGGTCCGGGCCGACCCGGCCCGACCCCCCCCCCCCCCCCCCCCCCCGGGGGCGGCGCGGCGGGCGGTGGCGCGGCGGGCCGCGGCGCGGCGGGCCGCGGCAGGCGCCACACGTGGTCGGCACGCCCGCTGATTTGGAGCGGCGCGGCACAAAGGCCGCGCCTTTGCAACAAACGGCCCCCACGTGGGGGCCGGTTTTATTGAGCGAACCGGGGGGCTGCTGCCCCCCCCCCCCCCCTTCCATGGAACCGCCCCCCTCATTAAGAGGGGGGTTTTGCTGAACCGTCCGGGGGATTTATTCCCCCGGTTTTCAGTCATCCGGCCGGCCAGCTGGCCGGCCGGTTTTTACCAACGGGACCGGAAATTCCGGTCCCGCCTTCGACTTCCGACGCCGGCGGCCCGGCCGCCGGTCTTCTCTTCCGCCACGGCCCGGAACCGGCCGCGGTCTCCTCGTCCCGCCGCGGCCCGGAACCGGCCGCGGCGTTCGTCGTCCGGCGCGGTGCGACGGCACCGCGCCCCTTCGCCGTGCTTTGATATTCATTCAACGCGGCGCGACGGCGTCGCGTTCTTGTTGTTTCTTCCAAGGTGCGCGCGCGACGGCATCGCGTAAGTTAAACGTACAATTATCCGCATGGTGCGACGACACCACACCACCTTGCTTCCGCCCGCAAGATTAAACAACACGATGGAAGGGGGTTCGGCCGTGTTCGTGCGGTCCGGCCCCCTCACGTTAAATTAATAACGCAACTTTAAAATAATCAAGTGTCTCACGTTAGACGTGCTAGATCCACGATCAAGAACGAAATAAATAAAATTTGAATCAACAACCCCTACCTTGGTATAAGGTTCGAAGATTTGTCTACGTTCCGCGGAAGGCGACGTCGCGGAGGTCGGGCGTCGCGGTCGTCGTTCGTCAAATTCGACGACGAAGAGGCGCGTCCGAAGAGGCTCGTCGTTGGTGAATCCTTGTACGCCGACGAAGGTTGTCCGAGGAAGGTGCGGTGTTCTCTCTCGTTGACACCGAAGACGAAGAAGAGCGGAGCGGCGTTCTTCGTCGGAACTTGAGCGTTCAACGTCAAGCCTTGAGGAAAGTCAAATAATAAAGAAAACAACGAACTCAAGAACCCCTACCTCGATAGTCACACGTTGACGTAGTCGTGGAATATCGGTGTCGATTGCTTTGACGTCGGAGGAAGAGTCGTTGTCGAAGGCGTTCGTTGCGGAAAACCGTCGCGGAAGAGATGACGCGGAAGAAGTACGTCGCGTCGCGGATACGGCGTCGCGGATGGATCGTGTTCTTCAGCGGAGAAGTTCTTCGTTGAAGAACGACGTTCTTCGCGTTCTTCGTTGAGTTTGAAGAAGAAGAAGAGGCTCTCCAAAAGCTCTCAAGGAGACAAACAAACAACCCAAAATAAAATAAGACAACTTCTTATTTTTGTTAAGTCAAAAATCTTCTTTTGGCTTTTACATCATGTTTTGGATATCACAAATATATTCTATGTCATGTTTTGGAAATCTCAAATGTATTCTATCATATGTTTGTAAATAACAAATTTTCTTTTATCATGTTTATCGTATCGTACGATGTTGATCGTACCGACCAAAACGTATCGTACTGACTCTGTCAAACGTATCGTACTGACTCTGTCAAACGTATCGTACTGACTCTGTCAATCGTATCGTACTGACTCTGTCAATCGTATCGTACTGACTTTGCTATTCAGATGATTATTATTTGTTTTAGTACTTTGTCAAAAACTCTCTCTGCATATGAATCGTACTCATGTTTTACATTTCTATATATCTCTTATCCTAACAAAACGATGTCGTTGAGTTAGTTATATACTAATCAAAACGATGTCGTGCTTTCTGTTTCAATATGACCGTTGGAGGAAATATGACCGTTGGAACCCGAGGCCTATAAATAGGAGGTCATTTGAAGCTGAGAATACACTGATGAACGAAGAGAACGAAAGAGACTCTGTGAACTACGAAGATTCTAGAGAGAGACACTGTGACTTCTCTCATCAGCCTTGTGCGTCCGATCATCGTATCGAGGGCTTTCAAGTAATTGAAAGACAGAGGTGCCGATTACCTGCAAAATCGAGGGCTGCCGGGGATAGGCAGACAGACGTGCCGATCATCGTATCGAGGGCTGCCGGGGATAGGCAGACAGACGTGCCGATCATCGTATCGAGGGCTCACCAAGGTGTTGGTGAGACAGACCTTTTATCCTAGGTGAAAGGATAACCCTTCTCTTTGGATTAAAAGAATTGTATTACTTTTACATTTCCGCTGTAACATTTATTAGAAAGGGATTTGTATTGTTTCCTTTCTTCCTTACATATTCAATTGTAATTGTTTCAATTACAATCATTCCATTACATATTGTATTGATTGGTTCTATACGCTTTAAGGTAGAATCATTCATATCTGTATTACTCTGATTATTGTGTTCATCTTGAATACAATTGTTTTACACAACATTAGTATTACAATACTTCATACCTTTTACATTCAATACAATTGAGGGTATTTGTATTTGTATTAGTTTAAGTTCATTTAAACTAATCTCTTTGTTACTAAAACTCAAGGTTTTTAAACCTACAATTCACCCCCCCTCTTGTATTGTTCCATCTAATAGACTTTTATATCTACTATTCGATCCAACAATTGGTATCAAAGGAGGTTTTCCACTGACTTGTATTACTAGCTTTATTTCTTATTACTTTCTTAAATACTTACTACACTAACGTGTGGAGTGGAAAAGTTGTTTTTGTTATATTAGATGGCAGGAATGAATATCGGATCAATAGATAATCTGAATCCTTCTAGACCACCAATCTTTGATGGGAATGATTATGAGTATTGGAGAGATCGTATGAAGACTTTCGTCATCAATACTGGTGTAGACAATTTTATTATGCTTACTGGGGGTTACAAAATTCCTGACAAAGAAGTTAGTACTTTCACCAATCAAGAGAAGAAAGAATATCAACTGAATTACAAGGTACGCAATACTTTATTATGCTCCATGACCAGGAATATATATAGTCAGATATCTTCATGTGAAGCAGCTAACTGTATTTGGAAGAAATTAGAAGTCACTCATTTTGGTACATCCAAGGTTATAGAAACAAGGAGAGCAATTCTTCGAGCAGAGTATCATGGATTTGTTTTTCCTTATGGAGAGCCAGTATGTAAAGTGCAACAAAGGTTTATGAAAATTGTCAACAGCTTACAATCTATGGGAGAAAAAGGTCTTGATGATGAATCTCTTGTTGATAAGATTATAGATATTATGCCAAATGAATGGGAGTCAAAAAGAACAGCTATTGATGAAAATAAAAAAGTTTCCCAGATTACTCTTGATGAACTCTTTGGAACTCTTCTACACCACGAGACAAGAATGAAAAGAGATGCTGATTTCAATAAGAAGAAGAATGGGAATGGAAGTGTAGCTTTTGCATCTAAAGCTAAAACACCTGAAAGGGTTACAAGGTCTAAATCCAAGAAAGTTGTTGTTTTTGATTCAAGTGATTGTAATCTTTCAGACAATGAGTTAGCTAATCTTGCTCGGAGGATGAACAAGATTGTGGGAAAGAATGATTTTCAATATAGATTCAAAAAGAAAGACAGGAAAGATAGGAAAGATTCAGAGGTAACTTGTTATGAATGCAAGAAAGCAGGACATATAAGGCCTGATTGTCCTTTACTGAAGAGGAAAGATAGAAAAGAGAAACACTCTGAAAGAAACAAGAAAAGGTTTTATAAGACAAAGAAAGTCTTGAAAGCAAATGATACATGGAGTGCAAGTGGTAGTGATTCCTCAGATGATTCTTCAGAATATGAGATATCAGGACAAAGGAATATTGGACTTCTAGCCAAACTACCAATTGAAGATCATTGTCTCATGGCTAAGGTACATAATGCTGAAGCTGTTACAAATGTCTCTTTAAATACAAATTATGTTGATAATAAATATTATGAATCTTCAAATGATGAACCCTCATCATCAGAAGATGATACTTTACCTTCTTTTGAAGAAGTTTCTAGATTTGCTAAGTTACTTGAAAATGAAAATTCTAAACTCAAAAAGAGATTTGAAAAAGCAAATTCTAGAATTTCTATTTTGACTAAAGAAGTATCAGATCTTTCTAAAGATCTTGAGGGGAAAACTTCTGATTTTGAAAGTATTTTGAAAACCCTTGAGAAAGTCAAATCTGAAAAAGATAAACTTTCTAAGGATCTTGAAACTGCTATTTCAAAGAAAAACTTTTTAGAGTCTAACTCTAGTTCTAATTCAAATGTTTTAGAAAACAAGAATTTGGTTTTAAAACTAAAGTCAGAGATTTTATCCTTGAAAAAGTGCTTGTCAAACTTTACTCATGGAAAAGAAAACTTTGATAGGATGTATTCTCAAATTAGACCGTTGAGAAATCGTTCTGGTCTTGGTTATACTTATTCCAAACCTGTTTTTAGTAATAACTATTTTGTTCCTCAAAAAACCATTTTCTGTTCCAAGTGTCAATGTGGTGGACATTGGAGAAGAGATTGTTCTCTTAACAAAACTCAATCCTTAGGATTTCATAAAGCTCATTTTGCAAAACAAATGTGGATTCCTAAAATTCTTTTATCTAACCCTTCTGGATCCAAACAAGTTTGGATTCCGAAAATCTAATTGTTTCTTTTTCAGGAAAACGAGAAGTGTATCAATAAGAACATTTGGTACATGGATAGTGGTTGTTCTCGACATATGACTGGAAACAAAGAATTCTTTGAAAAGGTTATCAAAACAAAAGGTGGAAAAGTTACCTTCGGAGATAATGCTCAAGGAAAGATTGTTGGTATAGGTAATATCGTTTTTCTTGGAAAAGTTCTTATTTCAAATGTTTTATTTGTAAAAGGTCTTAGGCACAATCTCATCAGCATAAGTCAATTATGTGATGAAGGTTACCTTGTGAATTTTAGAAATGATAAGTGTCTAGTTCACAATTCCAAGGATGAATTCATTCTATCTGCCCATAGGCAAGAGAATGTTTACACTATTAACTTAGAAGACCTTAGGAACCAAAACTTACCTTGTTTAAGTGTAATAGAAGACCAATCCTGGCTATGGCATAGGAGATTAGGACACTGTAATTTGAGAAACCTAAGAAAACTCTCAAAGAAAGGACATGTAAAAGGGCTACCGGATCTTAGATATGATTCTTCAAAAGTCTGTGATCCTTGTCAATTTGGCAAGCAACATAAAACTAGCTTTAAACAAATTAATGAAGTTTCAACTTCTAATGCATTACAGCTTGTGCATATGGATCTGTTTGGTCCTTCACAATCTGGAAGCATTGGAGGCAAATACTATGTATTTGTTTTAGTTGATGACTTTACTAGATTTACATGGGTCTACTTTCTCACAAAGAAATCTGAAGCCTTTTCCTATTTCAAAACTTTTAGAGCCCAAGTTAAAAATGAGAAAAACCTACCATTGATAACTATTCATAGTGATCATGGTGGTGAATTTCAAAACTCAGATTTTGAAACTTTTTGTAGTAAGAAAGGTATTGCTAACAATTTCTCAGCACCAAGAACTCCTCAGCAAAATGGTGTTGTTGAAAGAAGAAATTGTATTCTTCAGGAAATGACTCGAACCATGTTGAGTGAATACTCAATTGCTAAGCACTTTTGGGCTGAAGCTGTAAGTACTGCCTGTTATACTATAAATCGTGTTTTAACTAGACCATTTCTTAATAAAACCCCTTACGAGTTATGGACTGGCCGAAAACCTAAAGTTTCTTACTTCAAAGTTTTTGGATGCAAAGTATTCATTTTGAATACAAAAGATAATCTACACAAATTTGCACCAAAATCTGATGAAGGAATCTTTCTAGGCTATTCCACAACCTCTAAAGCTTATAGAGTTTTCAATAAAAACACTTGTACTGTTGAAGAAACAGTACATGTAAAATTTGATGAAACTAACCCTTTTGTTTTCAACCAATCCAATCCTACATCCTCGGATGTGTTTTCCAAAAATGTTTATCAACCTATATTAGAAGAACATTCTGATAAGGAAAATGTTCAAGAAAGTATTCCTGAAACATTTACCACAGAAGATTTTCTACCATATGTTGATGAACAGGTTTTACAAAACCAAAATCAATTGTTTCTTAGGAATCATCCTAGTGATAATATCATTGGTGATATAAATCAACCTGTAAGGACCAGAAATTCCTTAGGAAACGAAATAGAACATCTTGCTTTTCTTTCCCAATTTGAACCTAAAAGTCCAAGTGAGGCCTTAGGTGATGATGATTGGATCAAAGCAATGCAGGATGAACTAAATGAATTTGAAAGGAATCAAGTCTGGACATTAGTTGAAAGACCTAAAGAAACAACTGTAATTGGTGTAAAATGGGTTTTCAGAAACAAGTGTGATGAAAATGGAATCATTGTAAGAAATAAAGCAAGACTTGTTGCTAAAGGCTATAATCAACAAGAGGGAATAGACTATGAAGAAACATATGCTCCAGTAGCTAGACTTGAATCTATTCGAATTCTATTAGCCTTCGCAGCATATTTCAATTTCAAATTATTTCAAATGGATGTCAAATGTGCTTTTTTAAATGGTTTTGTTCAAGAAGAAGTTTTTGTCGACCAACCTCCTGGTTTTCAAGACCCAAAACATCCTGATCATGTTTTTAAACTTACCAAGGCTCTATATGGTCTTAAACAAGCCCCTAGAGCATGGTATGATAGACTTACAAGATTTCTTTTACAAAACAATTATAGAAAAGGTACAGCTGATCCAACTCTTTTTATCAAAATGGAAAACAAAAATGTTTTGGTTGTCCAAATCTATGTTGATGACATCATATTTGGATCAACTCAGAAATCTTTAACCGATTCTTTTGCAAATTTATTGAAATCTGAGTTTGAAATGAGTATGATGGGTGAGTTAACATTCTTTCTAGGTTTTCAAATATCTCAAAAACCAGAAGGAACTTATATATCTCAACATAAGTATATTAAAGACTTACTCAAAAAGTATGGATTTGACAAAACTAAAAGTATTAGCACCCCAATTGGTACCTCAAATACTCTTGATCTTGATGAAACTGGGAAACCAGTAGATCAAACAATTTTTAGAGGTATGATAGGGAGTTTGCTATACTTGACAGCTAGTCGACCCAACTTGATGTTTTCTGAATGCTTATGTGCAAGATATCAATCTAATCCAAAAGAGTCTCACTTAAAAGCCATAAAGAGAATATTTCGGTATTTAAAAGACACTATGGATTTAGGACTTTTCTACTCTTCTGGAAATGATTTTGTTTTAAAAAGTTTTTCAGATGCTGACTTTGGTGGTTGTAGAATGGATAGAAAAAGTACATCTGGAACATGTCATTTCTTAGGAGATTCTTTGGTTTCTTGGTCTTGCAAGAAACAACACTCAGTAGCACTCTCCACTGCTGAAGCTGAATATGTAGCAGCTGGAAGTTGCTGTGCTCAAGTATTGTGGATGCAGCACACACTCACTGACTATGGTTTGAGTTTCTCCAAAACTCAAATTCTTTGTGATAATACAAGTGCCATAGCTCTTAGTAAAAACCCAGCACATCACTCTCGTGCAAAACACATAGATGTTAGGCATCACTTTCTTAGGGATCACACACAAAAAGGAGATATTGTTTTATAATTCATCGGAACGCAAGAACAACTTGCTGATATTTTTACAAAACCTTTACCTTCCGATAGATTTGAATTTATAAAACAGAAGCTAGGAATGATTACATTAAAATAATCATTCATATCTACTTCCTGTTTTACATCTCTCCTAATAGTAAGAAACTCCTCGTAGAAAGGGGGAGGACATTTCTTTTTGTCTTTATGTTTCTGATCTTTAAATATTTACTCTCTTTATACATGTTTCTTTCTGTTTATCGTATTGACAGTTTTATCGTTTCATTTTAAGTTTTCCTGTTTATCGTATTGACCATTTCAGTTTTTCTGTTTATCGTATTGAAATTATTTTCCATCGTATCGTTCAAAAATTTTGTATCGACCGATGATAGTATTCACAGTCTTTTCCATCGTACCATTCAATAGTTTTTGAATCGACCGATGATAGTATTCAAATTCTTTTCCATCGTACCATTCAATAGTTTTTGAATCGACCGATGATAGTATTCAAATTCTTTTCCATCGTACCATTCAATAGATTTTGAATCGACCGATGATAGTATTCAAATTCTTTTCCATCGTACCATTCAATAGTTTTTGAATCGACCGATGATAGTATTCAAATTCTTTTCCATCGTATCATTCGATTTTTTTTGTATCGACCGATGATAGTATTGAGATTGTTTTCCATCGTACTGTCGGTTAATGGTAACAACTATTTTCCATCGTATGGTCCGATCATAGTAATGACTTTGTTTTCCATCGGCATCATGATTTTTTTTCTCTTCTTACGATTGTGTTTACTTTTGATTCATACCAAAACCAGCAATCACCTTATGTTCTCCGACAGGTTTCTTTTCATTTTTTTTATTTTATTTTATTTTCTTTGTTTTAATCCTAACCATTGATCTGGTATTATCTAATCTTGACCGTAGAATATCAATGGTTATCTCTTTATCATCTATAAATACCCCCCCTCCCCTCCCAAAACCCACATTGAAGTTTCAGAATTTAAGGCGAAGCTCTGCTCCACCAGCTATAAACCATCGTACGATCTTCTCATCGGCAGAACCTTTATGTCTCAATCTTCTGCTAATACTCCTGCCGAAATGTCTTCAAAGACTTTTACAGAGAAAGACTTTCACAGAGAAAGGTTAGTATCCCGATAATTTTTCGATATGTACGATTCTACAATCAAGAGGATTATTTTGTTTCAAGGATGGGAACATCTCTGTGTGGAAAAGCCTGATATTCAAGATCCAGTTCTTTTTGATGAAGTTTGTCAGTTTTACAAAACCGTTTCTTTCGACAAAGATATGACTATAAACTTCGCTGTGTACGATAGAAAGTTATCTATGTCTGTGAAACAAGCGGCACATTTTCTGAATGTTTCTATAGAAGGCGATGCATTCTGTCCATCTCACAAACTACAAGAGGAAGTTGGTACGTTTAATAGAGAAAGTGCTGAAAAAACTTTGTTTGTTGTTAATGAGGGAAAGAGGAAAGTTTATCATCTTTCACCGGACAATCGGTTTGTCACTTTATGGATGAAAGGTTTTCTTGTCCCAAGAAAAGGGGATAGAGAAACCCTTAAAGTTTCTGATGTCTTTATGCTCGACTATCTTGTGAATATGAGGAAAGTAAATCTCATGGGATATATTTTTGAAACCATCAAGAATGTCAAGAAAGGAGGGATTAAATCCCAAATAATAATGTATCCAGCCATCCTTACGAAATTCATTCTTGAGAGTATGAAGTTTTGTAACATTCCTTTGAAAGGAGAACCTATGGATTTGTGGCCGTCTTTGATTAATAAGAGTACGATGAAAAAGCTGAATGTTTGTTTTGATTCAAATTCAAAACTTTTTGTCAGAGATGTAGAAGAAGAATTGGCTCAAAATCAATCGGCACCTATGCCAGCCAAGGACAATCAATCTGCCGGTGTTACTCGAAAGTCTGATCCTCAAACTAGTTCAAAACCAAAGAAGAATCCAAGGTACAGTAAGGAAGTTGTAGCCAAATGGAGAAAGGACAAGGAACAGAGAAAAGAGGGTGATCCGAAGTTTGGTCTTGATCCTGCTGAGGCCTTTGCTGAAAGAATAAGGGTAGAAGAAACCCTTCAAGCTGAAAAGAAAAAGAAGACTCTTTTGAAAAGAAAGGCTCAGGACATTGATATCTCTAAAGTCTTGAAAGCAGTTGAAGATGCTTGTGCTCAACTAACTGTGGAAGTGCATCAAGAGCCCATCGTACAGAGTCTGCCTGAGAAAGAAAAAGGAAAACAAGTGATAGAAGAAGTGGAAGTAGAAGAAGGAGATTTTCTGTTAGAATTTCTTCAAAGTTCAAAGAAAAGTAGAGAGGAATCGCTTCAAAAGCTGAGCGAAGGTGTTCAACAAACTCCTCATGCCGATCAGGAAAGATCTCCGGACACGATGTCATCTCGAGAAAAGCAAGATGCTCAATCTTCTCAGTCTGATAAAGTAGTTGTCATTAGTGACAGAGTGGAAGATGAAAGAAAACAGAAAGAAAAAGCGAAAGGGAAACAGCCAGTTGTTGATTCAAGCAGATCATATGAACTAGCATCGTACGATGAAGATACTGATTCAGAGCATACAATCTCTCTCATGAAGAGTGATTACATTGTTCATGTTTTGAGAAGGGTGGAGAAAACAATTCCTTATTTCCCGAGGCTGGAAGGGAAGATTTATTTTATTACTGAAAATCAAAGGAAAAAGTTTGGCTCTGTAAAAGAATTGAGAAAGAAAGTTTTGTCAGTAGAAGCCGATCTGAAAGTTCTTTCGGAAAGCTCAGTTGCTCATATGAAAGCTTGCAATAAGATGACCAAGTGGTCATACAAAACTGAAAGCTCAATCAATGATCATGAATTAGCTATTGAAGATATAAGGAGGTTATCAAATGAGCTAGCAATTGCTTTCAACAAGCTTGATAAAGAAACGGTTGAAAGGCTGAACCTTTTATCTTCTCAAAGAGCCGATGTTCCTTCAGTGAAAGACTTGCAAGATAGGATGAATGCTTTCCAATCTGAATTCTCGAAGGTTTCATCTTTCAAAGATGAAATGGTTTTACTGAAGAATCAAAATTCTGAGTTGTCCAAGGATAACAAGACTCTGCAAATCAGAATTGATACTCTTGATGAAGTAATCAGAGTCCAGGAGGAAACCATCAGAAATCAAGATCAGATTTTTGCGGATCAACAAGAGCTTCTCAAAACTCAGGGTGAATCAATTTCTGAAGACAAGAAGGAGATCAAGAAGATGAAAGCTGTGCTTCATGATCTTATAAAGAAAGAGAAGGAAAGAGAAAACAAATGATTGTTGTATTTGTTTCCTTTGGAACTTGTTTGTTTTGTAATAACTCTTATAATCCTGTCTCTTTTATCCATTGTCTTGTATTACTTCACTAACTCTTCCAGACAATTCGAGATTCCTCCTTTCTTTTTGTAAATCACAAAGGGGGAGAATATTTACAAAGCAAAGATTGTTTTACAAAGGGGGAGAATGCATTACAATGCTCTTAAGGAAAATCTATGAATACAATCCTTAGGAAAGTCAATACCTAAGGGGGAGTTAGTTGTATTCAATTTCTTATTCAGAAGAGTTTTCAATAACTCAGGGGGAGATAAGTATTTCTTGTTTCATTTACTTTGTGTGTTTGTGCTTTCCAAAAAGGGGGAGATTGTTAAGTCAAAAATCTTCTTTTGGCTTTTACATCATGTTTTGGAAATCACAAATATATTCTATGTCATGTTTTGGAAATCTCAAATGTATTCTATCATATGTTTGTAAATAACAAATTGTCTTTTATCATGTTTATCGTATCGTACGATGTTGATCGTACCGACCAAAACGTATCGTACTGACTCTGTCAAACGTATCGTACTGACTCTGTCAAACGTATCGTACTG
This sequence comes from Viscum album, assembly GCA_963277665.1. Lineage (NCBI taxonomy): Eukaryota > Viridiplantae > Streptophyta > Magnoliopsida > Santalales > Viscaceae > Viscum > Viscum album. The sequence continues at coordinate 795,788,564 of OY728136.1, read as the reverse complement.
ACTCTGTCAATCGTATCGTACTGACTCTGTCAATCGTATCGTACTGACTTTGCTATTCAGATGATTATTATTTGTTTTAGTACTTTGTCAAAAACTCTCTCTGCATATGAATCGTACTCATGTTTTACATTTCTATATATCTCTTATCCTAACAAAACGATGTCGTTGAGTTAGTTATATACTAATCAAAACGATGTCGTGCTTTCTGTTTCAATATGACCGTTGGAGGCAATATGACCGTTGGAACCCGAGGCCTATAAATAGGAGGTCATTTGAAGCTGAGAATACACTGATGAACGAAGAGAACGAAAGAGACTCTGTGAACTACGAAGATTCTAGAGAGAGACACTGTGACTTCTCTCATCAGCCTTGTGCGTCCGATCATCGTATCGAGGGCTTTCAAGTAATTGAAAGACAGAGGTGCCGATTACCTGCAAAATCGAGGGCTGCCGGGGATAGGCAGACAGACGTGCCGATAATCGTATCGAGGGCTGCCGGGGATAGGCAGACAGACGTGCCGATCATCGTATCGAGGGCTCACCAAGGTGTTGGTGAGCCAGACCTTTTATCCTAGGTGAAAGGATAACCCTTCTCTTTGGATTAAAAGAATTGTAATACTTTTACATTTCCGCTGTAACATTTATTAGAAAGGGATTTGTATTGTTTCCTTTCTTCCTTACATATTCAATTGTAATTGTTTCAATTACAATCATTCCATTACATATTGTATTGATTGGTTGTATACGCTTTAAGGTAGAATCATTCATATCTGTATTACTCTGATTATTGTGTTCATCTTGAATACAATTGTTTTACACAACATTAGTATTACAATACTTCATACCTTTTACATTCAATACAATTGAGGGTATTTGTATTTGTATTAGTTTAAGTTCAATTAAACTAATCTCTTTGTTACTAAAACTCAAGGTTTTTAAACCTACAATTCACCCCCCCTCTTGTATTGTTCCATCTAATAGACTTTTATATCTACTATTCGATCCAACAATTTTATTATTACAATACACATTAGAATTTCAAAAGTTTGAAATTCAAAAAGGTTAAACTCCCATAATTAATTAAGTAACTCAAGTTGACAACATTTAATGAAATGAGTTAAAGGGGAGGTTTTGAGAGAATTTGAGGAGTTGGGGTTCGTGTGGACCCCACCTCACTTAATCCTCCCAAGGGAGGTTAAGTGGATGTGGGTCCCACTCCCAACTCCCTTTGGTAGGACTTAACTAGTTAAAAATAAAATTTGTTCCTCACAAATTTTATTTAACTTAAACTAAAAACCCAAAAACTAACTTTCAACCCGCAACAAACGCAACTCCCGAAAAGGACTCTTTAAGCGAATATCGGCGCTGCGAGTTCATCGGTGCCCTCGGATTTCAATTCCGAGCACCGGATCAAAAGTTAGGAATTCCCGCTCGTTCGTTCACTGAACGTACCCGAGCCAAACTTCGGAAATTAATTCCGGGCACTCCGGGCCTCGGAATCAGGTGCCGTCTGAAACCGCGTTCTTGTAAAATTCTAAAGAAAATTAAGAAAAAATTTCCCTTGAATTTTACGGGTCTTTACAAGAAACTGAAAATAATTTTATTATAAAATAGCATTTCTAGATTTTCCTATGGTGCCCGTCACCCATCTTATAAAAGGGAACTCACCATTATTTCTAATTTAAACCTTCGAATCCATTTGGATCTGCTATCCCCTACCATAGTACCATCTAAACTATTTTAATTTCATACTAGAGGCCTTACTTTAGTCAGAAAGACAACCTATGGAGCGGTTTTGATCAAATCAAAAGAATAAACCCAAAGAGGAGGTAAATATTTCATCACCTCTTTCAAGTTCCTTTCTTCTTCCACTTCCACTTTCTTTGTTGTTTCTATTATAAAATAATAACATCATTATCTTCTAAAAAATATGATGTAATTATAAATATGATACTACCATATTCATTATTCTATCCATCCTTTCAATGAAATTTCACCGTACGTGCGTACATACAGATTACTGTCTCCACGTCGTGGTGTAATTGTTATTCAATACATTGTTATTTTGGTGGGTATAATAATGATGTGTAATTGATCTGAATAATAAATATAACATGATAATGATTCTTTAAATATGATATTCTGTCCCATTATATATTATTTTAATATCAAAATAATGATATTGTTGCTTGTGCTTAAGTACGGATTACCGTCTCCACGAACGCGATGACATTCATTCAACATCGTATCCATTCAAGACAAATTTTTATTTGAAGAATAAAAAAAAATTTAAAGACTTTATATTATTCTAGGTATGAATAATATACATCCCATACATAACAAATATGACTCACATAATAAAGAATATAAAGGAAAACGAATATGTTAACACCAGAAACAACAATAATACTAAGATATTATTAACAAAGTAATGTTAAAAGTTCATATATGATATCATATTAATGAATATGATTCATGTATAATTTAATATCAATTATTTACCCATTATAATGGTTTTTAACCTACCCTATTCCAAGGAAAATTACAAAGTAATGGTTAATTTCACAATCTCCTTATCATCCAATGTTGTTTTATGTAAGTATATTATGGGACCTATTTATCATCCACATCAATAATTCGTAAAAATGTATTCAAAATCATTTTTAATATTTACTAGATTATGGGTTAATGTCATTTATAACCTTGTTTGAATATTTATAAAATGGTTTGAAGAGAATCCTTCCGTCATTTTCCAAACAGGGTACTTTATGACCTTTTTGAAAAAAATTAAGGTAAGAATATTTTTTAACTTATACAGCAGGTGCAGCTATTCTCCACAATTATAACATCATTGAAGCTTATCCTACAAGATTATAATAATATTATCAAAATAAATTTTTTCTATATAATTATGTGACTCTTAAATGAATTAAAAATAGAAAGATATATTTCTCTAAAAAAGGTTTTGATTGTATCTATGTCAACATACTTTGATGGATTTTATGTTTATTAGATGTTGATTTATTATGATACAAAACTTCCATATTTTATTGAAGATTTGATGATATGTTTGACTGTGTATGTGCTATTTTTATACAATTCATAGTTTATGGTTAAAGTATTGACATTTTGTAAGCTATTTTTAATACGAATGTTTATGTTATATTTCAATATTTTCATATTAGGAATGTGTTGGACTTAGTAAGTGATGGGTGGATCCCGCTATAGCTCCTCGATGCATCAGTAGGTATCATGAGACAAATAGAAATGGAATTGGCCGAGGACTTTCCCATTTTGATATATTGTATTGCTCGAGGCGTTAATCATTTTTAGACGTCTTGGCTGAGGCCTTGACAAAATGTTTCAGAATGTCCGACATCATAAATTTCCATATAATGAAAATAAAATTGATAGTTCATGTGGTCATTTGACTAGTATAATTCCCATTATTATGTTTTATTATTTAATTATTTAATCATCTCATATTCCTACCATAAAATTATTCATATTTATTATTGGTAAAGGCATGTGGTTTCAATTATTCACCATGCTTAATATTTATGTTATCTTTAGATGTACTTCTTACCCTTAGTTAGCATTTGAGCTCACCCCTTTCTTATGTTTCATTTTACCGGGATATGAAGAAGTTAGTAATGAGTGATTTTCAGGCATAATCTAGGAGGCATGTAGTCTTCTAATTGAATAAATTCGTGTTGTATTTATTTTCTAGTTGTAAAGTTGATCTTATTTATGAATCATGTTTCTAATATTACTAAACTGATCAGTCATTCAAGACATGATTTTTTTGTGATCATGCCAATGTTATGTAATAATGCACCGACTCTGGGTAACAAGGGTCAAGGCATTACAGTTTGTATCATTGGAAGTTTAGTACAATCCTTGGAAAATTGATTTAGATAAACTCTGATTAGAGAACATGGCCCTAAGATAGGCTTTGAGGATTAGTATAGAAGAACTTTCTTGAATTTTGGTATTGTAGATATTTTGTGAGTTTTCGAAACAATACATCTCTGTCTGCATACAAACAGGTTCAGGCAGCTCTAGCACAGATGTACATTGGGGTAAAACCTAAAAACACTGCTTTGAGCTAGACTTTAATGGGAACTAGTGTACGATAACGGGCCTTGCTACACTCTTGGTTACGACACTCCCGGGAGATATGCTATGGATAATTCTAATTTTCTTTACAATCCATTATGAAGGGTTTATGAGTATATACTTCCATAAAGAAGACATTTTTTCTGATTATGGATTATATCTATAAACTATTCAATTTATGTCATGTCTTTTACAAGTTTCGATTTATGTATTTAGATTCATAATCCAATCTAGTGTATGAAATTGTTTAGTAATGGAGCCTAGGGTAAGGAATGGAAACTATATCAATTCACAAACTCCATGAAATGATTTCCATCCTGCACAAGATAATTATAGTGGAGCTAGTGATACAACAGGTGTTGATCAGGTTATCACAATTTTGGGATAACTCACTCAGGTTATGAATAATAACCCTACCCATATGGAGCACCCTGATACATGATTCAGAGGATAAATGTAAGACCACTTCATGAAGAAACAACCACCAACATTCAATGGGAGTACAAATACATTAGTGGCTGAGAAATGGATAAATTTCATAGAAAAAATATTTTAAGCCTTGGGGAGTAGCGAAAGAGAAAAAGTTGTCATTGAAGATTATTGCCTCACTAGAGATGTTGATCAATTGTGTTCATTGATTCAAAACACAAAGGAATATGAAGAAGGGTCAAGTATGTAATGGATAGTGTTTAAAGAGATTTTCATAGAAAAATACTTTACTTGTGACCATCGAGCAGATATGAAAATATTGATAGTTTCTTTGATGTATTAAAACCATCTCAACATCGAGCATTAGTATCACAATACTTCTCATTATACGAAGATATTGATTCATGTGCTATCAAGATAGAAAATGAATTCTTAATGTCTTATGAATTTAACGTAAAGTAAGAGAAGAAGAGACCATCTCAACACTCTGGGAAAGGAAATAAATAAACAAGGAAGAAGGGAAGAATTGAATTTCCACCCTGTGATAACTGTGGAAGGATGCACCTTAGTGCTTGTCTAAAAAGAGAAATATTGTGGTACAAATGTGGACAGAAAGGCCATCTTGTTGGAGATTGTAAGGGAAATAAAGATGCTACTAATGTTCAATGCTACAATTTCAGGGAGATGGGACATTATGAAAATGAATGCCCTAACTGTCTGGTTAACGTACCTCAAAAAATAATAAGGGATCAAGGCCAAGCTTATGCGATCACTACTACTGAGGTCGAAGCCCCAAAATATGTGGTGGAATGTAATTTAATGTTTTCCTCAAGTTTATCTAATGATTTATTTAATTCTGGATCATCCCATTATTTTAAATCTCTCTAGTTTTCTAAGAAAATTAGCTATTTACAATTTGATTTAACAAAGGAGTTGTCAGTCAAAACTCCTAAGAGAAGTATCATCGCTACAATGTTTTGTGAATCAGTTCCCATTAGGGAATATAAATGTTCTTTATCTACTGATCTCATCATCCTGCCCAAGATTGAATTTTATTTAATCCTTGGTATGGATTACCTTTCGAACCATGATGAAAAAATTATAGTAAGAACAAGGAGGTTACTATTTTTGAAAATGATTATAGAGAACACCTTATCTTTTGAGTAGAATCGTCACCACCAAATTCTTTTTTAGATCCACCCCCCGGTAGCTCAAATAAAATCAATTATTGGGGAGGAAGATAATGAAATAACTGTGTGTTAGGAAAAGAATGTTCAAATAGAGGATGCACCTATTGTGCAAGAGTATGTTGATGTATTTCCAGAGTATTTACCTAGACATCCTCCAGAACAAGAAATTGTGATTTCCATTGATTTAGTTTAGGGTTCAAGGCCCATATCGAAGACCCCTTATAGAATGACCATTGTGGAATTAGTGGAACTATAGAAACAACTAGAGAAATATAGTAATAATGGATTTATTCTCCCTATTGTTTCTCCATGGGGAGCCCATGTTCTTTTTGTTATGAAGGAATATGGATCTTTGAGATTGTGCATTGACTACAGGGAGACCAATGCTATAACAATAATGAACAAGTATTACCTCCCTCAAAGTGATGATTTATTCGACCAACTTCATGGTGCTAAATACTTTTCAAAGATTGACCGTCGATCTAGATATCATCAGTTGGGTGTGAAGAAAGAAAACATTCCAAAAATAGTATTTCGAACTAGGTAGAGTCATTACCAGTTTACAGTAATTCCTTTTGAATTGACTAATGACCCCTCTGTCTTCATGGATCTAATGAATAGAGTTTTGATGGAATATATTGATGACTTTCAAGTATTATTTTTTTATGATATCTTAGTATATTCCAAAAGCCATGAAGATAAGGAAAATCACTTGCACATTATCCGGAACTGTACCACCCCGCCCTACCTCATTGGCTTGAGGAGGCGGTGAGGGATACTTGGCCTTAAGCGACATTCCCAAGATGCCAAAGAATAGAAATAAATTCTGAGCGCTTCAAGATCAAGTTGGGAAACAATTTTCCCTTGAGACAAAACCTACCAAACCCACAGCTAATTATGCATGCACATTCAAACCCAAACATCTATTCTCAAATGACAACCAAGTTGTTCCACAACACAACTCAAAACCAATAAAACAAGACATTTCCATACAACATCAGAGTAGACTGCAGAAACTAAACAACCAAACACCACAAGCCATGAAACCACCACAGCTCCAGGCCAAGATCCAAGCTCCAAGCTCCACCATGGGATCACAATGCTCCACTAAAGGAGGGTCATGCCTTACCTTTTCCCACATCACGGTACATGACATCTGCAAAGACACCACAGTTCCAAAGAAGAGGGTGAGTACTAAAACTCATTAGGATTTCCCCAAATAACTTCCCAACATGTGCCACTAGGATAAAACCATTTTCACATTTATATAAAATACTTTATATAAAATAAATCACAAGTGCAACCATTTTCATATGCCTAACATGCCCTTAACGAGCCATTACACCCAAACGAAGCTACCAAGGGTAAGATAACCAAACATGCCACATATCATCTTATCAATTACACATTATCACAAAAACATCCATCTTGCAATGAAATGAACAACAAACAACCAAAACAGTGGGACTTCTGCCCAACCTGTTCACCCATTCACACAAAAAAAAATCAAAATGGTGGGACTTCAGCCCAACCCATTCACCCATTCACAACTTGCGGTACATCCTGACCACTACTCATATGGTGGTTCTTCCGACCACTATCCATCCTCTTTTTATAGTGAGACTTCCCACCCACTTCCATATAACATTTCAATCAAGACAACCCAAGCAAATAATCCACCAAGGTCCCAACATCATGCAATCTACCAATTCCATTGCATATCAATCCACTTCAATAAATCAACCATTTATTGGAAACCATTTTCTATGCCAAACCAAATTTCAATCAAACAACCTCTTTATTGAAAACCATTTCCATCAATCATTTCACAAATCAATCATATAATTCCATTTTAAAATCACCATTTTAAAATCCACATCATTACCATTTCACCATAAAACCCCCTTTTTCCCCAAAAATCCCAAAAATGGATTTCCAAACAATTTTTCATAACACATCACAATTAATTTTCAGCACAACAATTAATTTTAACAATGAACCACTACTTATAACAATGTGGAGTCAAGAGAGAAGACACCTACCTTAAGGGTTCCCCAGAAATCGACCCACTAGCAATGAAACCTCTAATCCAGCGAACGCACCACCGAAACCACTCTAGATCCCCTTCCCTAACCATCAAAAGCCATAAAATCATCATCCAAGGAGACTATAACTCTCGATATACACACAACATGTGTAAATATAGGAAACCAAGATATAGGGAGGAACACATCTAGAGGAAAACACAAATAAACCATGAGAGAAGACTTACACGGGAGCCAATGCCTTCAAAACACTAAGAAACCTCTGCAAGATGCTTCCAAATTGAGTTGGAATGCTCTTCCACCCCCTAAGAACCAAAGAACCATCATGAGGCATGAGTGGGAGGAAGAGAGGAGTGAAATAAGTTAATCCCGAGGGAGCCCGAATCTTATAACCCTGTTTTTAAGTGGCCATAGGGTTACCCCACACGGTTTGGAAAACCTTTCACTAACCGTGCGCATGCTACTACCTCGAGAGCTAGGATCCGCAAGGTTTCCTTGCACGGTTTAGAAAACTGTGCCTAGGCCATGCGAAGCCTACTGTCTCCCTTGCACGGTTTCTAGGGGAACCCACATGGTTTCCACTAACCATGCTCAAACTGTGCACCCCTTTAAAAGCCCCCAAACTCATCAAAACCCATTCCAAACACTCCCAACCTCTTCCCAACTCATCCCATGCACTTTCAACACATAAAAATGCATATACAAAGGCCACAAACCTCAAACTGGGGGTGATACATTCTCCCCACCATTGGACTTTCCGTCCTCGGAAAGTAGTGAACCCACCATTTCCTGAAAGAGTTCGGGCCACTGATCGACCATTTCTGTCTCCCGCTCCAGAGTCTACTCTTGAATCTGAACATGTAACTACAAAACACAAACTAAACCGATGATTTTACCATGAAAGACTTTCTCTTTCTTATCCACAACCTACACTAATATTTTCGCCAACAAATCATCCAGTTCTAGCTCAACATGATCCCATCGAATCACATGGTCACGATCCGGATGATACTTTTTCAACTGCGACACATGAAACACATTGTGCACTGCATTGAACCTAGGTGGAAAAGCCAACCGATAAGCCACCTCACCAACCCGCTCAAGAATCTCAAAAAGTCTAATATACATTGGAGATAACTTTCCATGCTTCCCAAACCAACGATGCCCCAACATAGGAGAGATCCTCAAGAACACATGATCACTCACCTCGAACAACAATGGCTTTCAACGATGACCAGCATACGATTTCTGATGAATTTGAGCCATCTCCATTATCATCCTGGTCAGCATGATCTTCTCGATAGTATCTTGGACAAGGCTCAGTCCAACCATGGAGGACTCACCCGTTTCTAACCAACATAGTGGTGAACAACACGGCTGCCCCTACAACACTTCAAACGGAGACATCTTTATGGATTCCTGTTAACAGTTATTGTACAAGAACTCAACCAATGACATGTACTAATCTCACGAGCCACCAAAATCCATGACACAAGACTGTAACATATCCTCCAGAGTTTGTATCGTCCTCTTAGATTGGCCATCCATCTAAGGGTGATACGCCATGCTCATAGTCAACTGTGTCCCAAGGGATTGCTGTAAGGATTCCCAGAAATGAGATGTAAAACTCAGATCTCTATTGAATATGAATGAAATTGTAACACCATGCCTCTTTAACACCTACCAGATATAGATTTCGGACAGATCCTCCACCGTATGAGATTCATGAATCGGGATAAAATGGGCCGACTTCATTAGCAGATCCCCTATCACACAAATGGCATCGTGCTTCCTTACCATTCATGGGAGGCCTGCAACAAAATCCATCGCTATCTGCTCCCACATCTGAACAGGGACTGGTAAAGAATGCAACATTCATGCTAGCCTTTGATGCTCTATCTTGAGTTGGTGAAAAGTCATGCATCTCGAAATAAACACAGCCGCACTTTTTTTCATACCAGCCCACCAAAACTGCGCTTTCAACACTTTATTGATTTTCTGAATTTCAGAATGAACAACCCTCCTTGAATGATGATATGCTCTGAGAAGATCCTTATGACAAGCAACTAGTACAACCATCTGATTCTGAAAACCCAAAACTAAATCTCCCTTCAGTTGCCAACCCTCAATGGTCTCCCCACCATAGAGTCTCGGCCCCATGGTCACACAATCAGAATCAGATATTTGTTCCACTTTAACCAGGCCAACCCAGTCAAGGATCAACAAAACTGGAAAGTTGACCGCTCTATCGTCCTTGTCCTCATATTCCAACTGCATATCGGCTATAACCGACATACGCCGCCACTAGTCTGATGCATGTTTCACCATATGATCATATGATTTTATACTTAATGCATCCACCACAAAATTTCGCTTACCTGGTGTGTACATTAAGTCAAAATCAAATATCTAGAGATATTCCATGCATCCTATTTTCCTCAAGTACAAATACCTTTTTGAGAAAATGTGATTCAAACTCTTATTATCTGTATATACTATTAATTTAACACCGAAGTGATAATGGCGCCATACATTCAAGGCATAGACCAGTACTGCCAACTAAAAATCATGAGTTGGGTAGTTCTTCTCATGAACTCTCAATTGTTGTGATCCATATGAAAACACATGATTCCCTTTCATGAGAACACACCCCAACCCTGATCCCAATGTATCGCAATACACCACATACCATTTTCCTGATTATGGAAAAACCAAGATTGGTACCGATGTGAGGTGACCCTTTAGTTCATTGAAACACTACTGACACTGTTCATTCCACTAGAATGGAACATTATTCCTTGTCAATGCTATCATCGACAAAGCGAACCATGAAACATCATGAACAAAACGCCAATAATACCCAGCTAGACCATGAAAACTTCGTATCTCAAACACATTATTTGGTGTTTTACAAGATATAACAACCACTATCATTTCCAGATCCACTGAAACACCTCTTTAATAAATCACATGGCCATGAAAATGAACATCTTGTATCCAAAATTCACACTATGACAATTTTCCATACAACCGATGATCCCACAAGATCCCCAACAATGTTTCCAAGTGCTGTTCATACTCCACCCTTGTCATTGAATACAGAAGAATATCATCTAAAAACACCACCGCAAATGAATCTAGATATCTCTGAAACATATGATTCATTAATTCCATAAACACCACTGGCGTATTCGTTAGACCAATGGGAATAACCACATATTCATAATGGACATATCACCTTCTGAAATCTGTTTTAGGAATATCGTCCTTCTTCACCTGCAATTGATAATATCCTGACCTCAAGTCAGTCTTGGAGAACCCCTAGGCTCCCCTCAACTGGTCGAACAAAAGATCAATTTATAGAATTGGATATTTATTCTTTATCATAACTTGGTTAAGTCTATGATAATCAACAAAGAGTTTCAATGTTCCATCCTTATTTTTCACAAACAATAGCAGTGCTTCCCACGGAGACATGGTAGGCTGGACAAAACCTTTTCTTTCAAACACTTCCAACTGGACATTCAATTCCTGCAATTCAGTTGGTGCCATATGATAAGACGAAAGTGATATAGGACTGGTCCACAGAAAAAGATCAATAGTTAACTTCACTTCTATTATGGGAGGAAACCTAGAGAATTATTCAAGAAAAACATCCATGAACTGATCCACCACTGCCGAAAGAATAGTGTTCTCAACACCCTCAACTGATTCCGACGATAACACGACCAACCAATATGATAACGTATGCACTTTTAGTGCCAACAAACCCATTGCACCCTGCATTTCAATCCTCTTTACACTAAAGAGATGTCTAACACTGTAGTGTGTCATAAAATCCACTGTTTCTGCATCACAATCAATGTGAGCCCTAAAATCAACCAGCCAATCCATTGCTAGGATTACGTCATACCCATCCATATCAAGCATTGAGAAATTCCACACTATCTCAACTTCTCCCAAAATGATACAACAATCTCTACACAAGAACGCTTGACACTCTCTTCGAACCAGATGAGTTTGAAGTTTTAAAGACAATGGAATCATTTCTACCGTTAAACCAAGAAAATCAAACACACGTGCAACAATAAAAGTTTGTGAAGTACTCGAATTAAAAAACACTTGCATCAAGGTAGAATTTAAAAGAATTGTACCTTGCACCGTGGATGGTCTCGACTGATCATCCACCATAACCTTCTCAGCTCCAGACACATTTTTTCTTGTCACAATCTACTCTTTATTGCCCTGTTGAGGTGTCGTGGTATTCTGAGAAACACCATGACCCACTTTACTCTACTGATGAGGGGTTTGCTGCTGTCCCTGTCCCATCCAAACAAACCACTTCTGTGATCACTGAGGAGTGTCACACACACCTGACTATGGATCATTCAGACAATAACATTGCAGATGCCCCGCCTGCTTACAATTATGTCCATCTTGAGGTTGTGTCGTACAATCCTGCTTGATGTGGCTTGTAAAACCATACTGAAAACAACCCGACTTGCTCTAGGGATTTGGAGGAAGATTTATCGATCCTATTATAGGATTATATACCATATTCCCACACTGGGAATAAGTTTCCCTCTTCCATTTGAACCCAGAATTAGATTTCCCACTATTACCCATGGCTACCACCATGCTTCCTCTGCCTGGAGTTCCCAACAGATCTCGCTCATCCACCGAGGCTCTATTCACAATCTCTATGTAATCATATATACACAGTACTTCTATCTTTGAACGAATTCCATGCCTTAACCCCTCCTCAAGGATCCTTGATTTCAATAATGTTCTACATGCCACCTTGGGTGCAAACAGAACTAATTTCATAAACATAGTTGCATACTCCATTACAAACATAATCTCTTGATTCAAACAGATGAAATCAGTCGTACGCTGAATTTTGAACATATGTGGGAAGAATTATTTATTAAACAATTCCTTAATTCCATCCCACATCATACCCTGGTACGTCCTAGCTTGGACTACCAACTCCCACCACTAAAGGGAATGATCTTATAACTTATACGTGGAAAACTTCACTTTTAACTCTACTGGAGTTCCCATGAACTCGAAGATCTTGTTCATTCTATTCTCCCATTCTTCTGGCCTCTATGGCTATGAATCACCCCAAAAGATGGGTGGATTCTGATTTTGAAAATGAACCTCATGATCCACATTCCTTAGATAATCCATTTTATTTCCACTTTCCACAACTTGGAAAGCTTGCACTATACTTTGCACTAGCTGCTGGTTCACCTAAGGCTTAGGTGCTACCACATTCTCAACAGCCTCCTCTGACTGGTCTCAACGACGCCTACCTGGTGCCATTTCTATCAACAAAAAACACACAACCATGAGTCTCACATCGGTAGATATCACGAATTCCCATTTCAAATCACATTACACAACACATTCACAACAAGGATTTCGAGAAGTTCACATTTCCCATGTTTTACAATTTTGAAAATCATACCATTTTCAAAATATAAAATTTATACACATTAAAATTTCACACATTTGCAAAACTATTTCTGAATTCAGCCCATAAATTATTATACCCCAATGAAAAATGCATCCTAGAGGGAATTCATTTATAACATATATTCCATGCACATCTCATTGGCTACACCCACGATAATGAGATTTCCAATGCCTATAAGTGTCTCCAAAACACCTATGTACCCAAATCCATGGTAACGTGAATTTCAGCATAAAATGGTTAGCTATAACCTTTTATGTTGTAAATTCCACATTCCTAGAATCCTAATCCTTACTACCATCCCGACACAAGGAATATAACACAATGAATCTCAACCCCAAATCAGAAATTCCACTCCATAGGACTGAAAAAACAGATAAAACTTGTAACACCCCACCCATACCTCTTTGGCTTGAGGAGGCGGTGAGGGATACTTGGCCTTAAGCAACAATCCCAATATTCCAATGGCTGATAATAAATATAATAGGATGAAAATTTCAATTTCATACATACATGTGTGGGGTTTTGAAGCATTTCATATGGCCTCATTAGGTAACAATATTACACCTAATGGTAAAAAGTGTTATATTATTTTATATCCCAAATAATAAAAGTGTTACTACCAATAAATTTTGTCCTAAAAAAATATGTGGTTGAAATATGTTACACATTTATTAAGAATAATATTTTTTATAATGAAATAGTTGGAGAAGGTTAATCTTTGAGGTTTTCTAGGCTCATGATACAGAAGGGTTGTTATAATAATATATTTCACAAATAGTAGGGAAGAATAATTTGTTCTATATACTCAAATACCACCTAGGAGATCAAGAGTGGTTTTAAAACTTGAAAAATATGATTTTCTAGGCACCATGGTTTCAGACTAATTATTAGTTAGTAATAATGATCCTCTAACCTACATGGAATCAATTATTTTCATAGATGTTACAAAGTGGAAATAATACAAGAATTCTACAATGGATTTCATGTAGCAAAACAATGATTATATATTTATGGTACTCTGGTATATATAAATCACATTGGTTTTAATGGGGTATTCATGAATAAAGTAAGAATGGATGAAAAACATAGTACTTACAAAGAATGACTAGTTGAAAAAACCTTCAAAATGTTTTATGGAATTGAATACAATGAATCCTTTTCACCATTTTCAATGTTGAAATACTTCTAAATTCTAAATTCCATTTATTCCATCAATGAATTTGAGATTTGAAAAATGGTTTAAAAACAAACAATCTTAGTGGGACGGTCCAAGGAAATGTCTATATGAATCATCCCAAAGTGTTTGTGACTCCAAATGGATCATATTATATGTAAAAACATTAAAAATCTAAATATTAATTAAATAAAACATCCAAGACTTGGGATGTTATATATTTTTTTATAACATAATTTGGTTTCATAAATATTGAATGTTATTTTAATGTGTATAAATTATTTAGTGGGGATACATTCATTTTATTAATATTACATGAGGATGGCATATTACTTATTAGAAATAAATTACCAAAATTATATTATATTTTGGAATGATTGAAAAGATGATTCTCTATGATGGAATAATGTATTGAATCATATATTCTTGGGGCCACGAACCATCATGATAGATCCAATAGGTTTCAGGGATTACGATAAATTACATATATTGAAAAAACTGAAGAGGTTCGATACGGGACAATTCAATAGGCGGTTGTTTAAAATATCATAGTTTAATCATCTTTCTTGGAAAATGTGTATTAAGAATAAACGAGGAATGTCAAAGAATTGAATTTAATATATAGGATTCTACAAATGGGTTAGATATGTATGCCCTGCTATGTACTATGATTTATTTCTCTAATACATTATATATCATTGGATGATATCATTATAACCTATGTGAAAAAAATTCTATGTAATTGAAGACTATCCTTATGTATATAACATATAAAAGTATATTATTCCATTTATATAGAGGATATAAAGAATTATTCATAAAAGGATATATATATTGTGGTTTTAAAACATATTAAGATGATATTAAATCACAAACCAGATATATCATCGTTTATATGGTGTTGTTTGAAGCTGGATAAGCTGAAAGAATGGTGTGGTCAAAGATTCTATAAGAGAGTTATATTATATTGAGGATTATAAGGAAGATAAAGTTGAAATATGGATACAAAACATATCCTAGTGCATGAAGATGTTCTTAGAAGTGTAGATCCAATCACACAATTTTTTATAAAATACAATGGTGTCCTTCCCAAGGATCCAATGTAATATCATTGGACAAAATATATACTTCAGAAGTATCACCTCTTGAATGATTGTTATCTGAAAGGAGAGTTTATACTGAGTAGTATCCATATAGAAGATAATGTTATGATCCCTTTAACTAAATACTTTAATCAATACAAACATGATTATAATCTGAGGTATAACATAATAAAAATTATAAGAAATTGGATCTAATAAAAGTGGGATTTTATTGGAGTTTGTTTCCAAAGATTTCATTACTTGGATTACTTGTATATTTTATGTACATAATATTAATAAAATATGTTATCACATATTTTTCATTGATTATAAGGGAACTGATATAATAATGTCCTATAGAATTCATCAAATTGATATTTTCATAATAATTTTCCATCATGATACGAAACTTGAAGTGCTATAATGATATTATTAAGTATACTTCTATAGTTAGATAATATTTTTTAATTGGACTCATAGAATGAGAGTGTTAAGTGAAGGTACTTATAATTGTATGGGGATTATTCTTGTGATGTTCCCACATACTAATCTCAATTATGGGAGAATATAGTAATGGGACACTTGATAGAAATTATGTATGATTTGGGGTTATTAAATATACTCAAATAAGAACATGTATAATGGTCCTTACATGTTAACATTATAATTAAAACATGTATTGACATGCATAATTATATATTTTTACAATAACCATTTTTTCATATGTTTACAATGAGATATGGTACATTTGGTGAATCATGATTAATATGATATTAAAGGATATATCGACAAAGGATTTTTATTCTCTTCCATGTTTAGAGAAGTTACAATATCATTCATTTTATTTGAAAAAAACCATTGCAATAAATTCCATGGATGCGGTGTATTGAGGAATTTATTTCATATTATCATGTAAATATTTTTCAAAATTATTATTTTTTGACATAGATGTGAATCATTGTTAATGAGATACTATGATAAAGGGGTTATATTACATTGTGAAAATTTTTATATGGGTATCATCCTTGTGATATTATGTTCTTTTTACTGGACTTCCGTACCCATTTCAATATAGGAATATTAGACTTTATGTAATCCCACATAATGCCAATGAGAAATAAACATAAAAGGTCACACAATATATATTTCCAATGATATAAATTAAATAATATGTGAAAAATATTATTGGACTAAATATTATTATCATGTGTGAGGGATATTTTTATTTATGTTTTATCGATAACAAATATTAATTTAGTAGTAAAATATTTAATGAAAATATGTATTTTGGTGTACAATAAAATATAAAGTAGTTCATATAGTCCAAGATTGTGTCTAGTAAAAAATCAGTAATTTACAAGATAGTTAAACAATATTTTATAGTGCGGATGTTAACACAGGTTCCATAAATAAATATTAATAATAATTTTCTAATAATTTTGGAATGCGATTTAACAAATGTTATTAAATAAATTAACATATGTTATTAAATAAATTAATATTTTAACCTAAACTGTATTTCCATAAATAGATAGTTTTTTCTATTGAACAGTTTTAATCGAAAACAGAGAATTACTAGGCACAATGATTTCTCTCCCAAATTATATTTGCATTATCCCTATTAATAAAGAGAAATGAATCATATATTAATTAGAGATAAAACGATGATTTGTCTCCAATAGTGAAAGACATAAATTGATTCTCCATTCTAGAACCCATAAATAAATTGGAATTTCATAGTGATCAAAGAAGAACATGTTGATCACCATTAGAGGGATTGTACACTTGGATATAGATAGTGAAATAAATGTAATCTGTATTTGGTTTTTTAGAGGATCAATATCTACATCAAAGAAGCAATCTGAATTCAACATAAATAATTTCTTCAGATCTAGATAAATAGAATTATAAATTTATCATACAATACTCTCTATGAGTCTCTGTTTTTTATTCAATATCATAAATAAAAAATTTAATTGATCATGGAATTAACATAAATGAAAATATTATGAGTGATCCAATAGATCAAAAGAATTATTTTGTATTTATCACCATTCTTGATGTTCCTATAGAGACCAGAACCTTCATGAGTCACCTGTGTCTTTTCATACTGTATTGGGATTCACATAAGGGTAAACATTGTATTACTTTGGCCAAATTAATGTACGTTGAAACTTACCCTTATGGGGAATGATGATTTAATAAATACATAAAATTAATTACATATAAATAAGGGACTGTGTAAAGGTAGTTGTAGATTTAAAAGGCCTATGTATGGTTCACACCCTTATATTATCCTATTACCATCATACATTTGTGCTATAATCCCATGTAATGTTTGATTTGTACAAACCCTTATGTGAAGAGTTCACATAAAGGTATGAAATTTTTAACATTCCCATAGTGAATACTACATAATGGTCATTATAAATTACCTTACACAAGAGGACCTAAACAATATTATAATTACATATTGTTTCTACACAACGTTAAGGGGGGGGGGGGAACCCTTACACAGGAATGAGTTCCTAAATAAGGGTAAATAAAATTGTTTTTTAAAAATTTATTTCAAATTGACAAATGATTTTTGAGGTTTATAAAATTTTTACCAAACAATATAATTGAGATTTTAAGAATATTTAATTTATAAAGGGTTTATCTATTAACAAATTAATTATACATGGGTTATAATTAAATAAAAAAGTGTTTATGAAAATATAACTTTTTTCAAATATTAAATGTCAATATTCAAAATATGTTTTATTAAGTTATATTGAAATTATTATGATATTGAAATAAAACTGATTATTTAAATATCATATGAAATAATTTATAAAGGGTTCTACATTATTTAATAAGGATGAAATATATTTTTTTATTTGTTAAATTACAATATTTTCCAAATTAATTGTTTTCAAATATCCAAATTAAGAAGGGGTGTTACTTAGATATTATTTGATCCCCGTAAAATATTTTTTGATAATTAATTTTACCATAGATTAAATAATGATTAAGTATATGATATTTACATCTTTTAATATATTCACCTAATATAAATTAGATATATTTTTTTATAATTAATAAAATATATTCCCATAACATGGAAATTCTATATATTGTTAAATTTTAAAAATATCATATTGGAATAAATATGAAATGTTTATATTCAAAATTAGTGATTTTTCATAATAGTAGAGATAAAATTTGAAAATATTTTAAAGTTATATTTTATTTATCAATGATTGGTAAATGGTTATCTCTTGTTTAAATATATTAATAGTCTACTTATTTAACAACCATAACCTATATTTCTCATATTTAGTATATTATTTATTTAATTTAAAGGTTATGTATGCTTTATTTTATGATGATAAAATTCTTATAATAGAGAGCCTTGTATTTAATTTTATGTATGATAATGAATTTATTTTTTCATAAACCATAACCAGAGTTTTTAATTGAATATAAGAGATTAATTTTTTTATTTAATATATTTTTTGAATTTTATGTTTTAGAGTTATGATGAATTGGATTATGTCTTGATTAAAGTATCTGAAGAGACAAGTACCATTAGCTGAACTAACTACTTATCTAGAGAAATATTATTTATCTTTTAATGTGGATGGGGTTGTCTATCAATCATACTAGTCTTACTCATGTATATATTTTCAGTCTCATATAACATTATGACATTACATGAAGTGTTCATGTACCTTATGCAAATGATGCATCTAGATATGTATGAAAATGTTTGACTTCAGTTTTTGGTCAAGTAACACAAATATGTGGGGATTTAAAAGTGATTCCCATCATTTTTTTGAACATATTGGTTTGTTGGTGTGAATATGATTCCAAAACAAATACTGGATGAATTAATAAGAAAAAGTTAATTACATGATATAATATGACCCTATTAAAATCACTTCAAATATTTTGTGTAAGATTTAGACTAAAGTGATACATGTAAATGTCTCAATCATCTTAATATTTAGCTTCACTTTATATCCTGGTTCCTTCAAATCATACTGCGTAAGGAAAGAAAGTAATATGTTACTATGGATAGTCTTGTCAGTTAGTTTTATTCCATTTCCCAATTCCCTTTAATTACCCATGTTTAGGTTATTTTTTTATTTCATTAGAGTACACACAACCATGATTCACAAATATTTAAGATAATGGAGGAATATAGTTGAATTTATCCATAAGATGGATTGTAAAAAGGTTTTTCAACTCAGTTTTCTATGAATCATATATGGCTTGATTTGGGAGATTTCCAGGAAAAATAATTAGTTTTTGAGATAATTTCAATATAAGAAACATTTCAGAGTGAAATATAGATCTTGGATCATTAATGGATATGATTAATTTTAAAAGGGATCATCATTTAAGTGGGAAAAAATTTAATAAAATACCATATAAAATGGTTAATAATACATGATACTCATATAATAAAATAATATTTAATAGATAAATATTATAATCCTCATAAATGCAAACAATATTATTGATCCTCATAAAAAGATGATAAATGTTAATTAATCCTTAGACTAGTAGTCTATGAATATTTATTTTGAAAAGTTGGTGATCTAATAAATATTTTAAAGGAATATTCAATGTTTTAGAACAAATTTTCAATACAAAATCTTCGAAAATGTTAAATTAACTGAATTTAATGTTTAGGGAAGCATATAATAATTCACTGCAGGATTAACTGTAATTACTATAAAAAAACAACAACAAAAATTTTTCTAAAATTTATTATAAAATATTATTATAAATAAAAATTAGTTTACGCTCATATATTTTGAATGATTGGTTTTGTGATATGATATTCAATGAGATTGAATATATTAGGTGGATTCTTAAGAATAAATTCTAACTAAAATAATTAATATTTATAGAAATAAATTCTAATATTTTCAAATATATATATATATATATATCATATTAACTATATGTTTCAAAAAGTTTTGTAAATTTATAGATGGTCAGGATTGATGTTTTAATGATGAATATTGATATAATATAATAGATAAAAATAGATATTGTATTAATAACATGGATACTTAAAGAATGGAAAAACTCATCATAAGATTTATATTATTCAAAATATTCTATTGTGAAGTGGATGTTTACAATTTTTCTATAATAAATTAGATAAGTTGTTTTTAATAAACATTTTTATATTTTAATCAGTTCTATAACATACGTTAAGGATGGAATAAAATTCATTATTCTGGTATATTGATTTTTCTTACTATAATCTATATAAATTTTTTACTAATATGATTGAATTACGAGAAACTTTTCTTAATATTCATGAGTTGTTATGAATATATATGTACTCAGAATAGTATTTATAGGATGAGAATTATGGTATAGATAGTACATGTTGGTAAAAGTTCAAACTTGAAAAAGAAAAGTTGGTTTAAAAATTCAACAATGTTTCTATACAAAATAAATCATGTTCATTGATACCTAAATTTTTCAAGAAGGAATATTAATAGTTCAATATGATTGGATAACCATAGTTATATACACGATGATGTTTAGGAAAATCTATGGAATTTTCACACCTATTATTGATTGTATAGAAATTAATTCACTGATTTTCAAGGGTTTGTGATATATAATGTATATTTTACAAAGTGTTGTAAAAATACATGAGTTCAAAGAAACTAATAATTTATCAAACATATAGTTTGGATTTATAAGACGACGTAAAAAGTTAAAAAAATCAAGGATTTAAATGTAAATTATTTTATATCGCTCAAAAAAATCAGTGAAATTTATTTTTAACATTATTTCATTTTGCTTATGTGATAATAGTAATTATTCAACAATAAATAGTGGTTTAGAAAGATATTGAGGTGATAAAATGAATACATATGGTTTATGATTCATCAATTTCTATTATAACAAAACGATTTTTTCACATAAACATAGATCTTTTAAATTTTTTTCATATTCATTATTTTGGAGAAAATATGGATTCTGAATGAGTTATCGAAGCTTCTGTGGGTTTCGAAGGATTTTCCGAAGCCCAGAACACAACTTTTTGTGGAAACTAGGCATGATGCATTGTTTTTAGTAAATAGTGCTTGAAGGATGCGTGGTTAGATCAAACCGTACGGGTGGTGCCATTTTGTATTGAGCCTGGTCGCACAATTGACAGATGGTTTCCTTAACCATGGGACCTAACCATACTCGTGAACCTATTACCCATGCACCCATGCATTGTAACACCCCAATATTCCACAGTACATTCTCTTTGAATAATACAATAGCGTGTGTTGTACGCAACATCGAGTTCTAACAAACCACAACCAATGAAATTAGATTTTATGAGTATTAATACCCACTTTTTAAATTATTATAAATTTATTATTTCAAAATAGACTTCATTTTTCGATCTTGAATATCAAAATTATATTCGGGTGAATTTTTTGTATTTCTCTAAAAACATTCAATTTTGATGAATAGTTAAAAACACTGAGTTATAGTTTAAAACCAAATTTTTTTTAAATAATTATTTATTTTATTTAAATTTATTTTAGGTAAAAATAGATAAATACCTATATATGTTCAATATAATTATTTGGACCCAGTTTATAATAATTTGTGATATATAAAAATTTTATTGATCTTTTTACCGCCTTTTACCCACCTCGTAAGATCATTTAAACATTTATATAATAATTAATTTTACCGCTTAAATGAGTTTAATTTCAAAAATTTGAGATACATGGTTGATATTAGTAAGTAAAATTTGGTTCAATAAGATGGAAATAATTTTTGGTGAATAGTAACTTTTTACGTTTATTTAACACGGTTAAAAGTAAATAGGGTAATTAAGGGTAAAAATGATATTATTATTACCCTAAAAAATGTCATAATTCTATTGGATAAGATTAATTATAAAGAAAACAACCACAGAAATATAAAATGATCATTTAGGTCAACATGGATTAGATTATGACATTTATTATAATTTTATTTAAAGAAGAGTTAAAAGAGTTAAAATCAAAGTTTAATAACTAAAATTTTTTTAATATAGGGTTACACATAAGATAAATTCAACTATAAATTTTCATTAGAAAGATATAAAGTTTTAATACATTATGGTATTTATTTATATTTTTAAGACATTAAATAATTTAACTTATTTATGACACAATGATGATGTAGTACTTACCTAATTAATGAAATATTAAAATAATTGATATTATTAATATCCAAATAAATTTAATATGAGACTTTTTATGAATTACACTATTTTTCGTGGTTAATATGACATATTAGGGTTGTTTAGATGAATTATTTTTCGAATTAATAGTTCTTTTAGGATTTTAGCAAAAACAAAATACAAAATAGTGTCAAAATAAATATAAAATTGTTTTTAAAACAAATATTCTATTATTAATTGATATTATATTTCTAAAAATATAAGTTTCAGCCAAAAAACATATATAATGATATTTGTATCATTAATGAACCACTTTGATTTATCTTGGAAGTATATATTATGTTTATTTACCATATAATATTAAAATACAAAAAGACATGGTAAATGTCAAACTATTTAACTAAGAGTTAAATATAAAACACAAGGATAATATAGTGACCCAAACCTATCTAAAACCTTTTGGATGAGTGTTTTTCAACTAATACCTACCTTATCCTTTAAATAATCCCTTTCGGATCCATTAGAAACTGAAAATAATTTTATTATAAAATAATATTTCTAGTTTATTCTAAGGTGTCCCTCACCCCTTTTATAAAAGGGAACTCTCCATTCTCTCTAATTCACACATTCAAATATATTTTTATCTTCCACCCCCATCCCTAATCCCCTCTAAAATGTTTCAATTTCATCCTAGATGCCTTACTTTAGTCATAAGTCCATTATAATTATCCCTTTTGATCAAATAAAAAGAATAAACCCAAAGAGAAAGTAAATATTTCATCACCACTTTCAAGTTCCTTTATTCTTCCACTACCACTTTCATTGTTGTTTCCATTATAAAATAATAACTCTAGTATCTTCTATAAACCGTGACATTATTATAAATATGGTACAACCATATTCATTATTCTATCCATCCTTTGAATGACATGTCATTGTACGTGCGTACGTACGAATTACCGTATCCACGTCGTAGTGTAATTGTTATTCAATACATTATTATTTGGGTGGGTATAATAATGATGTTTAATAGATTTTAATAATAAATATAACATGATTATTATTCTTTTCATATGATATTATATCCAATTATGTATTATTTTAATATCAAAAAATGATATTGTCGCTTGTGCGTATGTATGGATTACCGTCTCCACGAACATTATGAGATTCATTCCACATCTTATCCATTCAAGTCTAATTATTATTTGATGATTAAAAATAATTTTTAAATACTTTATATCATTATGGGTATGAATAATATACATCCCATCCATAAAAAATATGACACACATAACAAAGAATATAAAGGAAAATGAATCTGTTAACACCTGAAACAATGATAATACTAAGATATTATTAAAAAATTAATGTTAAAAGATCATATATGATATCATATTAATGTATAGGATTTTTGAATAATTTAATAAAAATTATTTTACAATTATACAGGTGTTTAAACAACCCTTTTCTAAGTAAAATTACAAGGTAAGGGTAAATTTCACAATCTCTTTATCATCCGAGGTTGTTTTTACGTTAGTATCTTCTGGGACCTCTTTATCATCCACATCCATGATTCATAAAAATGTATTCCAAAATTTTTTTACTATTTACTAGACTATGGGTTAATATCATTTATACCCTTGTTTGACTTTTTATAAAATGGTTTAAGAGAATCCTTCCGTCATTTTCCAAACAAGGAACTTTATGACCTTTTTGACAAAATTTAGGTAAGAATATATTTTTTTAACTTATACGGTGGGTGCGGCTATTTTCCACCATTATAACATCATAAAATATTCTATTACATGCTTATAATAATATTTTCAAAATAAATGTTGTCCTTATAATTATGTGACTCTTAAATTATTTTGAAATAGGAAGATATATTTTTCTAAAAAAGGTTTTGATTACAGCTATGTCAACATACTCTGATGGAATTTATGTTTATTTGAAGTTGATTTATTATGTTATGAAACTTAGATATTGTATTGAAGGTTTTATGATATGTTTGACTGTGTATGTGCTATTTTTATACCATTCATTGTTTATAGTTAAAGTATTGACATTTCGTATGCTATTTTTAATATGAATATTTATGTTATATTTCAACCTTTTCATATGAGGAATGTGCTGGACTAATATTTGACAGGTGGATCCCGCTATAGCTCCTCAATGCATTGGTAGCTCTCATGAGAAAACTAGACATGGAATTGGCTGAGGCATTCCCCATTTTGATATATTTTTTTGCCTGAGGCCTTAATCATTTTTAGACGTCATGGTTGAGGCCTGGACATAATGTTTCAGAATGTCTGACTATATAAATTTCCTTATTATAAAAATAATATTTATAGTTCATGTGGTTATTTGACTAGTAGAATACCAATGATTATGTTTTATTATGGAATTATTTACTTAGCTCATATTTCTTCCATAAAACTATTCATTATTATTTTCGGTAAAGGCATGTGGTTTCAATTAGTCACCATGAATAATATTTATGTTATCATTCGATGTATTTCTTAAACTTACTTAGCATTTGAGCTAACCCCTTTTTTATGTTTTATTTTCCCAAGATATGAAGATGTTAGTTATGAGTGTCTTTTAGCCATAATCTAGGAGGCTTTTAGGTTTTTAATGGAATAAATTCGTGTTGTATTTCTTTTCTAGTTGAAAAGTAGAACATATGTATGAATCGGGCTTCTAATATTACATAACTAATCAGTCATTAAAGACATGATTTTTTTATGATCATGCCAATGTAATTTAATAATGCACTGACACTGGGTTACAAGGGTCAGGGATTTACAGTTGGTATCATATTAGGTTTATTACAATCCTTGGAAACTAGATTTAGATAAAATCTGATTAGAGAACATAACCCTAAGATAGTATTTGAGGATTAGTATTGAAGAACATCCTAGAATTTTGGTATTGTAGATATTTTGTGAATTTTTGAATCAATACATCTATGTCTGGATACGAGCAGGTATAGGAGCCTCCAGCACAGATGTACCTAGGGGTAAATCCTTAAAACAACACTTTGAGCTAGACTCGAACGAGAATTGGTGTACGATAATAGGCGTTGCTGCAGTCTTGGTTATGACACTCATGGGGGATATGGTTTTAAAATTATAATTTTATTTACAAACCTTTATTAAGGGTTTATGAGTATATACATCCTCAAAGAAAACACTTTTATGATTATGGATTGTATCCATAAACTATTCAATTTATGTTAAGTGTTTTAGAAGTTTGGATTTATGTATTGCGATTCATAATCCTATCTAGTGTATGGAATTGTTTAATAATGGAGCATAGTGGAAGGAATGGAAACTGTATCAATGCAAGAACTATATGAATGGATTTTACTCTTGCTCAAATTAATTATAGTGGAGCTGGTGATACGACTGGTGTTGATCAGGTTATCACTATATTGGGATAACTCACTCAGGATATGAATAATAACCATTCCCGTATAGAGCACCCAGATCCACGATTTGGAGGATCAATGTTAGACCTCCCCACGAGGCAACAACCACCAACATTTAATGGGAGTACAAATACATTACTGGATAAGAAATGGATAAATTTCATAGAAAAAATATTCTAGGCCTTGGGGAGTAACGAAAGAGAAAATGTTGTCATAGAAGTTTATCGCCTCACTGGAGATGCTGATCAATGGTGGTCATTGATTCAAAACACAAAGGAAGAAAATGAACAGTAATTTATGGAATGGATAGAGTTTAAAGAGCCATTCTTAGAAAAATACTTTCATTATGACCATCAAGTGGATATGGAAAGAGAATTTCTATGTCCGAGGAAAAAAGGGGATTAGAATTTCCAAAAGTATGAAGATAACATTACAAGGTTAGAAAGGAAAGAAATAGATTATATATGTAACCTAAGAAGTAATATTCACAGTTTCTTTGATGGGTTAAAACCATTTCCCCGTCGAGCATTAGTATCATAATCCTTCTTATCATATGATGATATTTTATCAAGTGCTATCAAGAAAGAAAAAGAATTCTCTATGTCTTATGAAATCAAAGGAAAGAAAGAGAAGAAGAGATCAGCTGAACACTATGGGAAAGGAAATAAATAAATATAAAAGAAGGGAAGAATTGAATTTCCACCCTGTGATAATTGTGGAAGGAAGCACACTGGTGCCTATATAAAAGAAAAATGAGTGTGATACAAATTTGGACAGAAATTCCATCTTGCTGGTGATTGTAAGGGAAAGAAATATGCTATCAATGTTCAATGCTACAATTACAGGGAGATGAGACCTTAAAAAAATGAATGCCCTAAGTGTTAGGGAAACATACCTCAAAAAATGCTGAGGGATCAAGGACAAACTTATTGTTTCGCACGGAATCCAGGGATGACCTCCTGGACGGGAGATTCAAATGTTCCGATCGGTTTCTAACGGGTTTGTTCGTAGAACCGGAAACATCCAATGATTCCACATCCGCTTGGACCTACTTTCCAAAGGCAGGCGCTCATTAGCTTGTGGGCTAATGAGGCTTAGGAATTTGCATTGGTCGAGAGGATGGGAGGTCGGACTCATCACACCTTTTTGAGGGGAATTATTGTCTACTCTGGGACTCTCTTTATAGATTTAAGTTATGTTCGTGAATCCTTATTACATTACCAAGTATAAAATGAGATTTCCTTTAGTTTTAACAATCAATGATTAAATATGAAAGAAATTTAGAGAATCTTTTATATGTATTCGAGGTTCTTCATCAATAGAGAATCATCTATATCTGTTTAGAGATTCTTGATCAATGGTATCCTTCAAAATATTTATATAAAAAGTCTCTTGGTCATTATGATGACCATGCTGGTTTTAAAGCAACTCAGTGGGGCACTTGAAGTTTATCGTCATTCAGAAGGACGGAGATTATTTCAAAGTTGTGATCGAACCCATAAATGGGCTACCTACGTATCCTTTGTTTTGGAAAAGGAATCAGAACCCACGTAGTTCGAGTTATGGAGTATGATGTTTATGATTGATGGCTCAAAGAAGAATTTCATAATTACTTTTACACTCTAAGCTCACGTGAGTCATGCTCGGTGTGAGAAACAAGAGGCATTGGTAAAATTTAGACAATTGTGCCATGAAAGATGCAATCATAAAAAATTGTTTGGGGCTTATGTATGGATGACTGCCCAGATAGATGAAGGTTTAGGATTTACTTTTAGGGAGAAAATCCATGAACAGGGTCCACAAAGTTATATGTGCTTTATGGAGATTTGAATACTCTAATCTTGGGGCTTATTCCTAAGGAGAATGCCCAAGTTAGGAGGGGACTTATGATTGGGTTTTATTCCTGAAAAGGAAACCCAAATCAAAGGTAATTTATGACTGGTTAAGAGAAGTTTAAGGGGACTTGGGGCTTATTCCTGAAAAGGAAGCCCAAGGTTATGATTGAGTCTTATTCCTGAAAAGGAGACTCAGGTTAAGGGACTCGGGGTTTACTCCTGAAAAGGAAGCCCAAGATTATGACTGAGTCTTATTCCTGAAAAGGAGACCCAGGTTAGGGATTAAGGTTTGGGGCTTACTCCTGAGGAGGATGCCCATATTTGAGGTTGGGGCTTATTCTTAAGAAAGATGCCCAGGATTAGAGGACTTTGATTGGGGCTTATTCCTGAGGAAGATGCCCAGATCAAAGGTTTTATAACTGAGGATTATTCCTGAAAAGGAGACCCAGGTTAAGATTTTCTCATCTTAAAGGATGAGGTTGAATGAATGAACTCCCCGTATTTTAGTGACATAAGGATATTTAAATCACTAGACTTTGAGAGAGATTTCACAGAATTCCTTTCAGATAAGAAAGTCAAATCAAGAATTCATGCCATAAATGGCTTTGAAGAGTGTCTTGAAGACTGAATCTTAAAAAGGAAAGGTGAAATGGCTGAAGAGGGGTAAAAATGGGCAAGATGGGCACCCAAAAAGATAGGGGCGCGCAAGTCTTGAAAGGCGCGCAAGTCCTGCGGCGGCGCGCAAGTATTGGTCGCGCAAGTATACTTGCGGGACATGAGGGGTACTTGCGCGATTTTCAACCAGCATTGAAATGCTTGAGCGACTCTTTATTAAACCCTTTATCATCCTCTTGAGGTTCTTCCAAAAAGGGGACGCGCAAGTTATATTGAAGGAATTAAGTAGGCGCACAAGTGTTTGATAAGTTTCAACACTTAGGCCTTCCTACTTCTCTTTAGATCTTCCATTCTAGGTAAGAAATTACCTTAGAAGTGTTCTGGAAGCTTTGAGAAGAGACTTGGGCGTCGGGAGCTTCAATCCGAGTTTCTGGAAAACGATCTTCCTCGAATGGGGGCCAACAGGGTCTATTTATAGGAAGAAGAAGACCCTAGGTGGTTACCGGGTGGTTACCGGGCGGTTATCACTTAGGTCGCGCAAGTCACTTGCACGACCATAAGGCATCGCGCAAGTACTTGCACGACCACTATGAGGCGCGCAAGTGTACTTGCGCGACCATGAGGGAACTTGCGCGACCTATGGGCAATGTTCTCCTTGTTCATCCCTTTGTCGATTTTTGATGTTTCTTCAAAGGATGAATCACTTTATGCTCAGATATTCCTTTTTCCGATCTTTAGATTCTGTGACGAAAGGAGCGTCAACAAAAGTCCCCCCTCAGAGTTGGATCAGGAAAGAAATGAGGATTTGACTCTGAGGAAATCGAATCCCTCTAAAGGAAAAGGGTGGCACGCAAGTCTTCAGGGCACAGAGGGCAGCACACAAGTGTGCTGGAACTTGACTTTTATTCAGAGTTCCTTTGTCTTTTGTGGGCAGTTTAAAGTCATGCATGCCGGACATAAAGGGCTAATGTTTAAGGTCGAAATAGCTTTGACCGAAATGGATTAGAATTGACACAATTCCTTGAAAGTTCCTCTGAAAACATACTACCATACTCAAGTATGAGGGAAAATATGTAAACTATGGCTTAAGAATATTTGAATCTGAGGAATGATATGGAAAAGAGCTAAAAGGCATTAGAAGAAGTAGTTTCCAAGAATGAAGTTACTATTATTTAACAAAACCCGTTAGGGGGTTGAAATATGCAGGGCCACCTATGGGCATTGGCTGCATGGTCAAATAAATAGCATCTTTTGGCTGACAAGTCTGTTATGTGGACTGTTTATGCAAGGCCACCTATGGGCACGTGCTGCATAGTCAGGCAAAAAGAACTCCCATAAATTTACTTTCCTAGTGCTAAAAGCCAGTGAAAGTTTATGGAGATTCAAATTTTCTAAAGTATAGAGTTTTTTGTATGGAAAGGGGTACTTGAATATGGAGAAGATATTTCCGAACAAGAATATCGAAGAACTGGATGAAAATCACTCCTACGAAGGTCTGACCCAAACGTAGGGAAGAAGAATAAACCATAGACTTGAATATTTTCAGATCATGAAAAAGGATATAGAACAAATATGTTAAGGATGGCTATTTTTGTGGATCCCTACATACTGTCGTTTAAGACAAATAAGGACCAAAGAGGCATTCTTCCCAAGAATGAAGTTACTATTATTTAACAAAACCCGTTAGGGGGTTGAAATATGCAGGGCCACCTATGGGCATTGTCTGCATGGTCAAATGAATAGTATCTTTTGGCTGACAAGTCTGTTATGTGGACTGTTTATGCAAGGCCACCTATGGGCACGTGCTGCATAGTCAGGAAAAATAATTCTCAGAAGTTTGACATTTTTGTGACTAGAAGTCATGAAAAGGGTTATGAAGATATGAAAATATTTAAGGTTAGGATTATAACACATAAAGATGGGTATTGTCCAATTTATATAGAGATACATAGGTCAATGAAAACCATAATCATGTTGTGGCTGGGTCCTAAATTGAAATTTGGACTTCACTACGTATCTCATAAGAATGAGAATCAAGCCATACGTTGTTCTTGAAATGCAGTTTAACATCGTGCAGGACGAAATTATGAGAAATCTTAGTTTAGGGTCATAGAATTCGGACCATAATAATGAATACACACTGTGTGTTTTCATAAGGACTTTTTAGCCAAGGGACTGAAAGTGAAATTTGGGGTTAGGCCCAAAAGACTTGGGACTGGATTCGAGGGATACTCGAATGTTCCTACGTATCCCATAAGTATGGGAATCAAGCCCACGTAGTTCTAGAATTACCCTTTGTACAAATTTGGTTCGTACATGTGAAGGGTGAAAGGGGACTTTAGTGCAATGATGGTTTTAACCTAAGATAAAAAGTTTAGGCATTACCATGTATGTACGTAGTCTTTTGAAAATGAAAACCATGATTGAAAAAGAATGAATGTTAATAATGGTTCCTTCTCAAATGAGGAAATCAAAGAATATTGTAGTTTATTGTCGTACCGGACAAAAGTGTTGTATAGTTTAACGTCATATAACAAGGACGAAAGTGAATCAATGTAAAGATATTGATTCCAGGGGTGGTTTCACAAATCATCATCATATGAGATGGTGGTGAACCGATGTGAAGAGATTGTTTTTGGGCTTGAACCTTGGGAGGTTGCCTACATACCCAGCCTGGAGGGCAAGGATCAAAGTCCGTGTAGTTCAATTAAAGAATGAATCAATGATCAAGTTATTCTTGGGGAAAATGATCTAATAAAAAATGTTGTTGGGACTTACACATGGTTAGTGGCCCAAAGGGAGTGTTATGGTTGATGTTCGCTCTAAGCTCACGTGAGTCATACTCGGTGTGAGAAACAAGAGATAATAACAACCTTAACAATGCACAATTTTAATGTCATGTAGGACATAAAAAAGGGACTATGCAGTTTAAAGTCTTGCAGTTAGGACTATTGGTGCTGCACAGTTTAGTGTCATGTAGTAGGGACAAAATAACAGTTTAATGTCATGTAGGACATATCAAGGACTTTCTGTACAGTTTAGCATCATGTAGTTAGGACGATGGGGATAATATAGTTTAACGTCATATTGGACGAAATGGGGGACTGTGCAGTTTAATGTCATGCAGTAAGGACAAAAGAGTGTATCATTTTAACGTCA
This sequence comes from Viscum album, assembly GCA_963277665.1. NCBI lineage: Eukaryota > Viridiplantae > Streptophyta > Magnoliopsida > Santalales > Viscaceae > Viscum > Viscum album. Next base: position 795,756,816 of record OY728136.1, on the reverse strand, counting down.
TGTCGGACGAAAGTGCGAATAGTTTAAGGTCATATGCATGGACCGTGGATGGTGCAGTTTAATGTAATGTTGGAGCTTTGATGATTATATAGTTTTAACGTCTTTCCGGACGTGAGGGACTTTTATACAGTTTAACGTCATGTAGTTAGGACGTCACAGTTTAACGTCTTGCTGGACATAAGGGATTTGCAAATAGTTTATGGTCATATACATGGACCAGGGATGATGCAATTTAAGGTCATGTTGGACGGTTGCTGTATAGTTTAACGTCATATAGCAAGGACGAACTGGTGCTGTACAGTTTAAAGTCATGTAGCTAGGACTAAGGTGAACCAATTTGAGGATATCAGTTCTGGGGACTTTTTACAGTTTAATGTCATGCTGGACGATGAAAGTGCCACACAGTTTAATGTCATGTTGCTAGGACAGAATATAGTTTAATGTTATCTTGGACATTGAAGTGACACAGTTTAACGTCATGTTGGACGACATATAGTTTAATGTCATCTCGAACATATAAGGAACTTCTGTACAGTTTAATGTCATGTAGATAGGACATTATACAGTTTAATGTCATGTAGGACATTGAAGGTGACACAGTTTAACGTCATGTTGGACGAAGTTGCAGTTTAAGGTCATACTGGACCATTGCTGTATGAACCAAATGTAAGAGTCTTGGTTCTGGGAACAATATTTTGTGTTTATACAAAATACTTCTTCAGAAATCTGGCATTAGTTGGAGTCGTGATGTGTTCTCCATCCATTGAGATCAGAGAATACGCTCCATTGGAGTAGACCTTATGTATTGAATAAGGTCCTTCCCATTTTGGTTCAAGCTTGGGAGGCTTCTTTCCTGGTATCATTGGTGTTCTGAGAACCAATACCAATTCTCCCTGAATGAATGAACGAAGACGAACTTTTTTGTTAAAAGCTCGTGCTATCCGATTCTGATAGATTTCCAAGTGGTGCAAAGTGCACAATCTCTTCTCATCTAACTGTTCCAATTCATTCAACCGCTTTTGGGATTTCTCATCTATTGATAACTGATCACAAACGGCTATTCTGAGTGAGGGAAATTGAACTTCAATTGGCAAGACTACTTCTGTTCCATATACCAATGAATATGGAGTAGTCCGCGTTGCATTGCGAGTGGTAGTCCGATAAGCCCATAAAGCATGATAGAGTTTATCAGGCCATGACCTCTTATCTTTATCTACCATCTTTTGCAGTATATTTGAAAGAGTCTTGTTGAAGGCCTCTATCTGGCCATTAGCCGCTGCATGATATCGAGATGAATGGTTGGACTTAATGTTGTATTCTCGATACAATTTCTTTACCTCAGAAGAACAGAAGTTGGTGCCGTTGTCCGTCAATATGGTATGAGGGACACCAAATCTAGTAAGGATGTTAGACTTGATGAAACTAACAATGCATTTAGAACTGACTTCTTTGAGAGGTACTGCCTCTGCCCATTTGGAAAAGAAATCAGTAGCAGTAAGAATGTACTTAAACTGCTTGGCCGTAGCTGAAGGGTAAGGTCCCACCACATCCATTCCCCATGTGGAAAATGGCCATGAGTATTTAGCTGTATGAAGCAACTCTAGAGGTTGATGAATGAAGTTGGCCTATACTTGGCATGAATGACACTTCTTTGTGAAATTAACACAATCTTGTATCATTGAAGTCCAGAAGTATCCAAGCCTTCGAATTTGATCAGACAATCTATGTCCAGACTGGTGGGCACCACAGACTCCTGCATGCACTTCTTTTATGACAGCCATTGTCTCTTCACCATCAATACATCTAAAGAGAACTCCATCAAAACCATGATTGTAGAGAATTTTCTCGAGGTGGTTTGGACCATCATAAAGAGTAAAATTGACCACACGTCGCCGAATTTGTTCTTTCTCGGCTCTATCAGGTGGAAGTGTTCCATTTTGAAGGTATTCCTTGATAGGTGACATCCATCCTGTAGTATGACCATACGGTTCAGGAATGGGACTAATTTCATTAATTTCCTCTGTTCTGACTTGAACATAAGGTGAAATTGCACGACGGTGGGCAATACCGATGGTTGTCTCGTCCCGATTTGGATCTGCTAAAGCTGTGGCTATATTAGCCAGTGCATCAGCTTGAGCATTTTGTGATCTTGGGACATAAGAAAATGTCGGCCTTGAAGGGAATTCCGACATTAACTCTCTGACTTAATCATACAAAGGGATTAATTCTTCTTTTCTGATGGCATAATCCCAAATTGACTTGTTTGATTACCAGGTCTGAATCACCTTTCACCTTTAAGTGATTCAGTTGTGCTTGAAGTGCTAACTCCAAGCCTGCAATGAGAGCTTGGTATTCAGCTTCATTATTGGTACCACCTTCCCACAACAAAAAGGAATAAGGTAACACTGCCTTATCTGGAGAAATGAGCACAATTCCTAAACCAACTTTGTTGAATTTAAAAATTTCCATTTTCTTCCCTGTTGGACTTCTAGAAGCACCATCAAAATACATTTCCCATGTTTGAGGACTCTCTTGAATAGAGAAAATTTCCTCATCAGGGAGTTCGATATCCGAATACGTGTCTTCCATTGAAGGATGTTCAGCCAGGAAATCAGCCAGAGCTTGGCCCTTAATTGCCTTTTGAGACACATACTGGATGTCGAACTGCTGTAGAATAACCGCCCATCTTGCTAGACGTCCTGTAAGCATTGGACGACTAAGGATGAATTTGAGTGGATTATTACGAGATACTAATTGGACCTCGTGATGTTGCAGGTAGTGTCTCAGTTTCTGAACTGCAAAGATTAATGCTAGGCAGCACTTTTCAATACTCGAATACCGGGTTTCTGCTTCAAGCATAGTTCTACTGAGATAGTAGAGACTATTTTCATTCCCAGCATCATTCTTTTGAGCGAGAAAGGCACCCAATGATCGCTCTAAAGCTGTCACATAGAGGATAAGAGGCCTACCCTCAATAGGTGGCATGAGTACTGGTGGACTCAAGAGGTATTTCTTGAGAACATCAAATGCTTCTTGACATTCTTTAGTCCACTGGTAAGTGACTCCTTTCTTCAATAATTTGGTAAAGGGTAAACTTTTGCCTGCCAAATTGGCAATGAAACGCCGAATATAGGCTAAATGTCCTTGAATTCCTCTTAATTCTTTCAAATTCTGAGGAGGTGACATACCAAGGATTGATTTGGTCTTCTCAGAATCGACTTCAATACCACGATGGCGTACAACAAAGCCGAGGAATTTTCCTGAGGTTACCCCAAAAGCACATTTTAAGGGGTTCATCTTCAAATTATGTTGTCGAAGCTTGTGGAATATGACTTCCAAATCAGCCAAGTGATCAAAACGTTGTTTGGATTTAACAACCAGATCATCTATATAGCATTCAACAAATTTCCCTAGAAAAGGTTTGAAGATACGATGCATGGCGCGTTGATATGTTGCACCTGCATTCTTTAAACCAAAGGGCATCACCCGGTAACAAAACACACCTTGAGGAGCTCTGAAGGCTGTATATTCCTCATCTTCTGGGGCCATTCGGATCTGATTATATCCAAGAATACCCATCCATGAAATAAAGTACTTCATAGCCAGCCGTCGCATCAATTAAGAGTTCTGTAATCGGAACTGGAAAATCATCTTTGCGACAATACCGATTAAGATCTCTGAAATCGATGCAAACCCTAATTTGTCCGTTCTTCTTCTTTACAGGGACAATATTAGCCAAACACTTGGGATATTGAACTTCTCTGAAGAAGTTAGCTTTGATAAGCTTATCCACTTCAGCCTCGATTTTGGAAGCATAGGTTGGGTGTGTTCTTCTCGCGGCTTGCTTGAATCCTCGATGTTCTTTTGGCAAACCCAAATGATGGGTGGAAAAATTAGGATCAAGGCCAGGCATCTCTGTGTAATTCCAAGCAAAAATATCTTTATTTTTCTTTAGAAAAGAAATATACATCTCTTGTTCTTCAAGGGTCATGGCCGCACTAATTAAAGTGGGGCGTGGATCTTTCTCTGTACCCAAATTTACTTCTCTGAGTTCATCCACAGTGGTAGAGATACCCTCTTCAAATGCTGGAGGAGCATCTCTAAGATCTTCCTCTTCCTCTTCATCATGTGTTATTTCTTCTGTTTCTACTTGCAAAGTAGATGAAACAATGAAATTTTCATGATCATAAGATATGTCAAAATTTTCACATTTTGAAGAAGAAGCTTCCATTTCCGACCCTATTGTTGATAAAGGGTCTTCTTTGGGAATCAAAGAGGAGATGATGGATTGAGAATCGACATCAATATTTACCTCTGGTGTTGCTATAACTTATTCTGGCCTGATTAGCGAAGTATAGACTTGTTGGATTTCAGCAGACGAAATGAAAACGTCACCACTTATGCTTTCATCACTGCTTGGTAAGTCACCAATTTCTCCCATGTTGTCTGGCTCAATTGCCGTAATTGACATTATGGATCTTTCCATAAGAGTATTTTGATTTGGGCCTATTTTGTCAATTTGACTGATAGGTAACACATAATCTGTACTCACATGTAAAAATGGATCTATTGGAATTTTTTCCAAACCATATGGAGCATTAACTTTGGTAATTTCCTTCATTGTATATTTTTCTCTTCCCTTCATGTGATAAAATGCCGCCTCAATGTATTGAGACTCACATGTCTTGAACGGGGCCTTATCACCATACAATGTTCCAACTTGACCATTGAAACAGTATTTGAGACATTGATGGTATGATGACGGAATAGCTGCATGCTGATGTAGCCAGGGTCTTCCAAGCAAGATATTGAAAGCTGAGTCTTGATCAACAATCATGAAATCCGAATTGGAAACAAGATCTCCAAACTGAGTTCTGAGCGTAACTTCTCCCAGTGGTTCTTGTTCATTTTTTATCATATCCTTGCAACATCATGGTAGAAGGAGATAAATCAGATTCTGTGAGGCCCAATCGACGAAGTGTACGAATGGGCATGAGGTTGACTCCTGAACCATTGTCAATAAAAGCTCTTCAAACATCTATACCATTGACTTTGCCAGATAAGTACAAAGGTTTTATGTGCCCATGCACAACATCATCTTCATCTTTATCAGTAAAAGATAACACTGCATGACATTCTGCAGGATTATTCTCTATGTGATAAATTTCAGCTGCAGCAATTTCAGCTTCAAACTCTTGAGGACTTGACAAAGCTTCAATGAGTGCTTCCCAAAGATCTCTTGATAGATTCAAAGCATCCAAAATTGATAATTTGGCTGGTACTTGGGCCAAGTGTTTCAATATATCATACTTTTGATCTAGAGGCCTGCGTTTCCCAATAGAAATATGCGGTTTAGCAGGTACCTTGGAAGCAGATGCTTTGGAAGCTGATGCATCTTGTATTGAAGTTGGCAACATCTTTGGTTTTGGAAAATTAGACTGATTAGATCCATTTACTTGCTGAGATAAAGAAGATGGAACCTTTAATCGATCTTCCAAAATAACTGTGCCGAAGCTGAGTTGGCCATTTGCAGATGAACTTGCTTGTTCTTTTTGAGCTCGCTGAAGGGCTCTACCACGAGTTTCTGCTGCATATAAAGTGCTAGAAGGGGTAGAATTAGAGTAGTGGCTTCGGAAAGATCCACATCTTCCCCTATATCCTGAACCTCTAGAACTTCCTCGGGTTCCTTTATTTGATACAGGGAATTCAGGCTCATCAAGACTGAAATATGAATCTGTTAATTGAATCATATTAAAAGAACCAAAGATCAATTCTTCGTCTGATAAGGACTCTGCCTGGTTATCCTGTTTAGGCTGTGCCGTTTGGTGGGATGGTGCCCGTGGATTTGAAGTAGATGGCATGAAATCTGCCAGAGTCAAAGACAATTTAGGTTTTGATGCATACTCATCTTCTCCTGATTCCTCTTTCTTCTTTGAATTGTGCTGCCCTTTTGAGGATTTGTCCATTGATGGAGGCTTTAATGCAGCTTTTGTAGGAGACACAATTGGCTTCTTCAATTGTGTTCGCAAAATGGAATGGGTCCGATTGATTGTCTTTCTGACCATCCAATCATCATATTTTTTCGCAGTTTTGCTTTTGACTTCCTGCCACTTGCCTCCTTCTTCTGGATCTGTAGTGGTAATACACGCTACATGAGCTGAAGAACCCTTCAATTTGACTTGTCCCAAGTCGACCATCTTTTGCAGGAGGTCTTTAAAGACAAAACACTCCTGGATGGGATGCCCCAACATTTGATTAATGGGACAATAATTGGGACGGTCTTCATCTCCTTCCTTGTTTGGCTTCCTGGGCAATGGTAATTGAACCAAATTATTTTCCAGAGCTGAAATGAAGTAACCAGGAACTTGCTCACTTCGGAAAGAGTATGTTTTACTCTTCATATCCTCAAATTGTTTTCGTCGTTGATCTTTCTGATCATTTGGACGAAATAGCCTTTGTTGTTGGCGTTCAGGAGGTGGACCCCTTCGAGAAGATGAAGGTTTTGAAGTAGAAATAGGTACAGGTGCATGTTTAAGCATAACTGTAGCAGTTTCTTCTTTACCCATTCTTCTTCCTGGAGCTGATGGAATTACACGAGATTTAACCTTAGCCTGTATAAGGGAATCATCAATCTGTTGAGCGATTGAAGTAAGGTCTCGAAACCCTCCTGTGTATTTCACATGGATCAATGGCGTGCGTATTTCGTCACGCAAATTTTCCACACAGATTGGCAACAATTCCTCCTGAGGGAGTGACAAACTCAAGGAATACGTTAATCCCTTCCAACGAGCAATGAAATCAGAGACTCTTTCATTCTCCCTTTGCTTGCAGTTTGTAAGATCGAAAACTGTCGTTTTTGGCAAAGTTGAGCTAAACTAAAGAAGGCATTTTTGACGAAGATCCTCCCATCCGATGACTGACCTGGATTTCAAGCTTGTATACCAGACAAAAGCTGGTCCTTGCAAGGTTCGCACGAAGCATCTGAGTTTCACTGCTTCTTGCTGCTCTGGAGTTCCCATCATAGGATCACAACAAGATACGTAATGCGTCAAATGTTGTTCAGGGTCGCCTGATCCATTGAAATTAGGGAAAATAGGTTTTCCAAAACTGGATGGGGGAGAAATTGAATCTACCCATTCAGGGTAAACTTTCTTTTCAGGTTGAACTTGCGCCCGTTTCCCTTCCATAGTTTCTAACCGAGCTGTTAATGACTCAATAGTAGTTATTAACTTTTGAGAAACGTCAGGTTGAACTTGGTTTTGGGTAGGTGCAATGAATGGATCTTGGACAGACGTGGTGGTTGGTGCTGCAACTGATGGTAGTGCTGCCAAACGTTGTTGCGTTTGACCCGTAGGATTAGACCTCTGTGGGTGTACTGACAAAGGAGGATATTCTTGATCCATCTCAGTAATTACAAAAAATTCCTTCGGCTTTCAGACTTCAGCATTCTTAAGAAGAAGACTACTCTGAAGTAGTTATGCATTCAACCTTCTTAATTCTTTCATTTCTTCCTCCTGTTGTGCAAATCATTGCTCTAATGAGAGCGATTGACCTCCTTCAGAGGAAGGGTGAGAAGTAACCTGATTCTTTCCTTTCCCCTTATTGGATCCTTTTCGGAGAGGGGGAAGTGGGTTACTTGAAGGAATACCCAGATTTTGGGTAAGCCTTTGATTACGTGTGCGCACACCTTCTTCATTTAGGTCTGTGTGCGCAACTTCTTGAGCAGGAACCTCTTCATCTGATCCCTCTGATTGAGCCTCATCTGGTGAATCAGCAGCAACATCATTGATGACATTAATGGATGCATATTGCATGGAATCCTTTCTATCAGCATTTCTGTGATATTGTCTCCTTCTATGTCCATGATGAGACATGGCATTCCGTTGACTTGATCCCTCAGGAATTTCTTGGAGAACCGTCACTTGGAGAGAATCTCCTGACAGCTTGGCTCTTCGTTCCTCTTGAGGCTTATTCCCTAATCGAGAGAATACTGACTTTCTCTAAGGGAGGGATTGAAGATTTGAAAAAGTCCCCAGTCCGGTGGACTGGGGGTGTTCCTACTGCTTCCGCTCAACTCCTCGAATCCCATTCGTTGACTCCGAGGGTTGGGTTAGAGAAGTCCCCAGTCTGGCAAGCTGGGGTGTCTCTTGACATGCTATGTCTGAGATCTTCTTGAAATCTCTCTTGATCTTGCAAATCATAGTTCGGAAATTAGCTGGATGCATTAATCTGTATCCACTTTTATCACCTGGTTCAACAGACCGTTGCATGATTTCCGAAACTTCTGTCATTTGATGACGTGTTTGCTCCAGACGAGAGGCTTGTGCAATATTCTCGCCTGCTTGATGTAGAAGCAATTCAACAACCTGTTCTCTATATACTTGATTTTGAGAGGAACTAGTTGAAGCTTGTTCTCGAGAAAGCTTTTGATTATGAACAAAGCCCATTGACTGTGGCCGGCCATGGGCAATAACATTGCATGAGACCATTTTCGGCGGGCTTTGCTGACCGGAAAGCACTGTGAAATGTAGTGCTCTGTGGACACCCCATCCTCTGATATGAACATTAGATGGAGCATTGGAAATTAACTGACGCAATCTTCTTAGTGCGCCAAGGCATGAACGTTGAAGGGTTCTCTGTTGCTTTTCAGCCTTCGGATACTGAGAGACTGATAGAGACGCCAAATCAATCTGGCGTTGTAACCCTTCTATTATCTTAAGATGATTTTCATATTCATCGTAAGATAATACCTTCTTCTTTAATTGACAAAGAGTTTTCCATATGTTGAGACGAATATCATGGATTCCATCATCCGTCAACATCTTTGGAATGTCGTACTGGGAATCAGTCAAAGGCCAAAACATGACTGGTACTTCACCTTTTGCCAGTTTTTTCCTCATGTTCAGCATTTCCTCTTTATCATTAAATGAAGATTCTTCTACCTGTTTGGACCAGAGTTGGTGTTTCCTTGTTGCTTCATCGGATTCAACAAGATTGGTAGAGAAATCACTATTCATGCTGGAAGATGAATGACCCATGGAAGGTTCGGAGAATAACCTGAACCCCAGGCTATCTTCTGATGGAGAAAGAGTTTCACCTGCCGATAGTAAAGCATCAGACATGACTGGTTTTACGTTTGCAAGTGCCTCGAGATAGGAGGGCTTTCTCGTCACTACATTTCCATCTGAAGAATTTTCGAGACAATGTGAATCACTACTGCGGAGAGGACTTTCGCAGCGAAGTTCATCACCATGAGGAGGACCATCATGATGGGTTACAGCAAAAGATGAAATCTCTTTCTCCTTGGTCTTCTGACCACACAGAGGGTTCCTGTGGCTCTCATCTGAAGAAGAAACTTCAAGATTGACCGAATTTTCATGAAGCAAGTCTTCGTGAAGAAGTATCTGTTGAAGACCTTCAGGATTAATGTTCCCTTTATTGGGAACTGAGGGAGTAGAATCTTGAATTCCGACAGATAAATGTCTGAGGGCTTCAAGAACTCCAGCATCGAGCAAGGCTTGGTTACAGATTGGCCTTTGATCTCCTGACTGTGCTGGGTGGATCTTTTTCTTAGATGCCTTCTTACTCGCTTTAGAAACCACTTGATGACGAAAGTGATTTCTCTGAGCAGGTGTATGTGCCTGATCAGGAAAGATGGTCAGGTTAGGCTGACGATCATCGCTCAAATCAGGTGTATGTGCCTGACTTGGTTGTCCATATGATATGGGGGAGTAGGCCCCACAACCCTGTTGGACTGGAACAGATGTGTGTGTCTGTTCCGGAGTGAATTGTTGATGTGTCACTCCACTGCTAGGGATAGATTTATGTGTCTGTCCCTGAGATGATGCTGAAGCTGTTATGATATCCTGGAAAGCATCCAGAATATGAGCAGGAATTTGCTTCTGCTCTTTCACCATTGACAAAATATGTTTGGTGACTTCAGCCGCCGGAACAGGGATATACGTCCATTCCGGGCTTGGAGTAGGTGTATGTGCCTGCTCCTGTCCTCCTTTTCCTGTCATTGAATCCTGACAGTACTCAAGTGTGGAGGCAGAGAGTTTAGTCTGCCTCCTGTTTGTCGTCGGGGCTTTCCGACCGACTTCTCCGTGCGCTACCAAGCGAGACTGTTGGTAGGCTTGATTAGTATTAGCAGGTGTATGTGCCTGCTGATTACACTTCGCCAAACGCGGTTGACGAGATCCACCATATGTAGTCAGACGAGCCTGGTGACTAACTAGTGATGTATAAGCAGGTGTATGTTCCTGCCTATGGTACTCCGCCGGAATTGCCTGGCGGGATCGGCTTGATGCTGTCAGATGAGTCTGCTGGACAGCTGAATTAAAACGGGCAGGTGTGTATGCCTGCTCGTTATTTGCCACCAAGTTAGGTTGGTGGACTTCTCCGGATATGGCAGGGATGACAACCTACCTATTGTTAACCGGATTCCGTCTCTGGCGGTTCATCTTGCCTGCTTGGGTTCGAGGAACCTGAGATGAATGCCTGGAGTCGGTACCCTCATCATGTTGAGGGCGCACTACCGCACGAGTCTGGCGGCGATTGTTGATGGGAGACCTCGGGAAGGACTCCTGTCTTTTTGAATTAAGGCCCCGAGGGACCTGCTCATTCACTTCCTCGGAGTAAGGGAGTGAATGGAAATTGCGTTCCGGGGATAACGACCCGAAACAGTTGGAGACGGTAGTCAGCACTGCCTGCTTCTTGATTGCTGGCCGCCGTTGTCCGGACGACCAGGTAGAGTTATTAACTTGAAGGGCTTGATGAGCGGCCTCCAGAGTTGGGATAGTACCGTTGTGACGGTACTCCTTAACCAGTGCATTAGAAACACAGCGTTGAAGACGCTGAGTTGGTGATGTCATCCTCAGAGCGGATGACGTTCCAGCAGGAGTAGCAGCATTGGTTTTCACAGCAGCAGATCTCACAGTAGAGGTGTTCACAGCAGCAGTATTCACAGGGGTGAATTTAAGGAAAGCCATTTTTGCAGAAGATCTTGAAAAAAGAGTGCATGTTCCATGTAACAGACATAATCAAGATGAATCCGGCCACTGCATCTTTTGGATGAGCATATGTCAATGATTGCATTGTTGGCCCAAGGGGCCTAACAAATAAGAAGAACATCACTTTAACTTGGTTAAGGATTCACGTCGGGTTCACCATTTTTGTTTCGCACGGAATCCGGGGATGACCTCCTGGACGGGAGATTCAAACGTTCCGATCGGTTTCTAATGGGTTTGTTCGTAGAACCGGAAACATCCAATGATTCCACATCCGCTTGGACCTACTTTCCAAAGGCAGGCGCTCATTAGCTTGTGGGCTAATGAGGCTTAGGAATTTGCATTGGTCGAGAGGATGGGAGGTCGGACTCATCACACCTTTTTGAGGGGAATTATTGTCTACTCCGGGACTCTCTTTATAGATTTAAGTTATGTTCGTGAATCCTTATTACATTACCAAGTATAAAATGAGCTTTCCTTTAGTTTTAACAATCAATGATTAAATATGAAAGAAATTTAGAGAATCTTTTATATGTATTCGAGGTTCTTCATCAATAGAGAATCATATATATCTGTTTAGAGATTCTTGATCAATGGTATCCTTCAAAATATTTATATAAAAAGTCTCTTGGTCATTATGATGACCAGGCTGGTTTTAAAGCCACTCAGTGGGGCACTTGAAGTTTATCGTCATTCAGAAGGATGGAGATTATTTCAAAGTTGGGATCGAACCAATAAATGGGCTACCTACGTATCCTTTGTTTTGGAAAAAGAATCAGAACCCACGTAGTTCGAGTTATGGAGTATGATGTTTATGATTGATGGCTCAAAGAAGAATGTCATAATTACTTTTACACTCTAAGCTCACGTGAGTCATGCTCGGTGTGAGAAACAAGAGGCATTGGTAAAATTTAGAAAATTGTGCCATGAAAGATGCAATCATAAAAAATTGTTTGGGGCTTATGTATGGATGACTGCCCAGATAGATGAAGGTTTAGGATTTACTTTTAGGGAGAAAATCCATGAACAGGGTCCACAAAGTTATATGTGCTTTATGGAGATTTGAATACTCTAATCTTGGGGCTTATTCCTAATGAGAATGCCCAAGTTAGGAGGGGACTTATGATTGGGTTTTATTCCTGAAAAGGAAACCCAAATCAAAGGTAATTTATGACTGGTTAAGAGAAGTTTAAGGGGACTTGGGGCTTATTCCTGAAAAGGAAGCCCAAGGTTATGATTGAGTCTTATTCCTGAAAAGGAGACTCGGGTTAAGGGACTCGGGGTTTACTCCTGAAAAGGAAGCCCAAGATTATGACTGAGTCTTATTCCTGAAAAGGAGACCTAGGTTAGGGATTACGGTTTGGGGCTTACTCTTGAGGAGGATTCCCATATTTGAGGTTGGGGATTATTCTTAAGAAAGATGCCCAGGATTAGAGGACTTTGATTGGGGCTTATTCCTGAGGAATATGCCCAGATCAAAGGTTTTATAACTGAGGATTATTCCTGAAAAGGAGACCCAGGATAAGATTTTCTCATCTTAAAGGATGAGGTTGAATGAATGAACTCCCCGTATTTTGGTGACATAAGGATATTTAAATCACTAGACTTTGAGAGAGATTTCACAGAATTCCTTTCAGATAAGAAAGTCAAATCAAGAATTCATGCCATAAATGGCTTTGAAGAGTGTCTTGAAGACTGAATCTTAAAAAGTAAAGGTGAAATGGCTGAAGAGGGGTAAAAATGGGCAAGATGGGCACCCAAAAATATAGGGGCGCGCAAGTCTTGAAAGGCGCGCAAGTCCTGCGGCGGCGCGCAAGTATTGGTCGCGCAAGTATACTTGCGCGACATGAGGGGTACTTGCGCGATTTTCAACCAGCATTGAAATGCTTGAGCGACTCTTTATTAAACCCTTTATCATCCTCTTGAGGTTCTTCCAAAAAGGGGACGTGCAATTTATATTGAAGGAATTAAGTAGGCGCACAAGAGTTTGATAAGTTTCAACACTTAGGCCTTCCTTCTTCTCATTAGATCTTCCATTCTAGGTATGAAATTACCTTAGAAGTGTTCTGGAAGCTTTGAGAAGAGACTTCGGCGTCGGGAGCTTCAATCTGAGTTTCTGGAAAAAGATCTTCCTCGAATGGGGGCCCACAGGGTCTATTTATAGGAAGAAGAAGACCCTAGGCGGTTACCGGGTGGTTACCGGGCGGTTATCACTTAGGTCGCGCAAGTCACTTGCACGACCATAAGGCATCGCGCAAGTACTTGCACGACCACTATGAGGCGCGCAAGTGTACTTGCGCGACCATGAGGGAACTTGCGCGACCTATGGGCAATGTTCTCCTTGTTCATCCCTTTGTCGATTTTTGATGTTTCTTCAAAGGATGAATCACTTTATACTCAGATATTCCTTTTTCCGATCTTTAGATTCTGTGACGAAAGGAGCGTCAACACTTATGCAATCACTACTACTGAGGTTGAAGCCCCAAAATATGAGGTGGTAGGTAATTTAATGATTTCCTCAAGTTTATCCAATGATTTATTTAATTATGGATCATACCATTGTTTCATATCTCCCTGGTTTTCTTCGAAAATTAGATATTTTCAATTTGATTTAAAAAGGGAGTTTTAGGTCAAAACACCTAAGGGAAGTATCATTGCTACAATGTTTTGTGAATCAGTTCCCATTATGGGATATAAATGTTCTTTATTTTCTGATCTCATCATCCTTCCCATGATTGAATTTTATATAATCCTCTATATGGATTGGTTTTCGGACCATGATGCAAAAATTTATTGTAATAAGATGGAGGTTACTATTTTTGACAACGATGATAAAGAACACCTTATATTTTGAGTATAATCATCACCACCAAATTCCTTTTTAGATCCACCCCCATTAGCTCAAATAAGTTCAATTATTGTGGAGGAAGAGAATAAAATAACTCTAGGTGAGGAAAAGAATGTTAAAATAGAGGATGTACCTATTGTCCAAGAGTATGTTGATGTATTTCCATAGTATTTACCTAGACATCCTCCAGAATAAGAAATTGAGTTTTCCATTGATTCAATTCATGGTTCAAGGCCCATATCGAATACCCCATATATAATGGTCACAGTGGAATTAGTGGAACTAAAGAAAAAACTAGAGAGATTCAGTAATAAGGGATTTATTAGCCCTAGTGTTTCTCCATGGGGAGCCCCTATCCTTTCTGTTAAGAAAAAAGATGGATCTATGAGGTTATGCATTGGCTACAGGTAGATTAATGCTATAACAATGAAGAACATGTATCCCCTACATAACATTGATGTTTTATTTGACCAAATTTATGGTGCTTAATACATTTCAAAGATTCACCTTCGATATGGATATCATCAGTTGGGTGTGAAGAAGGATGACATTCAGAAAATAGTATTTTTAACCATGTACGGGCATTAGGAGTTTACAGTAATTCCTTTTGAATTGACTAATGCACCATATGTCTTCATGGATCTAATGAATAGTGTTTTCAAAGAATATATTGATGACTTTGTAGTGGTATTTTTTTATGATATCATACAATACTCCAAAATCTATGAAGATCATGAAAATCACTTGCACATTATCATAAAGTGTAATACCCCACCCCAACCTCATTGGAATGAGGAGGCGGTGAGGGCCACTAGGCCTTAAGTGATGTTTCCAAGATTCCAAAGGCTGAAAATAAATGCTGAGGATTTCAAGATCATGTTGGGGAATGATTTTTCCCTTGAGACAAAAACAACCAAACCAACAGCTAATTATGCATGAACATTCAAACCCAAACATGTATTCCCAAACAACAACCAAGTTGTTTCACAAGACAACTCAAAACCAATACAACAAGACAATTCCACACAACATAAGAGTATGTTGTGGAAGCTAAACGACCAAACACCACAATCCGTGAAACCACCACAGCTCCACACCAAGCTCCAAACTCTAAGCTCCACTAAGGGATCAAAATGCTCTACTAAATTAGGCAATGTCTTACCTTTTCTGACGTCACGGTACATGACATCTGCAAAGACACCAAAGTTCCAAAGTAGGGGGTGAGTACTAAAACTCAGTATGATTTCCCCAAATGACATCCCAACACACGCCACTAGGATAAAACAGTTAGCACATTTATATAAAACGGTTTATATAAAATAAATCACAAGTGAAACCATTTTCATATGCCTAACATGCCCTTAATGAGCCATCACACCCAAACCAATCTACCAAGGGAAAGACAACCATACATGACAGAATTCATCTTATCATTTACACGTTATCACAAAAACATTCATCTTGCAATGCAATGCACAAAAAACAACCAAAACTGTGGGACTTCCGCCCAACCAGTTCACCCATTCACACCAAAACAAAATCACAATGGTGGGACTTCCACCAAACCTGTTCACCCATTCACAACTAGCGGTAAATCCCAACCACTACTCATATGGTGGTTCTTATAACCACTATCCATCCTCTTTTTATAGAGAGAATTCCTTCCCACTTCCATACAACATTTCAATCAAACCAAACCATGCATATAATCAGCCACGGTCACAACATCATGCAATCTACCAATTCCATTGCATACCAATCCACTTTAATAAATGTACCATTTATTGGAAACCATTTTCCATGCCAAACCACATTTCAATCAAAGAAACACTTTATTGAAAACAAATTCATTAAATCATTTAATAAATCAATCATAGCCTTCTATTATAAAATCCCCATTTTAAAATCCACAACATTAGTATTTCATCATAAAACAAACTATTTTCCCCAAAAATCCAAAAAATGTATTTCCAAACAATTTTCTATAACAAGTCTCAATTAATTTTCAGCACAACAATTAATTGTAACAATGAACTACTAGTTCTAACCAAGTGGAGTTGAGAGAGAAGCCACCTACCTTTAGGATTCCTGAGAAATCGACCCATGAGCAATCACACCTCCAATCCGGTGAATGCACAACCGAAACCTCTCTAGATCCCCTTCCCTAACCATCACAAGACTTAAAATCATCATCCATGGGGACCAAAACTTTAGATCTACACACAACATGTGTAGATCTATAAAACCAAGATATAGTGGAGAACATATCTTGAGGAAGACACAAATAAACCATGAGAGAAGACTTACCCGAGATCTAACACCTTCAAAACACGAAGAAATGACTTCAAGATACTTCCCAATTGACTTTGAAAGCTCCTCCACCCCCTGAGAACCGAAGAACCCTCATGAGGATCAAGTGGGAGGAAGAGAGGACTGAAATAGGTTAAGCCCGAGGGAGCTTGGGACTTATAACCATATTTTAAAGTGGCTGCACGGTTAGCCCACACAGTTTGGAAAACCGTGCGCTTACCATGCCCACGCTACTACCTCGAGAGCTAGTGTTCACACAGTTTCATTACACAGTTTGGAAAACCATGCAAAGGTCATGCGAAGCCTACTGTCTCCCTTTCACTGTTTCCTAGAGAACCCACACGGTATCCCCTAACCGTGCTCAAACCGTGCCCCCCTTTAAAAGCCCCCAAACTCATCCAAACCCATTCCAAACTCTCCTAACCACTTACCAACTCTTCCCATGCACTTTCAACACATAAAAATTCATATGAAAAGGCCACATTCCTCATACCGGGTGTGCTACATTCTCCCCACCATTGGACTTTCTGTCCTCGGAAATTAGTGAACCCACCCCTTGCCGAATGTCCTCGGGCCACTGCTCGACCATTTCTATCTCCCGCTCCCAAGTATCCTATTGAATCTTTCAATGTTACCATGAAATACGAAAAAAACCGATGCTTTTACCACGCAAAACTTTCTCTTGCCTATACATAACCTACAATATCATGTGCACCAACGAATCATCCGGTTCTAGCTCAATATGATCCCATTGAATGACATGGTCACGATCCGGCTGATACTTTTTCAACTACGACACACGAAACACATTGTGCACCAAACTGAACCTAGGTGGAAAAGCCAACTGATAATCCACCCCCACCAACCCACTCAAGAATCTCAAAAGGTCCAATATACCTTGGAGATAACATTCCCTGCTTCCCAAACTGACGATGTCACAACTTAGGAGAGATCCTCAAGAACACATGATCACTCACCTCAAAAAACAATGGTCACCGATGATGATCCGCATACGATTCTAAAAACATTGAGCCATATCCATTATTTTCCTGATCATGTTGATCTTCTCTATAGTCTCCTGGACAAGGCATGGTCCAACAATGGAGGACTCAACCATTTCCAAACAATATAGTGGAGAACGACATGGGTGCCCATACAACACTTCAAACGGAGCCATCTATATGGATGCCTAATAACTATTATTGTACAAGAAATCAACCAACCACAAGTGCTCCTCCCACAAGCCACAAAAATCCATGACACAAGCCCACAACATATCTTTAAGAGTATGTATCATATTCTCAGATTGGACATCTATCTGAGGGTGATACGCCGTGCTCATATTCAACTGCGTCCCAAGGGCTTGCTGTAAGCATATCCAGAAATGAGATGAAAACCTCGAGTCTCTATTGGATACGATCTAAACTGGAACAACATGCCTCTTTACCACCTCCTGGATATAGATTGTGGACATATCCTACATCGTATGAGATTCACAAATCAAGATGAAATGGGAAGACTTCGTTAGTCGGTCCACTATCACACAAATGTCATCATGCTTTCTGACTATTCTTGGGGGACATGTAACAATATCCATTGATATCTTCTCCCACTTCCAAAGAGGGATTGGTAATGACTACAACATTCTTGTTGGCCTTTGATTCTCTGCCGTGACTTGCTGAAAAGTCAAGCATCTCGAAAAAAACTCAGCCACACTTTTTTTCATACTAGCCCACCAGAATTGCAATATCAGCGCATTATTCATTTTCTGAGTTCTAGGATGAATAGACATCCTGGAATAATGATATTCCCTGGGAAGATCCTTCTTAAAAGCAACTCGTACCACCATCCGATTCTGAAAACACAAAAGTTAATCTCCCTTTAGTTTCCAACCCTCAATGGTCTCCCCACCATTGAGTCTCGACCCCCTTGTCACACACACAGAATTAGATATTTGTGCCTCTTTAACCTGGACAACCAAGTCATGGATCAAAACAATTGGAAAAAAGACCGCTCTATCACACTGGTCCTCATATTCCAACCACATATCAACAATAACTGACATCAACTGCAATTGGTCTGCTACCTGTTTCACCATCTGACCATATGATTTTCTACTAAATGCATCCATCACCAAATTTCCATTACTTGGTGGGTACATTAGGTCAAAATAGAAAATCTTGAGATATTCCGTCCATCTCATTTTCCTTAAGTTCAAATCCCATTGTGATAAAATGTTCTTCAATAATTTATGATCTGTATATACCGTGAATTTCTCACCGAAGTGATAATGACGCCATACTTTCAAGGCATAGACCACTGCTTCCAACTACAAATAATGGGTTGGGTAGTTCATCTCATGCACTCTCAACTGCCGTGAGCCATATGTAACAACATGATTCCCTTTCATGAGAACCCACCTCAACTCAGACCATGATGCATCACAATACACCACATACCCTTTTCTTAATTCTGGAAGAACCAAGATTGTTGCTGATGTGAGGTGACCCTTTAGTTCTTTGAAACACTATTGACAATGTTCATTCCATTGGAATGGAACATACTTCCTTTTCAATGTTGTCATCGGTGAATCTATCCTTGAAAAATCACAAACAAAACACCGATAATACCTATCTAGACTAAGAAAACTCTGTATCTCAAACACATTCTTTGGTAGTTTCCACAAGATAACATCCTCTATCGTTTCTGAATCCACTAAAACACCTCTTTCAAGACTCACATGACCAAGAAAATGAACTTCTAGTTTTCGAAAGACACACTTTGACAATTTCACATA
Source organism: Viscum album (assembly GCA_963277665.1). Lineage (NCBI taxonomy): Eukaryota > Viridiplantae > Streptophyta > Magnoliopsida > Santalales > Viscaceae > Viscum > Viscum album. The sequence goes on along the minus strand of OY728136.1, from coordinate 795,737,852 downwards.
CAATCGAGGATCCCTCAAAATCCCTAGCACTGTTTCCAATGCTTCTCTTGCTCCACCCTTATCTTTGAATACAACAGAATATCATCTACAAACACCACCACAACGGAATCCAGATATCTCTGAAATATCTGATCCATTAATTCCATAAACACCATTGGTTCATTCGTTAGACCAAAGGGAATAACCACATATTCATAATGGCCATATCTAATTTTGAATGTTGTTTTAGGAATATCATCCTTCCTCACCCATAATTGATGATATCTTGTCCTCAGGTCAATCTTGGAGAACCGCTGGGTTCCCCTCAACTAGTCATACAAATGATCAATTCATGGATGTTGATATTTATTATTTATTGTAACTTGATTAAGTCTAAGATATTAAACAAAGTCTTTCAATGATCCATCCGTATTTTTCACAAACTACACCGGCGCTGCACACAGAGACATGCTAGGGATGATAAACCCTTTTCTTTTGAACTCTTCCAACTGGATTTTCAATTCCCGCAATTCAGCTAGTTCCATCCGATATGACTAATGTCAGATAGGACTTTTCCTCGGAAGGAGATCAATCATAAACTCCACTTCTCTTACAGGAGGTAACCTAGAGAAATATTCAAGAAAAACATCCATGAACTGATGCATCACAGCTGAAAAAACAGTGTGCTCAACACCCTCTATTGATTCCAATGACAACACCGCCAACTGGTATGATAACATACACACTGCTGGTGGCAAAAAACCCATTACACCCTGCATTTCAAGCCTCTATTCTCTAAAGAGATGTCTAACACCATCGTTTGTCGTAAAAGACACTTTTCTCGCATCACAATCAATGTGAGTCTTAAACGCCACCAGCCAATACATTCCCAGGATTACATCATTCCCATCCATCTCAAGCATTGAGAAATTCCACACTATCTCAACTTCTCCCACAATGATACAATATTCTATGCCCAAGAAGGCTCAACACTCTCTTTGACCCAGAGGAGATTGATGTTTTAATGCCGAAGAAATCATTTGTACTCTTAAACCTAGAAAATCAACCACACATGAAACAATAAAAGAGTGTGAAGCACCCGTATCAAATAGCACTTGAATCACAGTATAATTTAAAAGAATTAAACCTCGCACCGTGGATGGTCCCGACTGATCATCCACCATAACCTTCTCAGATCTAGACACTTGTTTTCTTTCCACACTCTGCTCTTTATTGCCCTGCTGAGGCATCGTCGTATTCTGAGAATCACCATGATGCACTTTACTCTGCTTATGAGGGTTATGTTGTTGTCCATGCCCCAACGAAACAGTCCATGACTGCGATCCCTGAGGAGTGTCACGCGCACCCAACCTTGGAGCATTCCGACAATAACACTCTAGATGCCCTGTCTGCTTACAATTATGACCTACTCGAGCTTGTGTCGAACAATCCTGCTTGATGTGGCTTGTCGAACCACACTAAAAATATCACGGTGTGCTATGGGGATTCAGAGGAAGATTTATCGATCCTGTTGTCAGATTATATGCCATATTCCCACCGTTGGAATAAGTGTCCCTCTTCCGCTTGAATCCTGCGTTAGAGTTCCTACTATTCCCCATGGGTACCACCATTCTTCCTCCGCCCAGAGCGCCCAACAGATCCCACTCAGCCACCGAGGATCTATTCACCATCTCTATGTAATCATCTATACCCACTACTACAATCATTGAACATATTTCTTACCTTAACCCCACTTCAAAGATCCTTGCTTTCGACAACGTGTTAGCCTCCACCTTTGGTTCAAACCGCACTAAGTTCATAAACTTAGTTGCATACTCTGTTACATACATAAGCCGTCGATTAAAACAGAAGAAATCAGTCGTACGCTGAATTCTAAATGTATATGGGCAGAATTGTTTATTAAACAATTCCTCAAATCCATCCCATATAATAACCTAGTTCGTCCCAGCTTGGACTACCAACTCCCACCACTGAAGGGAAAGATATTTAAACATATACATGACCAACTTCACTTATAAATCTACTGGAGTTCCCATGAACTCAAAGATCAGGTTCATTCTATTCTCTTATGTTTATGCCCTCTCTGACTATGAATCACCCCTGAAGATGGGTGGATTATGCTTTTGAAAATGAACCGCATGATCTGCATTCCTTGGTTTATCCATTTTATCTCCACATTCAACAACTTGGAAAACGTTCACTATACTTTTCACCAGCTACTGGTTCACCTAAGGCTTAGGTGCTACCACATTCTCAACAGCCTCCTCCGGTTGGTCTTTATGAAGCCTACCCAGTGCCATTTATATTACAAGAAAACAAACATCCATGAGTCTATCTTCCGTAGACATCATGAATTCCCATTTCAAATGACATTACACACCACATTCACAACAAGGCTTTTCAGATATTCACATTTCCCATGTTTCACCATTTTGAAAATCATAACATTTTCATAATATCAAATTTATTCACATTACAATTTCACACATTTGAAAAACTATTTATGAATTAAACCCATAAATCATTATACACCAAAGAAAAATGCATCCTAGAGGGAAGTAATTTCTACCATATATTCCATGCACATCTCATTGGCAACACCCATGAAAATGAGATTTCCAATGCCTATAAGTGTCTCCAAAACACTTCTGTACCCAACTCCCTGGTAACTTGAATTTCTGCATAAATTTTTTAGCTACATCATTTTATGTTATACATTCCTTGTTCCGACATTCCTATGCCTCGCTACAATCCCAAATCAAGGAATGTAACACAACGAATGTCAACACCAAATCTGAGAATCCACTCCAAAGGACCGAAAAAACAGATACAACTTGTAACACCCCACCCGTACCTCATTGGCTTAAGGAGGCAGTGAGGGCTACTTAGCCTTAATCTATGTTCCCATGATGCCAAGGTCTAGTAATAAATGCCAAGGGATTCAAGATCAAGTTGTGGAATAATTTTACCTTAAGACAAAACCATCCAAACAAACAGCTAACTACATATTCACATTCAAACCGAAACAAGTATTACCAAACGACAACTATGTTGTTCAACAACACAACTCAAAATCAATATAACTAGACATGTCCACACAACATCAGAGTACAATGTGTAAACCAAACAACCAAACAACACAATCCATGACACCACCACAGCTCCATGCCAAGCTCCAAGATCCAAGCTCCACCAAGGGATCATAATGCACCATTAAAGGAGGGTGGAGCCTTACCCCTTCCCACGTGATGGTACACAACGTCTGCAAAGACACCACAGTGCCAAAGGAGGGGGTGAGTACTAAAACTCTGTAGGATTTTCCCAAATGACAACCCTACACTTTCCACTAGGATAAAACCATTAGCATATTTATATTGGAAAATTTATATAAAATAAATCTCAAGTGCAACCTTTTTCATAAGCCTAACATTCCCTTACCAAGCCATCACACGCAAACCAAGCTACCAAGGGAAATCCAACAAAACATGCCACAAGTCATCTCATAATTTACATGTTAGCACAAAAAATACCATATTGCAAAGAAATTCACAACAAACAACCAAAATGGTGGGACTTCTGCCCAACCCGTTCAACCATTCACACAAAAAATATCAAAATGGTGGGACTTCCGCCCAACCCATTCACCCATTCACTACTAGTGGTACATACCAAACATTACTCATATGGTGGTTCTTCCAACCACTATCCATCCTCTTTTTATAGTGATACTTCCCGACCACTTCCATTCAACATTTCAATCAAGTCATTCCAAGCATATAATCCACCAAAGTCACAACATCATGCAATCTACCAATTCCGTTGCATATCAATCCACTTCAATAAATCACCAATTTATTGAAAACCATTTTCCATGACAAACCACATTTAATTCAAACAAAATCTTTATTGAAAACCATTTCCATCAATCATTTCACAAATAAATTATAACATTCCATTTTTAAATCCCCATTTTAAAATCCACAACATTAGAATTTCACCCTAAACCCCCCTTTTCCCCAAAAATCTTAAAAATGGATTGCCAACTAATTTCGCCTAACAAATCACAATTAATTTTCAGCCCAACAATTAACTGTAACAAATAACCACTAGTTATAACCAAGTGTAGTCGAGAGAGAAGCCACCAACCATTAGGGTTCTCAAGAAATCGACCTACGAGCAATCACACCTCAAATTTGGTGAACGCACCACCGAAACCTCTCTAGATCCCCTTCCCTAACCATCACAAGCCTTAAAATCATAATCCAATGTGAACACAACCACAGATATAAACACAACAAGTGTAGATATAGAATACCAAGAAGGAGGGAAGATCAGATCTATAGGAAAACAAAAATAAACCATGAGAAAAGACTTACTTGGGAGCCAACACCTTCAAAACACAAAGACACCTCTTCAAGAAGCATCTAAATCGAGTGGGAAATCTCCTCCACCCCCTGAGAACTGAATAACCAGTGTGAGGCTTGGGTGGGAGGAAGAGGGGAGTGAAATAGGTTAATCCTGAGGGAGCCTGGAAATTATAACCCAATTTTTAAGTTTCCACAGGGTTAGCCCGCACGGTTTGGAAAACCGTGCGCTAACCGTGAGCATGCTACTACCTTGACAGCTAGTGTCTGCATGGTTTCCTCACACGGTTTGAAAAAATGTGCACCGGCCGTGCAAAGCCTACTGTCTCCCTTACACGGTATCCTTGATAACCTCCACGGTTTCCACTAACCGTGCTCAAACCGTGCACCCCTTTAAAAGCCCCCAAGCTCATCCAAAATCTCCCAACCTCTTCCCAACTCATCCCATGCACTTTCAACACATAAAAATTCTAAAACAAAGGCCACACACTTCAAAACTGAGGGATCTTTATGAAGACTCAGAAAATAGATGAATTATATTGGATGTTTAGCAAGTTTGTATTTTGGCATCAAGAGATTTCTTGTCTTGGCCATATTGTCTCCAAGGATTGAATCCTATCAATCCTTCTAAGACCAAGGAAATCCATGAATGGTCAACACCAATGAGTATAACTGCGGCACGCAGTTTTATTGGTTCAGCTTATTATTATCGACATTTCATCGATAATTTTTCCTTGTTGGCTAACCCGTTAACAATGCTCACTCGTAAAGGGGTTAAATTTGTTTAGACAAAAAGAGTGTGAAGAATGCTTCATTGAACTGAAGAGAATATTAGTCAATGTTTTATTCTTGAGACTACAATTGAGGAATTATGGGTTTGTTTTTTATAGTATTGCTTCAATGAAAGGAATTGGTTGTGTCCTTATGCAGTATGATAGAGTTATTGCCTATGCATCACTACAGCTAAAAATTCATGAGTGAAACTCTCCTACTCATGATCATGAGTTAGCAACTATGATCTTTTCTTCGAAGATATTGAGAAATTATCTCTATGGTGAAAAATGTGAGATATATACCGATCACAGGAGTCTGAATTATATTTTCTCACAAAAAGAACTCAACATGTGGCAAAGATGATGGATTGAACTACTCACGGATTATGATTTCAAGATACACTACCACCTGGGGAGGGAATATAAGGCGACAGATGTTTTGAGCAGAAAATATCATGGATTTTTGAACAAGATTATATTTAAAAGGGATCCTATTCTCATTGATCTAGTAAATATGGATATGGTAATAACCAAAGAGGGTGGTCTTCAATACGTTTTCAAATGGATTCTAAACCATCTTTATTAGAATGGATAAAAATTTCTCGAGATGATGATGAGGAGTTTCAAAAGAAGATTGAAGCTGTGAATGATGGGAGATTGAGTGACATTGTATATGAAGATGGAATTTTGAAATTAGGGTAGATAATCTGTGTTCCCGATATACCAAATCTAAAATTGGAATTCTTGGATGATGGTCTTAGTTCCAATTACTTTATACACCCTGGTAGAACCAGGATGTATAGGGATTTGAAGGAACATTTTATGTGGGACAACATGAAGAGGGAGATTGTAGATTTTTTGTCAAGATGTATGGTTTTTCAAAAAGTGAATGCTTGATGGCAATAGCCTAGAAGTGTTATGAAACCTCTTCCCATACACGAGTGGAAATGGGATGATATTACGATGGACTTTGTAATGGGACTTCCAATGAATCCAAGAAAGAATGATGCAATATGGGTCATTGTTGATCGTCTTACCAAGTCAACACAATTTCTTTCTAGAAGAGAATATTTACCACTTGAACGTCTTGAAAGACTGTATATTAATGATCTTTTGAGACTTTATGGATTATACATATTGATTTTTTTCTGATTGTGATCAACGTTTTACATCAAGGTTCTGGAAAATTCTACAGAAAGCCTTGGATATTGAACTTCGTTTGAGCACTTCCTTCCACCCCCAAACTGATGGAAAATCATAATAGACTATTGAAACGTTAAGATACATATTGAGATCATGTTATCATTGAAATTCAAGGTATGTGAGATCATTATTTTCCTCTTGTAGAATTTTCCTATAACAATATCATCCATTAAAGTATTCATATGGCGCCATATGAAGCGTTATATGGAAAGAGATGTCGCACACCAACCTGTTGGGATGATGTAGGGGAAACAAAACTCATAGGCCCAGATCTTGTAGAGGAAACAATGGAATAGATGATGGTAATCCAAACCCACATCAATGTAGGTCAAAGTAGGCAGAAGAGATATGTCGATAACTGAAGGAAGGATTTGAAATTTTAGGTAAGAGACCATGTTTTCTTAAAGGTATATCCTTGGAAGGGTGTTATACATTTCGATAATAAGGGAAAATTAAGTCCCAGGTATATCAGACCTTTTGAAATTCTAAAACGAATTGGGGTTGTAACATATCATTTGGCAATTCCACCAAGTATCTCCAAAGTTCACATTGTATTCCACGTATCATTGTTGAGAAAATACAAGCCTGACCCAACACATGTACTCACCTATGAAGATTTAGAACTGGAACCCAATTTGTCTTATTGAGAAGAGAATTTCAATGTTTTCTAAACAAGAGAACAATTGTTGAGAAGCCGGACAACACATCTGGTAAATGTTCTATGGAGAATCTAAAAGATGGAAGAGGAAACATGGGAAACCAATGAACTTATGATGAAGAACCACAAGATTCTTTTTACACATTATTACTCTATAAATTTCAAGGATAAAATTATTTGAAGGAGGAGATAATGTAACACCCCAAGCCTCAACGGTATGCTTCACTTTGAATAATACAATAGCATGTGTTGAATGCAACATCGAGTTCTAACACATCACAACCAATCAAACTAGCCATTATTAATAGTAATACCCACATTTTGAAATATTATATATTTTATCTTCCAAAGTCGACTTCATTTTTGGATTTAGAATCTTGAAATTAGCTTAGTATAAATTTTTTTTATTTTTCTGAAAACTTTCAAATTTTTATGAATAGTGAAAACACTGAGTTATAGTTTAAAACCGAATTTTTATTTAAATAATTATTTATATTATTTAAATTTAATTTATGTCAACATAGAGACATAATACCTATATAATTTAAATTTAATTCATTGGATTCAGTTTATAATAATTTTAGACATATAAATATTTTATTGAACTTTTTACTGTCTTTTACCCACCTCCTAAGAGCATTTAAAAATTTAAATAAAACATAATTTCACCACTTCTGTGAGTTTAATTTAAAAAATATGAGGGACTCTGTTGATATTAGTAAATAAAATGTGGTTCAATAATATTCAAATTATTTTTTGTGAATTTTAACTTTTTATGTTTATTTACCACGGTTAAAAGTAAATAGTGTAATTAATGGTAATAATGATATTATTATGACACTAAGACATGTAATAATTCTATTGGATAAGTGAAATTCTACCACAAACAACCATAGTAATAAAATATTATCCTTTAGGTCCACTTGGATTAGATTATGACATTTATTATTATTTTATTTAAAGAGGCGTTAAAAGAGTTAAAATCAATGTTTAATAAAAAAAATTTAATATAGGGATACACATAAGATAAATTCATCTATAAATATTCATTAGAAAGATAAAATGATTTCCTAAATAATCGTATTATATTTATTTTTTTAGAAATTAGATTATTTAATTTATATATGACACAATTATGATGCAGTAATTAACTAATTAATGAAATATTAAAATAATTGATATTATAAATATCCAAATAAATGTAATTTGAGAATTTTTATAAATTCCACTAATTTTATAGGTTACTATGACATATTAGGGTATGTTAGATGAATTGTTTTTGAAGTGATAATGCTGTTAGTTTTTTAGAAAAATCAAAATAACAAATAGTGTTAAAATTGACAAAAAAGAATTTCTAAAACAAATATTATATTATTAATTGATATTATATTTCTAAAAATATAATTATAATCCAAAAGACTTTTATAATTATAGGTGTATCATTAAATAACTCATTGGGGTTCTCTTGAAAGTACATAGTAAGTTTATTAACCATATAATATAAAAATTCAAAGAGACCTGGTAAATCTCAAACTATTCAACTAAGAGCTAAATCTAAAATATAAGGTTAATATAGTGACACAAACCTGTTTAAAACCTATTGGTTGAGTGATTTTTGACCCATACCCACCTTAAAAATTTAATAAACTTTTTCAGAATCAATATAAAGATAACATTATTTTTTTTATTAAATAATATTTCTATCTTTTCCTAAGGTTCCCCTCACCCCTCATATAAAAGGGAACTCCCCCTTCTCTCTAATTCACACATTCAAAGCCATTTGGATAGGCCAAAACCAACCCAGATACCCTCCCAACTATCCTAACTTCATCCTATAGGTATTAATTTAGTCATAAATCTAACATAAGGATCCCTTTTGATCAAATCCAAAGGAAGAACACAATGAAGAGGTAAATATTTCATCACCTCTTTCATGTTCATTTCCTCTTACACTTCCTCTTTCTTTGTTGTTTACATTATAAAGTTATAACTCCAGTATCTTCTATATACTGTGATATTTTTATAAATATGGTAGAACCATATTCATTATTCTATCTATCCATTGAATGAAATGTTACCAAACGTGCGTAGGTACGGATTACCGTCTCCACGTCACGGTGTAATTGTTATTCAATACATTATTATTTGGTGGGTATAATAACGATGTGTAATTGATGTAAATAAATAATATAACATTATAATGATTCTTTATATATGAGATAACATCGAATTATATATTATTTTAATATCAAAAGAATGATATTGTCGCACATTCGTAAGTACGGATTACCATCTCAACGAACGTGATGAAATTCATTACCCATTGTATCCATTAAAGAATAATTTTCATTTTATGATTAAAAATAATGATTAAATACATGATATAATTTTGGATATGAATAGGATACATCCCATCCATAACAAATATTACTCACATTACAAAGAATATAAAGGAAAACGAATCTATTAACACCCTAAATGACGATAATACTAAGATATTATTGACAAAGCAATGATAAAAGATCATATATGAAATCATGTTAATTAATATGATTCATGATTAATTTAATAACAATTTTTTATCCATTATACAGGTGGTTATCCTACCCTCTACAAAGGAAATTTACAAGGTAAGAGTTAATATCAAAATCTCTTTATCATCCGAGGTTGTTTTTACATAAGTATCTACTGGGACCTCTTTATCATCCACATTCATGATTCTTAAAAATGTATTCCAAATTTTTTTTAATATTTAATACACTATGGTTTAAATTAATTTATACACTTTTTTTTACTTTTTATAAAATGGTTTGAAAGTAATATTTTCGTCGTTTTAAAAACAAGGTACTTTATGACCTTTTAGACAAAATTAAGGTAAGAATATTTTTTTAACTTGTAAGGTGGGTGCTGATATTTTCAATTATTCTAACATCATCGAAGCCTCCCATTATATGCTAATAAAAATATTTTCAAAATAAATGATTTCTCAACAATTATGTTACTCTTAAATGATTTCAAAATAGAATAATATATTTCTCTACAAAAGGTTTTGATCTCATCTTTGTCATCATCCTTTGATGGATTTTATGTTTATTTGAAGTTAATTTATTATGATACAAAACATACATATTTAATTGAATATTTTGTGATATGTTTGACTGTAGATGTGCTATTTTTATACCATTCATGGATTATGGTTAAAGTATTGACATTTCGTATGCTAGTTTTAATATTAATGTTTAGGTTATATTTCAACCTATTCATATGAGGAATGTGTTGGACTTAGTTAGTGATGTGGGGAGCCTATTATAGCTCCATGATTCATCGGTAGGTCTCATGTGACAACTAGACATAGAATTGGCCAAGGCCTTTCCCATTTTGATATATGGTTTTGGTTGAGGCATTAATCATTTTTAGTCGTCTTGGTCGAGGCCTTGAAAAAATGTTTCAGAATGTCTGGCATTATACATTCCCACATTATGAAAATAATATTGATGGTTCATGTGGTCATTTGACTAGTAGAATACCCATGATTACGTTTTATTATGGCATTATATACTCATCTCATATTCCTACCATAAAACAATTCATGTTTATTATCTGTAAAGGCATGTGGTTTCAATCATTCACCATACCTAATATTTATGTTATCTTCCACTGTATTTCTTACCCTTACTAAGAATTTGAGCTCACCCATTTTGAATGTTTTAATTCCCCAGGATATAAATATGTTAGTAATGAGTCACTTGAAGACATAATCTAGGAGGATTGGATTTTTATAATAGAATAAATTCATGTTTTATTTCTTTTCAAGTTGTAAAGTTGAACTTATGTAGGAATCTTGTTTCCAATATTACAAAATTGTTTGGTCATTCGAGACATGATTTCCTGGTGATCATGCCAATGTTATGTAATAATGCACCTACTCTGGGTGAGTAGGGTCGGGGAATTACATGCATGGTTTGGATGAGGTCTATTCAACTGTTAGGAAAAACCATGTGCAGAGTAAATTGTGGGTTCTTTTACGATTTATCCCTTAATGATCTAATTATGCCTCCTCCATCCTCATAATCTAAATTCTTGCAACACTATCCTATTATTATCTCATTTTGGATTTATTTGAATGCCTAAGGTATGGAATAAAATATTTTCTTTTTTTGGGATCTGATTGAGATTCCATTCATCATGTCAGATGTGTAATGGTATGTACTCAAATCCTTTTTAGTAATTATTTACCTCTAATTCTCTTGACCAAGTTATCGAGGTGTGAATATTTTCCCTTTTTATAAATTTACACTTTTCTATTCCAAATAAGATTCCAATATCAGAGGAGGATATTCATAATACCCTAGGGTGGGAGGTCTATAACTTATCCCCCAAGTTCATTGATTTTGTAATAGTCGTGTGGGGCCCACTAATTTCTTTGATTGTCGTTTATTGAATTTATATTCCATGATTTTATTCATTTGAACCATATGATTATGATATTTCAAAATATGTGAATATTTATTGGTGGCTAAACCAACAAATCTATCCATCCCATGTAAGATGTTACTCCATTAATGGTTTTTTAGTATTTAACATGTTTGATCCACCATTCAGGTGTTACTTGGCTTGACCTTCATAACGGTAACATATTCTATATTAAATGGAATTATTATATATTATGAATTTCATAATGTCACGTACCATGTAACCTCGCCACATGACCCACCTATGGTATGCAATTCAATTGATAATTAAATGTAAAATTTAAATCAGAATGTATTCTTAGTATCTGAATTGTCTGGATTAAATATAAATAAATAATAGTTTGCAACATCGTAGAACCCCATACCACATTAATAGCACATAGTGAAATGGACCCTAATAATTTAGTACTCCAAAAATTTATTTAATGAAGGTAGAATTCTACATGTCCCATTCATAGTAAAGAATGTTAAGGCTTTAACCAATTGACATTATACATGACCTCATTGTTAAACATGACTATCCTTACACGAGCTCCCATTGGAATATAATCCGGGAATTCCTTGAGCACTCGGGAAACCTTTTCCATTCTAGGATGATGCATGCTTAGGTTTAGACCCACCAAGATAACTATCCTTGTCAATTCTTGGATTCCTTGCATGACAGTATAGGATCCCTCAAATAGTAGTAAATAATTCCATGGATACCCTCCTTGGATCCATTATTGACAAGTTGATTCCATGGTTAAATCCCATAGGGCGCAATCTTTTATTTGACCCATTTAACAATAGATGATCACCTTGGATTCAATAGGCATCCTATTGTGGAATTCCTTGGACTATGATCTTTGTATTACACTCTTACCCATATATAGACCCAATTACTTCTGAGTTAGTGACCCATAAGGTCTAGGTTTCTTTGATGAATACCATGGAACCACTTTTTATTAACAATTAATATTAGTTTCCTTATTATATCTTAAAACCATATCCATAGATAATATAATAATTATTTATAAATGGTTAAAACCCAATAATGACTAGGTTATACGTTCAGACACTCACTGAGGGATAAAGAATGAACATGGGTATTTAGTTTCATGGTACAAAATTTCATTATATATGAATTCATTTACACTGTTATATTTCAATTACACAGGATGGATTTTATAAAAATACTTGGTAGTTTCCGAGTAAGATTTATCTCACACCCTCTTTGGGCTCCATTTGGTACCTAGGAATGATTACATGAATGAAGGTGTTTATAAATGGAATAATATTACTTCAAACACTTTATTGATTGCAGTTTAGGATATTTCTTGATAACAGATGACTATAACGGAGCACGGGATTCCTACGATAATTATGTTAATTCTATTTTACTATTATATAAAAATTTATTATTCCAATCTTGTATCAATGTTTTCCATTTTTCTAGTTACTGGACATATCACCATCTTTTATTGACCGCATGTACATTATTCCAGGTATTATAGTAATATTTGTTGTTGTCTCTACTATCAATTGTTCCTTATGTATACTTATATTTCTTCTTCAATTTACCTCTGTTTATATCTACATGTTGTGATACACTCTATTAACGAGGACATAGTCTCCCCATGGAAGCATTCTTGGCCCTCACTTCTTGTTAGTGTCCTGTGGCATTGGGGAGATATGCTCGAGACCATGTGGCCCACCCGGCTAGAGGATCCCATTAAGTGAAATCATGTTCTGGGACATTAAAATGAGATATTAGAGTGGTTTAATTTTTTTCATTACTATTTTGAGACAATATGTTAGAGATTATAAATGATTTGGACATGGTCATAAGCCATTATTGGGCATCACGAACCCATAATTGGGATAAAATCCATGTTTGCACAAATATAATTTTTGTTCTATTTTTTATTTTTACAATCAATATTATTTCATCGTTGTGACACACATGATGCATAGGGTTTGTGATATTTGATCTGATATAGATTTTATTTTATCCTTGTCTTGATGATATGAGGGAAAAGAGCATTATAACAACCCTCATTTTAGACACCTAGGATTTTTATGTCATGAAAATTTACATGTCATAAAAATTCAATTCACTTCATTACATTTCTCAATGTGCCTTTGACTGTTGAATAATGTTGTGAAAGTTATATTATTCTTATTTTACTCTTTTTTATAATTGAGGTATTTCTTGTCAATATTCATGAGGTGTTTTGGTCCCTCATGGGTTGGGATGTGTATTTTACCCAGTCTACACATTATGATACAAATAAATGTGTGTTGTTTTCATTGATAAAGTTTGCAAATACTAATTCAATGGGAATTTCAATCCATTCTAATGTGAATTCGGGATTCTAAAATGATATTTTTTTCATCCTTATCCCACATTTTCATGTTTATAGAAGGTAATAGAGTGAATCTAGTAAATAAATGTATAATGAAATGAAACATATACTTGATCACATACAGATACCTAGTTTTCTATTTATGAATATGGGGTTGTATTCCTTGGGTAGTGAGTTTTATTATATTCATCTTCTACTAGTGATGTTATCGATCTTTTTAAAAAGTGTGTTGTGGTGTGTGGATGGAATGTGTAGAACAATTCCACCATGATTACCATGTATCATAAACCAGGTGGTTGGAGATGTTGATGCTCTAGACATTGTGGCCCCTAGACACCAGTCTTACCTTTAGGGGTTCCACTTGAGGCACCAAAAACTATTCCTTATCTGGGAACTAATTCTAATGTTCCGGATACATTCATACATATAATGTAGTATATTATTGATTCTACAAAAGTGTTATGTATGAGGGTTGATAAAAATAATTAGTTCCAGCCACAACATCCTCATATATTATCAGGTGATAGAGGTCCATAGGTTGTTGACTCTTGACTAGGATCCACCCTATAATTTTTTTAAAATCTAGTGACACCTATAGAGTGGAGGGTTAATATTTATATGTACAAGCTTCAAGATTGGTCCATGCATTGGTGGGATGTGATTACCTAGGATGGTCACCAACATGGCATGTTATGCGTTGATTTATAGTTACCATTCTATGATCAATTCATTCATACGACGATGGGAGATGATAGATCCATAGATTTTATGTATCTTGAGTAGAGTTCTTTGTCAGTTATGAAATATTATGTAAGTTTCACATAGTTTCAGTTCTTTTCACTTCCTCTAGCTAGTGATGAACATTAATGTGATATATGTTTTGACTATGGGCTATAGTATTCCATCCATACAAAGGTGAATGTCTTTCACTTGCATACATTCTATATAATAGTTAATCAATCTCTTATCACTAAGAACAAAAGAAGGGATTACAATTGATCCAGGCATAGAGGATCTATTTCACGACATTTCAAGAGTTCTCTTGGTTGTACGAAATATTCCCTTGATGTTTATATTTAATGAAGTGAAAATAATATTTTCTCTTTGGATAACTCCATAGTTTTTCATTCTTGTGGATGATGGGGGAAACTACAACCACATTGTGATAGAACCCCAAGGGAATGATAACCTAGTTGTTTTATAAGGAGTGTTTATAGGTTATGTAGGACATTCCCACTAGAATCAAGTGAAAATGTATTTATGCTAAATCCACCTTTAAGATATGGTTCTTTTATGCTGTGTTAGATAGGGAGTGGGAATATCTCTAGAAGGACTGTCCGAGGAGGAGGTCGTGGTCATAGCAGCTAAATTCTTTATCACCAACAACACTTATAGAAAAGTTATGTTCATAGTAGTCCATCTATTGATCTTTGACACGTATCAATCTAGTTTCATTCAATACATCATATACATGTGGATTAGGTTGTGGTACCATCTACATTATAAGGTAATAGTCTAGTGTCGCCAACTGTAATTTCTTTTTTATTTGATACAGATTCATAGAACTCTTTCATCTATGTATATATCTTGGAATGTATTGAAATATATATACAATATTACTATGTTTTAATAAGCCTAGAAATTCCATTAGGGGTACAAAGATATGGCATACACCAGTGTAGGGATTCTCTTATTGAGGTAGGAAGTTTACCTATCTTATAGAACCTATTTATTCTCGAGATGATGAGATTCAATGTCATTCTCGGGATTTATTGGTTAGTTTAATTTAATGATTTTATAAACTGAAATCACTATAGGGTATCATTTCCATCACCAGAGGGAAAAAGTTATATACAAAAGTGTTTGTGGGATGTATAGGCTAGTAGAGCAAGACTAAAGCATCATGGGCTCAGTTGGGTGACTGCCCAGATTTGAAAAATCATTAGGGATGATCAAGGATTACATTAAGCTGATTTACCTCATATAGTGTATCATTTCAAGAAATTATTTACCAATTATTTTTTGTCTTATGTCATGAGGTAGATGTATAGTTTATAATCAATCATGTTCTAGTAGAAGTCCTAGTGTTTATTCCTCTATAAAATATGGCACCTATAATGTTTCAAGAACTCATGCAGCAGTTTTGGGATTTAGAGGCTAATGGGTTTATATAGGCCAATAAATCATCTTGGGGTTATCTTTTGTTTTTTCCAATATGTAAAAAAGAATATTTATGTCTATCTGTAGATTACATAAGGTTAAACTAGATTATAGTCAAGAACCTATATCCACTACCTCGAATATATGATATCTTCGACCAACTCTGAGGAGTCAGGGTCTTATATTAGAACAAATATATCTTCAGTTATCATCAGGTATGTGTAAGGCCATCATACATACCTCATACAACCTTCCATATGTGGTTTGGAATATATGATTACATTGTTATGCCATTCCTTCTTACGAATGTGCTTTCCATTTTTAGGGCTCCAATGAATAGGTTTTTCTATCCCCATCTCAACTATTTTTTCGTGGGATTAGTGGATGACATTTTAATGTTTACTCATACTCATAATGTCTATGATAGACATCATGAGATATATCTGATTACACTGAGAGAGAATTACCTGTTTGAGAAGCATACTATGTTCCACTTTTGGATCAACAAAGATCACTTATTAGGTCATATAATATCAGAATCATGATTATGTGTTGACCCTGAAAATGATAGTGTTAAAGTATCCTGAGAGAATCCCACCAACATGTTTGATATACATAGATTATTGTGGATAGATGAATTTTATATGAATTTCATACACTATTTTTCAAACTTTGTTTTACCTCTCACTGCCATTACAAAGAAGGTAGTCAAGTTACTTTCGTTAGATGCATGTAATAAAGACTTTAAAGAGCTGAAAGGGTGGATTGTCTCAACACCTATTATAATTATTCTAGAGCCAGGTGTAAGATATACCATATTTTGTGATGTATCAATCATTCTCCTGGGATAAGTACTATTTCTGCAGGACAGAGTTGCCACATATGGATCTCCACAATTGAGGCATAATGAGGGAAACTACCAGACACACAACCTTGAGCTAGCATCATTTTTCCATGCCTTATATTCATGGAGAAATTTTATATTGGGTGAGTGCATTGTGTAATAAAAATACAACAAGATCCCCAAATATATAAATTCTCACCATGAATTTATCCTCAGAGAGTGGAGATGGGTTTAATATCTACAATACATTAATTTTGTGCTATTATATATTCTTGGGATGGGAAATGTGGTTGAATATGTTGTGAGTTAGAAAAATCAGGAACATCCATTATGGGTATCCAGTAATGAATTTAAATTGATGGTCCTCTTCTCTATGATACATCTTGAGTTTCATGGTAGTCACATGTAGTCATACCTCTCATCATTGAATGTTACTTCTTACCTCCTAGAGAAGGTGAAGGGTATAAAATTTTACTTCATGAAGTTTCTGTACTCCATGTGAGTATATCTTGAGATAAACCGCCTTTGTATTGGTATGTATATAGTGATAATATCCTTCATATTCGTGTAGATTTTTGGGTCCCTATGGGTATTAGAGATGATTTAATGAATGAGCCCCACACCTCTCAGTGGGCAGTTTATCTAGACATCTCAATGATATACCAAGACATGCAATACCAATATAGGTGGCCTAGGATGAAACATCAGATGTCAGGAATTATCACCAGTTGTTCAACCTATTAGAAAGTGAAGTCAGAGCACTTGGAATATGGGGGTTTACTACATCAACTTCTATCCTTGGAATAAAAATTGGATGATTTTTCTATAGAAATTTTAGTCAGTTTAACTATGACTCTTAGATGTAAAATGGCTGTATGGGCTATCATTGACATACTGATGAATTTTTTCCACTTCATTCTTATATGGAATACTATCTTAGTTGATGAGGTGATAATATTTTTCCCATGAGATCATATGACTACATGGGGTCCCTCAAACGATCATTTTAGATAGGGGTGATCATATCACATTACATTTCTAGAGGGGATTGTATAAGGATATGGGATCATAGGTGATTTGAAGCCTAACTTTTCACCATTCGACAGATAGAAAATTATAATGGGAAATACGAGTTCTTGAGAGTATGATCTAAGAATGTGTCTTTGATTTTAGTGGTTCTTGGGAGAAGAATTCTCCTCTCACTCAGTAATACTATAATAAAATCTTTCATGGTACAACATAGATGGCTCCCTTTAATTCCTTATATGGTTAGTTGTTACATTCACCTTTTTGATGGATGGAGGAAGACGAGGCAACCCTAAAAGGCCCATGACTCATTCCTAAGACATCATAATAGGTTTATATGATCAAAAATCATATGAATACTACTCAGTATAGAATGAAATATTATGTCTATCGCTATTGATGAATTATATAGTTTGAGGCTTGGTATCATGTTTTACTTCGTTTATCACCCAAAACTGGGAATATATGTTTACCGAATATAGGGAAGCTATCATATAATTATGTAGGTCCATTTGAGATCCTAGAGAGAGTGGGCTGATAGCTTGTCCATTGCTATTACCTCAAAGGTAGAGTTCAATGCATGATGTCCTCCATGATTCATAGCTTCACCAGTATCATGTTGGCGTATCACATACCATTGATCCTTAGGATGTTGAGTTAGATTCTGATGCTAACTTTGAGTATTTTCTAGTAAACATCCTTTAATAGAGAATGAATTATCTCTAAGGCCATTTTTCCCTCTAGAACAGGTTCTATGGTAGAATGGCCATGTGTATGATGAGACTCGAGAGTGGCATACTGGCCAACATGCCTAGTGGATAGAGATTGTCTCAGACAGTTTTCCCCACCCTTGGAAGGTGAAATCGGGGATGAGTTATTTTATGAGAGGAAGACTCTATGATCCAAATATTTAATTAGGTGTGAATCCATTAAATTTCAGACTATTTCTTTGTTTGGAACCTAATACAGACTCTAAATGAGTTATGTGAATGTTTTGAGGGTGTCTGGGGCTTGTTAAAATCCCAAAACACGGCTTTTTGAGAAACCTAATCCTGTAACGCAGTATGTAGTAAACAATGTTGGAAGTTAAAATGGTTAGATCAAATGGTGAAGGTGGTATCATTTTGGATAGAGCCTTACCACATGGGTGGTAAATAGTTTCCCTAACCATGTAGCCTAATCATGCTAGTTTCCCTCTTCCATAGGTACCCATGCATTGTTTTGGCACGGTTTTCAAACCATGTAGACAAACCATGCATAGGATAAATTATGTGTAGTTACACTATTTTCCCTTAATGATCTAATTACTCTATATTATTCTTCCTAAACATAATTATTATGGGATTAACTTATTTTCACTCATTTTGATGGTATTTGAAGGCCTAAGGTTGGTATTTAAATTATCCAACATCATAGATCCGATCGATCCATCTTTCAACATGTTGGATGTGCAACGGTAAGTAATCGATTACTTTTATATCCATTTTTATCCACTCTTTCTCACAGCCTAGTTATTGAGTTTTGAGCATTTTTTCATTTTTCTTAGATCTACTCCACTCTAAGCTGAATCAAAGACTGATATTAGAGGAGGAGAGTCACACGACCCTAAAGATTGTGTTATATAACTCATGCCTCATGTTTTTTTTATTTTTGGAATTATTGTGTGGGGTCCACAGATTTAATTTTCTATTGTGTAATTAATATCCATTCAATGATTTTAGTCATTATAGCTATATTTTTATATTGTTTTGAAATAAGTATCACATTTTTGTGGTTAATACCCCAAATCCATTCATCCCATGAAGGATGTTATTCAATAATTCCATTTATATTATTTGACACATTTGATCCTCCAATCAGGTGCGACTTGACTTGATCCATCTCTGTGTAATATTCTATATATTAAATGGATTATTTTATATTGTGAATTGAAAAATGGTATTTACTATATATTCTCACCACTTGACCCGACAATGGAAAATGAATCAATGAATAATTAAATGTTAAATATAAATTTTCATGTATATTAATTATATGAATTGAATAGATTAAATGTAAATAAATAATAAGTTTCAAGTCCATAACAACCCTTACCAAATCAATGGAAGGTAGTGTAATATTACTTAATAATTGAATATTCCAAAAATGGATTTAATAAAGGTTGCATGCAACTCATCCTATTCACATTAATGAATGGAATGACTTGAACTAATTGAAATGATACATGAATTCATTATTAAATAGTAGTGGTCTGACCTGAGCTCACATTGGATCCTTATAAGGGAATTATTTGAGCACTTCAGAACCCCATTCTGATTCAAGGATGTGAAATGTTTTGGTTTTGACACAACAAGATCTCAATCCATTTCTATTATTAGGTGCCTAGTATGTCACCGTAGGATCCATCAAATAGTATTAAAGGATTCCATGGATAAACTTATTGAATCAAGTATTGAAAAGTAGGTTCCATGGTGAAAACCCATGGGGTGAAATCAATGATTATCCCCATCTTACCTTGGATGATCACCTTGGATTCGATTGGCATATTATTGTAGAAATACTTGGTTTATTCTCCTTATTTTATACTCTTACCCTTATTAATAATTAATTTTGGTTTCATTGCCACATATTAGAACCATCACCATTGATAATGTCTAGATTATTTATAAATTAATAATACCAAATGATGAATGTTTATATGTTCAATAACTAGTCGAGGGAGGAAGTAGGTATTTGTTATTTAGTTACATTTCAAAGATCTAATTTATATTTGAATTCCTACACATTGATACATTTCCATTAGATGGAATATATTTTATTGATACTGTTGGAGGGTGGAGAATTGTGATTTATCTAACACCCAATCCAGACATTGTTTGTTACCAGATGTAGATTACATGTAACTAGTTGTTAATAAAGGGATACATATGGATTTGACCACTTGATCGTTTGATGTTTATGATGGTGTTCGATAGAAACTGACTGAGAGAGAGCTCGGAATTCTTATATAGTTATTTGATTTATGTTATACATTTTTTAACTGGTTATACCTACTGTCTTGTATCCATTTTTTCCAATTTTCTAGTGACATGACATGTCATCATTAGTTTTTTAATTCTTTAATGTTATTAAAGTTATTTCAATTATAGTTGATATTGTATCAACATTCCAATGTTCCTTCTATTTACATTTACTACTGAATCTATTTACATATATTCATATATATATATATATATCCACAATTCTACAATATGCTTATTAGGGAATAGTCTCCCCATGGACAGACCTTGGGCCCTTGCTGCTAGTTAGAAGCCTATGGCATTTGGGGAGATGTTCTTGAGGTTATGTGGCCCACTGGTCAAAGGGCTCAAATTATGTGGAATCTAGGTCCTGGATGTCATATCTATAACATGTTTTGGGAAGAATATATAGGTATTTTTTTATCTTTTATAAATTCTTAATCAATGTATTTGATAAAATATGTGGAAAAGTGTTTGTTCCACTTTTATAGGTATAAATTAATGAAACATGGTTTTAAAATCATAATGTTCCAAAAACATAGAATACCATTTATGATATCTTTTATGTTTTCAACATAATCAAAATAATTAAATAATTGGTATTACATTACACAAAAGGGTTTGTCTATCTTATCATGATATTTTGAAATAATTATAATGTCAAAGAGGTTAGTGGGAGTATGTTATAATTTAGGGAAGATCAAAATTATCATATAAATAATAACACCAATATTGTTTTTAAGTGTTTTCTATATAATATAAAAAAATGTTATTGGATGGTAAAAAAATATAAAGGGTTACATTATGATACTATTTATAAACATGAAAACACTGTTATACCATTTTATGAAAATGTTTTTTTACTTAATATCCAAAAATTGTTTATTTTATGTGGTGATAATATAATTTATAGAGTTACATGTTGTTGTTGTTAAAAGTTAAAGAAACTCTTTCATAAAATATTGAAATAGTCAAAATGTGATGTGAATGACTATTTGTATCCTAAAATAGAATTCTGTATTATGGTAAAGTGAAATGTAAGTGTTTCATTTAGTTTCCACATTAAATTGTATTTCACATCATACTAAAAGAGTATATGAATAGTGGTAAACAATAATGTAAGTAGTTACATTATTTGTGGGAAAAATTTTAGGGAATATTTTTCCATGGTATATGACGATGAACATATTAAATTTACATGTAGACAAAAAAAAATTTGGCTTTATAACATTTGATGTTCTAATCCTAAAATATTTTAATGTGTTCATGCAGTTGAATAGAATGGAATATTATTCCTATATGTGAATGTTATTGAAAATAGATTAATTCATATATTTTTCTTTCTAATTATGATATTGTGTGGGTTTTATTATACGGTTACATAGTTATATTAAATGAATGATGTGTGATGTAATTTCTCATAAAACCCATAATTTGTAGTGAATATATGGTTGTTATAGATGTTTATCAAAATTGATATGATAATCTAGTGATTGTGATGGGTTTTATAAATATTATTAAATAGTATATGAATCTTTAAATGTATCATATTAGTGTAAATATCCACTTTATCATTCTTTCCCATTGGATGAATTAATTTATATATTGATATACATTTCATGAAGAGTAATGATTAATGTCCTTTCAAAATAATGAATTTGAGTTTATCCATAACTAAATTTAATCATGGTTAATTATAGATTATGATTAAATTTTAATGTCATCCTCAGTATAAATATTTTATAGAGATACATTATATGACCATGAAACATAAAAAATGAATTTGATTCATTTTGGGAACAAGATAACATAATATATATATATATATATATATAATGGGGAGTCACATATTAATTTTTTTTTGTATAATATGTGTTCATTGATCATGTTTCAATCCCAATTACCTATGGTTGGTGAGATACCATGTTGATAACCTTCATACATTGATACCCTACATACACAAGTCTATATATTGACATAGAAAATGTATGGTGGTTGGATATATTGCTGACCATTTTATTTATTAGAGCTTAACAAAGATGGGATTTTCCTCTTGTATGGTTAGTATGAAATATGGGTCCATGATTGAAAAATATCACGAGAGTGTGAATCCAAACATAGATAATATATATATATATATATATATTCTAATATGGATAAGGGAAATATTATCCACTTATCCAGAAGTATGAATTAATTGAAACACCTTAATCGATCGTTTCAGTTCACACTATATTAACTAAGAACATATGAATTGAAAATATGGGGTTGGCATTTAAGGAGACACATGATCACTCAATGTCATAGAATAAGTGAAAATATGAGAATTTATGTTTTCATATGATGTAAAATGTTGGATTAAGGTATATAGAGATGTTTTTTGATCGATATCATAGAAAATCCATTTACATCTTCAGTAATGTTGATTCTTTAAAAGAGAATAATCATTTCTTATATATATGGATCCACATATTATAATTTATTTTCAAATATATGAAATCTCACTGGTTATCACATTGTTCTAAACTAAATATGTACTTAGTTTCACTCAAATAGAATCTCTAAATGAATTTAGAGTAATTACAAAAGTGTTTTATATAAGTATTCACTTGGTATTACTAATGATGTAACACATGGTGGTGTTATTAATGGATTTGTAATCATTTTTAGAATCTATCCAATATGTTTTTTTGATAGGGTATCACATGTTATTTTATATAATACAATGTACTATTTAATGTAAAAAATTCATGTAGTAATTACTGAATTTTGGAGATATAAAGATATATATTTCCTCTAGACTTATAAATTTATAATATAATTATATTATGCATTGAATAAAATTTCTGAATTTAGGATCAATTGGATATATATATATATATTAAATAAATTTTTAGTATTTCCTGAACAATTTTTCAATAATCTTGAAAAGAAGTCATTAAATGAAATTGTTCAATATATTGAAATGAATGGGAGTTAAATGAATTCTTGAATATGATACATGAATTTTCTGAAGAATTAATAAAATAATTACAAAGAAAATGAATTAATTTTTTCAAAATCAAGGATAATACTAGAGTGTAATGGTATGGAATCTCATGGTCTATTGCTTTTCCAAATCTTAGTTTTTGGGGTATCTTTGGGACAATCAGTGACTCGTTAAAGAGGATTTCCAAATTTCAGGATATAACAAGTGGTGGCACTGATGAGAGTCAGGGGCACCGATGGGTGTCAGTGGCCCTGATGGGTGTCTGTGGCACCAATCAGCATCAGTGGAACCAATGAGTGTCAGTGGCACTGATGGGCATTGGTCGCACTGAATGGAATCAGTGGAACCGATTATTATTAGTGTCTCAAAGGGGTAGTCTATAGCACAAATCTGAAATGGTGTTAGGGTAACGTTGCCAAGAGTACGATGCTAGGTGGACTGTGCAAAGTGGACGAAGATATGGTGATTGTGCCATGTCAACAATGCCGAGGAGACGGTTCCTGGGTGACTGTGCCAGGGTGATGGTGTCAAGGAAATGGTGACTCACCAAATTGTGGGCCCTTCCTTATTCTTCCAAGACCTTCTAGTTTTCCCCAGTAACATATCTTTTGATGTAAAAGTGATTTAATACCACTTTCTAATACATTTAAATAAAGTAAAAGTTGTTTCTGACCCACAATAGTAATTCGGACATTCAGTAACCAAAATGTGTACCCTTTTTACTCAGTTTGGGAACCTTCCCCGTACATTCTGGCTTTTCCCATGTTACATGGTTTTCACTATTTAGAAGAAATATTTTAACTCACTGCTGTTATCTCAACCATCTCCGAGGATAATTATTAAACCAAAATTATTAATGACGTGTGAAACCACCCAACTATTTTTTAAAGAAGTGATCCAAATTTAAGTACTTTGAAATCGTCTCCATAATTTTAGGATTTACATTTTTCTTTATCTAAGATTCTATGTTTATAATTCCATTCCATTATATAAGTATGCCCTAGAGACATACTTAGGAGAGGAATCATGCACCCATGGTAGAGCATATCCCGCTCCGCATTGAAGCCCTCAAGTATTCTTTTCCTGAAAGTTGTGCATCCTTAGTTCATGATGCGAGGATTAAAACATTGATCCTTTATCATCAATATAGGCTTTAAACTTCCTCTCTCTTTACTTTTTATAATTCAGGGTGGGTGTCATAATGTTTCCATTGGTAAATGGATGAAACCAAAAAATAACTAATATAATAAATAGAACTTTAATGAATTAATGGTTGAGAATAATGATGACATTTTTATATACATTTATTATCTTATTTATTTGTTTTGAATTGTAAGGGGATTATTCCCATGAAAAATCGTTGTCTTTGGTGGTCCGTTCTTGTGCACTAATGAACATTAATTTTTCGAGATAATCATTTGATTAAATTATTGTAAGATGGAAACATGTTAATCATGTAAATTTTGTAGTTAAAATGGATTCCAAATGAATAATAATCCTTGAGTGATCACCCTGGTTATCCAAATGGAATGAAGGAACATGATAAACGGCATGGTTAAATCTAAAAACTCAATTTATATGTTATGATAATACACATGGTTGTTCTGATCGATTCTTATGGGGGTGTAATCAATTATTTTTCTGTTGTTGGATTTAAATTTGAGGCCATTTGTGGTCATATGTTGGGGCATGGTTTGATTCTAGTAATCTGACGGATCTCAATGATCCCTTTTGTTGTTGTGACATTACAAGAGAACCAGGTGTAAATGCTTAAATTTCTTCTTGGTTTCTTTCCATCAGTTTTTGACTAGCCTTATGTCTATTTCTATTAGTATCCCGATTCTGAATGAACTTTTAAATTAATCACTTCAACATTATAATGGAAATAGGTACGCTAGGAGATTGTTTTCCAGAAATGGGTTGTGTTATAGTTGTCTTTATTGTGTGTTTGGGAATGTTGGGATAGTATTAAGGGTGGTTTTTCTTCAGAACCCTTAGGATGGGATAGGTGTTTGATTACCTATATGTAAAATGTATTTTTGTGTTTCTTATATACCCCAACCCATGTTGAGAACATTTTTTTTGAACACCCCCATTCGTGGGGAGGTTTTTTTCCAAACATTTTTATGATTTGATGGTTATTAGCTTCTTTTTGCTCCATCTCCCAGGTAGACCAATATTCTTTGTACAGATTATGATGGGCAAAACATCATTATGGCCCATGTCTCTTAAGTAGGGGTGTGTTGTGGTGGTTTTCCTAGGTGTGCACATTAAATATTGTTTCTTAAGTGTTATCATGTTGAGTCCTAGGTGTCTTTTGGCATGGAAATGGTTGTTCTGGACCATGTGTCTTCAGGCATGGATGTGGTTTTTGGGACCAACATGACAGTAGGTGGGGAAGTGTATGGTTTTGGTTGCCTAGTTGTTTGTAGGTAGGATGTGTGGCTGTGATATCCCATAAGGTTGTTATTGGGAGGAAGTGGGGCCATAGTGAGACTTTGTGGGGGAGGCTTAACACATAGAATGTCAAAAATAACCAGTGGTAAAGTTGTGTGGGGAACCCAAATATCGATGTGCTATTACAATAACTTTACCTGAATTTCATTATTTGGGGAGTCTTCTTTGGTGAGGATGGGTGGATAGTTTACTTGATAGGTGCCTCAGTTATATCTCTTTCTCATGGGGCATTAGAATGACTTCCTATTTGGGCACAAGAGCATTTGGTTATCCAAACAATGTATGCATGTATAGTCACCCTACATATATAAAACTGCATTAAGGTTTCTAAGAGGGCAATGAGGATCGTTCCAAACTTTACTAGCTCAAGCTTCATGAGTTATTGTTACTTTACTTTTTTGGTACATTTCTCCAAAGTTTTCTTGTTTTTAGTATTAGTTTACTTTGAACATGCATATGGGAGTGGATTTTTTTGGATTTACTTTTACATTCAATTTTCTTTGTTATTTGGGATATACCATCATATATCTGGATCCTATTAAACATTAAAGGACAATGACTTCCATTTATGTGAGATTATATACCATTGGTTCCAGTTGACATTATAAGTCCAATTGATGTTGGGAATTTGGGGTCATTATCTATCATTCAATTTGAATAAGGAAGAGTCTTGAATTTTTCCATCCCTATCTTTATTTGGTGAAGGTGGGTTGTGATAGAATGGAATTAGAGGCCGATGGTTGAGAAATAGGATGGACTTTGGGGTTAGGAATAGAGAGAATTGTATGGGATGTTTTGGAAACAGTGTTAAAAAATCATGGTGTGTGAAATAGGATAGGGACAACCAGCTAGGACATAGGATTTTAGTGCCCCATATGGTCCGATGAAAAGACTTTGGGACTACCGAACAACTCTGTGAAGGTATGTCCCCACCTCAACAACATTGGTTCCTAGCTAGACCCTTTCAATAGTATCAGTAGGGACAACGAGCTCCCGCTCCACCAAGGGGTGATGGTTCAAAAGGAGGCCGACTCTAGGTTGCTCCTCAGGTACCCCCAACCAAGGTATAGTTAGGGAGTTGGTTGACAGCCGAGGGGTAGAGG
The DNA here is from genome assembly GCA_963277665.1 of Viscum album. NCBI lineage: Eukaryota > Viridiplantae > Streptophyta > Magnoliopsida > Santalales > Viscaceae > Viscum > Viscum album. The sequence continues at coordinate 795,710,438 of OY728136.1, read as the reverse complement.
ATTTGGGAATGTATATTTACACGCCACACATGCTACAGTTCTAGCAGGGCCAAAGGTTGTTCAAGTTACGATCATCTTGTTTAGTACTCTTGCATGTGTCTTGTCTGATTTAGGAGCTTCACACTCTTTTTTTCACCTGATCTAACACATTCATACATGCCTATACTAAGAGAGACTCTCTATAACCCTAGTGTTAATTATGTCAGTTTGATGATTGGACCATCCTATTAGACATTTGTTAAGGATGCAGAATGATTCTAGGGCAGGATCAGTCTAGTGGGGATCTCTATATGCTGCAAATGTAGCTATATGATGTTATAATAGGCATAGAAGGGATTTTTTCTATACATGATGTTATTGAATTCTTTTATTGGAAGGTCGTGTTCTACCATATGGGCTACCAGCGTGTAACTTTTGATGGAGGGAAGGGTTTCATGGAGGGAATCCAGTGAGTGAATCCCCTTCTTTCCTTGTAATCTTATCTGTCATTAGAGTAGGTATACATAAAGATGGTGGAGGTCTCGGGGATATTTTGTGAGTTCATAGAAGTATATTCTACATAGGTGGTGAATCTACCCCCACGAATTGATGTAGATTTCTAGAAAGACTTGCAACCTGATGCCCTTAAGATTTCATTGGCTCCATATCAGATGACACCTTCTAAGTTGTGGGACATAAAAATTCAGATTGATGAATTGATGAAGAAGGGTTTTATATGACCGAGCATGTTTCCATGGGGTTCTCTAGTATTTTTCACATAGAAGGAAGACGATGGTATCATTTTGTGTGTAGAATATCGAATACAGAATTAGATGATTGTTAATAACTGTTACCCAATCTTGAGGATCAATGAACTTTTTGACCTATTGAAGGGAGGAGGTTGGTTCTCCATGATCGACCAATGGGTGGGATATCCCCAGTTGATGGTGAAGGGGGTTGACATCTCAAAGACATCTTTCAGATGTCGATATAGGCTCTTTGAGTTCTTGGTCTTGCCATTTGGATTTTATAAAGCATCAAATGCGTTCATGGGGCTCATGAAATCCATTTTCCACGAATATCTAGACCGGTTCATAGTAATTTTTTTTAACAACATAATTATATACTCAAGATTATAGTAGTATCCTACTGATAATGTGAGGATAGTCTTGGAAGTCCTATCACACAACCATCTATACGAGAAGTTTCCCAATTGCATGTTTTGGACATGAGAGTGTAGTTCCTTGGAAACGTGGTGTCCCATATAGGGAATATGGTCAATGCCCCAGTTTTGAGGATTCTTGAGGATTGGTTAATTTTTGAAGTGTTCTGTGATTCTTCTGATCCACGCTTGGGATGTGTGATGATGCAATAATGGGGAGCGATCTCTTTTCGATCTAGGCAGTTTTTTCCCCACGAGAAAAACAATGCCACATAAGATATAGATATTTTATATTTTTTTTTGTGCTATGGTTGTGGTGGAAATACCTTATCAAGGAAATATTTGTGGTCTTCATAGATCAAATGATCATGATGTATATATTCACCCAGTGAGACATGAACATCCAGTAGTGGAGGTGGAAGGATATTCTTTGGGACTATGACTTCATGATCTTCTATATCTCAGGAAATGGAAATTTAGTGGATGATGTGTTGAGAAATAATTCGAAGAACGATGTGGTTCATGATTCATCAGATTCATGGAGAGCGATGGAGGAGTTCGATTCAATTCACCTAGTAGAAAAAGTGGATGATGGAAGGGGTTGTCTGTTCCAGAAGATAGTGCAGTATTCCATGGTACAGAAGGTGGGGGAGTCTCAATGGGGGGACATAGAGGCTGAAGTGATTAGAGATCATGTTAGCCAGGGAAATTATCTAGAAGTATCATCAAATAATGGTAATAATTTGATTCATTTCCATGGAAAATTGTTTTTCCTAGAGATGATTCATGAAGGAGATCTGTGTGAGTTCCATAAGTCACCCCTAGCAGTACAACGATGAGATTCCAGGATATACCGAGTCTTAAAAGGGAATTTTTAGTGGCCTGGGGTGAAGTGGGAAGTGGCGGAGTTTGTGGCAATGTGCCTCATGTGTCCGAAACTGAAGGATGAACAATATGTTCTTGGTGGTATGTTGCAACCCTTTGACATTCCCGAGTGGAAGTGGGATGAAGTATCGATGGATTTCATCATAGGAATACCCAGTGCTGAGAGATGCTATTATGCCATCTGGGTATTTGTGTATCTGTTGATGAAATCAGATCACTTATTAGTAATTACGAAGTTTAGAACAGTGGACGCTATAGCACAAAAGTACATGGGTGATGTTGTGAAGCTGCACGGAGTTCCCAAAACCATCATCTCGAGTCGGGATACATGTATTAATTCACAATTATAAATGGTAATACAATGTTCTTTTGTCACCCAGCTATGCCTTAGTAGTTCTTTAAAACATCATATTGATGAGAATAAGGAGAGGACCATACAGACATTGAAGGATATGTTGGGTGCATGCATTCTGGACTTCAGAGGATTGTGGGTAGGACAATTTCCGCTAGTATAGTTTTCCTACAACAATATATACCACTTAACCATTGTTATGGAACAGTATGTTGTCTTTTATGAAATACTATTTTATTCCCCCATTTTCTAGATAGAGGTTTGGATGATAGGTTTTCTCTTCCCAGCGGTGGTGCAGAGTAAGACAGAAATGGATAAGCTTGTGTGTGAGAGGATGAAGGCATCTCATTACTAGAAGAAGTATTATGCCAATCATATGAGGATATCATTAGAGTTATAGGTTGGGGACTATGTATTAATAAAGGTCTCCCCTCATCGTGGGTTGTGAATCTTTGGTAGTGGGTAAGCTTTATCCCAAGTTTGTTGGACCCTTAGATTTATTACGACATGTTGGCGATGTGGAAAATCAGCTGGTGCTACCACCACCACTATAGAAGGTCCACAACATCTTCAATGTGTCTCAGCTCCATCAGTATCTACATGATGACTCCCATGTCTTCAATGGGTGAGACCAAGGAATCATGGATGATGTGACATCCATGGAGCAACCAGTGAGGATCAAGGACCACAAGGAGAAGGTTCTTCGTGGAGGAGCTATTCCCTTGGTTCTTTTGTTATGGAGGTATCGTGTTCTTGAGGAGAGTACTTAGGAATGGGAGGCACACATGTGTTCCCAGTACAAAGAGCTATTTTGTGATTTGTTTTCTGTTTGTTTTCTTACTTGTGTGTTATGTAATGATTGACCTTATTAGCTATGGGATGTTATTTTTTCTATTTGAATATGTGTGAAAAGTCCACACTATGGTGAAGGAAATAGCTGGTTCTTAATCGAGACACATTAATGTGGATGTGATTAAACATTTTTGGGTGTGTCAGTGAAACACAAAGAAGATACTATCTCGACACTGAGAAAGGGAATCCCAAATCCACATGTCCGGACAATGTGGAATTCAATTGTTTTTTTGGTTACTCAGAGGAGAAGATTGGTAGTGTATCTATATTTGATCAGATAATAGATGAGGGAGAGGAGTTCCTAGATATTGAGGCTTGTTCCAGATTTCAAAAAATTGTACGGTCATTTTTTCTTGAGTGGTATCTTAATTGTGGTTGTTCGGACCCCTCTATATTCACATAGTTTACTCATAAATTCTTGAGGATTGGAAAAGTTTGAGAGGTATTTAATGTAGTGGGCCAAACCCTCGTAGACCATTTCATTTCCAAATCACGGTATTCTTGGTGTCCTGAGGACCATCAGTGTCTAATTAAAGAGATTTCAACATTTTAGGATTCAACGAATGGTGGCACTGATGAGAGTCGGTGGAACTAATTAGTGTTGGTGGCACTGATCGACCTCAGTGGCACCGATCGACCTCAGTGACACCGATCCGCCTCAATAGCACAAATCAGCCTCAGTGGCACCGATAGGCCTCAATGGCACAAATCTGCATCAATGGCACGGATGAGCAGTGGTACCACCGTTGGGTCATCCATAGCACCAATTAGCATCGGTGCCAGGTTGAAGTTGTCAGGGAGACGATGTCCGGACGACGGTGCCAGGGTGACGGTGCCAGATCGACGATGCTATGGCAACAATTCTAGGGTGATAGTGCTAGTGTGATGGTGCACGGGTGATGGTGACTCACATAATGGTGTGTCCTGTCCTTTTTTTCTATAACAATCAATTTTCCCCTAGTACCATATATTTTGAGTTTAAAGTGTTTTAATTCCCATTTCAATGCCTTTTAAAGCCATAAAATGATGTTTTAATCCCTCAATAGTCTAGAAACCCTTTATTTTCCAAAATGTGTGGCCTTTTTTCCTTATTATCACACCCTTCCACATAATTGTTAAATAAAAATAAATCTCGATGTGTGAAACCACCCATCCTCATGGTCAAGCAATGATCTTACATCATGGACATAGAAAGCATCTCCCTGATTTTAGGATCTGGCCTTTTCTTAAGCTGATATCCCTTCTTCATAATTCCTTTCATTCACTATGTTCTCCATAGAGACATACTCTGGGGAAGAATCATGTGCCCATGCTGGAGTCCATCCCAATCATCCATAAATCCCTTGAGTCATTCTTTCCAGTAATTCGTGCATCCTCTTTTCTTGATGCGAGGATAAAACATTAGTCCTTGATCATTTTGGTAGGGTTTTTACTTCATCTATCTTTACATTGTATCATGCGGGGTTGGAGTGACAATGTTTTCGTTGGGATGTGGATGAAACCAATCCATAATGAAGATAATAAGCAGAGATTTAAATAATTATGGTGTGTGAATGATGATGATGTTTCTGTATTTGTCTATCATCTTTTATTTATGTTGTGAATATTATGTTCTTATGCCTACTGAATTTCATAGACGTTTGTGGTCTTTTCTTTCACACTAATAAACCTATATTTTTTATGGTGAATCGTTTTATTGAATATCTATAACATGTAAAATTTTTAATCATGTAAATTTGGTTGATAAAATTGATTCCAAATGAACATGAATACTTCTGTGATCACCCTAGTTAACCAAACAGAAGAAAAAACTTGATAAATGATGTTGTTAAATCTAAAAACTCCATTTTTCTATTCTTCTTATACACATTGTTATTCTTCTTGATGCTTTTGGGGATGGGATCTCCTATTGTTTATATAAAAACCATGCTCTTTTATCACACAATTAAACATAATTTTTTACATAAACATCACTTTATAAAACATAAAATATTTGGAGGTCTAGTGTCTTTGGGGCTTAGGATCATTACATAACCACTTAAAACCTGAAAAAAAATCTTTTTTTCAAAACTTCCTTTACATGACCACTACACTCCATTGTACTTATTATTGCATGGGATAACCCGAGGACATGCATAAAAAAGCGGTGAGTTATAAAGCCCAGTAAGAGAATAATCATTGAATGACATGAGGAATACAATATAAGTTAGAAAATAGTCATATAAATAGAGAACAAGAGATGCATAAACATAAAGTCATGATAAAGCATGATAATTTTAACATGGAAATGTGGAAATAACACTTAACATGGAGTTAATATGTGCCAAGGATCATTGCACATGGAGCATGAGTAAATCCTCAATGCACATGAAGCACGAGTAAAAACTCATTGTACTTGAATTAGAATTAGTCAACACCCATTTCACATAATGTATCCAGATACAATACTTTACCCAATTCATTGAAGCCCTATAAGGGCACACCATTCTTAAACATTTCATTTCATGCATATGTGTGCCACATGGATCATAAAACAATGAATCATTCAACATAATCATTTATTACATGATTAAAGAATTTGAAATAAATACATTATACTCTTTAAACAATATGTAAATGTGTATAAAGGTGAATCCCCTTGATAGATAAATTTACATGGTATTCAAAACACAATGACTTTGGCTTGGAAAAACGTTGTGCAATTTCGGCAGCTTAACGGCATGACATAAGAACTCATAAAAATGGTTTATGAAAGAGAAAGGCATGTCTCATAATATTTAAATGACATTTAAACTAAGGGTTCATAAAGATACATGTCCCAATACATGTAATGTAATTTATATTCATGATATAATGGAATTTTCGAATGTAAATGAGGAGAGAGAAATTCCTTTCAGAATTTCAGCATAATAATAGGTGTACATGGGAGGCATTTAATGAGAAAGACAGGGGTATCCCAACATTAAAACATAAATAGCGCAGTATGGGGGAGGCTCTAAACCATACACAATCATTTATAATTGAAACAAAAAGGGAATAACATCTTAAAGAATATTGGACACAAATTAGAATGGAAGATAACCCCTTACATGGAAGTATGCTTCCAAAGGCTTGAGAGAGGATTGAGAGAGCATTCATGGATTATTAAGGCACATTGTGAGGATTATACAAAGGGAAGGGAAAAGAATGGAGTAACTCCAAAGGCTTAAAGTGAGTAGGAAGGGAGATCATGGGTGAGTTTATATAGGAAAGGTCAGAGAATTATTTATAACTTAGGTTTGGGACCCTCACCTTAAACAAATCCAAACCACAAACCAGCCCACGGTTTTTGCTCATGTTTTTTAGTAAATGGAAGTGGAAAAAAATAGTTTATAAGGATAATGTCCGATATTCTTAAAATAATGGGGCTGCTTATGTGGAGGTGAGTCACACTCTCAAGGAAAACAATTTCAAAAGACAAACGGTTTAACAAGTCGTGAAGGGTCCACTAAATCTTTGTAAAATAAATCAAAAATACCATAAATCACATTATTTTAATGGTAAAACATATTTTAGAAGAATATAATGTTTATAGTATTTTATTACATCACTATTGGGTCATTATTATGTCATAAAACACATTATATATTTAAACGGTTTTTAATTTTTACCCAAAAATTTAACTGTCTTAGAGAATTATGAAAAATTCACCATTGGATAATTTCAATTTCTTAATTTCAGAAATAATATTAATTTTATCTATATAATTTTCTAAATATATCAAATTTCAATTTTAAAATAAAATCCTACATTTGTCGAAAATTCATGGGTTTTGAAAAAAATGGCTTTCAAACCATATTAAAAATTACAATTTCATTCATAAAATTATATGATCATTTATATTTAATAAAAATTAATTTAATAATAATAATAATATTTTTTAAAATATTATTTAATTTAAAAATCCATTAATTCATCAAAATAGATTTTATAGTTGAACATTAACAAAAAATACCATTTGTGCTTTAAAAACTTTTTATAAGGTAAAAATAATTAAGTCAATATATATTCATTAATATGTAAAAATAATAATGTACATAACCATAGTTCTGGGGTCTTGATACATAACCACTTATAACACCCACATAAGAATGAAGATTAGGGTGTGCGATGGTGGAAGACCCTTGGGGTGTCTTGAATAACATTGCTCGGGTAGTAATCTCTATCAACATCCACATCTCTCATAGGTGGTCCTGCTCGAGCTTAACATCTTCATGTTCGGCTTGGGATTGGTTACGAAAGAATACCAAAGACACGACATCCTTTCCCAGCTCCTACAAATTGTTATGTATGGGGCACGTATACTGGATGACGTCATTGCTTCCTTTTTCTGAGTAAATTAGATTTGTTAAAGCCCTATATTTATACTCATCTTATTATCACATTTCAATGACTATATTAGAAATAGTCAAAGTTCTTAAAAGTATTTTAAAATATAAAAACATAAAACCAAAGAAGTTGACATTTTATATAAACATTTTACCATAAAGGACAATTAATTAAACCAAGAGGGGTTTCCATTAATGAATGTTTGGGTCATTACAATCATCCCCCCTTAAGAAATTTCACCTTAAAAATTTCATTTTCCAAAAATAAACAAATGTGGATAACTCTTATTCATTGTTTCCTCTGATTCGAAAGTCGCTTCTCCAAACTTTTGGTTTCACCACAACTCCTTAACGAGGGGAATTGTATTATTTTGTAGAACTTTCTCTCTATGATCTATGATCTTCAATGTTTTCTCCTCATAAAATAGATCATCCCCTAATTGTACCACCTATGAAGAGAGTACATGTGAAGGTTTCGATATGTAATTTCATAAGAGGTATACATGAAATACTTCATGTACTTTGGCCAAGGTAGGTGGATGTGCTAGTCGATAGGCCACAACCCTGACATGATCAAGAATCTGAATGGGGCCTATGTGCCTTGGACTTAACATCCCTTTCGTTCCAAACCCCATGAACTTCATCCATGGAAATATGTGTAGAAATAACATGTCTCCAACATTAAAGTCAATGGCTCATCGATAGTTATCTGCATTACTCTTTTTTCATCTATGGTATGACTTGATATGCTGCTGAATGGTTTTCACCTTCTCCACAATTTCTTCGACCATTTCTGGTCCAATAGGCTTATGCTCACCGACCTCGTCCCAATATGTTGGTGTTCTGCACCTTTTCCCATGAAGGGCTTCATATAGTTCCAATTGGATGCTCGATTTGGAGCTGTAATTATAAGGTAAATCAACCACAGAATATGTTTATCTCATCCTCCTTTAAATTTCATAGAGCATGCTCTCAACATGTCCTCAAGTGTTTGGATAGTCCTCTCATATTGGCCATCAGTTTGAGGATGATAGGTCATACTGAAGTTTAGTTCAGTATTCAGAGCATATTGAAGACTCTTCCAAAACATGGAGGTTAATCATGGATCTCGATCAGACACAATAGATAGTGGTACTCCATGAATACATACCACATCTGTGATATATATTTGTGTCAGTTGATCCAATGAGAAATCATCCCGAATAGCAATGAACTGTGCAGCCTTTGTAAGACGATCCACAACAACCAGGATTGCATTGTTTCCTTTGGATGTCTTCAGAAGTCCAGTGAAAAAGTTAATCGTGATGTTCTTCCATTTCCATTCTAGTATAGGCAACAGTTGCATAATCCCTTTAGACTTCGGCCTCTCTGCCTTCACATGCTGACACACCAGGCACTTTGTTGTATATTCAGTGATCTTCTTCTTCATATTATCCCACTAATAATGCTATCAAATATCTAAATACATCTTTGTGTTTCCTGGGTGGAGAGGGAATTTTGAACTATGTGCATCATCCAAAAGTTCCTTCTTCAGCTCCAGACTTGATGGAACACATAGTCTTTTCTCAAGTATCACAATTCCTTCTTCATTTACATTAAACTTTGAGGATTTCCCTTTTCCAATAGCTTCCATGTTTTCTTGAATTCCGACATCATCATTTTGAGCATCTGTTAACCTTTCCAAAATTGACAGTTGATCTATCGTTTTTGAAAGTATTGATTATTTTCCATTCTTTTTGGTTCTGAGGTCCATCTTCATCAAATATAAAAATATAGGATCCATTTCAATTCTCATCATTGAAAGAATCACTAGGTCCATTCAACATAGGGCATCCACCACGTTTTTCTCTTTCCCATGGTAGTAATCAATTGAGCAGTCATAGTTTTTGATATTCTCTAACCATATTCATTGTCCCTTGTTCAACTCTTTCTATGTGAATATATACTTGAGGCTTTTCTGGCTCTAATATATTTCAATATTCTCCTCAAAGAGATAATGAAACCAAATTTTCAAAGCGAAGATCACTACAGCCAACTCACGGTCATGTGTTGGATAGTTCTGTTCGTGATCGTTCAATTTTCTTGATGCATAGGTAATTATATTCTCATTTTTCCTCAACACACATCCCAGGGCCATCTTCAAAGCATCACTGAATACCACAAAATGATCTCCTCTTGTGGGTAATGTGAGCATGGGAATAGTGATAGGACTCTTTTTTTAATCCTTGATCTTTCTTTGCATTCATCGCTCCAAGGAAAATTTACTCCTTACTGAGTTCTCTTTGTAAGAGGGTTAGACAATCCTGAGAAATTTCTCACAAATCATCAAAAATATCCAGCTAACCCCAAGAAGTTATGGATATCCGTTACTATTACTGGCTTCATCTATCCTTCAATTGCATCTGTTTTGGATGGATCCATATATATCCCATTGCTTGTGATGATATGGACCAAGAATGACACCTCCTTCAACTTTAACTCACACTTTCTATACTTTTCATAGAGCTTCTCTTTTCGCAATGTCTCTAATATAGTTTTTAGATGCTCCTCATGATCCTCTATGGTTTTGGAGTATATCAGAATATTATATATAAAGACAACCAAAAATTTGTTTAGGTAATCTCTAAATACATTATTCATCAAATTCAGGAAGATTAATAGGGAATTAGCAAGTCCCAAATGCATTACTAAGAATTCATAGTGCCCATATCTTGTACAAAAATCATTCTTGGGGATATCTTACTTATTCACCCTTACTTGATAATATCTCGACCAATAATCCACCTTGGAGAAGTATTATGCTCCACGCAGCTGATCGAATAAGTCATCATTTTGTGGGAGAGGATAGTTGTTCATTATCATGAATTTTTTATGCTCATGATAATTGATGAAAAGGAATATTAAACCATCATTCTTCTTGACAAAGAGGACTGGTGCACCCCATGGTGATACACTTGGATGTATAAACCCTTTTATCTAGATTTTCTTGTAGTTGTTTCTTCCTCACCTCAAGCTCCACAACAGCCATTCTATATATATTCTTGGATATTGGCAACACCACAGGAATAAGATCAACTGATAATTACACATCTCTTCAATGAGGAAGACCATGAAATTCCTCAGAAAACACTTCAGTGAATTCCCTCCCAATAGACATGTCTTCTAGGATGGTTTCATCCTTAGACTCAATCATATGATCCAGATACACATTCTCATAGGGAAATAATATCCACACATTAGATGATAATGATAAAGAAAGTTCATATTCTTCCTTTCACTTGTAATGAATCAGGGGTCGATTCTCCACATGGAGAGTGACTTCCCTCTAATGAAAATTTATGTTGAATTTATATAAGGAAAACCAATCCATGCCAAGGATAACATCAAATTCCACCAGGGGGAGTATGATTAGGTTCGCCTGAATGTTCAATCAATAGATTATGACTTGGGAGGAGTTATATTCATGGGCCCCAATAATTTCCCCATTTGACGTACTCACCGAAAACTTCACTTCCATGATTTGTGGTGGTGCTGGGATTGTTCTACTAAAATTTATATATATAATAGTATGAGTAGAACCTGAGTAATAAAATTAAATACTCTATTCATGAACGAGTATCTAGTGTACATGTCACCACTTTGTTTACAGGGTTCACTTCGGTAGTAGTGATGGAAAAAGCTCACCCTATCTACCTTGGAGGTAGTTGGTTTCCTCCGAAGACCCTTGTGTTAGGACACTAATTTGCAAGATGCCCTGGTTCTTTGTAGTTGTAGCAATGAACCACAAGTTGAGGTTCGAACAGATCATTCCTCTCCACTGTCATAGCTGCGGGTCTTTCTTTCCTATAGTTGACAGCTAGGTGCCATTCTCTTCCTTACCTAAAGCATTTCGTAGTCCCCTTCAGGCAGTTTTCATAGTGCTTCTTTCCGCACCTTTGGCATGTGCAGTTGTTGATGCTCCTTTTTGTCACATTGTCTAAATGAATGGAAAGGGAAGTGACTTAGCACAAATTGATTCATCCTTTGAAGAAATCATCAAAAATCGACAAAGGCATGAACAAGGGTTCAAAATCACAAGGGCCGCGCAAGTTCCCTCACTGTCGCGCAAGTATACTTGTGCTCCCCCAAATGGTCATGTAAGTGACTTGTGTGCCCTAAAGGGTAATCATCTGTGGTCTTCTCCAGCCTATAAATAGACCCTGTGGCCCCCCATTTCGGGAGGAATTTTTCCAGAATTCACTGACAGAGCTCTGAATGCCCAAGTCTCTCCATCAGGTCTTCCGAACTCTTCTAAGGTAATTCTTTATCTAGAATAGAAGGTCTAAATAGGAGGAGTACGTTCTAAGCGTTAGAATTCACTAACACTTGTGTGCCAAAGAGTTTTACACTTAAGGGAAATGAACACACTTGCACGCCACCCAACTTCTTCATTAGAACTTGCGCGCCATCTTCTGGAAAGCCTCTAGGAATAATACCAAGGGTTTGAGCCAAGTCTCGCCCAAGTATTACTCAAAGACTGAAAATCGCGCAAGTACCCATGTGTCTTGCAGGTATACATGAACGACCAGGACTTGTGTGCTCATACAGTACCTGCATGGCTGCCAGGACTTGCACGCCCCTACCTTTTTGGGTGCCTTTCCTACCCACTTCACCCCTCTTATGCCATTCCACTTCACCTATTCAAGATTCAGTCTTCAAAACACTCTTCAAAGCCTTTTATGGCAAGATTTCTGGATTTGGATTCCTTATCTGAGAGGAACTCCGTGGAAAATCTCTCAAAATCTAGTGATTTACACATATTAATGTCACTAAAGAATGAGATTTCATTCATTCAACCTCATCTTTAAGATGAGAGAATCCTTACCCTGGGCCTCCTTTTCAGGAGTAATCCCCAGTCCAAATTCTCATTAATATGGGCATCTTTTTTAGGAGTAACTCCCAAGTCCCCTAATCTGTGCATCCTCCTTAGGAGTATGCCCCAGTCTTAAAATCTCAAATATGGGAATCCTCCTCAGAAGTAAGCCCCAACCATAATTCCCTTATCCTGGGCCACCTTTTCAGGAGTAAGCCCTTATCTCAAATATGGGCCTCCTCCTTAGGAGTACTTCCCATGTCCCTTTAATTTTCAAATCCCTTTAACCTGGGACTCCTTTTCAGGAGTAAGCCCCAGTCTTAATTTCCTTTTGATCTGGGATTCCTTATTAGGAATAAAACTCAATCATAAGTCCCCACCTAACATGGGAATCTTACTTAGGAGTAAGTCCCAACATTAGGGTATCCAAATCTCCATAAAGTACATATTCCTTCATAGAACCTGATCCTGGATTTCTTCCCTAAAGTAAATATTAATACTCATGTACTTTGGGAAGTCATACATACATAAGCCCCACATCATTTCTTATGATTTCATATTTTATGGCACAATTGCCTAGTTTTATCAATACCTCTTGTTTCTCACACCCAGTATGACTAATGTGAGTTTAGAGTGTAAAAGTAATTATGACATCTTTCTTTGAGCCAAAAATCATAAACATCATACTCCCTTATTCGAACTACAAGGGTTCTAATTCCTTTTCCAAAACAAAGGATATGTAGGTAGCCCATCAATGGGTACGATCCCAAAACGGAAATAATCAATGTCCTCTAGAATGAAAATAAACTTCAAGTGCCCCACTGAGTGGCTTTAAAACTAGTATGGTCATCATAATGACCAAGAGACTTTTATGTATTTTAAGGATACCATCAACTAAGAATATTTATCAAATACAGATTATTCTTCATCGATGAAGTACCTCGAATACATATAAAAGATTCTATAAATTTCTTACATATCAATCATTGATTATTAGACTAAAGGAAAGCTCATTTTATACATGGTAATGTAATAAGGATTCACAAAAATTACTAAAATCTATAAAGAGAGTCATAGAGAAGACAATAATTCCCCTAAAAATGGTGTGATGAGTCCATCCTCCCATCCTATCAACCAATTCAAATTCTTAAGCCTCATCAGTCCACAAGTAATGAGCGCCTACCTTTGGAAAGTAGGTCCAAATGGATATGGAATCATTGGATGTTTCTGGTTCTACGAATAAACCCGTTAGAAACCAATTTGAATGTTTGAACCTTTAATCAATGAGGTCATCCCAGATTCCACAGGGAAACAAAAAATGGTGAACCCAACCTGAATCCTTAACCACGATAAAATAATGTTTTTCTTATTTGTTAGGCCCCTATTTAAAACTCAATGAGAGGGCCAAAAAAACAGTCATTGACATATGAACTCATCCAAAAGATGTACTGGTGGAATTTATCTTGATTATATCTGTTATATCAATTAGGCACTCTTTTCCAAGATTTTCTGCATTTTAAGAAATGGCTGCTCTCAAGTTCACACCTGTGAATACTGCTGCTACGAATGCCACTGCTGCTACTCCTGTTGGATCGTCATTCGCTCTGAGGATGACATCACCTACTCAGCGTCTTCAACGCTAGGTATAAAATGCATTGGTTAAGGAGTACCATCAACACACTACCATTCCATCTCTGGAGGCTGCTCGATAAGCCCTACAAATGAACAATTAGCCCTAGTTGTCTGGAAAATGACGACAAGTGATCAAGAAGCTGGCGGTGCTAACCCCCATCTCCAACCGTTTCAGGTCGTTATCCCGAGAACACATTCACCATTCACTCCCATATTTTTAAGAGGTGAATGATCTGGTCCCTCCGGGCCTTAATTCAAGGAAGCAGGAGTCCTTCCAGAGGGCTCCCATAAACCATTGCCTCTAGACTCATGCGGAAGTGCGCCCTCAACATGATGAGGGTGTCAACTACAGGCGTTCGACTCAGGTTCCTCGAACCTGAGTAGGCAAGATGAATCTTCAGATGCAAAATCCGGTTAACAGTGAGCAGGTTCTCATCTCTTCCATCTCCGGAGAAGTCCACCAACCTAACATGGTGGCAAGTAATGAGCGGGCACATACACCTGCACGTTTAAATTCCACTGTCCAGTTGACTCGTCTGGCAGCATCATGCCAATCCCACCAGGTAATTCCAGCGAATTACTATAGGCAAGAACATACATGTATTTATACATCATCATCTAGTCAGTAGGCTCATCTGACTAAAAATGATGGATCTCGTCAACCACCTTTGGCGAAGTGAAATTAGAAGGCACATACACCTTCTAGTATTAATCAAGCCTACCAACAGTCTCGCTTGGTAGCACATGGAGAAGTCAGTCAGAAAGCTCAAGTGACAAACAGGAGGCAAACTCAACTCTCTTTCCCCACACTTGAGTACTGTCATGATTCACTGATAGGAAAAGGAGGACAGGAGCAAGCACATACACCTACTCTAAGAACAGAATGGACGTATATCCCTGTTCTGGCAGCTGAATTCACCAAGCATATTCTATCAATCGTGAAAGGGAAGAAGAAAATCCATGCTCATATTCTGGATGCCTGCTATGATATTATAACATCTTCAGTGGCATCTCTGGGAAAGACAATTAAATATATCCCTACTAGTTGATTGACGCATCAGCAGTTCACTCCGGAACAGACACACACATCTATTCCAGTCCAAGAGGTTTGTGGGGCATACTCCCCCATATCATATGGATAACCAAGTCAGGCACATACAACTTATTTGAGTAGATATCGTCAGCCTAACCTGGCCATCTCTCAGGATCAGGCACATACACCTACTCAGAGAATCCACATTCTACAACAAGTGGTTTCCAAGGTGAGTAAGAAGGCATCTAAGAAGAAGACCCGCCCGACAAAGTCAGGAGATCAAGTGACAATCTGTAACAAGGCCTTGATCAATGCTGGAGTTCTTGAAGCCCTCATAATGCTATCTGTTGGAATTCAAGATTCTACTGCCTCATTTCCCAATAGTGGGAACATTAATTTCAAAGGTCTTCAACAGAAACTTCCTCATGAAGTCTTTCTTCATGAAAATTCAGTCGATCTTGATGTTTTATCTTCATATGAGAGCCACAAAAACCATCTGTGTTGTTAGAAGACCAATGAGCAAGAGATATCATCATTTTCTATAACCCACCATGGTTTTCCTCCCCATGATGATGAATTTCGATGCGAATGTCCTCTCCATAGTATTGATGCACATTTCCTAGAAAATTCTCTAGTGGGCAATGTAGTGTCTATAAATCCCTCTTATCTTGAGGCACTTTCAAATGCGAAACCAGTTATGTCTGATGCTTTATCGCTAGGAGGTGAAATAATTTCTCAATCAGAAGATAGCCTAGGGTGTATGTCATTCTCTGAACCACCCCTAAGTCATGCATATTCTAGTTTAATCAGTGATTTATGTACCAATCTTGTTGAATCCGATGAAGCAACGCAAGAGCACCAACTTTGGTCAAATCAGGTAGAATAATCTTCATTTAATGATAAAAAGGAAATAATGAACATGGGAAAAAAATTGGTGAAGGGTGAAGGGCCAGTCATGTTTTGGCCACTGGCTAACTCTCAGTATGACATTCCAGAGATGTTGACAGAAGATGGGATTCATGATATTCATCTCAACATATGTAAAACTCTTTGTCAGTTGAAAAAGAAAGTGTTATCTTATGATGAATATGAAAATCATCTTAAGATAATAGAAGGGTTACAACGTTAGATTGATTTAGCATCTTTATCAGTCTCTCGATATCCAAAGCCTGAAATGCTGTAGAGAGACCTTCAACGTTCATGCCATAGCGCACTCACAATATTGCGCCAGTTAAATGCCAATGCCCTATTTGGTATTCATGTTAGAGGATGGGGTGTTCAAGGAGCACTACATTTCATGGTTCTCTCTAGTCAGCAAAGCCCACCGAAAATGGTCTCATGCAATGTTATTGCCCATGGCCAGCCATAGTCAATGGGTTTTGTGTGTAATCAAAAGCATACTCAAGAACAAGCCTCAAGTAGTTCTTCACAAAATCAAGAATACAGAGAACATGTTATTGAATTACTCCTGCATCAAGGAAATGAGAATATTGAGAAGGCCTCTCATATGGAGAAAGCATATCATCAAGTGACAGAATTGTTAGAAATCATCCAATGGTCTTTCGAGTTGGGTGATAAAAATGGATATAGGGTGATGATTCTAGATAATTTCTGGACTTAGGTCCGCAAGATCAGGAGAGCTTTTAAGAAAGTCTCAGACATAGCATGTCCAGAGCCACCCCAGCTTGCTAGACTAGGGACTCTATTAAACCAACCATCAGAATCAGCAAATAGGATTCGAGGAGTCGAGCAATGATAGTAAGAACTTCCCTAGTCCACCGTACTAGGGACTTTTTCAAATCATTAATCACTTCCTCAGTGAAATTCAGTCTTTTCTCGATTGGGGAAGAAGCCTCAAGAGGAACGAAGAGCCAAATTATCCAGAGATTCTCTCCAAGTTATGGTTCGTCAAGAAGTTACTGAGGGATTGAGTCAACAAAAGGCAATGTCTCATCAAGGACATGGACAAAGACAATGTCATAGAAATGTTGATATTAGGGATAAGATGCGTTATGCATCAATCAATGTCATCAATTACGTTGTTGCTAATCTACCAGATGAGGCTCACTCAGGGGACTCAGATGAAGAGGTTCTTTCCCAGGAAGTTTTACACCCAGACACAAATAAAGAAGGTGTGCGTACACGAAATCAATGGTTTACCCAGAATCTGGGTGTTCCTACAAATAAACCACTTGCCCATCTCCTAAAGGGATCAAACAAGGGGAAGGGAATGAATCAGGTTACATATCCTTCCTTTGTAGAAGGCCAATCACTCTCACTAGAGCAAAGATTTGCGCAACAGGATGAAGAAATGAAATAATTGAGAAGGTTGAACGCAAAACTACTTCAAGGTATTCTTCCTCCTAAGCGTGCTAGAGTCAGTCATCCAAGGGAGTTGTTGCAGCTACTGAGGTGGATCAAGAATATCCTCCTTTATCAGTACACCCTCACAGGTCTAATCCTACAGGTCAAGTGCAACAATAATTGGCAGTGCTACCATCAGTTGCAGTACCAGCTGCCATACCTGTCCAGACCCCAGTCATTGCACCTACCCAAGTCCAAGTTCAACCGGATATTTATCAAAAGTTAATAACTACCATTGAGTCATTAACAGCTCGGTTAGAGACTATGAAATGGAAGCATGAAGAAGTTAAACCATAAAATAAATCTTACCCTGAATGGGTAGATTCAATCTCTCCCCCATCAAATTTTTGGAATCATGTATTCCCTATTTTCAATGGATCAGGCGATCCTGAACATCATTTGATGCATTACGTGTCCTGTTGCGATCCTATGACGGGAACACCGAAGCAGCAAGACGTAGTGAAACATAGATACTTTGTGCGAACCTTGCAAGAACCAACCTTTCTCTGGTACACAAGCTTGAAATCCCAGTCAATTACTGGACGGGAAGATCTCTGTCAATGATTTCTTCATCAATTTCGCTCAACGTTTCCAAAGACAAAATTTTTTGATCTTACAAACTGTAAGCAAAGGGAGAATGAAAGAGTCTCTGATATAATTTCTCACTATAAGGGATTAACATATTCCCTAAGATTAGTACTCCCTCAATAGGAACTATTTCAAATCTGTGTGGAAAATCTACTTGAATAATTACGCACACCACTGATCCTTGTGAAATACATAGGATGGTTTCGAGACCTTACCTTAATCGCTCAATAGATTGAATATTCTCTTATACAGACTAAGGCTAAATCTCGTTTAATTCTATTAGCTACAGGATAGAGAATGGGTAAAGAAGAAACTGCTACAGTTATGCTTAAACAAGCACATGTACCTGCTTCTACTTCAAACCCATCATTTTCTCGAAGGGCTCTACCTCCTGAGAATCAATAACAAAGGTTGTTTCATCAATATTATCAAAGAGATCAAAGAAGGAAGAAATTTGACAATGTGAAGAGCATAACATAATCTTTCCAAAATGAAAATTTCATGGATACTTCATTTCGGCCCTAGAGAATAATTTGGTTCAGCTGCCAAGGCCCAAGAGGCCAAACAAAGAAGTAGATGAAGACTGTCCTAATTATTACCCCTTTCATCAAATGTTGGGGCATCCCATACAAGAGTGTTTTGTCTTCAAAGACCTCCTGCAAATGATGGTCCACTCAGGACAAGTCAAACTGAAAGGCTCTTTATCCTAGGTAGCATGTGTCACTACTACAGTTCTAGAGGAGGAAGGCGAGTGGCAAGAAGTCAAAAGCAAAAATGCACAAAAATATGATGATAAGATGGTCAGAAAGACGATCAACCGAACTCTTGCTATTTTGAAAACACAATTGAAGAAACCAATTGTACCATCTTCCATGAATTCCGCAACAAAATCCTCTTCATCAGTGGGAAAATCCTTAAATAAACGGCATGATTCAATGAAATAAAAAGAATCAGATGAAGATGAGTAAGTGTCAAAGACTATGTTGTCTTTGACCCTAGAAGACTTCATGCCATCTACTTCAAATCAATGGGTACCGTCCCACCAAACGACATGGTCTAAACATGCTAATCAAGCAGAGTCTTCATCGGATGAAGAGTTGATTTTCGGTTCTGTTAATATGATTCAATTAAAAGATCCATATGCTAGTCGCAATTTCGATTTTGATGAGCCTGAATTCCCTGTATCAAACAGAGGAATCAGAGGAAGTTCTAGAGGCTTTGGATACATGAGAATATGTGGATCTTTCAGAAGCCACTATTCCAATTCTACCCCTACTAGAACTGTGTACGCAGTAGAAAATCGTGGTAGAGCCCTTCAACAAGCTCAGCAAGATCAAGCAAGTTCTTCCACCAATAGGAAATTCAGTCCTGGCACAATTATTTTTGAAGACCGGTTGAAGGATCCATATTATTCCTCTAAGTAAGTAAATAGACCTAATTTGTCTAATCTTCCAAATCCATGAGTATTACCAACTCATATCCTGGTACTAGATGCATCAAATTCCAAAGAATCAACGTCCAAGGCACCTGCTAAACCACATGTTCCTATTTGGAAACACAGACCTCTGGATCAAAAGTACGATGTATTGAAACACCTGGACCAAGTCCCAGCCATGTTATCAATTCTGGATGCATTGAATCTGTCAAAGGATCTTTGGGAGGCACTCATCAAGGCTTTGTCAAGTCCTCAAGAGATTGAAACTGAAATTACTGCTGCTGAAGCCTATCACATAGAGAAAAATCCTGCATAATGCCATGCAATAATATCTTTTACTATTGAAGATGAAGATGTTGTTGTGCATGGGCATATTAGACCACTGTACTTATCTGGCATGGTAAATGGCGTATATGTCCGAAGAACTTTCATTGACAATGGTTTAGGAGTCAACCTCATGCCCATTCGTACACTTCATCGATTGGGCCTCATGAAATCTGATTTATCTCCTTCTACCATGATGTTACAAGGATATGATAAAAATTAACAAGAACAACTGGGTGAAGTTACCCTTAGAACTCAGTTTGGAGATCTTGTATCCAATTCATATTTCATGGTTGTTTATCAAGACTCAGCCTTCAACATCTTTCTTGGGAGACCCTGGCTACATCAACATGCGGTTATCCCTTCATCATACCATTAATGTCTCGAATATTGTTTTGATGGTCAAGTTGGGACATTATATGGTGATAAGGCCCCATTCAAGACATTTGAGTCTCAATACATTGTGGAAAAATTCTATCACATGAAGGGAAGGGAGAAATCCACAACAAAAGAGATTACCAAAGTTAATATTCTGTATGGTTTGGAAAAGATTCCAGTAAATCCATTTATGAATATGAGTACAGATTATGTGTTGCCTATCAGTAAAACTGACAAGAGAGACCCAAATCAAAATAATCTTATGGAAAGATCCATAATGTCAATTACGACAATCATGACAGACAAAATGGGAGAAATTGGTGATCCTCCAAGCAGTGATGAAAGCCCAAATGGTGACCTCTTCATTTCATCTGTTGAAATCCAACAAGTCTGTACATCTCCAATTATTCCAGAAGAAGTTATAACAACATCAGAGCTGAACAATGATGTCGATTCTCAATTCATCATCTCCACTTTATTAACCAAAGAAGACCCTTCATCATCAATCGGGTCGAAAATGGAAGCTTCTTCTTCAAGATGTGTATATTTTGACATCTCTTCTGATCATGAAAATTCTTCTTTATCATCTACTATGCAAGTAGAAATAGATGAAGTAACACATGAAGAAGAAGAAGAGGAAGATCTCAGATATTCTCCTCCAGTATTTGAAGAGGGTATCTCTACCACTATGGATGAACTCATAGAAATAAATCTGTGTACAAAAGAAGATCCACGCCCCACTTTAATCATTGTGGCCATGAGTCTTGAAGAGCAATAGATGTATATTTCCGTTCTAAAGAAAAATAGAGATATATTTTCTTGTAACTATACAAAAATTCCCGGGCTTGATCCTGATGTTTCTACTCATCATTTGGGTTTACCAGAAGAACATCGAGGATTTAATCATGCCGCGAGAAGAACACACCCAACTTATGCTTCCAAAATTGAAGCTGAAGAAGATAAGTTTATCAAAGATAAATTCATCAGATAAGTTCAATATCACAAGTGGTTGGCTAATCATTTCACTGTAAAGAAGAAGAACGGACAAATAAGAGTTTTCATCGATTTCAGAGATCTTAATCGGCATTGTCCTAAGGATGATTTCCCAATACTAATTAGAGAACTTTTAATTGATGCAACATATGGATATGAAGAAATTTCCTTCATGGATGGATATTCCAGATATAATCAATTTCGAATGGCCCTAAATGATAAGGAATCCACGGCCTTCAGAGCACCTCGCGGTGTGTTTTGCTATTGGGTAATGCCCTTTGGATTAAAAATGCAGTCCAACATATCAGCGTGCCATGCATTATATCTTCAATCCTCTTCTAGGGAAGTTTGTTGAATGCTATGTAGATGTTTTGGTGGTTAAATCCAAAAAGTGTTCAAATCTATTGGCTGATTAGGATGTCATATTCCTCAAGCTTCGACAATATAATTTGAAGATGAACCCTTTAAAATGTGCTTTTGGGGTAAAATCAGGAAAATTTATTGGGTTTGTTGTATGCAATCGTGGTATTGAAGTCGATCCTAAGAAGAGAAACTCAATCCTTGGTTTTTCACCTCCTCAAAACTTGATCGAATTAAGAGGATTTCAAGGACACTAAGCCTATATTCGGCGTTTCATCGCCAATTTGGCAGGTAAAAGTTTACCCTTCCCCAAATTGATGAAGAATGGAGTCACTTACCAGTGGACTGAAGAATATCAAGATGCTTTGGATATTCTCAAGAAATACCTCTTGAGTCCACTGGTACTCATGCAAACTGTTAACGGAAGGCCACTTATCCTCTACGTGAAAGCTCTAGAGCGATCATTGGGTGCCTTTCTTCCTCAAAAGAATGATGCTAGGAATGAAAACAGCCTCTACTACCTCAGTCGGACTATGCTTGAAGTAAAAACGTGGTATTCATGTATTGAGAAGTGCTTCTTGGAATTAATCTTTGCAGTTTAGAAATTTAGACACTACCTACAACATCACGAGGACCAATTGCTATCTCGCAGTAACGCTCTAAAATTCACCCTTAGTCGCCCAATTCTTACAGGATATATGGCAAGGTTGGAAGTGATTTTGTAACAATTTGTCATTCAGTATGTGTCACAAAAGGCAATAAAGATCCAAGATTTGGCTGATTTCCTGGCTGAACACCCTTCAGTGGAAGACACATCTTCAGATATTGAACTCCCTGATGAGGAAGTCTTCTCTATTCAAGAAAGTCCTCAGTCATGGGAAATGTATTTTGATGGTGCTTCCAGAAGTCCAACAGTGAGGAAAATAAAAATTCCTAAATTCAATAAATTTATCTTAGGAATTGTGCTCATTTCTCCAGAAAAGGCAGTATTACCTTATTCCTTCTTATTATGGGAAGGTGGTACCAATAATGAAGCAGAATATAAAGCTCTCATCACATGATTGGAATTGGTGCTTCAAGCACATGTGAATCACATAAAGGTGAAAGGTGATTCAGACCTGGTAAACAAACAAGCCAATGGGGATTATGCCATCAGAAAAGAAGAACTAATCCCTTTGTATGATTAATTCAGAGAGTTAATGGTGGAATTCCCTTCGGAACTAACATTTTCTTATGTCCAGTGATCAAAAAATGTTCAAGATGATGTACTGGCTAATATAGCCATAGCTCTGGCAGATCCAAATCGGGATGAGACAACCATCAGTATTTACCAACGTCATGCAATTTCACCTTACCTTCGAATCAAAACAGAGGAAATTATTGAAAATTTTCCCATTCCAAAATAGTATGGTCATACTATAGGATGGATGTCACTTATCAGGGAATACCTTCAAAATGGAACACATCCACCTGATAGAGCCAAGAAAGAACAAATCTGGCGACATGTGGTCAATTTTACTCTTTATGATAGCCTAGATCACCTATAGCAATTTCTATACATACATGGTTTTGATATAGTTCTCTTTAGATGCATTGATGGTGAAGAGACAATGGGTGTCATGGAAGTAGTGCATGCAGGAGTCTGTGGTTCCCACTAGTTTAGACATAGACTTTCTTATCAGATTCAAAGGCTTGGATACTTTTGGCCTTCAACGATAAAAGATTGTGTTCATTTTACAATGAACATTCATTCATTACAATTACATTCCAACATCATTCATCAACTTCTAGAGTTTCTTCATATGGATAAATTCTCATGGCCATTTTCCACACGGGGAATGGATGTGGTGGGAACTTACCCTTCAGCTACTGCCAAGAAGATTAAGTATTTTCTTACTGTTACTGATTTATTTTCAAAATGTGCAGAGGCAATACCTCTTAAGGAAGTCAGTTCTAAATGCATTGTTAGCTTCATCATGTCTAACTTCATTACCATATTTGGTGTCCCTCATACCATATTGACGGACAATGGCACCAACTTCTGTTCAACTGAGGTGAAGAAGTTGAATCAAGAATACAACATCAAATCCAACCATTCATCTCGGTATCATGCAGCGGCCAATGGCCAGATAGAAGCCTTAAATAAGACTCTTTCAAATATACTGCAAAAAATGGTGGATAAAGATAATAAATCATGGGCTGATAAACTCTTACATGCTCTATGGGCTTATCGGACTACCACCCACATTGCAACATAGTCAACTCGATTTTCATTGGTATATGGAATAGAAGCAGTCTTTCCAATTGAAGTTCAACTAACGTCAATTAGAGTTGCCATATGTAATCAATCATCTATAGATGAACAATCTCAAAAGCGATTGAATGAATTGGAATGGTTATATGAGAAAAAATTGCGCACTTTACACCACTTGGAAGTCTATCAGAATCGAATAGCACGAGAATTTAACAAAAAAGTTCGCCTTAGTTCATTCACTTAGGGAGAATTGGTATTAGTTCTCAAAAATCCAATGATACCAGGAAAGAAACCTCCCAATCATGATCCAAAATGGGAAGGGCCTTACTCAATACATAAGGTATACTCCAATTTAGCTTATTCATTAATCTTGATGGATGAAGAACTCATCACTACTCCAACCAATGCCATGTTTTTTATGAAATATTATTTATAAACACAAAATATATCATCACTTGTCCGATATGACCATAAACTGCACCACCGTCTAGAAATAAGTTAAAATGCATCATCAACGGTCCACGCATATGACCCTAAACTATTTGCAAGTCCCTTATGTCCATCACGACGTTAAACTGCATCATCCAGGGTCCATACATATGACCTTAAACTATTTGTATTAATTTCGTCTAGCAAGACGTTAAACTGTGAAAAAAAATTCCCTAATTTTTTCTCACTGCATGACATTAAACTACACAGTCCCCCTTCCATCCAGCATGACGTTAAACTGCACCATCCACAGTCCATGCATATGACCTTAAACTATTTTCACTTTCTTATAACATGATACTATACTATATCATCCTTTTTTCATCCGACATGACGATAAACTATGAATAAAAAATCCTTAATACGTCCAACATGACGTTAAAATGTGTTCTCTTTTTTCCTTTCTGCATGACATTAAACTGCACAGTCCTCTTTTTGTCCAACATGACATTAAACTGTGTTGTCCCCATCGTCCTAACTAAATGAAGCTAAACTATACAGAAAGTCCTTTGATACATCCTACATGACATTAAACTATAATTTGTCTCTTCTACATGACACTAAACTATGCATCACCATAAGTCCTAACTGCAAGACTTTAAACTGCATAGTCCCTTTATATGTCCTACATGATATTAAACTGTGCATCGTTAGGGTTGTTGCTACCTATTGTTTCTCACAACGAGTATGAATCACGTGATATTAGAGAAAAATTCAACCATAACTCTCTATCTATGCTATTAACCATGTGTAAGTCCCAACAACATCATTTTTAGGTTGTTGTCCCCACGAACAACTTGATCATTAATTCATTCTTTAATTGAACTACGCGGACTTTGATCCATTCCTTCTAGGCTGGGTATGTAGGAAACCTCCCAATGTTCAAGCAAAAAATAAATCTCTTCACATCAGTTCACCTCCATCTGATACGTTGTTGATTCATGAAACCGCCCCTAGAATCAATATCATTACATTGGTTCACTTTCGTCCTTGCTGTACGATGTTAAACTATACAACACTGTTTTGTCCAGTATGACAATAAACTATAACATTCTTTGATTCCCTCACATGAGAGGGAACCATTATTTAAATTTATTTTTCAATCATGTTTCATTTCAAAGACTACATGCATACATGGAAATTCCCAAACCTTTTATCTTGGGTTAAACCATCATTACACTAAAGTACCTTTTCACCCTTCACATGTACGAACAAAATTTGTACAGAGCGTAGATCTAGAACTACGTGGGCTTGATTCCCATCCTTATGGGATACGTAGGAACATTTGAGTGTCCCTCGAATCCAGCCACAAATCTTTGGGTCTAACCCCAAATTCCACTTTCAGTCCCTTGGCTGAAAACTGCCCATGAAAACAGACACTGTGTATTTGTTATAATGGTCCAAGATCTATGACCCTAAACTAAGATCTCTAATACTTTTGTCCCCCATGACGTTAAACTGTAGTTTAATAACTACACATGGCTTGATTCCCATCTTTTTGAGATATGTTGTGAAGTCCAACATTTCAATTCAGGACCCGACCACAACATAATTATGGTTTCCATTGATCTGTGTATCTCTGTATACATTGGACAATACCCATCTTTATGTGTAATAACCCTAACCTTAAATATTTTTAGATCTTAATAACCCTTTTCTTGACTTTTAATCACAAAAATTTCAAATTTATGAGAGTTATTTTACCTGACTATGCAGTACGTTCCCTTAGGTGGCCTTGCATTAACAGTCTCCATAACAGATTTTTCAGCCAAAAGATACTATTATTTGATTATGCAGCCAATGCCCTTAGGTGTCCATGCATAATTTAAACCCCCTAACGGGTTTTTCGGATATTGGTAACTTCGTTCATAGAAAGAAATCCACTTTTGTCCTTATTGGTCTTAAATGACAGTATGTAGGGATCCGAAAAAAATAGCAATCCTTAACGTATTTGTCTCATATCCATTATCAAAATCCAAAAGTATTCAAGTATATGGTTTATATTTACCTTCCCTACCTTTGGGTAAGACATTCGTATGAGTGATATCCATCCAGTTCTTTGATAATCTGGTTTGGAAATATCTTCTCCATATTCAAGTACCCCTTTCCATACAGCAAACTCTATACTTTGGAAAATTTAAATCTTCATAAACTTTCACTGGCTTTTTAGCACTAGGAATGTAAATTCCCAAGGGTTCTTTTTTCGCACTATGCGGCATGTTCCCTTAGGCGCCCTTGCATAAAACAGCCTACAAAATAGACTTGTTAGCCAAAAGGTACTATTTATTTTACTATGAAGCCAATTCCCTTAGGTGGCCTTGCATAATTCAACCCCCTAACGGGTTTGTTAAATAATGGTAACTTCATTCATGGGAACTAATTCATCAATGACTTTTATAACTTTTTCATATCATTCCTCAGATTCAAATATTCTTAAGTCATAGTTTACATATTTTCCCTCATACTTGAGTACGGTAATATGTTTTCAGATAAATTTTCAATGAATTGAGTCAATTCTAATTCATTCGGTCAAAGCTATTTCGACCTTAATCATTAGCCTCTTTATGTCTGATGTGCATGACTTTAAACAGCCCACAAAAGACAATGGAACTATGAGTAAAATTCAAGTTCTAGCTCACTAAACATACATTTTGTATGGTTTAGGTAATATTGAGAAATTAAAAGATTAAATGTTTGTAGGGTTATTTATAATAATCCTAGTAAAAAACAAACTATACTTACTAGGACCATTGGCTTTATTAAAATTTAATGCAGGGAGAAAAGAAAAATGCAGCTACAAATGATTGAAGATGAAAGTGTTTTTCATTGATACACAAGAGATAGAAGGAAATCCACATACTGGAGTCTCTTCCCTTTTTCAGGAATTACAAAAGGCTTTCAACATAACATTTCATTTGATTTGCAGCATCCCGAGATTCATCAGCAACCACCTGGAATTCATTCATTCAACTAGAAACAATAAGAGATGCAGTGATACCATATCTTTTTGGAACAATTGTAAAATGATGTTCTTGAGTGTGGTTTGAGAAAATTTTTTACTGATCAAATAGTGAATCTGTTTCTATCCAAGAGACATGGAATATGGATACATGGATTTGAGAATGGAGCATTGGATGTAAAGATCCATTTGAACAGATTACTCTTATCAGATATTTCTCTAATTCCATGTTTGTCTTCTCTCCACCAACTGGCCGTGGAAAACATTTCAGCCCATGGGTTTTCCATTTTCATATCTACATGGAAATGGCATGGGAGGAAAATTTGAATATTCACACCATTATTGTTGCTCTTAATGCACAACATAACCAAACTATAGGAGTAGAAGTGTAGCTACATTTCAGGCATATAGTTCTTTGCATCTGGAACATTGACTCCTTGTAGATGACCAAGACCATACAGAGACAGGTAGATTCTCTGTGGGATATTAAGATGATATTTCTTCAAGTACATAGCCAAATCTGGGAGAGTGTTGTCACAGATATCATAGTAATTATGGAATACAATGTTCACCATGTCATCAATCCATTTTCTAGCCAGTTCATCATCTGATCCGATTCTCCTGAGAGCTATTGAATCTACACAAAAGTTGAATAAACTAACTCTTAAATGGGATTATTTTTTTATATAACTTGTAAAAGAATTCAGAAAAATTGAAAAGGCATTAAGTCGCACAAGTTTTAATGTGTCGTGCTAGTTTTTGACACACAAGTATAAACCGCGCAAGTCCAAGCACCTCTATAATAGCATGAAAACAAAGAAAGAGCAGAAAACAGAGCAACCTGCACAGAGAAGGCCACTTGTAGGGCGATAGATCGAAAATTTGAAATCCAGATTCTTTGTACGGAAATGGGGAAACATATTTGGAGGCCAAAACCATACCCTGTGTGATGAAGTCTGTCCAGCTAGAAGTTGCGTGCCATATCTTTCATGCCACCACCTATGCGCCTACAGCTAGCATGCTCAAGTGTTGTGTACTGAACACTTGCATGCCACCTTTCCCTTAGTTTTCTTCTTTTCCTCAAAGTCGCATCCTCATTTCTTTCGGATCCAACTCTGAGGGGGGACTTTTTTTGACACTCATTTTCATCACATTATCTAAAAGAATGTAAAGGGATGTGACATAGCACATATTGATTCATCCTTTGAAGAAATCATCAAAAATCGACAAAGGCAAGAACAAGGCTTCAAAAGCAAAAGGGTCACGCAAGTTCCCTCATTATCACGTATGTTTACTTGTGTGCCACCTAATGGTCGCGCAAGTGACTTGCACACCCTAAATGATAACCACCCGGGGTCTTCTCTAACCTATAAATAGACCCTGTGGGCCCTCCATTTCTAGAGGAATTTTTCCAGAATTCACAGACAGATCTCTGAACGCCCATGTCTCTTCTTCAGGTCTTCCAAACTCTTCTAAGGTAATTCATTACCTAGAATGGAAGTTCTAAACAGGAGGAGTGAGGTCTAAGTGTTATAACTCACTAACACTCACACACCTAAGTGTTTTAACCTTATGGGAAATGAACACACTTGCGTTCCGACCTACTTCTTCATCAGAACATGCACACCATCTTCTAGAAATGCTCTAGGTATAATACCAAGGGTTTGAGCCAAGTCTTGCCCAAGTATTTCTGAATGACTGAAAATCGCGCATGTACCCATGTGTCGCGCATGTATACCTGTGCAACCAGGACTTGCACGCCCATGCAGTACTTACGCGCCTTCCAGGAGTTACGCACCCCTACCTTTTTAGGTTCCTTTCCTGCCCACTTCACCCCTCTTATGCCATTCCACTTCTCCTATTCAAGATTCAGTCTTCAAGACACTCTTCAAATCCATTTATTGCATGATTTCTTGATTTGGATTCCTTATCTTAAGGGAACTCCATGGAACATATTTCAAAATCTAGTGATTTACACATCTTTATGTCACTAAACATTGAGATTTCATTCATTCAACCTCATCCTTTATTCTGATAGAATCCTTAAACTGGGCCTCAGTTTCCGGAGTAAGCACAAGTCAAAATTCTCATTAAAATGGGATTCTTCTTTAGGAGTAAGTCACAATTACCCTTATCTAGGCATCCTCCTTAGGAATAAGCCCCAGTCTTAAAATCTCAAATATGGGCATCCTCCTTAGGAGTAAGCCCCAACCACAATATCCATAACTTGGGTATCCTGTTCAAGAGTAAGCCCTAGTTTCAAATATGGGCCTCCTCCTTAAGACTAACCCCCCAAGTCACTTTAATTTTCAAATACCTTTAACCTAGGCCTCCTTTTCAGGAGTAAGCCCCAGTCTTAATTGCCTTTTGATCTAGGCATCCTTCTCAGGAATAAAACCGAATCATAAGTCCCCTCAAAACTTGGGAATCTTCCTTAGGAGTAAGTCCTAAGAATAGAGTATCCAAATCTCCATAATGTACATATACCTTCATGGAACCTGATCCTGGATTTCTTCCCTGAAGTAAATCTTAATCCTCATCTATTTTGGGCAGTCATACATACATAAGCCCCACATCATTTCTTATGATTGCATCTTTCGCGACACAATTGTCTAGTTTTACCAATACTACTTGTTCCTCACACCGAGCATGACTCACATGAGCTTAGAGTGTAAAAGTAATTATGAAAACTTTCATTGAGCCATCAATCAAAAACATCATACTCCCTTATTCGAACTACATGGGTTTTGATTCCTTTTCCAAAAATAAAGGATACGTTGGTAGCCCATCAACAGGTATGACCTCAATTATGAAATAATCCATGTATTCCTGAATGAAAATAAACATAAAGTTCCCCACTGAGTGGCTTTAAAACTAGTATGGTCATCATAATGACCAAGAGACTTTTATATATTTTAAGGATACCATCAAATAAGTATATCTAACAAATACAGATGATTCTTCATCAATGAAGAACCTCAAATACATATAAAAGATTCTCTAAATTTCATACATATCAATCATTGATTGTCAGACTAATGGAAAGATCATTTTATACTTGGTAATATAATAAGGATTCACAAACATAACTTAAATCCATAAAGACTGTCCCAGAGTAGAAAATAATTCCCATAAAAAGGTGTGATGAGTCGACCTACTATCCTCTCGACCAATGAAAATTACTAAGCTACATCAGTCCACAAATAATGAGTGTCTAACTTTGGAATGTAGGTCTAAATGGATATGGAATCATTGGATGTTTCTGGTTCTATGAAAAAAACAGATAGAAACCAATTGGAATGTTTGAACATTCAATCTATGAGGTAATCCCTGATTCGAGAGGGAAATAGCAGTGCTGGATCATCTTAGAAGCATTGGATTTATCCATCAAACCTTCTAGTATTGAAGTCAACCATTCTCTTATTATCCTCATGATACCCATGAGATTATCTAATCTCCATTTCAACCTTGAGGGAACATCAGACAATTTTCTCATAGCTGTGTAAGTCACATATCACAAGGGCTTTCCGCAAGCTTAGTTTCATCCCACCATAGGAGCGGTTAACCATTCATTCAGGGGTAATGATAAAGCTGGAAGAGTATCATGCAAGACTTGTGATGTTCACCTTGTATGATCCAACAGATTTGTCCCCTTTTTTCTTTATGGGAAGTAATTCCATTTTCATCATAATCCATAGGTTGCACAAAAAATATTTGTTGAAAAACATCTTCTAGAAATCCTTACATCCCAACGACTAGATCTTCTCCTCAAGCTATGTATTTTGATCAACCTCTATCATTGATCAGCATCACCCTCCATACGATAAGCATCTATTAGAACCTTCTCTTGTTCAGAACATTGAAGGATGAAGAAGATATTTTCAATGGAGTAGATCTATAGTTCTGCGATTGAGGGATCAGATGATCCATTAATTGTAGGAGGTATTTGTCTCATTAATTTCTCGATATAGACTTGTTCTTTCTTAGGGGGTATTGAAATTTCATTTTGACCCATGTTTTTATTTAGATATAGACATAGTTGAGAGAGAAGCATGACAAAGATTGTGATTCCCTCTCCCATTGGATTGGGCATCTCATTAGTACAGTCATCACATTGATCATCACATCGGTCGTTAGCCTGAGTCCTCATATTACCATCCATTAGATGGAATAAAAGGAAATTTAGGGGTAACACATAAAGGGTAATACAAGAAAAAAACCAATGAATTATAAATAGATTTTACTTCTATAACATATAAATATGTTGGAATAATTATATGTTATCCATGATATACTTTCTAACATATATTCTTCGGGAATTTTTTACCTTAATAATGGTTCATACTAAGCTAGAGAATTTACCAAATAATATCACCCAGAAGTATCGTAACCAAGAGTGAAGCAAGACCCATTTTCATACACCTGTTCCCATTCATTTATAGCTCAATGCATTGATTTTGGGTTTTACCCTTAGGATGCATCTGTGTTAGATCTGCCTCTACCTACTCGTATCCCGACAGGGATGTATTTTCTTGATAAACAACTTAATCAACACTCACCAAAACTTAGGGATGTTTTTATTATACATAGTATTTTTTCTAAGGCTTCACATGGGTTTTTATAATAATAATCCCAAATATAACTAAACATATACTCTGATACCAACTATAACAACCCTCATCTTTTAATACACAATTAAACACAATTTATTACATAAAAATCACATGATATAAAATAGAATATCGAGAGGTATAGTGTATTTTTGGATTAGGATCATTACATAACTATTTGAAACATGAAAAACAACATCATTATTGAAGAAATCCTTTACACGACCACTACTTTCCCTCATACTTAGCATTGCATGATATAACCCGAGGACATGGATAAAAAATGGGTGTGATATAAAGCCCAGTAAGTGAATAATCATGGAATAACATGAGGAATACAATAAATTTTAGACAACAGACATATCAATAGGGAACAATAAAATCATACACATAAAGGCATGATAAAGCATGATAATCATATCATTGAAATGTGGCAACAACACTGAACAGTGAATTTGCATGAGCCATAGCTCATTGCACATAGAGAATGAGTAAATCCTCATTGGACATGAAGCACGAGTAAAACATCGTTTCACTTTAAATATCTTGATTCAACACCCATTTCACCTGATGAATCATGATACTATACTTTAGCCAATGCATTGGAGCACTATAAGGGCACACCCTTCTTAAACATTTCATTTCTTGCATAAGTGTGCCACATGGATCATAAAACATTGAATCATTCAACATAATCATTTATTCAATGATAAAAGAATGTGGAATATATATTTGAAACTCTTTAAAATATAAGTAAATGTGTATAAAGGTGAATATCGTTGATAGAGAAATGGACTTGGTATTCACTATACAATGACTTTGGCTTGGAAAATCATTGTGCAATTTCAGCAGCATTACGACGTTATATATGAACTCATAAAAATGGCTGAAGAGAGAAAAAAGGGTGTATCATCATATTTACATGACATTTAAATTATGGGGTCATAAGGATACATTTCCCAATAAATGTAATTGAATTTAGATTCATGATACAAATGAATTTCTTGAATGAAACTGAGGAGAGAGAAATTCCTTTCAAAATTTTCGGCATAGTAACAGGTGTACATGAGAGGCATTTAATGGGAGAGATAGGGGTCCCCCATAATTAAAACATAAGTAGGTTAGTATTGGGTAGGTGAGAAACCATACCCCTACATTTATAAATGAAATTAAAAGGGCATAACAACTTAATGAATATTGGACATAAATGAGAAAGGAATAAAATCCCTTACTTGAAAGTATGCTTTCAAAGGCTTGAGAGAGGCTTGAGAGAGGCTTATTTGGAGCTTGGGGCACCATAGGGGGGATTCTGGAGAGAGGAAGGTAGAGTTTGGACTAATTACAATGGCTTTGAGTGAGGAGGAAGCGGTATCTTGGGTGGGTTTATATAGGTAATGTGAGGGAATTCTTCATTATTTAGGTTTGGGACCCTCACCTTAAACAAATCCAAACCACAAACCAGCCCATGTTTTTCCCATGGTTTTTGGAAATGGGATGTGGGAAAAAATAATTTATATGGACAATGTCCGAACTTCTTAAAATAATGGGGTTTCTTATGTAGAGGTGAGTCACACTCCCAAGGAAAACAATTTAAAAAGACAAGATGTTTAATAAGTCTTAAAAGGCCCACTAATGCTTTGTAAAATAAATCAAACAAACCAAAAATCATATAATTTTAAATTTAAAACATATATTGGACAAAGACAAGGTTTATAGTATTTTATTACATCACTATTGGGTCATTATGATGTCATAAAACATGTTATATATTCAAACGGTATTTAATTTTTACCCAAAAATTTGACTGTCTCAAAAAATTATAGAAAAATTACCCATTTTATAATATCAACAACCTAATTCCAGAAATAATATTAGTTTTTTAAATATGTTAATTTTAACTTTTAAAATAAAAACTATCATTTATCGAAAATTCATGGGTTTTGACAAGAATGACATTAATACTATAATAAAAATTACAATTGCATTCATAAAATTATATGATCATTTATATTTAATATTATTTAATAAAAATATAAATAAAAATATTTTATGAATATTTTATTTAATTTATAAATCCATTATTTCATCAATTTTTTTAATTGAACACTAACTAAAAATAACATTTGTGATTGAAAAACTATTTACAAGGTAACAATAATAAAATGAATGTATATCCATTATTATATAAAATAATAATATACATAACGATAATAATAGGGTCTTGTTACATATCCCCTTATAGGACCAACATAAGATCAAATATTATGCTGTGCGATGGTGACAGACTCTTAGGTTGGCTCAGATAACATTGCTCGTGTGGTAATCTCTATCATCTTTCACTTATCCTGTAGGTGGTCCAGCTCGAGCTTAACATATTCAAGATCAGCTTGGGCTTGGTCAATAGTGATGTCCAAAGATTCAACCTCCTTTATGAGCTCTGACAAAATGGGCTTCGTATGTGAAACATCTACTGGATGAGTCCATCGCTTCCTTTATATGAGTAAATTCGATTTGTTAAAGCCTTATATTTATACTAATCATGTAATCATAGTTCAACGGCTATATTAGCAATGATCAATATCTGTAATAGTATTTTAAAATACAAAAACATAAAAACAAAGAATTTGACATTTTATATAAACATTTTACAGAAAGAGACATTTAATTAGATCAAGAGGGATTTCCATAACCATAATACTATGGTTATTGTTGTGATATTACAAGAGAACTAGGTGTGAATGCGTAAATGGATTCTTGGATGTTTCCATTTTGTTGTTGTCTTATCTTGTGGCTATGCATGATAGTGTCCTGGTAGTGAAGGAATATTTAAATGGAATCACTTGAACATGATAATGGGAACTGGTACATTAGGGGATTGATTTCTAGAAATGGGTTGTTCTCTTGTTGTGGATGTTGTGTGTCTATGAATCTTAGAAAAGTGACGAGGGTCGATGTGCTTTCAAACTCTTTGGATGGGATGAGTTTTTGATAAACTATATCTAAAATGATTAGTTTTTGTGTTTCTTATACACACCCCACCCATGTTGAGCACTTCATTCTGAAAACCCCCATTCATGGGGGATGGTGTTTTCCCTAACATTCTTATGAGTGGTTGGTTATTATCCCCTTTATGATCCCTACCCAAGTTATCCCCAGATTCATCAGATAGGTTGTGATGGCCTATGGTTCAATATGTCCAAATACTATTTTGGCAGGTTGTTTTGCGGTGGTTGGCATAGGTTTTTGTAGGTAGGATTGTTTCTGATGTTTCTTCGGTATGAGGCCCAAGTGTCATTGGTCATGGAGTGGTTATTATGACTGAGGTTTCTTCAAGCATGGAAGTGGTTGTTGTGGCACACATTTCATCAGGCTGGGATGTGTGTGGTTATAGTGGCCTAGGTTTCTATGTGCTGTATGTGTGGTTGAGATTGCCCATAATGTAGTTGTTGGGGTGACAGTGGGACTATAGTGAGACTTGTGGAGGAGTTATGACATGTATGAAGTCATAAATACCTGAATGGAAAGCGGAGCGTGGTACCCAAATATCAATGTGCTATTAGTATTAATTTAACTGACATGTGTTATTTGAGAAGTGTTCCTGGGTGAGGTTGGGCGAATAGATTCTATGCTATATTACTTGGTTATCTCTATTTCTCATAGGGAATCAGAATGCATGCCCATTTGTGCATGGTATATTTTGGTTTGTTCTACTGAGTATACATGTATACTCACCCTATATATATATATATAAAACTGCTTTCTTGTTTCCATGAGTACCTTGAAGACCACAGAAGACTTTACTAGCTCGGGCTTCGAGAGTGGTTACTGGTTTTCATTTTTTTGGTACATTAAATAAGAGTTTTCTTATTCCATTTATTAGTTTATTTTTAACATCCACATGGGAGGGGATTTTTTGGATTTACTTTTCCTTTTAGTTTTTGGAATTGTTTGGGATGTACCATATGATCTCCAAACACTATAAAATACAAGGGGTTATGCCTTTCATTTTATGTGATATTCTATACCCTTGATTATAGTTTCCACATTGAGGCATATTGAAGGTGGGACTCAGGGGGTCATTATCCATCCTTCAACTTGAGGAAGGAAGGGTTTGGTATTTTTTCAACCCTTTCAATTAACTTGGCGAAGGAGGTTTATATCATAGAGGAATTTATAAAGCCTAATTTTAAAGGATGAAGCATGGTTGTGAACAAATTATTCTCACCAGAATCACCTAGATATCCTTAATTCTATTCTTCTACAATTTCATATGTAGATGATAACACTTCAAGAGATAATAGACAATCCTACATTTATGGAATGTAATTCATAATATCCACTAAAAACCTATGGAGGATGTATAATTGTTTTTCCACTTTCATTATCATTATCATATTTATCAGATAATGATTAAAAGTTTGTAGTGTCTCTTCAATGTTATGTTGACATGTTTAAAACAAGTTTTTATTATAGTTTTATCATAAGTTTCATATTATCTAGATTAAACATACAATATTTTTCATTATAATTTCTTTTTTATGTATAATATTATTTATTAGATTCATATAAATCGTAATAAATATTACCACTATGTCATTTTCATGAGGATTTATTACAACAACATAGTTCATGACTCATTGTATATCACAAATCTTGATCCTTTATAGATAACTCTGAGTACATGTAAAATGACTAATATTATCTAGTTACTATAAGTGGATGTGGCTCTAGAAAAGATGTACCTATGGTTAAAAACTCCAACAAGATGTTCCAATAATGACTCGGGGTAATCTGGCATACAACAATAGGCCTATTTGAACACTTGGTTTGACACTCCAATGAGATATTCTTTGGGAATTCCAAAACTCTTCGTAAACTACAATAAACAATTTAAACTTATGTTGACTATGAATAATAAATAATAAACATATGTTGTCATATATTAAGTAATATTTCATAAGATATACTTCATAAAAGTTATTTTCTAGGATTATGTTATTCCTCATTATAAAAAATATTTCTTACTCTAGGGTTTTTGTTTTAGTAATTGGTTGGATCTCAAAGGATATGTGTTAATGGAAACTAAAATAGAACATTTTGTGAGTTTACTCTTGAGAAACAGAATGTTATATTAGTTGGAATTTAAGAGAATCGTGTTATACTCACAGAGATTTTTCAGTATATGAATCATGGTGGACATCAAAATGAGAAAAAGAGGGAAC
The DNA here is from genome assembly GCA_963277665.1 of Viscum album. NCBI lineage: Eukaryota > Viridiplantae > Streptophyta > Magnoliopsida > Santalales > Viscaceae > Viscum > Viscum album. The sequence continues at coordinate 795,673,348 of OY728136.1, read as the reverse complement.
ACAATTCTGTTGATTCTTTCATGAGGCAACATTCACCTTCTTTTAGAGGGTCTCCGTATCCACATATAATTGAACAATGGATTAGTACCACTAGAATGATATTATCTATTCATCAGTGTTCAAAGAACGAGAAATTCATTTTGTCTTTTTATCAGTTGTAAGGTCAATAAGATTAGTGGTATAATTTAATCAAGAATACGAGACAATATTATGTGATTGAATCCTTGGTGTGGGATAATTTCATGAACATATTTTCAATAAATACATTCCTTGAATTAATCTTAAAAAGATGGGGAATGAGTTCCTTGAGTTAAAGAGAAGAAATGATGTATCTATTGGCACCTATGAGGGTAATTATATAAGGCATGTGAGTTACACAATAAGAGTTATCATCCAACATGATATTAATGTTTATTGATTCCTTGATGTTTTAACACCACACCTAAGTAGTTCATTGTACATAAGACATATTATTAGTTAAAAATAGATTTTGCATTGTGCAATAATGGTTCAAATGTTGGTGGGAGTCACATATTAATGTCATTGATTTGTGAGGAAGAATAAGATGGAGTTCAAAGTAATCTCTAAGAACCATATAGAAAAGAAGATGAACATTCCTTTATGCTATAAGTGTGAGAAGAATCAAGAAAAAAATAACCTTAGTGGGTTTAATAAATACTTTAAGTATGGATGGGATGGCCATTGGGAAATTTATTTTCGAGGATATTAGAAGATGTTTTCCCAAAATGAAAATGGTGAAAAACCACATAGAATTTACATCCCACTATTCAGTTCTTCAAGTGTAAGAATAATGATAATTTTTTTAACCATTGTAAAAACAAAAGGGTTGGTGATGATGATTAATGTTATAAATCTATTAAGCTGAGGGATAAGGGGAAATCTCATGAAATTTCTATATTTTATGAGGGGTGATATAACATTGTGATGAAATATACAATTCTTGTCTACTATGGAACTACTAATGTCATATTTTATTATGGATCTAACCACTCTTTCATATCTAAAATATATTATATGGGTGTTAAGATAACTCCAAAATAATTTTATATGGAATTAGCAGTGAAAAACCCTAATTGTATTATGATTAAATATTATGTTCATGATTCCTCTATGATTCATGTTTTTGAAAATATGCTTCTTTCAATTCATTTCATTTATCATTTGGTCAAATTATTTGTCATATTAAGAATGTATTTGTTTTATCTACATAAATCCCCCATTAATTGTCATGTAAGGGAAGTTATGTTCGATATTTCAAACCCTCCTATAATCACCCATCAATGTGATGATAATTCTGAACATCCTATGGAGATTACATCCGGTGTATGGGTCTTAATTCTAATTAAAAAGGGTTGTTTCTTTCAAATGGTTCGGGAGAAGATCAACATCAATGATATTCATGTTGTTTAGGATTTTGAGGATGTATTTTCAGAATATTTTCTTATACATCACCAAAACATGAATTTGGGTTCCCTATAGATCTTATACATGGTTCCACACCAATTTCAAAGAGTCTTTATAGAATTTCACAGATTAGGTTTTAGGAATTGTGGAAGAAAATCATAGTAAACCACCATTAGGGATTAATTTTCCCAAGTGTGCCACCTTATGGTGAACCAGTTATTTTTATGAATATTAAATATGGATCAATGTGACTCTGTATTGATTATCAAAAGTTGAACAAGATCAATTCCAAGAACAACTATCCCCTTATCCATATTGATAGATTTTTTGATCAGTTCGTCTGAGCTCAATAATTTTCCAAGATTTACATTCAATAGGGATATCATCAATTGAGGGTCAAGAAAGAGGATATATGTAAGATGGAATTTCGTACAAGGTATGGTCACCTTCAATAAATATTTATTCATTTTTTATTAATAATTACACATCAGTATTCATTTATTTAATGAATAGAGTCTTTAAATATTACCTTGATATGTTTTTGGTAGTCATTATAGATTATATTATTATCTATTCAAAGAGTAAGGAAGATAATTTTGAAAAGATGATTATTGTAATAATGACCCAAAACAAGGATAATTTATATAAAAAATTTAAAAAATGTCTATTTTTGATAAAAAAATATTTATTTTTGGGTCACATAATTTCAATAGATTATATAGCAGCAGATCTATAAAAGATAGAGGCAATTCAAAGTTGTCCGAGTCCAACCACATTGACTAAGATCCATAACATTATTGGTTTAACAGGATATTTTCAAAGGTTTTTGGATAATTTGTCACGAATATCTACTCCTATTACTATGTTAACATGGATGTGGTTGAAGTTATTATAGACTGGTGAATGTAAAGAAAAATTCAAGTAACTGAATAGATGGTTGTGTAGTGAACAAGTTCCTAGATTAAACTCTAGTGGAGAATGGTTTGCAATCTATTGTGATTTATCCAAGAAGGTATTGGGATGCATTCTTATGAAAAATAAAATATTTATATACTCTTCCTCATTATAGTTTAATATTGAAGATAACGTTTACCAATCTAATTATTTTGAGTTAACTACACCAATATTTGTATAAATGATATGGATGCATTAATTTTGTGGTGAAAAAAGTGATATATATACTGATAATAAAAGACTAAAATATATATTAACATAGAAGGATTTTAAAATCCACTAGAGAAGATGGATAGTGTTAATGAAGGATTATGACAGCTCAATACATTACCACCTTGGTAAAGTGAACAATGTGGATGCTGCTTTCTGTTGAAAAGAACATGATAGCTTATAACTGATGAGGATCATAGAAGATATAATAATTATGTGTTTACAAATGATATATCTAAAAATAATAATGGAAGGTGATAAATCATATCTTTTATAATTTAATATATGTCCCTCTATCCATGTGATGATTAAAGAGGCTGATATGGAAGATGAAGAGCTATAAAAGAAGGTCAACCATGTTCCTGAGATTAACCTTGATAAGAATGGAATGATAAGTTTCAGGAACTGTGTGTGTGTTCCTTAAATACAAGATTTTATGAAGGAGCTAATAGATGAAGCTCATAGTTATTCATTCAATATTCACCGTGGAAGTACAAAGATGTATAGGGACATTAATGAATAGTTCTGGTGGGATGGAATTAAGAGAGATATCACAATGTTTGAATCTCGGTGATTGGTATCCTAGAAAGTTATGGATGAGATGAAAATGTTTAAAGGTATATTGTATTCATTACCCATAATAGAATGGAAATGGAAGAACATCACTATAGATTTCTTTCATTGGACTAGCCAGAATATCTAAATGTTTTAATCCTATATTTTGGGTAGTTGATCTCCTTACTAAATCATCACACTTCATTGCTATCAGAGAATATTTATCTCTAGATCAGATTTCTAGAATATACATTAAGGATGTAGTGTTGTTGCATGGAGTACCAAATTAAATTTTATCATACCATGATCTAAGGATAATATCCATGTTATGTGGAAGACTTCCAAAATCAATTCATACAGAATTGAATTTCTGTATTTTTTATCATCATCAAACATATGGTCAGTCTGAAATAAAAATTCATTCCCTAGAGGATATGTTGAGATCTTGTTCTTTGTATTTCAAAGGTAGTTAGTATCAACAACTTCCTCTAGTTGATTTCTCATACAAAAATAAATATCTCTCAATCATTTAGATGGAAACATGTGAAGCCTTATATTGGAAGAAATGTGTAGCTCTAATGTGTTGGGTTGAGGTTGTAGAATTAATTCTATTTGGACCTGAGCTCATCGATGAAATGGTCGAGATTGTTAGAACAGTTCCGAAACATACCATGGAAGGTCAATATCAGTTGAAATGTTATGCTGATAACCATCATCTTTATCTAGAATTTGAATGTTATTAGAAGGTGTGTTTACAAATATCAGCCTTGAAGAATGTTATGATATTCGATAAGAAATGGAAACTAATACTCTAGGTTTATCATCCCCATTAAAATTATTGATCATATAAGCACGGTGGCCTATCAGTAGGAACTTACTACGAATATCTCTGAAGTCCATGTTGAATTCCATTTATATAACCTGAGGAAATACATACCTGACCCTTCACATGTATTAAACTCAGAGGTAATACCACATGAGTATGATCTTTCATATGATGAGAAACCTGTAGAAATTATGGACCAATAAGATATCATTATATGAAACAAGACCACTCATCTGGTCAATGTTTTGTTGTGGAATCACTAGTAAGAATAATATATGTGACAACATGAGAATATTATAAGTTATATTTATCCTCATTTTTTACCCATGTGATGAATTTCAAGAGAGAAACCCATTTTAAGGGGGTACAATTTAACACCCTAAATATTTATGGAGTTTTTTTCATACAAATTTAAATTTTCATATATATCTTATAATGAACTAATTTAAAAATTTATTTAACATAAAACTTACTCATTTTACGTTACACACAAAACCTACCAGGCTTATATTCCATGCAACCCCGACTTGGTGCACGATGCACGCAACACAAATTTGGTCTATGATATACACAATAATGAGTTTCTACGAAAAAATATTTTTAATGTTTTTATTGTTTAGATAAGGAAATTATATATTTTTTGTAAAACATATTAATATGAATAGTAAAAAACACATTTGAAATATATTTATATAATTTTTTATACAAATAAAACATATGATTTTGGTAATGTTCTTTTTATATTAAAAAAATTGTTATCTTGAATGAACTTCATCTAATAAAGGAAGTAATTTTATAAAAAATTTTAAATTGAAATTGATTAAATAAACATAATTTCTAGATTCATAAAATTTAAATTATAATAGGTTAAATATTTTGGATTTTTCAGAGAAACATAATTTTTTGTTGAATTGGAAAAAATACAGCTTTTTACTTCAAAAAATCCTTTTTTCTAATTAATTATTAATTGAAGATTATATTATAAATATTTTTTGGTCACATTAGATGAATAATAAATCTATTAATAAAATTTAATTTATTATAATAATTCGACTTTCAATGTTTATTATAAAATCATAACAAAATTTTGAGTATTTTTCAACTATAAAAATGATTTATTTTATCTCGTCTACAGGATAAGAACTAATATTAATTTTTCTACATCATTGATTAGAATATAAATAATATGACATAATTAATTATATTAATTCTAATATTTATAGTATAATAAGACAATGTCAAATTTTGACCAAAATGATTAGTAAATGTGAATAAAATTAATCACAATAATTAAGGCCAAATTAAGAAAAATTAGGGAGTAAAACATAACATTAAGGGCCCAAATGATGTATCCACTTGTGAAAAACCCATTTCCTGTCCATATATCGTCCATAAAAATTTAATTAATTAGTTTTTTATTTGGTTTGACTATTTTTCGTTAAGAATGTATGCACACCTAATTTGTTTCAAAAAATTTTATATGAGTCCTTTTACTTCCCAATAAATGGACACCAACACTACCCGTACCTCAGACCACATAAAAATATTATGATTGGAAAATATCATTCAAAATATTTTCCCAAAAATCCTCCAATTTTCTTTTATTACATAAGAACATGTGCACACCTATTTTTTTTCTAAAAATACATGTGAGTCATTTTCCTTCTCTATAAAAGGCTAACACCTCTAGCCATTCATCACACCTTTAAATCCTATTCAGTTAGCACATGATGTTACCAAATTTTGTGACAACAATGCTAGATTATAAATTTAACGCTCCATTTTCTTTGAAACCATTTTGAGGAATCCTTTTGGCACAAACCAAAATCAATTACCCTATTTAGAGGTAACATCTTCATTCATGCTCATTTACATTATTTTCCTTCTCCACGCACTAAAATCACTTTATTACATTATTTATTGACAACACCAATATATATAATAATATATTATGTTTTTATGAAAGGGCTATTAACTATACATACACACACCTCCATCAAATGGATGCTGAACATACTTTTTATGTGTATGGGGAAGTACTACCTCACGAAACGATGATCGTTCATTTTTACATTACATCCAGTGATGGTGTCCATTATGATGGAAAATAAATAAATAAATTTAATACATTATATTTAATTTTTAATTAATATTCCTTATTATTTTTTAAACAAATGCATTTTTTCCTTCTATTTAGTGTTTATAAGATAATCTTGTTTGAGGAAATGTGGACTACCGCCCACTCAAAGAGATGTAATTCGTTCACACACCACATATTATGGATTAATGATAGGTTTAATTAAATTATATTTTATATATTATATATTAATTATACTTTAATAATTATATATATATATATTTCTTCCATTTTATTTTTCCATTTAATATGACTATTAAAAAACAAAAATAGATTTCATGTATATGTATAATGTACTCTCTCCCAGAACGGTTTATTTCATTTCATACATAATTATGAATTAAAATATTATAATGTTAATATAATATATATATAACATATATTTATTTCATTTTCTACATTCTTTTAATCATGATATAAGTATAAGTACCATCACATTAATACATTAAGACACATGTGAAGAACAAAGTGAATCATTAGCCAAAGTGAAAATATAACTTATGATCATTATAAAGTTTCCAATATATGGACATAATTAAACCATATTTGGTACTATGATTACAATTATTTTTCATTAACTGACATAAAATTAAATTATTTTTATTATACATGAATCTTTTACTTGTACAGTGATAGTCATGAAACTAGGTAAGGAGATTTCGTCTCACTATTAATTTCTGTGAGATACAACCTATATTCGACACTCTTTGATTATGTTTGGTGTATTTAAGTACACTGGCAGTATGATATGTATCTTTCTCTTAAATTTATTATAATTCACATTCCCCATTTATGATCTTTTTTTAATGTGGTTTAATATTCCAATGATACCAAATCGGTAAAATAGTTTTGTCTCAAATTGTCTTCTTTGAGACTCATGTTTTGTTATACACATAAACACTTTTCAAGGTGTATATACATCCAATGTACATGTTATATAATTAATCTAACTATTTATTATGATATATTAATCTTCATTTAATTCATTTTCATACATGGAGTGTACGATCCCAAGTAACATGGTTATAAGATATTATTGAGACAATCTTATTGCTTTCGAGATTATTTATGTGTATACATCCTTCGATGAAATATATAATGATTATTCAAGAGTATCCTTATCCTAAATTTATTCATGTTAACCTCATTTTTTAATTCCATTATTTCTCTCTTTGGTACTTATGATAATTCCTATTGTGAAATCTAGCAATCTCTCTCTTCGGTTGGAAATCTATTGTATTAAAAAATCAGGTTACCAAAAATGTTTTAAAAAAAATAATTTCTAATGATCATTAATAATAATTTTCATGGAATAAATATTTTAATTTTTTTTAAAGATTACTTTTTATTTTTTGAAAGATATTTTTCAATATAATGGTTTTCAAAAGTTTTAATGTTATAAAAATAATTTTCAAATAATAAAGGTTATTTTCTCAGTACATGATTTCAAAAGTCCTTTCAAAACAATTTCCCATATAAGATAACATACATTATTGGTTCTCACTACATTAAGGGGATATTACATAATTTTTCCATTCATATTAGTTTTTTAATGGATTATGTTTTAATATCAAGATTTTTATGAAGTTAATTTCTCATTCACGAGTTAAATTCTTTTGAAACTATCTTTCTTTCACGGGATATGTTTATGATAAAATGATTAAGAAACATGTATATTTATACATGTTTTGATTTGTTTACACGTTTATGACAACCATTTAATTTTATAGGTTATGATTTTTTATTTATGTGATTTTGGAACATGTATGTATGATTTCATTATATGATGGGTGAGACCTATCTCTCCCTCAAATGCATTGGGTAATGATTTATATCTCATGAGATAGAAAACATTATAATGATGGTTTACATTGTTTAGTAATACATGGTTGGAATGAGGGTTTACTCATATCATTAATACATGGTTAGAATCAGTTTTTAATATTTTATGTATTACAATAATAGAATGGGTTCTCACCTGGATTAGTAAATGACTTTGTCTACTAATATGGTCATTGAATTGATTCCTTGGGTACCATAGAAATCAATATATTCTTATGTGATTCCAAAATTCCATGTATTAATCCTATGTTATGATTTCATGGATTATTCCCTTTAATTAATTTTGATTCATGTCTTATGAATTGCCGTTTTATTTTGTTATTCATCTATATGATCTTTTATATGGAGGGTATGATCTACTATTTTTATGATCATGTTCTCATACCCTTATGCACATTTTTATGCTTACATTTCTCCCATGTTTTCCATAATGAGAATTTGAATTCATTTCCAATGTTACGAATATATGTATTATGTATGATGTGTCTAAGAAGGGTGTTAGTTTCAATGAATATAGTGTAAGATATTGTAGCTCACACCTATACCAGTGTCTTTGTTTCCATGTTTCCAAAGTCACTATACCAACTATGGTCATTGGGAATCTATTTGCATAATGCATAAGTATTCCATACATGTAATGAAATTTTAATGTCTGAAAATACAGGTTCTCTAAAACCTTGGAGATTGGAATGTTTTCATTTTAATGGTAATGATTACCATTATAAGTTTATCTTTTTGTGTTTTATCATCAGTTTTAATGTATTTAAAACATTAGGTTTAAAATTTATATTATTATTAAGAATATTTATATGATTATCATCAAATTTAATGAAAGTATTTGAGTACATAATTTTACTGAATGGGAAAACATAAAGGGTCAGTGATGACCACACCCAATAATGCCAAAGGGATTGAACCCACAACCAATAGGTGAAAATGTTTCAATGACTAACATAGAACATTGTGATGTCATAGTTAGTATATAATTATAATTTTCCATATATAACTACATTAAAATATAATTTTAAATTTGATATTTGTGAAATGTGTTTCGTGATATAGATAATCGTGTGGTTGAAAATGAGTTGGTGGTTAATTTCATTTCATAATAGTATCACCATGATGATGGGAAACATCATTCTCTGTTATAAATTTTTTGTTTTTTGATAATGTATTACAAAATTTGGATAATCATGATTTTGAATTTTATGGTTATGTGGTCCTATTAAATATAATTTTTTTTCAATAAGAATTTTTTTAAACCATAATCATTTGTAAAAATAAATGATTTTATGTTGGAAATTGGTAAAAGTATGAAATTATACCCATTAAATTAGTATATTTATTTATAATCCTAGTCTGGATGTCAATATAATTCATACACTCTTAGAAATTAATCTTGAAACAAAATGATGACTTGTTACCATAATTTCCAATGATAACAATGACAAGTTCCACAACTCTATGGTTTATGTTTTTTTTAAATTATCATAATCCTTCAATTTCATGAGATAAATGATATATATCAATCTCGCTCATTATTTTGTCCTTATGGTTTTCTTAAATATCCAATTCATTACATCCCACCTATTTTCTTCAGTTTGGAATCTAGTTGGTGGTATTTTGAATGAAATTTGTATGCAATTTTCTCTCTTGAGAAGACGATTTTTTATTAGTCTATTTTACTATATTGGTTTTTTATAAATGGGTTTTAAAATTTACTACCTTTTATTATTGTTATTGAGTTCAAATTTAAATGACACAGTTTATTAAAAGGGGAGTGTATGTGACACCCTGAGATTTTAGATGAAAAAAATTATGTTTGATAACATATAAAACTGGTGACATTAAGATTAAAAGGAAATTTAAAACTAATAGAAAGTATAATATATTTCCATTTATATAAATTTAATACCATTTAACACAACCCCTATATTTTTGTTTTTGATAGCATATTCGTCACACAACACTGATCTTAAATGAACTAAAAAATATTTATCCTCAATAATAAAACTATTAAATAGTTGGATATGAGTAATATTAAATTTATTATTACAAAAAAAACACATAGACACACAAATATATATATATAGAAATATCCTACTCAATATAATTTTTTTATTAAAATTTAATAAATAATAAATCATTCATATATCTTAATTCAATTCCCTAAAAATATTTTTTCATTTAAAATTATTTTATCAGTTTTTGTAAAAAATTATTAAAAATAATTTTAGAGAATTCTTGAAAATATATTTTAATCAATGTTAATAATTTTTTGAATTGGATTATAAAAATTTACTTTGGGTGAATTGTCTGGATTTTTTTGGAAAACATTGATTTTTCTTTTAATAGTGAAAATTATAATTTTGGTAAATATATATTTTTTTAATTCAAAATATTTTATATATGAAATATTTAATATCACTCAAAATTAAATAATTATTCAATGACTATGTTTAATCAACTTAATTAAATTTGAATCCTATTTATATTGAATTTGAGTAAAAGTAACATTATTTGTTTTAAAATGGTGTTTTTTACATAAATCTTTTTAAAAGTGAATAATGTTTATATCTATTAATTAATTAATTCAACCCCTAATAAGAAATTTATAAATTAAAATTAATATATATATATTTCTATATTTTAATTTTAATTCATATTGTTATTATTAGTCATACATTTAATATAAAATCATTATTGGCTTGAAAAATACACTTATTCAAAACCCTATTTGTCTTATTATATCCATGAATTTTTTAAATAAAAATTTGGAACATTAATGAATTGAAATTGGTAAAAAATTATTCCATATATAATATTATAATAATTTATATTAACAAATAAATTCAACTTAATTTTTTACCATATTAAAAATTGAAATAACTACAAATCACTGTTTTTTTATGGTTAAAATAGTTTTGTTCAGGGGGTGGGGTGTTAAAATAAATAAATAGGAGTCAAAATGACCTAAATAATTTTCCATACACAATTTTATGGATTTATTTAAACATTAAATTTTCTAATTATTGATATTTTCTAAATTTTGAGCCTTGTGTTAGTACCTTTTTCTATTAAAAAATTTAATATTTGAAACTCACATCAATAATTATAGGCCACCCTCTCTATTCTCCTATTAAAAACATAAAATCTCATTGGATCATAGAATAAATTCTCAAATATTGTCCTTAACTCCCTAAAAACAATTATATCTAATATATTGTTTAGAAATCCATCAATAGAAAAGTTTTTGTTCTTACCTATGGAGGTTTTCTAAAGAAGAGGTTTCATACATAACTAAGCGTGTTTATTATATTTCATCTTCAAAAACATAAAATATTGTCAAAAATTAGAATATAAAAATAAATTTATCTCTCTTATATTGAGATGGTTTTATTGTAATTTAATATTTTAGATACATCTCTTCATTCATCACATTGGATACAAAATCCTTTCATGTCTTCAGTGGACTACCTCCTCGTGAACTGATGTCATTCATTTTGTATCATCACCTCTCATGTATAGAAGTAATTATGTATATAAGTAATATATATATATATATATGTGAAAATTTTACCTTATTTAAACACCTATAATTAGGATATCACATATACCTTCCTACTATCATATTCATCAGCATATGATAACGTCGATCATGTTTTTGGTGGAATACGACCTCACAAGTTGATGTAATATTTTTTTCACTAATTCTATTCCAGGAAGATAATAGGCATAAATTTAAGTATTATATTTGATAAAAATAATATAATAATTAATTTCACGTAATATTTGTTATTATGAAAATATAATATATCATTTTATTCTTTACACTAGAAAATGATAACGTCGTTAATGGACATATAGAGTACTATCTCCCCAAGGAGATGAGATTATTTTCTCCTCACTAAAATCATAGATGTCATGTATAATTATATTTAAACTATTATGATAATATTTATGATATTATGACAATTTATTGAATTTAAAATAATTCATACCTTCTCTCCTTAATGATCATTGAAAAATGGTAATGTTATTCATGTGTACGTATGTCCTACCGTTTAAATGATCATTAGGTAGTTCATTTTTCCTAACCATATTTATTAATTGAAGATAAATTATATTTTATGTACAATTATTTAAATTATATCATTACTATTAATCTAGATACATTGAAATAATTTCCACTATGATAACGATCAACACACTGAATCCATTTTGATACAATAAACAAAACGTGCTCAAAACAACTTCTTCATACTTAATGGTTAGTTATTTTAATGTGTTATTAAAATGAAATAAAATAAACTATTAATGTATAATTTTTCAAAATATTAAAAATATATTATAAAATAAAACAATTGATTTTAATATTATTATATATTGGTAATGTACATAAAAGGAATGTGTATAGTCTCAAGGAAGATGTTCCCCATTATGCTTTTTTATTTTTATGAGATATATACTATTTTCACCACATATTATTATTATTTTATTATGTATATACTTCCAATTTTAAATGTAATATCATGAAAAATTCATAATTCATTTTCATTAAAGATTCAATTTGAAATATTTTATTCAAATGGATTTGACTTGAACGTTACCATGTGGAACTAATTTTCTTAACTCAATTTTTTCACTATGTTATATTACTTATTTATGAAAATTTATATTATATTATTGTATGTGTAATTATGTTTGGTTATATAATGTTTTATTTCAACATTTTTTTGGTGTATTTTAATTTGATATACAGAATCAATTCATTTATTCATTTTTAAATTCAATGGTATAATTTTTTATGGGTAGTTCATTTCAAATTCTATTTCATTGAGACATCCATTTGTGATATTCACCAATATTCATTTATGAGGTATATATAATACCCTTTTACATGTAATAACCAGTTTATATTTATCTTCATGTTATTTAATTTATCATTTAATGCTATTTAATCATGGGTATTACTATTGAACAGTCACCAAAGTGAAATACGATTTGTGTTATAATCTACCTCATTACGAGATTGGTTTTGTTCAAGGTTCCATTTGAGAACATAATATTATATTTCTTTTTTGGAAAAAAATATCTTTGTATCTCTACTAGTTTTGAATGTGGTTAATTTTTTTTATTCCCACATCCTTAATTATTGATTATTATTTTGAAATTATTTTATAAGTGATATTGATCTTTTATTTTCATATATATTTATTATCTTTATCTCACATATACTTGTTATATAGAATGTTTTTTAGAAATATTATTTTATAAAATTAAACTATTCCTTAATTCCAATTTCCATTTTACTTTCACTTTTTAAAAATTTATGAAAATAATGTTTCATTAAATTTTCCAAAATGGGTCAATTTTGACTCCCTTTTTCCAAATGGTATTCAAAAAAATGATTATATTTAACATTTATAACATGAAATTATTTTTTCACCATCATTTAATTTTTTTCACATGAGGATGTCTTTATAGGTTTCCATTTTATTATAAAATAAAAAAATTCTCTATATTTTGTAATATTTAACTTTATAAATGTGAATTTCAAAATGAAAATGATATTTTCCTAAATAAATTTAATGTCTTTTAATTATATTTTCATTCATCAAATTTAATATACGATGTTGTTATATATACTAAAATGGGGATATTTTCTAATTATATCATAATGTATCACTATGTGGAAGTATTATAATTATTTTAAAGATATTTTTATGGAAAATATTTATTTTACATGGGTTAATAATGTTTCAAAGATATTGGTATAGAAACCATTAGTTTTCTCTGGATTTATCATATTTCTATGAGATCATTATGAAATTAGTTTCATTACCACATGTTATTCATGTACCAAATATATTTACATATAAATAATTTCTTTTCCATGGGTTATTGAAGTTATATAAGGAATAATGATTTCTCATAGTATATTATGATGAAACACAAGATTCATGTTATTTAGTTATATATCTAGGACATTGTTAAGAATTGGGTGCACCTAGATTTTACCAAGTGTGCCTGATATCACTTTCAAAATGGGTACATTCAAATAGAACCATAATTCATTGGGTAATGAAATTTTTTTATATTGAATTGTATATGATGTATTACATATGGTTAGTCAAATTCTAAGTGTTATCCAAGTGTTATATGATGATGATGATCCATGATATCAATATGATTATATTATTTTGTCCAAGGTTATAAACGTGTCCTTTGAACAATATTCATTTCACATGATTTCTTATTTTTTATTTTGATTATTCATGCCTATATGATAGCCTTATTCTATGTATTTATATTTGATTATCAAATTTTATATGTCTATGAATATTTTTATGCAATTGTCTTACATATTGATTATGTCTTCATTCCATTAATCACTTTTTATGCACACTAATTTCATTCAATTATTAGTGAATATGATTATTCATAATGATCATTTGAGATGTTCCTTCATATGATTTTTTTCCATAGAATTTCAAAAAGTATATTGAATGAATTATCTATAGAAGTATTTTATAAGAATGTTAATGAGGACTAAATGTGAAATATGAACTAATTTTTTAAGTGTAATAAATTATCTTTTAATAAAATGCTTAATATTAATGAATGATTTTTTAATAATTATTTTAATTTATAAAACTTAAAGTCCATTAATAGTGTAAGTAATATAAATTTTCCTAATTTTTATATGTTTTATATAGAAAAACTTTTGTGTCCCTGATTGGTATCAATGTCGATTTTTTATTATTATTTCAACAATATATCTGGGAGAGTTGGTTTGAAGCGAATATTGAAAGATGTACTATTTATCAATAAACAATACCACCAAGATTTAGTAAAATATCTCTCCCTGATCCACCTCGGTTCAAAGGTGACTTCTCGAGGGAGGAAAGGATAGGTATATAGATGTATTCCTCTAGATAATTTGACTTAGATATGATGAAACTAAGGGATCCTCAGTCACCAAAAAGACAAAATAAACCTTTCTTTAAACCTATCTAAATAACTCATAGTCTCTCTAGTTTCGATGCACTGGCTAACTAATGACACCAATTACACCAAATTTTGGATCTTTAATTGGTTGGTGTGTCTTGCTGGAATTCAGGGCAACTTCCCTTACCACAAGTTTGTCGTTGGGGGCTACTACCTAGCCAGTGGTTGCAGAAGCAACCTTAGAAACTCCAATCATCCACCACTAATCTATAGTACCTCAAGTAACCCTATATCATACCCATTGTAACACCCCGAGATTTTATGAAAAATATTCTTTTTAATTTCATTAATGTCTTGTGTTATACGCTACACCAAAAGAAGCTTGTACAACACACATCCTTGACTTGCCTTGCATTACACGCAATAACGACCTTCCTCGATAGCGTGTGTAGTACGCAATACCGAGTTTCACTAAACAATGACATGCTATTAAAATATTATTAAAACTAGCCATTATGAATAGTAATAACCACTTTTTGAAATTTTATAAATTTTATCTTTCAAAACGGACTTTATTTTTGTATTCGGAATATCGTAATTAGTTTAGGGTTAAATTTTGGTACTTTTCAGATAACTTTCATTTTCCGATGAATAGTGAAAATTAATAAATTTTAATTAAAAACATAATTTTTAATAGAAATAATTAATATTGATAAATTATTAATTTGAGTGGTTTTATAGTATATTTAGAATATTTTTACAATTTAATACAATTTCGGTCCTTGGATGTAATTTCACATTTAAACCAGACATAAACAAGTGTCAATCTTTTGATTGTTATTATCTCTTAAGAACACGCTATTTGTTTTGACGACGGGAATTAATTTTTAAATCAATTAATTAAACTTATATGTTTTGAATATGGTAAAATAGACATCATTTTTGAGTTCATAATATCAAATATAGCTTAGGCCTAATTTTGGGTATTTTGCTGGAAACTTTCATTTTTTGATGAATAGTGAAACCACTAAGTGGTAGTTAAAAAATGATTTTTTAATAAAACATAATTTTACCACATCTATGAGTGGAATTTAAAAAAATCTGAGATACATGGTTGATGTTAGTAAGTAAAATGTGGTTCAATGAGATGAAAATAATTTTTGGTGAATAGTAACTTTTTACTTTTTTACCACGGTTAAAAGTAAATAGAGTAATTAAGGGTAAAAATGATATTATTATTACCCTAACACATATCCTAATTCTATTGGATAAGTGTAATTCCACAAAAAACAACCTTAAGAATACAATTTGACCATTTAGGCCCACTTGGATTAGATTAGGACATTTATTATTAATTTATTTAAAGAAGGGTTAAAATAGTTAAAATCAAAGTCTAATTACTAAATTATTTTTAATATAGGATTATAAATAAGATAAATTCTACTATAAATATTCATTAGAAATCTAACCAACTGTCCTACATAATGATATATTATTTTTAATTTTTAGACATTAAAAAAGTTAATTTATTTATGACACAAAGATGATGCAGAAATTATCTTATTAATGAAATATTGACATAATTGATGTTATAAATACCCAAATAAATGTAATTTAAGATTTTTATGAATTAAAAAAAATTTATAGGTTAATATGACATGTTAATATTTATTTAATGAAGTTTTTCCAAACTAATCATTGTGTTATGATTTTCACAAAAATCAATTACAAAATAGTTTCAAAATTGACATAAAATAGTTTTTAAAACAAATATTATATTATTAATTGTTATTTTATTCCAAAAAATATGAGGCTCGAAAAAATGACATAGATAAGGCCATATATATTAATAATAAACAACTTGGGGTTCTTTTGTCTTGTAATAGTATGTTTGTTAACCTTATAGTATAAGAACACAAAAAGACACGGTAAAAGTAAAATTATCTAACTTAAAGTTAAATATAAATGATAAGGATAAAATAGGAACCTAAAGTTGTTTAAATTATATTGGATGATAGTATTTCGACCTCTACCCACCTTAGCTTTGAAATAAATCAATTTGGAGCTATTTAAAACCGAATTTGGATTTATAATAAAATATTATTTTTAGTTTTTCCAAAAGCACCCCTCTCCTCCCTTATAAAAGGGCACCACCTCCCTCTCTTCCTCACACCACATTGAGCCTTCAAGATCGACCAAACCCTGAAAAATTCTCTTCTAAACATCCCTAGAAACATTCTAGAGGTCCTTTTCTAGTTCAAATACTAATATTAGTGCCCTAAGAATAGGTTTCAAAGAGGCGTATCGAAG
The DNA here is from genome assembly GCA_963277665.1 of Viscum album. NCBI lineage: Eukaryota > Viridiplantae > Streptophyta > Magnoliopsida > Santalales > Viscaceae > Viscum > Viscum album. The sequence continues at coordinate 795,656,138 of OY728136.1, read as the reverse complement.
AAGAGGTAATTTCTTCTATCGATTCATTCAAACTTCTTTCTTCTTAAACATATTATTATTTAGATGTTTCATTATAAAGTAATAACATCAGTATCACTAATATACTTATATGTTATTATAAATATGAAACAACCCCATTTCACTTTCTATCCATCCTATGAAAAACAAAATCACCACGCGTGCGTACGTACGGAATACCGTCTCCACGCCGTGGTGTAATATGTTTTCCCACCAACACCTTACATGTATTGGTATTATGGTGTAAAAAATATCAATAAATAGTTATTATAACATCATAATGATTTTGATATATTGTATCATCCACTCCACTCCAATTAAATAATTATGGAAACGATATCATCGCTCGTGCATACGTACGGACTACCGTCTCCATGACGCGATGAGATTCATTCTCCATGTTAACCATTTAAGAATGATTATAAAGTATATATAAGCAATAATAATGAAATATATGACATTATAAAGCTACTGTATTTACGTATATATATATATATATATATGTATGTCATCTACTTAATTCCATTCAACTCAATAAGGAAACGAAAACAGCGTTCATGCGTACGTACGACCTACCGTCTCCAGGAACGGTGTATTTCATTCCTTTTATCGATCTATAAAATATATGTATATGATGAATATATATTACATATAAATCATGTTTTACATTCTGTAATTAAGTAAATTAGGTTATAAATAATAATATCAAGAACAACAAGTCCAATCATGTACGATAAATAAAACGATTTTACCAAAAATGCTCTTTAACATGGAATTTACAAAAGTACAGCTAATATGAAGTCATAAGTGAACCATATATGATATCATAACAATGAATATGATTCTATAATAAGTCAATGACATTATTTAAATCATTATATTGGAGGTTCAGATACGTACAAATCATATCGGACCTAAGGTAAGGGATATTTTTGCAAATCTCAATTTTATCCGAGATTGCTTATTCGTAAGTATTTACTGGGGTTATTTATATCATCCATTTCCATGATTTAAAAAAGTTTTTTCATGTATGTTTAAAGTTTCTTTACCCATTTTTAACTTTTATTACATGTTATGTAAGGAATATTTCTTTTTTTACGTTACGAGGTACTTTTTTGACTTTTTTTGACAAAAGTACAAGGAGAATGTTATTTTTAACTTACACGGCGTGAACGGATTTTTTACGTTTTCACAATTCCTCGTTTTCAGGAAGCATACTCTACATGATTTTATGACTATTTTCAACAAAATACTTTTATTTTAAAAGTTCATGGCATTTTTTGAAAAGAAAATGATTTTGACGAAGAAAGTATATTTTCCTCAAGAATTCATTTCAAATGTTTTATCAAAATAATTTTCCATCTAAGATGACATTATATGATATGTGTATGTTTCAAGTTTAATGTCTCTATGATTTACATCATTCACTTTTCTTATGATGAAATGTCCATTTGTTTTATATGGATTATGAAATGATGGGATGAAGTTTATGAAACCCATTTTATTCTTTGGTTTATGATGAATGTTTTATGTTTATTTTGTGGCACAAGTAAGAATGATTTCACTATGAGATGGGTGGGACCTATATCTCCCTCCAATGCATTGGGTAAAGATTTATATCTCATGAGATAGACATGTATGGAACGACAAGTTAAACCGGTTCAGTAATACAGGACTGGAACGAGGAGTGAACTCGATTCAGAAAGGGACTTTGTTCACTAAGATGGTCTTGACAGCAATGCCTAGGCTACTATGGAAATAATATCATGTGATTAGTGGTTTCCACAATTACATGTTTTATTCTCATGCTATTTTATCATTCTTAATGTTTCATTATGATATATGCCTTGCGTACTTCCATGTTTTATGTCATTGCACAACTTTTGATGTTTAAACATTATGTTCATGTTTTAAAGTTCAAATGTATATGGTATGTTTTATTTTATCCATGCTTACCGTTACTAAGCATTTGAGGTCACCCTTTTTATGTTTTCTTTTCCCCAGGATATAAAGAAAGGTTTTCGGTAAGAAAAAAAAGGGGAAGATCTTTATTGGAGATGTTAAAGATCTTTCACCATGATTAGAAGAGTACGTTCCATGTTTCCAAAGACACTAAACTATTATGGTCCTTGTGTGTCTGTTTTTTTTATATACTAAGTATTCCGAAAATGTAATGTAACGTCCATGTATGTCATGTTTCGGGTCTCTACAGTTGGTATCAGAGGAAATGTTTAGTCAACCTTTGGAAACTAGGATGCGAAAACGTTTGTGAGATCCCTAGAGATATTTCTAAGGTACGTCTAGGGATGTCCTTAAGGTTAAGTATAAGTATAAGTTATAGTCCTAGAATTACGGTAACGATATTAGAATTAAACCTAATATGTTAGATATTGAAGTTACTCCCCCTTTATTATGTTGTTTTCCCTAGAATGATTTTTGCCTCTCACACTATTCTTTATGGGTTTTAGACGATGGATGGAACCCGAAAGAACTGTGTTGATCATTGCAATGGACAATGCAATGATTGTCCTCCTGAAAAACAAATGTTATGGGAGATGGAGTGAAAAATCTTATTGCTATACTTACAGAAGCTATGAATTATTCTGGACTTCCAAATGAGCAGAGAAGGGAACAATAGTCTATTTAGTCCTTCATGTGGGAACATCCACCTTCATTTAGTGGGTCTTCTGATCCACTTGTTTCTGAACAATGGATCATTACCACAAAAAAGATATTTTCAGTTCTTCAATGTTCTGAACATGATAAAGTCATCTTAGCAGTATATCGTTTGGAAGGTGAAGCTGATCAATGGTGGAATCTTATCAAGAATACGAGGCCAAGAGATGAAATTGAGTCCATGGAATGGGACGAGTTGAAGAACTTATTTTTCAATAATTAATTCCCTCGTATTCTTCGAACACAGATGGAGAAGGAGTTTATTGAACTAAAGAAAAAGGATGATGAATCTGTTTGTATATACGAATTGAATTTTACAAGGCTTGCAAGGTATGGATCTGGATTTATTATCCAACCTTAAAGTAAAGTTGATCGATTCTTTAGTGGCTCAAAACCAAATCTTCTAAGGGCATTAGCTATAAGAGACTTCAGTAGCTATGAAGAAATTGTGTGTTGTGCTATCAAGGTAGAAATAGAAGTTGGTGTTACTTATCCATCTCATAGTTTTGACAAGAAACGAAAGATGGAGTTCACAGAGAAATCTCAGAATAATGGTGAAAAGAAGATGAATGTTTCCTTATGCTCAAAGTGTGGAAAGAAGCATGGCGGAGATTGTCTTAAAGGGACTAGAACATGTTTTACATGTGGAAAAGAAGGTCATCGTGCAGCTGAGTGTCGAAATAATGGAAAAAGGGTTTCTAATGATGTGAATAAAGAAAAGACTGCACAGAATGCACCACCAACACATCAATGCTTCACGTTCAAGGAAATGGGGCATTATGATAATAAATTGTAGAGACCCGAAGCCTGACGTACATAGACTTTACATTACTTTTGCGGAATACTTAGTACATAACAAAAACACACACACACAAGGATCGTAATAGTTTAGTGTCTTTGGAAACTCGGAACGTAATCTTCTAATCGTGGTGAAAGATCTTCAAAATCTCCCATAAAGATCTTCTTTTTTTTATACCTAAAACCTTTCTTTATATCCTGGGGAAAAGAAAACATAAAAGGGTGAGCTCAAATGCTCAGTAAGGGTAAACAAAAGAAATATCAATCACATCGTATTCATAAGAACATAACATTTTGGAAATCTTAACCTGCAAAAGAGAGCATAATTTCATAACATGGGATAAATCATGGCAGTGAAATGTAATCACAATAATCATAAATTAAAAAAATTAAACTTTGTGGAATAAACACATAATCATAGAGAATCATTTCTTGTTAGTCATGACTCATTGCCAAGACTATCTTAGTGGACAAAGTCCCTTTCTGAATCGAGTAACCCTCGTTTCAGTCCTGTTTCACTGAACCGGTATAACCTACCATTCAGCCGTGTCTATCTCATGAGATATAAAATCATTACCCAATGCATTGGAGGGAGATATAGGTCCCACCCATCTCATAATGATACCATTCTTATGTGTGCCACAAAATCATAAATCATACATCATTGCATAACCCATGTAATAAAAATGGGATTCTTAAACAACATGACATCATAAAACCATTCATATAAGATAAAGGAATTCATAAACATAATTTCATCACAACATAGTCAAATAAATGTAAAAATATGGATAGAAACAGAACCCTTTATTATCTTAGATGAAAAATAATTTTGATAAAACACTTGAATTGAATTCTTGAGGAAAATATCCTTTCTTCTTCAAAATCAATTTCTTTTCACAAAACATCATGCAATTTTAAAGGAAAAAGATTTTATTGAAAATATTCATGAAATATTTTGGAGGAAGGTTCTTGAAAATAAGGCTTTATAAAACCGTAAAAATCCGTTCGTGCCGTATAAGTTAAAAAAACATTCTTCGTACTTTTGTCGGAAAAGTCAAAAAGTACCTCATATAAAAAAAGACAAAAGATTCCTTTCATATCTTTTACTAAAAACTCATAGAAGGGTAAAATTTGATTTAAACAATTGTAGGTGGATGGAAATAATATTACATATTGAGAAAACATGGATGTGGATGATAAAATTCACCCCAGTAAATACCAACGTATAAACAATCTCGGATAAAAATGAGATTGTGATATTTCCCTTACCTTAGGTCCGATTTGCTTCGTAAGTGTCCGAACCTCCTGTATAATGATTTAAATAATGTCATTTACTTATTACAGAATCATATTTATTGTTATGATATCATATATGGTTCACTTATGACTTTATATTACCCGTTCTTTTGTAAATTCCACGTTAAAGAGCATTTTGGGTAAAATTGTTTCATTTGTCGTCCGTGTTTTGACTTGTAATTATTCATATGATTACATAGATCATGATTACTTAATTCCAGAACATAAAACATGATTTATATATATATATATATTCAGGATATAAATATATATAATAAATCATTAAATGGAAAGAAATACACCGTTCATGGAGACGGTAGTCCGTACGTACGCATGAACGCTGTTTTCGTTTCCTTATTGAATTGAATGGAATTAAGTAGATGAAATACATATAAATATACAAATAAATCCAGTATCATTATTATGTCAAATATTTCATTAGTACATATTATATATACTTTATAATCATTTATGAATGGTTAATCATGGAGAATGAATCTCATCGCATCGTGGAGACGGTAGTCCGTACGTACGCACGAGCGATGATATCTTTCCCATGGTCGTGGAATTGTGTTGAAGTGTATATAATTTCAGTATCAATATCACTTTATAATAATCATATATAGTTACTCATTACACCATTATACCCATCCTATTAAGGTGGTGGCGGAAAATAGATTACACCACGGCGTGGAGACGGTATTCCGTACGTACGCACGCGCGGTGATTTCCTTTTTCCATGGGATGGATAGAAGGTTAATTAGAGTTGTTTCATATTTATAATAACATATCAGTATATAAGAAATACTGATGTTATTACTTTATCATGAAACAACTAAAGAATAAGAAGTTGAAGAAGAAAGAAATTGAAAAAGATCGGTAATGGATATTACCTCTTCTTTGGAACGCCTCTTTGAATCCTCCACTTAGGGAACTAATATTGGTCTTTGAAGAAGACCAGGACCTCTAGGATGATACTAGGGAAGTGGAGAAGAGATTTTGGCAGGGGTTGTCCGAGATTGAGTGCTCAATTTTGTGTGAGGAGGAGGGGGAGGAGGTGTCCTTTTATAAGAGAGGAGAGGGGCACCTTAGGAATTCTTAAAAATATTAATTTATAATAAATCTAACCCCACTTAAAAACCTCCAAAAATGACTCATATTCGAATATTAGATGAGATAGGTTTGTAATCTCATCAACCAATCAAATTTATACATGTTTGGATCTTATTTGAAACCTTATCATTTTGATTTATCCTTATTTAATCTATTTAAGTTTATTTGTGGTAATAAAATTCTAAATTTTAAATTATAACAAATAATTACTTATTTGTTGTGAATTTTCCATAATTGTTTACTTTATAACATTATAGACCATATAAATATAAATTGATAATTTTTAAATATTTTTGTTATTTTTAAACAATTTTATAATATGTTATTTTTGTAAAATAACAATAGTGTCAATTTTGACACTATTCATTTATTTGAATTTAAATAAAATATATAAAGAAGATATGTTCGAAATAAAATATTTACTATATTAATAAAAGTTCATATGTATCTATAAAATTAGTGTATCACATTAAATAGTTCATATAATATTTATTTTATTATTTTTAAAACCATTTATTTGATTTATCTCTTAATAAAATAAATACTACAACATTTTTGTATAATTATTTTATATACTTATTTGTTGCATAAAAATTAAAAATAAAATAATATGATGAAAATAAATCTATTAACTTTCACAATAATACTTTTACTCGAATTTATCATCTTAAAATCACAATATTTAAATTGTTATATTTATTAAATTATGAAGGTGACAACTTTGGCATCATTTAAAATAAAATAATATAAGTGTCATAATCGACTTTATAAGGCTCCAAATGGTCAAATATTCGACCATTGGATGCTTATGGTTTACATTTACATGGCCAATAAGTTTTGGTTAGGTATTTGTGCATTTTATGGTCACTATTAGTTTAATAAAGACAATATTCTTGATTTTTCACTAGATAAACAATTTCTGCATCACTATTGTTTCATAATTAATGATAATTATTTAATCACTAAAAATTATAAATAAATTTATATGATTTAGATAATTTCATTAGATTTCTGGAGACAATTCATATTCGAAGTTTCATGAAGATTATCACTAAATTAAAATTAATATACTTATAAGATTTAAGAAAGTGACATGTTGTCACTTTCTTTGGTTTTAATAATAATTAAGTTATTTTCATGGAAAAATGTCCATTAAATGATTCTAATCCGACCCTTAGGTGATATGGGTCTACTTTTAGTCATACAATAGGATTTTGACATTTGTTAGGGTAATTTTAAAATATTATATTTACCCTTAATTTCCCGATTTACCTTTGACTATGGTAAATAAAATTTACCGTAGTTACTATTCATAATTCCCAAAAATAAAAAGTAGCTTATTAACATAATTTGGACCCACTGATTCCAAATATGGAATCCATTTTTCCAAATTCAATACACAAAAGATTCAGAAATTAAATTAAAATTAATCTCGTTGTCGAGAGAAAATGGGTTTTTCTTTAAAACATTGCAAAAGATTGAATTGATTTAACCTACGAATTCAAGGTAAAATCAATGCCAATGACATACATTATATTAAATGGTAAAAATATATTCTATTTATACTTTAAAACCATTCAATATTATAATTTAACCACATAAGATATTACGATGAAAAAAGTTGTTTTTAATTAAAATATAGCGTGTTTTTACTATTCATTAAAATATGAAAGTTATCGGAAAAATATCAAAACATTATCAAATGTAAATTTTTGTATCCTGATTCAAAAGAAGAATATTATTTTGTCAAATTTAACATATAAACATGTCAAAAACTATATTTAATGTGGGTGCGCCATCAAAAGGCGGTAAAACTACATTTTTTTGAAAAATACTTATTTTACCCGAAAAATTTATTTTGTTCTTATACCATGTTCTAGAAATGTGTAAGATGAATAATAATGTTATAAAATTCAAAATTTAGTTAATACTATTCATAACGGCTAGTTCATGACAATATTATAATAATATAACATTGTTTATTAAAACCCGGCATTGCCTACAACACACGCTATCGAGGAAGGTCACGATTGCGTGTAATGTAAGCCAAGTCAGGGTTGCGTGTTGTGAAAGAATCCTTCGTTGTCTCGTATAACAGAATCCAACCATATTTCATTTATACATTTAATATATATATATATATATATATACTCAATGTTGCGTAGAATAACTATTATCAAAATTGTGTGTAACACGGTCCAAGAATAGTGTTGCGTATACTGCAAGCTAATACGGTGTTGCGTATAGCGCAGGGTAATATTGGTGTAGAATACAACATAAGACATTAATGAAATTAAAATAATATTTTTTTCATAAAATATCGGGGTGTTACATTCTACCCCCCTTAAAATGAATTTCGCCCTCGAAATTCGTCGGGGTTATAAATGGTTTACTATTTGAAAGTTTCTTTGATAGAAACCCACATCGTAAAAAGGAATACCAAAACTTATCTTTAAAAACAAAAGTATGAAATGCAACGGTTACCCAAATAAACTAATCACTGGGTTTCTACATAGGTGAAAATATGGATATGGAAGAGAAATCTAACTGTCATGTTCTGATGGAGAGTGGTAGAGGACATGGCTATGGAAAAGCTAGCAATCACAAAGCCATAAATTTGTGATGATCTAAGGTACCATCCGATTCATCAGATATAAGATCACTAGGACAACATTTTTTGGTTTTCAATATCATTTCCCTAAAGTTGAAAATTTTGAATTAGGAGAAATACTTACTTGATTTTGGTACAATCTCACTGTTGTTCGTGAATTGAACAATTTCCACTTCATCCCTTAAAGAAATGAAGTTGAATTTGTTATTCGTGATATGTTAGCAAATCATGTGATAGAATGATGGGTCATTCCATCTCTTTCAAACAAAAGGTTAGCAAAAATTATATACATAAGCCGATCTATAGTGAGATTAATCACATATGGTTCCTAAAATGGACTTATACTTCATATATCATACAGCTTAATATAATAAAACTAGTTTCTACTAAACAGGGACTTCCTGTAGGCCAGTGGTAGGCGATAAAGGCCAGTCACACTTCGGTTGTGGGTTCGATTCCCACATCCTTGTCCGACGCGATGGGTTGTCGCCCGTCCTGCAGGTTGTCCTTTTTCTAAAACTATATTACTATAACATCCCATCAATAATATCGAGAAAAATTCTATCCTTAAACAATAATAACTTATGTCCAACATAATCCATTCCAATCCTTAGGCTTATCCATAATACTTCAGTCCACTCGCATAACATAGTGAAAATGATTACCAGAGATTTAATACCATCGTTGATCCCCATATATCATAAGATATGTTTTTTTGGTCACATTCCAAACATTCAAAGTCCTTAATCATGTATTCTCTTGAATACCTTAGTGAAAACATGAATGCAGTTAAAATTTAACACTTTCCACATACCAAAATCCTCAAAATTCTATATACTCAAACCATGATATCACTTAGTCCTTATATCAATCATGAGCTCATGAATACTGTCAAACATTTCATTTTCTCTTTTTCCCTTCATTATGTGCATATCATCTTATTAAAAATATCTCAATCACTTTGAATACCACATTAGACCAACACATAAATATTTCAATACACCATAAAAGTACCTCAACAACATTATCCCTGAATACCAATACATAAACACTTCAGTCCATCCACTTCAATGATTGTCCTGGAAGAAGTCCTTCCTTGATTTAGAAGTAACTTTTTAGGTCAGGGCATTGACTTGGGTAATGCCCATGTTCTCCACAAATAAGACATTGAACTCCATAACAGTCTGTCACTCTATGACCCTTTTCTCCACACAGATAACATCAGTCCCTCCATTTGAGGTATTCCTCAAGGTTCTTCTTCCCTTCTTTAGAAATCTCAATCTTACTTTCTTTATTCTGCTCAACATGCGAACATGCATAATAGTCTATCTTCCTCTTCTTTGATGAATTAGGTATACCACTAAATTTCACCTTGTTAATCATATATCGCGATGACTGATTCGGCATAATCACAATATCATTCTCTCTAGGCATTACATAATTTTGTTGCTTATAGTCACCAATTTCTCCATTGGATTCAATGTTAACCGAATTCCGTCTGGTTCCCTCCATTAACTAAAACACAAAAAGAATTCATTGAGAGGCAAAAATCATGCTAGAGAAAACAACATAGTAAAGGGGGAGTACCTTCAATATCTAACATCTTAGGTTTAATTCTATGATCGTTAGCGTAATTCTAGTACTATAACCTATACGTATACTTAACCTTAGGGACATCCCTAGACATACCTTAGAAATATCTCTAGGGATCTCATTAATGTTCTCGCATCCTAGTTTCCAAAGGTTGACTAAACCTTTCCTCTGATACCAACTGTAGAGACCCGAAGCCTGACGTACATAGACTTTACATTACTTTTGCGGAATACTTAGTACATAACAAAAACACACACACACAAGGATCGTAATAGTTTAGTGTCATTGGAAACTCGGAACGTAATCTTCTAATCGTGGTGAAAGATCTTCAAAATCTCCCATAAAGATCTTCTTTTTTTTTACCTAAAACCTTTCTTTATATCCTGGGGAAAAGAAAACATAAAAGGGTGAGCTCAAATGCTCAGTAAGGGTAAACAAAAGAAATATCAATCACATCGTATTCATAAGAACATAACATTTTGGAAATCTTAACCTGCAAAAGAGAGCATAATTTCATAACATGGGATAAATCATGGCAGTGAAATGTAATCAAAATAATCATAAATTAAAAAAATTAAACTTTGTGGAATACACACATAATCATAGAGAATCATTTCTTGTTAGTCATGACTCATTGCCAAGACTATCTTAGTGGACAAAGTCCCTTTCTGAATCGAGTAACCCTCGTTTCAGTCCTGTTTCACTGAACTGGTATAACCTACCATTCAGCCCTGTCTATCTAATGAGATATAAAATCTTTACCCAATGCATTTGAGGGAGATATAGGTCCCACCCATCTCATAATGATACCATTCTTATGTGTGCCACAAAATCATAAATCATACATCATTGCATAACCCATGTAATAAAAATGGGATTCTTAAATAACATGACATCATAAAACCATTCATATAAGATAAAGGAATTCATAAACATAATTTCATCACAACATAGTCAAATCAATGTAAAAATATGGATAGAAACAGAACCCTTTATTATCTTAGATGAAAAATATTTTTGATAAAACACTTGAATTGAATTCTTGAGGAAAATATCCTTTCTTCTTCAAAATCAATTTCTTTTCACAAAAAATCATGCAATTTTAAAAGAAAAATATTTTATTTAAAATATTCATGAAATATTTTGGAGGAAGGTTCATGAAAATAAGGCTTTATAAAACCTTAAAAATCCGTTCGTGCCGTATAAGTTAAAAAAAACATTCTTCATACTTTTGTCGGAAAAGTCAAAAAGTACCTCGTATAAAAAACGTCAAAAGATTCCTTTCATATCTTTTACTAAAAACTCATAGAAGGGTAAAATTTGATTTAAACAATTTAATGTGGATGGAAATAATATTACATATTGAGAAAACATGGATGTGGATGATAAAATACACCCCAGTAAATACCAACGTATAAACAATCTCGGATAAAAATGAGATTGTGATATTTCCCTTACCTTAGGTCCGATTTGCTTCGTAAGTGTCCGAACCTCCTGTATAATGATTTAAATAATGTCATTTACTTATTACAGAATCATATTCATTGTTATGATATCATATATGGTTCACTTATGACTTTATATTACCCGTTCTTTTGTAAATTCCATGTTAAAGAGCATTTTGGGTAAAATTGTTTCATTTGTCGTCCGTGTTTTGACTTGTAATTATTCATATGATTACTTAGATCATGATTACTTAATTACAGAACATAAAACATGATTAATATATATATATATTCAGGATATAAATATATATAATAAATCATTAAATGGAAAGAAATACACCGTTCATGGAGACGGTAGTCCGTACGTACGCATGAACGCTGTTTTCGTTTCCTTATTGAATTGAATGGAATTAAGTAGATGAAATACATATAAATATATAAATAAATCCAGTATAATTATTATGTCATATATTTCATTAGTACATATTATATATACTTTATAATCATTTATGAATGGTTAATCATGGAGAATGAATCTCATCGCGTCGTGGAGACGGTAGTCCGTACGTACGCACGAGCGATGATATATTTCCCATGGTCGTGGAATTGTGTTGAAGTGTATATAATTTCAGTATCAATATCACTTTATAATAATCATATATAGTTACTCATTACACCATTATACCCATCCTATTAAGGTGGTGGCGGAAAATAGATTACACCACGGCGTGGAGACGGTATTCCGTACGTACGCACGCGCGGTGATTTCCTTTTTCCGTGGGATGGATAGAAGGTTAATTAGAGTTGTTTCATATTTATAATAACATATCAGTATATAAGAAATACTGATGTTATTACTTTATCATGAAACAACTAAAGAAGAAGAAGTTGAAGAAGAATGAAATTGAAAAAGATCGGTAATGGATATTACCTCTTCTTTGGAACGCCTCTTTGAATCCTCCACTTAGGGAACTAATATTGGTCTTTGAAGAAGACCAGGACCTCTAGGATGATACTAGGGAAGTGGAGAAGAGATTTTGGCAGGGGTTGGCCGAGCATGAGTGCTCAATTTTGTGTGAGGAGGAGGGGGAGGAGGTGTCCTTTTATAAGGGAGGAGAGGGGCACCTTAGGAATTCTTAAAAATATTAATTTATAATAAATCTAACCCCACTTAAAAACCTCCAAAAATGACTCATATTCGAATATTAGATGATATAGGTTTGTAATCTCATCAAACAATCAAATTTATACATGTTTGGATCTTATTTGAAACCTTATCATTTTGATTTATCCTTATTTAATCTATTTATGTTTATTTGTGGTAATAAAATTCTAAATTTTAAATTATAACAAATAATTACTTATTTGTTGTGAATTTTCCATAATTGTTTACTTTATAACATTATAGACCATATAAATATAAATTGATAATTTTTAAATATTTTTGTTATTTTTAAACAATTTTATAATATGATATTTTTGTAAAATAACAATAGTGTCAATTTTGACACTATTCATTTATTTGAATTTAAATAAAATATATAAAGAAGATATGATCGAAATAAAAGCTTTAATATATTAATAAAAGGTCATATGTATCTATAAAATTAGTGTATCACATTAAATAGTTCATATAATATTTATTTTATTATTTTTAAAACCATTTATTTGGTTTATCTCTTAATAAAATAAATACTACAACATTTTTGTATAATTATTTAATATACTTATTTGTTGCATAAAAATTAAAAATAAACTCCTTTGATGAAAATAAATCTATTACCTTTCACAATAATACTTTTACTCGAATTTATCATCTTAAAATAACAATATTTAAATTGTTATATTTATTAAATTATGAAGGTGACAACTTTGGCATCATTTAAAATAAAATAATATAAGTGTCATAATCGCTTTTATAAGGCTCCAAATGGTCAAATATTCGACCATTGTATGCTTATGGTTTACATTTACATGGCCAATAAGTTTTGGTTAGGTATTTGTGCATTTTATGGTCACTATTAGTTTAATAAAGACAATATTCTTGATTTTTCACTAGATAAACAATTTCTGCATCACTATTGTTTCATAATTAATGATAATTATTTAATCACTAAAAATTATAAATAAATTTATATGATTTAGATAATTGCATTAGCTTTCTGGAGACAATTCATATTCGAAGTTTCATGAAGTTTATCACTAAATTAAAATTAATATACTTATAAGATTTAAGAAAGTGACATGTTGTCACTTTCTTTGGTTTTAATAATAATTTAGTTATTTTCATGGACAAATGTCCATTAAATGATTCTAATCCGACCCTTAGGTGATATGGGTCTACTTTTAGTCATCCAATAGGATTTTGACATTTGTTAGGGTAAATTTTAAAATATTATATTTACCCTTAATTTCCCGATTTACCTTTGACTATGGTAAATAAAATTTACCGTAGTTACTATTCATAATTCCCAAAAATAAAAAGTAGCTTATTAACATAATTTGGACCCACTGATTCCAAATATGGAATCCATTTTTCCAAATTCAATACACAAAACATTCAGAAATTAAATTAAAATTAATCTCGTTGTCGAGAGAAAACTGGTTTTTCTTTAAAACATTGCAAAAGATTGAATTGATTTAACCTACGAATTCAAGGTAAAATCAATGCCAATGACATACATTATATTAAATGGTAAAAATATATTCTATTTATACTTTAAAACCATTCAATATTATAATTTAACCACATAAGATATTACGATGAAAAAAGTTGTTTTTAATTAAAATATAACGTGTTTTTACTATTCATTAAAATATGAAAGTTATCGGAAAAATATCAAAACTTTATCAAATGTAAATTTTTATATCCTGATTCAAAAAAGAATATTATTTTGTCAAATTTAACATATAAACATGTCAAAAACTATATTTAAAGTGGGTGCGCCATCAAAAGGCGGTAAAACTACATTTTTTTGAAAAATACTTATTTTACCCGAAAAATTTATTTTGTTATTATACCATGTTCTAGAAATGTGTAAGATGAATAATAATGTTATAAAATTAAAAATTTAGTTAATACTATTCATAACGGCTAGTTCATGACAATATTATAATAATATAACATTGTTTATTAAAACCCGACATTACGTACAACACACGCTATCGAGGAAGGTCGCGATTGCGTGTAATGCAAGCCAAGTCAGGGTTGCGTGTTGTGAAAGAATCCTTCGTTGTTTCGTATAACAGAATCCAACCATATTTCATTTATACATTTAATATATATATATATATACTCAATGTTGCGTAGAATTACTATTATCAAAATTGTGTGTAACACGGTCCAAGAATAGTGTTGCGTATACTGCAAGCTAATACGGTGTTGCGTATAGCGCAAGGTAATATTGGTGTAGAATACAACATAAGACATTAATGAAATTAAAATAATATTTTTTTCATAAAATATCGGGGTGTTACATAAATTCCCTAATCCAAGGGTTAGTGATGATCGACATGAGAAACCACTTAAGGAAAAGGAAAACGGGAAGTCACATGTGATAACTATTGGCGATGTTGAATATGACAACGATGTGGTGGAATGATTAAGTGTTTATGTAATGAGATTCCAAAATAATGTTGTATATAGTATCGTGGAATATTGGAATATTTATGTATTGGTCTATTGTAGTTTTCAATAATTTTATGGTACCGGTAACCATGGAAAGTGATTGAGATATTTTTGTAAAGTAGATGATATGCACATAATGAATGGATAAGAAGATAATGAGATGTTTGATTGTGTTCATGTGCTCATGACTGATATAAGGACTAAGTGATATCATGGTTCGAGTATATAGAGTTTTGAAGATTTTGGTATGTGGAAAGTGTTAAATTTTAACTGCATTCATGTTTTCACTAAGGTTCAATGGGTATTTATTCATCAAGAGAATACATGATTAAGGTATTCACATGTTTGTAATTTGACCAACAAGATATCTCTTATGATATATTGGGGATAAATGATGGCATTCACGTGGTTGTTAAGTGGCATTTCAAGTAATCATTTTCATTATACTATGAGCTTGGACCGAAGTATTTTAGATAATCCTAAAGATTGGAATGGATTATGCTGGACATAAGTTAGTATTATTTACGGATATAACTTTTTTCGATATCATTGATGGGATTTTATAGTAATGTAGTTTTAGAAAAAGGAGAACCTGCAGGACGGGCGATAACCCATTGCGTCGAACAAGGTTGTGGGAATCGAACCCACAACCGATGTACGACTGGCCTTTATTGCCTACCACTGGCCTACAAGAAGTCCCTGTTTATTTGAAACTAGTTCTATTATATTATGTTGTATGATATATGAAGTATAAGTCCATTTTTGATTAATCTCACTATAGACGGACTTATGTATTTTTTTTTAACTTTTCTAACCTTTTGTTTGAGACAGATGGAATGACCCATCATTCTATCACATGATCTGCTAACACTTCACGAATGACAAATTAAACTTCATTTCTTTAAGAGATGAAGTGGAAATTTTCCAAAGAACGACCAACAGTGAGACTGTATCAAAATCACAAAATTATTTCATCTAATTCCAATTTCATCAACTTTAGGGAAATGATCTTGAAAACCAAAAATGTTGACCTAGTGCTCTTATATTCGATGAATCAGATGGTACCTTAGATCGTCAAAAATTTATGGCATTGTAATTTTTGGCTCTTTCATATCCATGTTCTCTACCAATCTCCATCATAACTTGATGGTTAGATTTTTCTTCCATATCCATATTTTCACCTATGTTCTCCTATGTGGAAACCCAGTGATGAGTTAATTTGGGTAACCGTTACGTTTCATACTTTAGTTTTAAATCCAAGTTTTGGTATTCCTTTTTACGATGTGCGTTTCTATTAAAGAATCTTTCGAGTAGTGAACCGTTCATAACCCCGACAAATTTCTAGGGTGAAATTCATTTTAAGGGGGGTAGAATGTAACACCCCGAGATTTTATGAAAAATAATCTTTTTTATTTCATTAATGTCTTGTGTCGTACGCTACACCAAAAGGAGATTTCACAACATGCATCCTTGACTTTCCTTTCATTACACGCAATCATGACCTTCCTCGATAGCGTGTGTAGTACGCAATACCAAGTTTCACTAAACAACAATATGCCATTAAAATATTACTAAAACTAGCCGTTATGAATAGTAATAACCACTTTTTGAAATTTTATAAATTTTATCTTTCAAAACGGACTTCATTTTTGGATTCGTAATATCAAAATTAGTTTATGGTGAAATTTTGGTACTTTTCAGATAACTTTTATTTTCCGATGAATAGTGAAAATTACTAAATTTTAATTAAAAACAATCTTTTTAATAGAAATAATTAATAGTGATAAGTTATTAATATGAGTGGTTTTAATGTATATTTAGAATATATTTTTAAAATTTAATACAATTTTGGTCCTTGGATGTAATTTCACATTTATACCAGACATAAACAAGTGTCAATCTTTTGATAGTTATTATCTCTTAAGAACACGCTATTTGATTTGACGACGGGAATTAATTCTTAAATTAATTAATGAAACTTATATGTTTCAAATTTGGTAAAATAGACATCATTTTTGAGTTCATAATATCAAATATATCTTTGGCCAAATATTTGGTATTTTTCTAGAAACTTTCATTTTTTGATGAATAGTGAAACCACTAAGTGGTAGTTAAAAAAATGAATTTTTCATAAAACTTAATTTTACCACTTATATGAGTGGAATTTCAAAAATCCTAGAGACACTATTGATGTCAGTAAGTAAAATGTGGTTCAATGAGATGAAAATAATTTTTGGTGAATAGTAACTTGTTACTTTTTTTCCAACTGTTAAAAGTAAATAGAGTAATTACGGGTAAAAATGATATTATTATTACCCTAACACATATCCTATTTCTATTGGATATGTTTAATTCGACCAAAAACAAACTTAGGAATAAAATATGACCATTTAGACTCACATGGATTAGATTAGGACATTTATTAATAATTTATTTAAAGAAGGGTTAAAAAATATAAAATCAAAGTTTAATAACTAAATCATTTTTAATATAGGGTCATACATAAGATAAATTAGACTATAAATATTCATTACAAAGATACAAAGATTTCAAAGATAATGATAAATTGTTTGTAATTTTTAGACATTAAAAAAGTTAATTTATTTATGACAAAAAGATGATGCAATAATTATCTTATTATTGAAATATTGACATAATTGATGTTATAAATGCCCAAATAAATTACATTTAAGAATTTTTATGAATTCAAAAAATTTTATAAGTTACTATGAAATGTTATTATTGATTTAAGTAACTTTTTTAGAACTAATCATTATGTTATGATTTTCAAAAAAATCAATTACAAAATAGTGTCAAAATTGACATAAAATAGTATTTAAAAAATATATTATATTATTAATTGTTATTTTATTCTTAAAAATCAATGGTTCGGCCACATGACATATATATGTATATATATATTAATAATAAACAACTTGGGGTTCGTTTGGCTTGTTATAGTATGTTTATTAACCTTATAGTATAAGAACATAAAAAGACACGGTAAAAGTAAAATTATCTAACTTAAAGATAAATATAAATGATAAGGTTAAAATATGAACCTAAACTTGTATAAATTCTATTTTATTAGAGGATTTAGACCCATCCCCACATTAGATTATAAATAAATCAATTTGGAGCTATTTAAATCCGAATTTGGATTTATAATAAAATAATATTTTTAGTTTTTCCAAAAGAGCCCCTATCCTCCCTTATAAAAGGGCACCTCCTCCCTCTCTTCCTCACACCACTTTGAGCCTTCATTCTCGGCCAAAACCTGCCAAATTATCTTCTACACTTCCCTAGAAACATCCTAGGGGTCCTGGTATACTTCAAAATACCATCTTAGTGCCCTAAGAATAGGTTTCTAAGAGGCGTATCGAAGAAGAGGTAATTTCTTCTATCGATTCTTTCAAACTTATTTCTTCTTAAACTTCTTCTTATTTAGTTGTTTCATTATAAAGTAATAACATCAGTATCACTAATATACTGATATTTTATTATAAATATGAAACAACTCCATTTCACCTTCTATCCATCCTACGGAAAACAAAATCACCGCGCATGCGTACGTACGGAATACCGTCTCCACGCTGTGGTGTAATCTGTTTTTCCACCAACACCTTACATGGATGGGTATTATAGTGTAAAGAATAACTATACATAGTTATTATAACATGATAATGATTCTGATATATTGTATCATCCACTCCAATTCAATTCAATAATTATGGAAATGATATCATCGCTCGTGCGTACGTACGGACTACCGTCTCCATGACGTGATGAGATTCATTCTCCATGTTAACCATTTAAGAATGATTATAAAGTATATATAAGAAATAATAAGGAAATATATGAAATTAAAAAGCTACTGTATTAATTTATATTTATATTTATTTCATCTACTTAATTCCATTCAACTCAACAAGGAAATTAAAACAACGTTCATGCATACGTACGACCTACTATCTCCATGAACGGTGTATTTCATTCCTTTTATCGATCTATAATATATATGTATATGATGAATATATATTACATATAAATCATTTTTTACATTCTGTAATTAAGTAAATCAGGTTATAAATAATAATATCAAGAACAACAAGTCCAAACATGTACGATAAATAAAACGATTTTAACCAAAAGCGCTCTTTAACATGGAATTTACAAATGAACGGGTCATATAAAGTCATAAGTGAACCATATATGATATCATAAAAATGAATATGATTATGTAATAAGTCAATGAAATTATTTAAATCATTATACAGGAGGTTTGGATACGTACGAAGCATATCAGACCTAAGGTACGGGATAATTTTACAAATCTCATTTTTATCCGAGATTGCTTATTCGTAAGTATTTACAAGGGTTATTTATATCATCCATGTACATATTTTATAAAATTGTTTTCATGTATTTTTAAAGTCCTTTTTACCCATTTTTGACTTTTATTACGTGGTATGTAAGGAATCTTTTTTTTATGTTACGAGGTACTTTTTTGACTTTTCTGACAAAAGTACGAGGAGAATGTTATTTCTAACTTATACGGCGTGAACAGATTTTTTACGGTTTCATAGTGCCTCATTTTCATGAAGCTAACTCTACATGATTTTATGACTATTTTCAACAAATTACTTTTATTTTAAAATTTCATGGAATTTTTTGAAACGAAAATGATTTTGACAAAGAAAGGATATTTTCCTCAAGAATTCATTTCAAATGTTTTATCAAAACCATTTTCCATCTAAGATGACATTATTTGATATGTGTTTGTTTCAAGTTTAATGTCTCTATGTTTTACAGGTTTCACTTTTCTTATGATGAAATTTCCATTTGTTTTATATGGATTATGAAATGATGGGATGATGTTTATGAAACCCATTGTATTCTTTGGGTTATGATGAATGTTTTAAGTTTATTTTTGGGCACAAGTAAGAATGATTTCACTATGAGATGGGTGAGAATTATATCTCCCTCCAATGCATTGGGTATAGATTTATATCTCATGAGATAGACATGGCTGGAATGGCAGGTTAAACCAGTTCAGTAATACAGGACTGGAACGAGGAGTGAACTCGATTCAAAAAGAGACTTTGTCCACTAAGATGGTCTTGGCAGTAATGCCTTGGCTACTATGGAAATAATATCATGTAATTAATGGTTTCCACAATTACATGTTTTATTACCATGCTATTTTATCATTATTAATGTTTCATTATGATTTATGCCTTACGTACTTCCATGTTTTATGTCTTTTCTCAAGCTTTCGATGTCATAACATTATGTTCATGTTTTTAAGTTCAAATGTATATGGTATGTTTTATTTCATCCATGCTTACCCTTACTAAGCATTTGAGCTCACCCTTTTTTTTCTTTTCCCCAGGATATAAATAAAGGTTTTAGGTAAGAAAAAAAGGGGAGGATATTTATAGGAGATGTTGAAGATCTTTCACCATGATTAAGTGATTACGTTCCAAGTTTCCAAAGAAACTAAACTATTACGGTCCTTGTGTGTCTATTTTTGTTATGTAATAAGTATTCCGCAAAAGTAATGTAATGTCCTTGTATGTCAAGCTTCAGGTCTCTACACCCATAATGTGTAAAATAACATATTCAGCGTTTTCAAATAAGTTCAATTCTTTTTCAACACCAATATCTCCAAAAAATTAATCCACCATTAGAAAATTTCAAACATCCTCTAAAAAAGATATATATCAATGATGGTCATTAAATATATATATTAATTAGTTTTGTTTCAAACAACAATATTTATAACATTCTTAATATATTACTATATATATCCCTACAAATATATCTAAAGTAATTCATCAAATTCATTTAATTCATCCTCGAAATGTATATTATATTTGTAATTATTTTCCTTCTTCACATAGTTATAATCATTTTTTTGATATTTGATGCGATCCATAGGGATAAAGAAATAATTTTCATGTTATATTTATTTAATTTAAGTTATATTCATTTTACTTTTTGTCAAAATTATGTAAAAAATTTGATTGAAATAATTAAATAACACTTATCATTCATATTAAAATATTATATTAATAAAATATAACATGGCTTATATTTGAATGATTTTATGAGTATTATATGCTATTTTACATGTTGGATTTTTAATATTGAAATTAATATTAAAATGACATGGTGTAATAGGCTTAGAGTTTATTAAAAATGTGAATAAGGGATAATTATTAATATAGACCATAAACTATTGGAGTTAAAGATAATTATACCTCTTGAGATGATACACATAGATGTTTTTTTCAATTAGGTTAATGTCAACATAGGGATAAATGTTTTTCATGATTTTATTCATGATCTTACTAATTAACTTATATCAATTCTATGTTCTGTAAATTAAAAAATCATTAGAGATTATAATACCATAATAGTATTATTGAGAATCAATTGAGATGTTATATTCAAATATTTTATTCTAGTAATCGATCAAAAAAAATAATGGGGAGTTTGAGGATTATCATTAATATACTGGACAAAGGCACATATATATATTTATGACTACATGCCCAAATGAAATTTATTATCCTAGTGGAAAAAAGTGCTTTTTGGATATGGTAATAATCATTTTATCGTGTAATGTTACATAGAAATTATTATTCAGAGATAGGCCATTATAATAACTCTTTATATTTAAAACTACTTCATAAACTATCTAATGTGCCTTAGGAGTTTTTGTTTATAATGATTCCATTCTAGAGAATATAAAAAATACAGTGTGGATATTATTATATTATTATCAAAAGAATGGACATTATAACCTTTTATATGAGACTATATGAAAGTATATTTCTTAGATATATAACAACTGAAAGGACATATAGTGATTCAATAATAATATAAGTATGATTAATGATTCCACTATTAAATTACTTTGTGGAATCTATATCCATCACAAAAATTACTTATCATTGACTTTGACATTGAAAAATATATAAGATAAGTTTTTGATAAACTATGAGTTCTCAAGATGAAAAAGAATATTATTTAAATATTATATGATAAAAAATACATATTAATAAAGAAACTATGATCATAATAATTAGAAATAATGTTGAGATGTCAAAAATAATTATAGAAAATATAAATGTTTTCCAATCCTTGATGAGTTTGAGGAATTCCAATCTAGCTAGCATGATTTTGTATGTTAAACTGAAATGTTTTGAGATAGCTTTGAATCATGAGAATAGGGAAATAATTATTTTTATAGAGTTGAATAAAATTAAGAGGAATAATGTTTTTACATTATTGTATCATCTTAAAATATGAAATATTATAGATATGATGTGGGTATTTTGGGATAAAATTTGTGATTATGGTGAGGAATAATGGACAAATGATATTATTATTTGTATGGTATGCTATCAAATTTTGTTTTTTGGTTTTAATAGTGGGGTAACCAAATTTCATGGTTTATAATACTGAAGATCTTCCTCTCTATTTGTAATCAATATTGTTATATGGTTTTCAAAATGTGAATGAAGTAAATTTTACAAAGTAGATAACTATAAGAATAAGTGTGAATTGAACAACATGAATGGTTTATCATTGATAATTATGTTTATTTATTTTGTAAGCTGAATAAATATTTATAAATTATTCATAATGTTCATTGAGTATGGTATTTAATGATTTAATGTGGGATATGAATAATGTATATCCACAATTAAAATGTGGATTCTAATCTTAATGTTAAATTTTTTGATACAAATTCACATAGAGTTAATTGGTATGTTGAAAAAATAATTTTTATCAAAATATAGTTGAAGTATTTATTTAAATTTATAGAAAGAAAAAGAATCTTTTCACAAATTCATTTTCTTGAGTGATTAAATTCTTCTCGAGTTTATATATCACAAATAGATTATGTTTAATTAATATGTCAAAAGTGATGTATGAAAATTAATAATTGAATATATTTTTCGTGGTACAATCATTAGATTTTTAAACTTGTAGTACTAATACTATAATGTTTTAAATTAATGATTGATAATTGGTGTTGTATTAAATAAATATATAATGTACTAATGGTAGAATACAATATTTTATGATATATATACTATAAATTTTATTTTGGCCAGTCATTATAAAAAATTTGAATTGGATCCTATGATTCATATCACTAAAATTTGAAATTGATATTAGCATACATCAAATGTACATTAGAATACAAGATATGTTGGTGATCACAAGTTATATTTATATATTTATTTTATTTTTTGTGTAAAATGAGTTTCATGATACTCCTAAAAATAAAATTCTATCACAATGTGGAAATAATAAAATGAATATATTCCTAAAAAAATTCCATAACATAAATGATGTTGATGAAGTCATAACTTGAATACATGAGGGTTATGGTTTCATACACATTACTGATTTTTGGTGAGAATCATAGTACAAAAAACATGGTGAAGTATCTGATGAAAAATTCTTGGTCCACATATACAGACATATGGTACAACTTTACATTGGAGAATTTTTAATGTGACGTGAATTAATTGTTTATATTTATCATTAGGTGAATGTTTTTTAAATCATGGTGAATATCCTTTTAAACGAATACTTCAATCAACTATGGTATTCTATATGAGTTAATTACATTAGAAACTCTCTATAAATTATTCTATTTATATACTCACATTTTTCCATTCAAAATTATGAAAAATTATAATAATAAAAATTGATTCTGTTTGGAAATAAGATAGATACTATTATATATTTTAAAGGTGATGTGTTTCTATAAAAAAGTGATGTTATGGTTTCAATTAAATGAGAAACTTGAAAATTTGGTAAATAGTTTTTGTAATAAAGATCACGTGTTTCGTCACTTTTTCCCTATAAATAAAAATTTTGATATTAAATATCTAATAATGGTTGATGTAGATGATTAATGATTGAGAATAATGAAATCCTCAAATTATAGATATTGAAAAAGAGAGTTATACTATTTGATTATATTTATGGAATGGAAAATATGGAATAATTATTAATGAATGAGTTGGAGTACACATTCAAAAAAAATTATCTTATTGTGTAATGATTAAAAAATATTCACATTTTAAAACTGCCTTGAATTATTTTTTTGAAATTAATTATTTAATGTTTAATGTTAATTACTATTGTATTTATTTAACAAAAGATTAGTGATGAGTTAAATTTTCATTATAGTGGAGTGTATTTTTAGAAAAAATGTGTTTTATTGATCTGGAGAACATAATTATTTTATGGATCCCATTTTTTCATTATTGGCACAACTTTTGTGTAGCGTTTAATTTTATATAAAATAATTTTATTTTAGAGGTATTGGTTATTCAATATTGTAGATGAGGATATGAAGTAATATTATCTTCTAAATAAGAGTCACATTGCACCATGATTCATTGAAATGTTGTGATAATTCTAGATTATTAAGAATTTATCGTAATACGACATGGATACTAAAATATTTTTACATTACAAAAAATTATATTTTGAATGAGGTCAATATATTATATTTTATGGATGGACTATAGTTGAAGGATATTAATAAAAGTGTTATGTGGTGATTATTTCATGTATTTCTAGTCCTAAAGCTTTTGAAGGTAATCCACCCTGATGGAATATTTATACCACAATAATATATATTTTAAGCTTTTTTTTATTTATACTTCAGGGATATTTTGAATATATCATGTAAAAATTAACCTTATTATGAAACAATATTTGTAAAAATATATATGATTTTTTTGTGAATATGTATCTATATATTATTGATATAGAGAACACGATATAATGAATGGTATTTTTTTGTATTAGATACCTAACCAATTAATATAATGTGATCTACAAAGAGATTAGGTATCATAAAAAATGATGAACCTATATTATAACATGAAAACCATTCTAGGTGAATTTTTTGTTTTTTAGAATAATAATATTGAGTAAGAACATGTGATTTTATTTATAAAGGCATTTGATATGAATAGAAGTGATGATTGATCAAAATTTAAAATACATTTTTATTACATATAATTGATGATAAAGGCAATCTACAAAATAAATTGTTTATTCATATTGATATTGAAATCGAAACACATAGTATAATTTCCTAACCATTATTCACTATGGATTAAAAATTTGATGAGAATAGTTGATAAACCTTGTATTCTCAGTTATGTTGTGATGGTAAATTCTCCATAAATCACACTTAATAATATCATTACTATCATGATTCAATCACATTACCCATTTAAAATGAAAACATGGGATTGAAGTTATATATTTTTCAGTAACAAATTATTCAATCCCCTCAATGTGGTGGTATACTATATATTCATAGTATCATTGGTTCACATACATTTTTTATAATGCATATAAATTAATACATGATAATGTCCTTCCATTTCTATATATGTATGGGTAATAGTTTCATCATCCCCTATATCATTTACCACATTATATAACTTTTTTTTATATAACACCATGATGTCCAATCATCAATATTTTTAACTATAAGTTATTTAAGACTTATATATACATTATCATACTCTCATGGGGGATAGATAATATTATTATATACGATTTATTTTATAAATATTTTTTTTCATAGTTTTTTTGGTACACATAATAATATAAAATATCATAAAACTCCATCATTATCAATTATGACATGTTAAAATTAACACCTCTTTACTTCTTCAATGATATATTATATCACTACACCATTCCTTAGATCATCAATAATCTTATTGAAAACGATAGTTATGTTAAAATTTGAGGTTTGTAGTATGTTATCCCTCCATTTATGATTTCTATTCCTATCCCTTTTATTTTTAATAATATTATGGTCCATTTAATGATCATCATGTGTATGTTTATATTATCTCTTCAACTTACATAATTTTCCAAATTATTTTTTAATATATACAAGAAATGGACTTAGTTTGCAAAGTCTTTGATCAAATACAACAATCATCATTTTTTCAAGTGAAGCTCATTGAATTGGAATATTTATAATACAAATTTAGGTATAGATTTCCATTGTCAAATTTATTAATTTAATTAGTATTATTTTCTTATTATTTCATATTTTATTCATTCAAAATTATGATTATCGTATTGTTGGAAGATGTTTTTGACTATTTTGGATAATTTTGTTAATAATATTTTAGAATTTTAAAATTAATGAAATTTGGATGAAAATTATATGTTCAAGAAGAAAAAATAAAGTCACATCAAGGATACCACTGTTAGATTAGCCAATCAGAATGTGGTAACGGAATAAGGTTTTTTTAGTTCTGACCAAAGTGGAATGCAGAGGAATAGATGTGTGACCCTTCAATGGGTAGTATACAATCTACTAAAATACTATAATATGTGGTTCTAGGTGACACCAAACAGATTTTGTATATAAATATTGTTAAATTAATGGTGATTACTATCATTTGGGTGTTTTAACCCGTTTAATAAAGTGGTCCCCCATATAAATGAATGTTTGATCTTGTGTTGTAAAATAGAGGTACCATTCTGAATATCAAAATAAACCCATGGGATACTTTATTAGAAATCACAACATATTATATTGATCATGTATGGAGGGGTTAATATTATTATATTGTAGATGACATAATAAAAATTTGGAAAACCATTGCAACTAAGATGTCTATTTTTTATTATCTCGATTTAATAATGATGATTCCCTCACTACTATTTTTGAACTAAAAATATTCTAAAAGAAAAAATATTACGGGATGGTCCTATCATAATATTTAGCGATGTTCCATGAAAATGATTCAGGACAACATACATGGAATTATTCTATTCTAGTGATAATAAGACTACTATATTGTTTACAAGATGAGAAAATTTTCATAATAATGTTTACTTCGATATGGTTTTCTTGAACAATAGTGATTGAAATATAAGTTGTGGATTGAGAAGTCATCTTCGGTATATTTACACAACATCGTCAACACCAATTTTTAATTGGGTTTTTTATAGACCTTTTATACTAGTGTAGTTTCTCACTAAGCCCTGGTGGGTCAGAAAATTGAATTTTTTATCGATTTGGAAAGAGGATAATTGAACCATGATATCTACTCAATAATAGTGAAAATATTTTCAATGATAAAACACATAGTCATGTTATATGTGTAATATAGGTTGAATTAATTCCATGATGCATGATTATTGAAATATATAAACCAATAATTCTTATTATATTTGAATAGTAACTTTCATGTCATATAAGTGGACTTTTCCCCATGGGATTAAATAAGGAAAAAAATTAAATATTTTGGATGGAAGAACCATGGAATGGATTTACAAGATAGACAAAAAATGAATACGAGTCATAAATTGTATAAAATTATAAATTTTTATCCTTTATGAGTTTTATAGGATGCATTTTACTTTGTTTTAGAGGACCATTGAGGGATGTTTTTCCATTAAATGAAGGAATAAATATAATAATAGGTGTTAAAAATGTATTAGATAGTGTATTAAAAATAACCACCCTTAGCTACAAGAGTTATCAATGTTTAAAATAAATATTAATCCCCAAAATAAATATAGGTAAGAATAGGTTTTAACTTTTTATTTTCATTATATAATAGTTTATAGTGTACATTAGTTATCAATAAAAATTCATGTATGTTTACTAAATTTATTAAGATATTATTATTTTGTAATTATTATTCCTCTCTTTTGGAATTTATAACAATATTGATTGATGACCATTGGATAATGATTAGGTAAACAAATATAATAGTTTTAAATTGATTTAAGTGGATGTGTACTAATTAATATATTTATTTTATTTATATCATGTGTTTTATAATTAATCAATATTACATTACACATAAAAAACCAGATCAAATATTATGTACCGGGAGTGTGGGTGATAATGTGAAAAATAAAAATATGGTAATGGGGATTGGGAGTGATAACCAAACATTAATAAACCATACAATTTTGATATATAAGATAATAAAAAATGTTTTCATTATATTTTGAAGACAAAAAGAATCCATGTGATTAGATAATTTTAATTTTTTCCAACCATGTAAAACTAATTTCCCTATAGAATCTTGTAAATATTCATTTGAAAAATATTAGGATTATAATTAATTAATTTTATACAAAGTAAACGAATTATTTTAAATATAGTCCCCATTATTCTTTCCACAATGTCATTTAGATCATTTAATCATTAACCTAGTATAAATTTAGTTATTATCATTTTATTTCACTTGTATGAAATTTTAGTGAATATTTAAAAATTATTTAGTAGTTGAGGAAACATAAGTAATTTTTCATTAATAACAAAAAAATAATGATATAATGGTTATCAAATATAGTTTTAAAGTTTATAGAAGAGAGAATATAATTAACAATAATGAATTAATTGAGTTACTAAGAAATATTATTTAAATTGTGATTAACAACAACTGTATGAAATCCATAATTATATAATTAAAGGAAATTTTTATTAAAAAATATCAATATAGATATTAGTTGTTGATTATGATCCATGAATTTTATTTGTCAAGTAATTGATGATGGTAAAATTAATTCCACTCATTGAAACCTTTCAATGATTCTTATTCATGTTTTTATTTTTATTTTTTCATTGTAATGATTTCCAGAATTCTCTTCAAAAAATGAGTCAAAAAATACCTTAAGTAATCATCAAATATTTTAATAAATATTTAAAATGTATTTTGAGTCATATTATTCAATAGTGTAGGAAGAAAAAAAACTGAAATTGTCTATTTATTTTAAATTATTCTCCAACATGAGACTTATTCTATAATATCCCAAAACAATAGGGTCACATGATTGTGATGAAAAATACTTGTTATGAGAGATTCATAAAATCATCCTCCAATAACACATTACGGATGTTATTTCCTCACAAAAATTTCAGGAATAGAATTGATACATCATTAAATCACAAAGAATGTTTATAATGTTAATAACTATGTCGTGGAGTCATTGAAGTTGATTTATTAGGTAACACATATTTTTTTGAATCATTACTATACATGGATATCCATACACTATAGAAATATTCAAGAAGTGAATTAATATATTCGATCATATTCAAAATATTTTACATGAGAATCAATATGATTCATCCTCCTTCATTTATCCATGTAAATAAAATTCATCAATTACATATGTATATATGATGTAGTTATCATCCACCACAACAAAAAAAATATATTTAAATCGATGGACATTCGCATGCATGAATGGAGATTCAATGAATGAGAAAAAAACACACAAATAACTTCATGAAATCCTTTGATGTTCCACATGCACGCACACATAAATAATTAATCATTGAATACTTTGGTTTATGAAATATTATTATATCAGTACATATTTTTATTAACGTTGTAAAATCTTATATATGGTCTAGAGGCTTATTCAATGTAGATAAACTCAAGCACCCTTTAATAGTGACCATGGAATTCCACAATGTTGGGTTGTTCACTAGGGTATAATAATAGAAACCACAATTGTAAATGAGGATTCCGATACTAAAAACATTACATTCATCATTGGTGTGAGAGTTGTATTAAAATGAACTATTCTTGTTTGTATTAAATCCATTATTTGATTTTCACATATTTTGGGGATGCTAAATTACCAGGGATGTAAGGCACCTGACACTTTGCATCACTATTGTGTTACCTTATACCCCGGGCCCCTTGTTGGTGACACCCAGTACTAGAACACTAACTATATCTCTTACATGCATTAAACCATGTGGTATTCACTACTAATCCTATCATCATACCTTGTTTTCGCCATAGTTTATCCAACTAGATCCCTCATGGTGACTAGTTGTCTCATACTATAGGAACTACAAATAGGCTAACACCGTAGGATCCCATAAATTATGAGAATGGTATGGTATAGATATGGCTTCTCATGATCCAATGACTAACATTATTAATAAGAAATAGATTTGTATATTTTTTTATTACATAAACCAAACCAATTTTTTAATCCACTATATATAACAAAACCTTCCCAACATGAGGGATCATTAAATAAACTTTTTGTGATTACCCTCTTCTTAAACTCTTTGAACCCCTCCTTAAATTATTTATAATAATAAAATTTACATTCTATCAATGTTAACAAGGTTAGTGGGTTTGAAAATTTTAAGAATATTATTTAATAGAATAGATACTCTCTAGTTAATATATGGAAACAATGGATCTTTATTAGTGATTATTATCGTGGAAATTTCAATTTAACGATTTATTTGAAGATCCTATAGATATACCCTCTTTTGCAATAATATCATCTAGGAATTTTAGTACCTATATCTAAAATTAGAAAGTAATGTACATTTCATGTAATATCTCATTTAAAAATTCTTTAGCATATTACTCAAATGGTCCAAATGTTCTTCCTTTAATATAGCCTATATGACAATATTTTAAATAATTAAAATCACAAAATTTTTTTGGGTAAAATATAAAAATCTATTAAACAATACACTGATGATTTTTGAGCATTAGAGACTTTGAAAGGTATCACTGGGAACTAATAATGACTAAATCTTTTATGAAAGGTAGTATTAGGAAAATCTCTATTTTTATGTATCATTTAATTATATGTAGATAAAATGTATACCTATAAAAATTATTGGGCACAAAATAGTGGAAAAATAATTTTTAATATATTTTAAGTGATTCCAATTTTATTAATGTTCTGGTTATGCTCATTATAATCTTTGTATAGAAGCATTGAACCATCATAATTACTAATGGTTTAGATTGTGACACCCTTGAGAGAATCAATATTGCCCATAAATCCATTGTCGATGATTTCAAGTACTTTCTTTTTAAAATCATTTATTTTAATGGGAAAAATTATACAAATACACTTTGTAAAGGGAAAATCTTTGGGTTTATATTTTATTAATAACAAAACCTCAAGATCCTGAGTATGACTAATAAAATCTTTTGAGTAAAAATAAACATATCATTTCTTAATGTGAATATATCCGTTGATAATTACTTAATTTTTCTTAATCATATTATATAGATAAACCTTCTGATGAGATGATAAAATATATACTTAAAATTTATTTGAAAATTTTGATTCATAATTTTATAAGAAATCAAAGAGATTTAGAAGATAATTTGGAATATGGAATGTGTTCTACCTCCCCCAACAGTTGATATAAGCTCAGTAAAAGTATATCTAATCTATTTATATTTTACCACTGAATTCTACCCATGAGAGAATACGCATGTTTTATAAAATATTTTCTTAAAAAAAAATTATATGATTTATATATATGAGACTCATTGATAACACCACTTCGTATTACCACTGCTAACTTCTCCTCCCTGTCTTGCAGTAGCATTTGATTATTTCAACAGTTCATGAATAATATGAATAAATGAGACAAAATTATCAAATAGTATATTCACTATTCCATAACTAATAAAAAGTGTTTATATCTCCGTTTAGCTTTTAAATTTATATCAATTGTAAAAATAGATTACACATTCACTTATCCCCTAACCTTTAGTGGGTATCGTATATGGTTATCCAATAAAATCATTGTCTTTGTTCAATGACTATTATAATGTATAATTTCATTATTGTTTAAGAATTATACCATAGGGAATAAACCTTCCTTCATCAAATATATTTATTATATTATTTATCTCCCTTAAAAATTCATGAAATAGAGTCTATTATTTTATAGACATTATGCTTTTTGATAAATCATAGAGGTAGTTTACAAGAATATTCATTAAATATCATTGGAATATGGGTAATTGAATCTCCTAACTACATTAAAAGTTTCTTTTAATTTTAACTCCATTTTTATATTTTTTTTATCTATAATTCCATTTGTCCTATAAAATTCACGTATCCAAATCTCAATCATATTTTCAAAAAACAATTCTCATAGTTATTGAATCCTCAATTCATCAGATCCTTTGAATGAATAAGAATAAATTCACCATTTAATTTTTTTCCCTTTTATGATTAATGAAAATTCAAGAGGCTTACCTTGGATAGATTGTGAGGTATTCCTCATATAAATCAATTGATATACCTTCCCACTTATTGTGAGAAGATTATTTATGTCCATTTAAATATGGATAGTGGATGGAAATTTGTTTTGTAAAACATTTTCTTAAATTATCCACATTTAATTGGTTAAGTGTCATCATTACACATATTATTCATGATCAGTATATACAACATATCGATATATCCATTTAGAGGGTATATGAGTAAAAATAAGTTCTCATCCATAGTGTACCAGAGGAATAAAAATATATTCTTAATGATTTTAATTGACAATTCCAAGATTATGAGATCTAAAATAATATACAAATTTATAGGTTTTTGTCAAATAAATGAATAAATTCTACCTTATTCTTTCTTGGGAATCTTCTAAAATTCCAAATGTTTCATGTAATTATTTATAACTTGAGTATATAGAGAAATTTCATCCTAGAGGTTAATGGATTATTTTATAATAATATTATGCATCTCATTGGGGAAATAAATTACATTACCCATCAAATTAAATATTAACATTATACATCACAGTTTTATCCATTTACTAAATTAAATGAAATATTGGAAAAGGTATTATCCAAATATTAAGAATATTAAGATAATATTATAAATATATAACTAATAAATCATAAATAATAGATTTATTTAAAGTTTCGAAATTCTTTGTTTCGATATATTTTATTTGTTTCCAATTTCCTACTAGTTCCTCTAACCTAATATTATAAAATAATTATACCATTATATTATACAAATTATAAAAACCTAAATCTTATACATAAAATAATATAGAAATGTAAATATAATTATAAATATCATTAATCTAACAAATAAATCTATAGGTATAGTTTCATTTATATATTATCTGCATAATACATCAATATATAATTACACAACATAATAATTTATTTCCATATTCATATTTTGATCCTACATTTCATTAAAATTATATTACTTTTGAGATTTACTAGTTACATACACAACTAGAGTGACCTATATCTTACAATGAGTAAACTTATAATATATGAAACAATGTGACATTATACATGATTCAACAATCATAAAATATATTCATAAAAGATAGATGAAGAAATATTATTTATTTAAATATAGAATATTACTAAAAATTCAAATATTAATTTATTTAATATAATGATACTGAAAGTGAATAAAAAACAAAAACATTATACTTTATTATGTTTACTTTAAATAAATGATTTTAAAAAGAACATGAAAAATGTGTATATTCATTGAAATAAAATTTAAAATAAACTTTCAATAACCAGGAGAAACATAAATATTGATCCTAGAATTAGAAAATGTGATGAGGATATATCCATGATATATAAACTGAGAAAGAATAATATAAAATATGAATGGTGGTATGATAGTTCCATTAAATCAAGTGTTGAATCACATTGAAACATCATTAACATAATAAATAACAGAATTAAATATTTTGATTTAATGGATACAAATGTATTTTTCTTATTCAGATTACAGAATTTACAGATTTCATATATTATTGATTAATTATATTTCTGTTTTAGTTTCAGTCATTTTGGGATTCATAATCATTTTCTCTAAAAACATGTTTAGAATATATCAAATGCCTAAATGATTAGTCAAATAGTTCCATACACTAAATATAAATAAAGTTATGAATTGTAGACTATTCCAGAAGAATATAAATTGTATTTTTTATTTGATGGTAATGAATGGCCCAATATTATTAAACACATATCATAACATTTTTTTATTAGTTTTAAATGATCATGATTATAAATTTTTACAATTATGAATATAACACCCAATTTTTTAATATAGTATATTTATCATATAATTTTCTTCCAAAATTATTATTATTATTATTATTTAGATATTGAGGATATTTTATAGAAAAATAATTCCTCCAAATAATGATATTTTTAGAGAATGAATTTTTATTGTTTTTTTGAAGTACATTTTATGTTTTTGTTATAATTTTTTTCATACCTAAATAATCTTTTAACCCACATAATATAATGTAAAATATGTGATTTAAAATATTTTTCAAATATTTCAAATTTATTTGAAGTAACTGTTTTGATTTGAAATGAATTTAAGATGATTTCAAGGAAATTGAAAAGATTAGTTATGTCTATATTTCACATAAGGGAATCAACACATAAAATGATCCAACATTACATATGCATATCTATATAAAGATATCCATTATATTATTGAACTATAGTGATCCATAACACAGTATTGAAATAGTTGTAAGTGCAATTTGATATTTTAAAGGGATAAATGACACAAATAGAGATTATGGTAAGTGTGGTGGCGGATGTATGCCGATCTACATAAGAGTTAAACATGACGTAAGGGGATAAACAATATTTATGGGGATCCAAAGTTGTTGATCCATACAATAATAAAATTTTACATACATCCTTGATAAATATTTAGAGAATTCCATAATTAATTATTATTGTGAGAATTTCTGTTATGGTAATTCCAATGTATTTTCATCAAGGTTAAAAAATTAAAAAAATTAGATTTTTGATTCATACAATAGAAGTTTAAGGGTTATATAGTCGAAAAAGTTTATCGTAATGAATATAGTATCAATTATACTAAAACGTTTTGGAAATGATAATCCATTGTTTTTATGATATGTGCCCTAGAATAGAGTTCTTAAATGATAGTAAAGAAATATGAAGAATGAGAAGAAAAAAATGTAGTTATTGTATATTATTAATTTTAATTTTAATAAAAAAGATAAATTAAAATTATATTGGTTTATATATACCATGTAGTAAAAAACTATATCATGTATTAAATATATATATATGTTTTACATTGTAGAGTTAGTTTAAAAAAGAAAAAAACATTTAGAATAAGTTGGCAATGTTTGTTATATTGAATATCACAACTCAAAATGAAGAAGCATCCAGGGAAGGAAAATGTTTCATATTTTTTCATCATGATTATGGAAGATATATTATCAACAATATAGTAAAATGAGCGGAATAATATATTAGTACTCTTAGAAACATATACCTAATATATTTGTGGAGGACACATCAATTATTGCCAACATTGACTGTCTTTGTTATGTATGATATTCACATGTATAAAATATTCAATAATGTACTTTTTGGATACATGTAATGTTATTACATGGATAAACCCTTCCCACATGTATGTACCTATTATTTCAAGTGGGTATTGTGATATTGGTATATTTTAAATCAAAATAGGGATTATACATTACATGTTTAACAGGTGAATTCTATAAATAGCCATCCTCTTTCTTTAGGTGTTTGTATAATACATGTTGATAGAAAATGTCACTCATCATAATAGTCGGTGGGTTTTTTATAAATAATAAAAAAATTACGTTCCATGATTCCTCTCCTAACTCATTTAGTTATCATATAACAGATCAAAAGGTGGATTAACGAGTAGTATAAAAGAGTTGATTTCTTATTTTGTGATAAGTTATTTAAATTATTGGTTTTTAAATTATAAATATATTTAGAGATTATATAATTTATTTCTATCATATATAATTAATAATTTGTATTTGTGAAAGATTATTTGATTCCCACATTATTAGTGAATTTTTATAATATTTGTAAGTAGAAAATATTTCTATACATTTATTTAATAAGTAATGTTGTCTTGGAAAATGAAATTGATTTATTTATAACATGTACGTGAGGTTATTCCATATCAATAAGAGATAATATGTCTATATAGAATACAATACATTCATGTAACAGTAATCTATATTATATTTAAAAGTGTGAATTTATGAAATTCAATGGATTCAAAATAGAAATATTTATATTGGAAATAGTGCATAATATTTACAAAAGAGATCTCAAAATTTAGTGGGGCAAACTATATATTTGTATATTAAATATGAAGACCTCATAATTCATTATCAAATGTAGATAATAAGTGTTTTTAGAATGAAAAAATTTCTTGTAATTATAATATAACTTCTATTTTAATGTTTGAATTTCGAAAATTCAATGGATTCAAAATAAATATATTTATATAAGAAAAATATCAAAATACCTATGACAGGAAACCAAAAATATATTGGGTATAATTATAAAAATTTAATTGTATATTAAGTTTTTATGGAATAATATTTATGCTGAGAATAAACATATCATGAATATAGAACTGAAGGCTATGAAATTATACAATGAGTTTGATTATGAGAAAATAAAATTGGTCAAAATCGAAGAAAAATTACACAAGTTTAGATATATTATTCAAATTTATAAATTATAAATTTGATAATTTTCAATGAAGTGTGAGTATTTAAAATACTAAAAGGATTCCCTCTATGAGTGAAAAATATTCTATAAAATTTTGTGAAAGGCATGATAATTATAATAAAATTAGGAAGATAATATTTGTAGAGAAATATTTCAATCCTAAAAAACAATAATTATAGGAATAATAACATGATGTAAAAAACTACAATAACTAGGGACTAAAAATTTGAGATAGTGTCTAATATAGAGAATAAATTTTTATAAGTTCAATTAATTTTTTGTTCGTAAAACTAATCTAATATTGGTGACTTAAATAAGGAAGTAAGAAAAGTACCCAAATTTGGACAACATTTTGTTTAGAGAGGAACCTATTCATTCCATTGATACCATTATTACTATAGTGGATTTATTAATATGTAATTTATGATTCTATTTAATTAAAAATATTTTGTAATGCTTATACGTAATAGGATTCATGATTATAGGTGGATTGATCATCTTTAAAGGGTGAATGTTCAAGAATACATTACAATTTCTAAAAAAAACACATAGAATATGTTTGACATTTTAGAGGATTTTTATGGGGCATGTGAAGAAAATTTTTACCATAAAAATAATTTTACCATCCTTCTACCAGCCAAAAAAATAATAGTTACACACTTAACATCCTTTTACAAAGAATAAAAAAGATAATGACAATGATTTAGGTGTGTCAACTGAACATAAAGCATTCAAAGGGTGGATTTTTCATAAAGGGTATTCCTATCACGTTATAAGAAATGAAATACTCCTAAATTTAAAAGAAGAAATAAAAGTTACAAAATAAAAATTATAATGACATGTATGAGGAGAATATCCCTTATATCAAAGAAAATATTGGATGAATGTAAATTATCATTATCATAGATGTTGATTTACAAAAAAGTATAATTATACTATTTATCTTGTATTGAGGCACATAAAAAAGTGAGAAAAATTAATAAGAATATTACCATTTTATATGTCCATATAAATATGAGAGAATAAAAATATTAAGACTAACATGGAATAATTCTAGATGATATAAATAATCTAATGCATGTTCATGAGTTTTTAGGGAAGAACATCAAACATGGGCAAGAGCTAGTCAAATTAACTATGTAGAAAATATCTTGGTATTTTATTGAGATAGCCTTCACTAGATAGAGACATTATAAATAAATCTATATAAGATAGAAATGTATTTCAATAATATTAACTTTCACTATATTAAATATTTTTAATTTTTTTATATAGATAGTTTGTGTTATACACCCTGCGGTTTACTAGTGGAAATCTACATCTATGACTTGACCCAAATGTAGAGTAGATTAAAAATCCATATTTTGGTGGAAGCATTTAAAATATCTCCTGATAATTTCTAATATTATATTTTATTTCATATATAAAATTGATATAATTTTATGGACACGAATGTTAGAACATTATATTGTCAGAGATTTTTTTAATGAATAAATTATAGGAAGGACAACAATAAATTCTCCCACCACCCCCTTAGTGAAATATTTAGAAACCTATTCAATTCAATACGTATTAAAGATAGCAATTTTTTTATAGAGGATTTAAATTGAAATAAATACATAAATATACAACATTTATAGAATAATGAATTTATTTCTATTAGTACAAGAAATAAGGTTTCAACAATGAATTTTAAAAATGAATAGAAGAAAGTAGAAAAAAAGATAATGAAGGATTTAAAAATAAATTTGGTACCCCATAAATTAATATTATTCAAATTTATAGTACAATTAATAATTCAATCAATAATTATACTTTTAAAAAAAATTTATATAAACAGTGAAGATGAAGAATCTATTAATTAAGGTTAAAGATTTTATGATGAATGTTCCTTGTGAGGTTATCAATTATATATTTTATTTTCATTAACAATTAAATAATGATGAAAAATGAATTTTTAATGATTAAAAATAAATGAAAATATCATTTGCCACTCATTTTCCAAAGTTAAATTATCTCATTAATAAAGTGGGAGAGAAGAACAAATCTTGAATGTTCTATGGAGAAAATTTATATATGGATAATTATTCAATAAAATTTAGAATTTATTAAAATTTTACGGAACATAACTTATATTAACAAAATATACATCCTTTAGAATAAAAATATAATGCTGTAATGGATGTTAGGAAATTAAAATTAATGTTTATAGAAAAATAGTAAATGTTCTTTAAATCTCATTTATAAGATTGTAACATGAAGAATGGAGATCAGATTTAAAAGTTGGATATAGAACAGTAAAATTGTTTTAGATCAGATTTGGATGAGAAAATATAACATAATGTAAGGTTTCATTAATTTGATGAAAAGAATAAAAAAATGAAAAAATGTAAAAATTATTCCTCCAATAAAAGTAACAGGATTAGAAAATCCATAAAAAAATAAAATGACAGTCATAACTCAAAAAATACTCACCCATGTAGAAAAAATAGAAATAGATATTTTATAAATACATCAATAAAAATATCATTGAATAAAAAACATATAATTTAAATAATTATGTTCTAACTATTTTAAAATTATTATTATAAATTTTAAATTATAATTTGGGTAAATATATATGGTGAGAGAGACAGTGAAAGCAAAAATATCTTCAATGATTTGTGTGACCACATTACGAAAAAGTGTCTCCATAAGAAGATCCCAATTGAATGATATATCTATTAAAATCCAATAAGGTAGAAAACCTAAAATATCCTGCTATAATACCTATAAATTGAAGACAAAAAATAATAATAGGAAATAAATGGCGATTTTTGGATATTTATTATGTTGGATTATTAATATTTTCTCCACCTTTTTACATATAATAATTATAAAAGGCCACTA
Source organism: Viscum album (assembly GCA_963277665.1). NCBI lineage: Eukaryota > Viridiplantae > Streptophyta > Magnoliopsida > Santalales > Viscaceae > Viscum > Viscum album. Next base: position 795,616,691 of record OY728136.1, on the reverse strand, counting down.
TTTAGTTGTCGTAAATATGATGTAAATTAGAATTCAAAAATTTAGAGGAAACATTTAAAGATAAATTGAAATTCATCTATCTTGTAAAAATTTCAATATCTTGATACTCTATATTAAAATTTTAAAAAATGGGGTAATAATAAATGGGTGTTTTTTTATTCCTACCCATCAAAATTCATATGCAAATTAGAATAAAAAAATGTTGAAAATAAAGAAAAAATGAAGGATCTGAGTTGAATCATCCAAGAGAAGTAAATAAAAATCATAAATAATGACACTAATAAACAGATGTGAATTAATATATATTAATTAATGGAAAACTTACTACAATTATGATTTTTACTATAGAATAAAATTAAACATCATATACCATTTAAAAAATTAATGTACGTCAATGTTTTTTTTAAATCATGAATAAAAAACATACAAAGAATGATAGGAATAAGATGATTAGTTTTTTAAAACCCTATGTATATATTAAAAATAATTTTTTTAATAAATTATGTTTCATTGATAGGTTGTGTTATATGAAAAACTAATTTTATCCTGCATTACTAAATAAATTTAGGATTAACAATCTATGAGGTATGATTAACATTAGTAATAAAACACAACCATTATAACATAGTTGTTAAACATATTATATTTTAATGTGATACAAAAATTAATTATCATGTATAAATGTTTTGTATAGAAAAACTATTTGTTAAAATGTACATAATTTATTGAAAAGAGGTTGTATTTTTTGGAAATCAAATTTTCATAATTTTTTTTTATTCTTGGAAAAAATAATACAAGTAGTTTTTAACAATTTTAGAATATGGGTTTCACAAAATAAAAATCATTATTAAAATATATTTTTCAAAAATATCTTGGAGGAAATTTATGAAACTTTTCTGAAAAGTTGAAATTTTTAACGAAGTAGAAAAAATACAAGTTTTTATTTTGATTATCCTTTTCATTTAAAACATTTAAAAACATTAAAATAATTTTAATATGTATTTACTTTTTTAATATGTTCAATTATATATCACTTAATCTATTTTTTTTATTTTAATCAATTTTATATTGCAACGGGATGTTAAAACATTTTGTAATTACAAGGATTTTCTCTTTGGAAAAACAATTTTCATCACATTCGTGGGTTTAACATTAAATTAAATTCATTCACTAATTTGTGTTGAAAATTTTAAAATATATTTAATATATTTAATTATAATTATTTTAATTTTGTAATAATTTAAAATTAAAATTTTACCATTATAAATGGTAAAAAATGTAAAAATAATAGTTAACACAATTTAGGTGAAAATGGGGTCATTAGTGATTAATCTAAACAGATAAGTTTTAAAATGACTTTAAATATGTACAATTGAAATTGGATGGAAATATTACTAATTTATCTCTTTTAGGATTGATAATAATTTAACATTCATCCTTATTTCAGGGTAAAAATGTGGGTAAACCCTTTTAATTTCAAAAATTACATGTGCGCCACTCACCACACATAAAAAGTATTTCAATATTTATGCTCAACGGAATTAATAAATCTACTTTTTAACAGAAATACATACACAGAAGATTAAAATACGATTAAAAATAGTATTTTTCCATTTTAGAGAACCAAACATACCATTTCCCTTTTCAAAATGGTTTTCCATTTCAAAATATGGTTTTCAAAACAAAAAACCGAAATTAGAATCCATAACAAGTATAATAAAAATATGATATAAATAAGAGAAACTAATCAGACATGTGTGAAATGGTAGGGATAATAATGAATGTACAAAAAAATAATGTATGAACATATACATAGTATTCATTGGTGTTTTCCAAAATATATCTACAATCCATCTCTAGACTCATTTTGTTCAGACTCACCTTCTATGTTATGGTTTAGATCCATAGTCTATATCAAACATAGCCTCTCTAAACTTGCCTAACTATTAGAACATTGCTCTTGGCCTCTCAATAACATAAAAGGGTAAGAACCCATCGAATCAAGGTCAATAAAAAACCATCATTTGACCCTCTAAATGATTCCTAATAATCTCATGATAGTAGTATACAGGTAAGAGGATGTCATAACATGTATAGCATGATAAAATAATCCAAATATGCCACTGTTATTTCCTAGCACAAACTCTGACACCACTTATTCATTACCCCCCCTCCACATAGGTACAACCATAATGGTTCTAGTCATACATTATATCTTTCGAGGTTCAAACATGGCCAATACGTTACATGGATTTAAAAAACAATTTGAAAAACAACACATAATACTAACAATGCCTTATCATTTTAAACTGATGACATTTCTATACACAATCAGAAAACCATTTGGGAGTCCCCATTTATATTCTAGAGGTATAAAATGTGTCATTACATTACATAGTTAAAAAACCACACATTAATATGAATAATGTGGCTAGATTTAAGATTCCATTTCGAAGACACATTTGAAGAAATTTAGAAACCCTATAGTTACTTGATAAATGTGTAATAGATGAAGTGAATTTAGGAAAAAGGGAAAATGGAAAAGTATTTTGAAATTCAGACTAGCAGGGAAAATTTCAATATGAAGCCATTATAATTTGTTTTCATATTCAATGGTTCACTGCAAGCATTTATGCATATTCCCACATCCAGTGGTGTATCCATAGAATTATATAAAACACCACAAACTAATTTAGAGAGTCACCACAAGAATAAACACTTTTAACAAAAAATAACTTGCTATAATAATTTAATTACTAATATATATCCTAGGACAATCACAACCCCAAAAACACAATCATATTTTCCAATGAAAATTTTTATTTTAACAATCACCTAAATGATGTACATTTATAGGTATGGTGAAATAAAACCCTTAAATATAAAAAATATCATTTCATCAATGTTTCCAAAATGGAATAACCTAGAAAAATTATCCAAACAGATACAAGTTTTTAATAAAACATTTGAGAAAAAATTTATGGAACTTTAAAGCATCGATGGTATCCTTAGGAATGAAAAATAATGGAAAACCCTACCTCAATTATGTTAGCATGCAACGAATTCGTAAGAGATGAATGATCTAGGACCATAGAATTATCCAATCACTTTAGCATCCATAAAACCCATTACCAACATCATCCCTCCACAATATGGTTTTCCTAAAATAGAAATCACCTAAATAAGCCAGGAATCCAATATGAGTATAGATGTAATAGAGAACAATTTAAAAAAAAAATAAGAGAAAGTCACCATGATTTGAAGGGGGTCACCAAGTAACTAAGGAGAGCCAATTAGAGGAGCGTATGAGAGACCCTTCATGTTATAAAATATAACAAAGGTGGATAATCTAGAATTGGGATTAATATATAGGAGGGGAAAAGAGGGGAATTAAGCTTTTCATGAATATAGGTAACTAATATGGCTTGGCCACATGATATTCCAAACTTTGTGCAAATAATGTGCACCCCACTAGAAATAGAGTACACCCACAAATGCTAGATGTACGGTTTGGGTTACTATGCACAAATTGAGAAAATAAATATTTCAATATTCAGATCCACCACAACCCCTACCCACAAGTATGAAAAACTTTTTCCCCAAACTATGTACAAGTCATGTTCCTAGTGAAATAATCAAATTAAGAGCCATATAGTTAATCTAGGACGTCACATAGTTTTTTATAATCCATTATTGACATGTTCTTTGGAAACCATGAAAGAAGAAATTTAATTTAACGCACACATATCCATAACCATCTACATGATTTACCCTAAATCCATTACCACTAACTATGCATAGGGAAAAAATAGACTCAAATCTTGAAAAACTATAGAATTACCACTATGAACATGACTGAAACCTCAACCAAAAGACACAAAATAAATAAAGGCTAAAATGAAATAAACACTACGGCCAGTGTGTGAAAATTATCGTAAAAGAGATCTTTTGTAATCCATATAGTCACCTAGATGAACATGAACAGAACAAAAAACTAGAACATAATTCATTATTAACACAAGGATTGTGTTTATCAAAAAATTGAACAAGAAAAAACCAATCTACATGAAATATAAATATTTAAATTTATTATAAAAAAAGGTAAACCAAAAAAATGAAGAGAAAAGGATAAAACCATTATATGAGAGTATAACAGGGAAACATAAACCATATCTACTCTGATGGCAGAGAAAAGTTTTGTAGCATGACTCTACACACCCCCCAATGAATCAATAATTCATTAAGAGATTCACTATAGGGAATATGGATGGAGGTTTGATGACTTGAAGTATCTACTACCCAGTATTAAAGAACAGACATCCTCTAATTGAGACTTCCTCTTCTATAAATTCTTCACGGATTACTTCTCCAAATTAGATAAATGGACACATTGACAAAAACTCTTTGGTGGATTTTTGTAAGAAAAATTTATATTCCCAAACTGACCACAGTAGAAGCACATGAGAAAATGTTCAAGAGGGAAAGAAGTTAGAACTGACTAATGGGAATTATCTTGGACATGTTCCTCTTCTATGATACCCTTTCTATATAGTTTAGCTTTAATAGAAATAAGACAAGCTTTATTTCCAACAGTTACTAGATGAACTCCAGTAACTAACTCTGTTAGAAACCCTTCATCCAGTAGCTTCTAGAATATTATTTCCTTATATAAGATGACTCACACCTAATTATCTGAATGAATACCCCAAATTAATATAATATATTTCAATGAAACCATTGATTCTAAATCTATAGATGTGAAAAAAAAACATTAGAAAATTGTTAACCTAGGTCTTCACATTCCATTGGCCTTCATGAACACCCAATATATATGCCACTTTTTACTCTATTACATTATTGAGTTTGAAAAATAAGGTAAAAGTGGCCTTCAAAACATATAAATACATCCAAACATGATATGACGATGGAATAATCACATTCAATTTATGGAATCCTGAACCCTCAAATGATCACAAAATATAATTCACTCTCACACCATAGGGAGTTGTCGATGACATAAAGAAATGTTATACAATTTAAATCCAAACCGAATCCTCCAAAAGTCCAATTTTCAATGGATGACCAAAAAACATAGATAAATTGACACTTACACCCCACTAGGAGTCTAGGATGGGAAATAGATTAGAGGAGACCCAATAGAATTATTTGGAACCATTTTGGGATGAAAAATATAAATAAAAAATATACACAAAATCATTGCAATATCAATCCCAAAATATAATAAAAAAGATAATTAAAAAACAAAACATCAAGCTTATATACCAAACATCTAAAATAAAACCACAATCTTTCGAAATTCCACCATTTCTATTTTTATTTCAATCAATCCCATTTTGAAGAAAACTATTTAGAATTTTAGATTTACATTCAATTTCAATTTTTAATCAATATAAAAAATTTATTAAACAAAATCATACCCCATAGATTCATTTTCATTTTCAATGACCCATTTCCCAAATAAAAAGTTTCAACATTAAATCCAATCACACAATCCAAAATCAAGCCATGTCACAACTCACACACAAAAATCATTATATTGGGAACTATTGGTCATACGTATTCTAATAACATGGTTTAGTAGACCAATACATATGAAAGTACCAACATATAAATGTTTCTCAATCATTGAACATAGGGTAAATATGGGTTTCTACAATGAGCATGCTAACTGTGTGGAACTGGTTCACTTCAATTTTAATTCCCCAAACCATACAAACCCATAAAACCTAATGGCATAATCCAGAGGACTACAAAACGTATCATGTCTTGGACTACCCATGGTAACTTTAGGATAAAAATAAGCAATATTTCATGAATCACATTCAACACATAACTATTGAGTCCTAATAGTCCAATATAAATACTACATGATTCCCCATAATATTAAAAAACCTTGATATGATACAACGTTTTCAGGAACCAACCTGTGTCAACCACGAATTGGTCCCCAGAGCTAGCCTGCAATAGGGCCCAAAAGGCATTCAAAATCATCATGGGATGGCGACCAGCATCAGGAATCAACAAAAATCCAAAGGTAAAAATATATCCCAAAAATAGATATAAATAAATTGAATAGATTGAACAACAAGATACAAAAAACCACCGAACATAAATAATAAAATAGTAGAGGAAAGAAGAAACTAAAAACAAAACTAGTATAAAAATGATCGTGGACCAACCCAATCTCCATGTAACATCTCATTAACCACAATACACATGAAATAGACTACACCACATTAAAATTGAATAAAACCTAATACTAGAAAATAGCTCAGGTCTACCAACATCGAGTAGAATAATTGGGATGTGAGCATAAAAAACTATGTAGGTTAGCAACATAGTATCCAAACATTTAATTTTCCAAAATATCCAATAACCTCCTGATTGAAATAAATTTATAAAATAGCGTTTTTATTTTTTAAATAACTAAACACATTATTTCCGTCTTCCAAATTATATTCCTATTAAAAATTACTTTTTTCAATCAAGTAAGCCGCAATAATAAGCTACACCACATTATAAGAAAAATATGATGAAAACAAAAGGAACTATGAAGGACACAAAAATTAAAATTAAAAATAAAAGATTAAAATAGAGGAATATATGACACATATTGATAGTAGTCTTGAGAATTTTCAAAAAAAACATTGAAATCAATCTCAAGATTTACTGAGTTCAACCTAACCTACTCACATATGGTGCAACTCCATAGGTAATAACCAACCTAGTCGATCAATTATATCCTGACCAATGGAACATCTCACATGAACCTTTGAATAATCTAGTGGGAATGAACCCATATAATCAAGGTCAATTATAAACCATCACCAGAACATCAATTTGACACCCATGAATCTCATGATAGTTGAACGTAGAGAATGAGGAGGTCATTACATGAGTGGTATGCACCAATAACCCACAGATACCATCATGCATGCCAAGTAAAAACTCTCAAACCACCTATTTGATGACCCTCACCTCTTAGGTATTTTCATTATGGTTGCCATCACAAATGAAATCATTCATGGTTCCAACAAGACCTATACATAACCTGAATTTCAAAAACAATTTCAAAAAAATTCAAAAAACCTACCGAGACATATCATATTTTAATTAAAATCTATATCTAAACCACTATAAAAACTATAGTCAAAGCATAATTAATATATGAGAGGTTCCAAAAGGTATTTTCTATAATCGAATTACGATACCACAAATGACATTTTTAAACATTCCTAGATTTTGGATTCTCTTTTAAAACCACATTTATAGACATTAAAAAACCATGTAGCCACTTGTGGAACATTTAGATGAAAAGGTGAATAGAGGAAAAAGGGAACAAGGAAATGAATTTTGAAATCTCGGATAAATGGTAACACAATTTTAACGACCCAAAATTTCATTAATGAAAACTCCTCTTGATCTAATTAAATGTATCATTATGTAAAATGTGAACTTCATTTGTTTTATGTTTTTGGATTTTAAAATATGGTTATGAATTCTGACTGTTTCTAATATAGTCATAGAATAGTGATCACATGATTTGTACAAATATAGGGATTTAACCAATCCAATTTACTCAGATAAAGGATGTGATGGCCTCATACATTTGACTTTCTCTATTTGAAGCACATTTTTTGGATCTTGGAAAGGATGTGGCATCATTTGGATTTGTTCTTGACCAAGCCCTAGTTGAGCTTGAATCCGTTAAGCTCGATAGAACTACCTACGGGAGAAGTGGAAGTTGAGAGAGATTACCACCCGAGCAATGTCATCCGAGCCACCCCAAGAGTCGGTCACCATTGCACACCTTATCCTTTGGTCATATGCGGGTGTTATAAGGGGTTATGAAACAAGACATTAGAATTATTAATATGTTCATTATTTTTGTATATAATAATGAATATACATTCATTTTATTCTTTTTTTACTTTGTAAATAGATTTTAAATAAAAAATAGTACTTTTATTTAACATTGAATTAAGAAATATATTTTTATGAATTAATGGATTTTTTAGTTAAATAATATTATTTTAAAATATTATTATTATTATGAAATTAATTGAATATAAGATATCATATAATTTTATCAAATGCAGTTGTAATTTTAATTTAGGTTTGAAAGCTTTTTTTGTCAAAACCAATTAATTTTCTATAAATGTCATTTCTTATTTTATAAGTAAAAAATCACATATTTTTTAAAAAAATTATATAAAATTAATATTATTTTATGAATCAGGTCATAAAAATTATCCATTGGTGAATTTTTCATAATTTTTTGAGACCATCGAATTTTTGGGTAAAAATTAAATACTGTTTAAATATATAATGTGTTTTATGACATCATAATGACCAAATAGTGATCTAATATAAAACTATAAATTATATGTTCTGCCAATATTTTATTTACCATCACAATAATGTTATTTTAGCTTTTTCTGATTTATTTTACAAAGCATCAGTGGACCCTTTATGACTTATAAATCATTTTCCCTTTTTAAATGAATATCCTTTCGACTGTGACTCACCTCCACCTAATCCACCCTATTATTTTAAGAAGTTCGTCCATTGGCCTTATAAAATATTTTTCTACACGACCCTTTGGGAAGACCCATGGGAAAAAACCATGGGTTGGTTTGTGGTTTTGATTATTTTAATAGGAGGTGTCCCAAACCTAAACATTAAAGAATTCCTTCTCCTTTCTTATATAAACACACCCAAACTCCCACTTCCTCTTAACTAAAAGCCTTTTGAGTTTGTCCAAAATCATACCTCTTCTCTCTATAATCCTCCAATGGCACCCCATGCTTACAAGAAGCCACTCTCAAGCCTCTACCAATCCTATAGTATCAAACATCCAAGTGACGAATTTTTTCCTTTCTCATTTTGTGTAATTTTTATTAAGTAATTATTCCCTTTTGTTTTCAATTAGAAATGTTTGGGTGTGATTTAAAACCTCCCCCATAATATTCTATTTATGTCTGGAAGATGGTATACCCCTTTCTCTCTCATTAATTTACTTCATGTACACACGTTACCATGCCAAAATTCTTTGAGGGATTTCTCTCTCTTCTTTGACATCCACGTAATTCTGTTGTATTATGCATATAAATTCCATTACATTTGTTGGGAAATGTATCTATATGACCCCTTAACAGTCCATTTAATTTATATATTATGATACACCATTTTATCTCTCATCAAACAATTTAATGAATCATTATGTCACGCCGTTATGCAGCCGAAATTGCACCACATTTTTTCAAGCCAAGATCATTGTGCAGTGGATACATTACCCATGTCTCTATCATGGGTATTCATATTTATGCACATATACATATTTAATGGTAATTTAATGTATTTATTCTACATTACATAACTATGGAATGACTTATAATGTTTATTTATTCCATATTATGTGATCCATGTGTCAAACTTATGCATGAAAAGAAATGATTACGAAGGGTGCGCCCTGATAGTGGTCTAATGCATTGGAAAAAGTATAATATCATGATATGTCACGTGAAATGGGTGTTGAATCATGCCAATTCAAGTGAAACAATTATTTACTCATGCTTCATGTGCAATGAGGGTTTACTCATTCTTCATGTGCAAGGATCCTTGGCTGATACTTATTCCATGTTAAGTGTTGTTGCTACATTTCCAGGTTATTATTATCATGCTTTATCATGCATTTATTATAAGGTTTCTCTTGTGCTCCATTGATATGCCTATTGTGAAACATGTATTGTTTTCCTCATTTTATTCCATGTTTATTCCCTTACTGGGGTTTATAGCTCACCCTTTTCACATGTATATCCTCAGATTATGCCATGCAATACTATGTACGAGGGAATGTAGTGGACATGTAAAGGAAGTTATACATAAAGATGTTGTGTGTTTTATGTTCTAAGTTGTTATTTAATGTTACTATGCCCCAAAGATAGTATACCTATCAATCTTTCATATTGTATCAAGTGAAGTTTTTATGTAATAAATCTGGTTTATGTGTTTAAAAAAGAAGAGTGTTTTCATATTTTGTTTCAGAGGATAGTTTAGTTATTTTTGGGATTAGGATTAGAAAACCATAGTAACATGTTAGGGAAAAGACTAAGTATAATAAAACCATCTCTAATTATTGGTGACTATTGTTTATGTTTTTTATCAAGAAAATACATCCCGGTCTAGATACGAGCAGGTAGACGTGGCTCTGGCACAAATGTATCCAAGGGGTAAAACATGAAAACACTACTTTGAGCTAGACTCGAATAGGAATTGGTGCACGATAACAGGCCTTGTTGCACTTTTGGTTACAACACTATTGAGGGTTATGATTTGGTAAATTCAAGACCTTATTACGAATCCTTATTAAGGGAATTAAAAAAATACCCCTATGAATATATGTTGAAAAGTAGATCAGGGATAACATAGATTCAAGCTTATAGATTCATAAGTTAAGGAAATAAAAGTTATTTATGAGTCATCAAATTTAGTCTTTGGATTACCCTTTTTGTGTTCCCTTAACTCTCCTTTTATTCCATCCAATAAACGGTAATAGGAGGACTCGGTCTAACAACCGTTATGAAGATCAATGTGAAGATTGAACTCATTAGATTCCCAATTTAATGGGAGTGGGAATTGCAGACTTTTTCACACTTATTTATTAGTTAACTAAAGTTTTAAATAGAAACATGTGTCATGAGGAAATTTCATACACCTTAAGAAAGAACAATTCACTATTGAGAGTTTCATTAGACAAAGGCCTCCCACTTTTTGTGGATCATCTGATCCCTCAATCGCCGAACAATGTATTAACTTCATTGAAAAGATCATATCCATCCTTTAATGTTATGAACAAGAGAAGGTTATACTGGATGATTATCATATGAAGGGTGAATTTTATCAATGGTGGTCATTGATCAAAATTATGAAGCCTAAGGAGGAGATATAGGTGTTGGAATGGAAGAATTTCTGGAAGATGTTTTTCGATAAATATTTTTCGCACACCCTCTAGCTTATGCTGGAAAGAGAATTTTTTGAAATAAAGAAAAAAGACGATGAATCTGTCAGAGTGTACGAGGAAAACATCACAAGTCATCCATGATATACATATGAATTTGTCGTTACCCCTGAATACAAGGTTGAATGCTTTTTTGGTGGGCTGAAACCTAGCCTGCGGAAAGCCTTGGCGATCTGTGACTTTGACAGATATGTGGAAATTGTCTAATGTTCCCTCAAGGTCGAAATATAGATCAGATAATCTTAGGGATATCATGGGGATAACAATAATATGGTGGAATTCAATGTTGGTGGTTGGATTAATAAATCCAGTGGTGCTAAGAGAAACCAACACCCCACTTTTCAATGGTGATGAAAGAAGCACCCCGAAAATTGTCTAAAGGGGACGAGGAAATGATTTAGTTGTGGAAGAGAAGGGAACCTAGCTATTAACTACCTACAATAAAAACCCACGGATGCAAATGAAGAGAGGAATGCTTCGTTTTAACCTCAACACATTGTTCATTGCTACAACTACAATGAACCAGGGCATATTTCAAATCAGTGCCCTAAGGAAAGGGTTTTTGGAGATAACCAACAACCTCCAAGGTCGCAAGGGTGAGATTTTTCAATCACTACTACCGAAGTGAACCCTAAGAATGAAGTGGTGATAGGTACACTAGTTATTCATTCAAGAATAGAAAACATACTTTTTTATTGTAGTTCAACACATTATTTTATATCCAGAAATATTATTCGAACCATCCTAACACCACCACAAATCGTGAAAGTAAAGATGTTGGGGATTACAGAAAATGGGGAAATCATTGCATCCCATGAATATAAAACCTCCCCTGTCCTAATTTAGGGACTTAACATCCTGAAGAACCTTGTCATTCTCCCTATGGTTTAATTTGATGCAATTTTCTCCATGGAATTTCTTTCCTTATATAGATCCAAAATAAATTACCGTGAGAGGGAAACCACTCTCCATGTGGAGAAACGACCCCTGATTCTATACAACTACAAGGAGGAAGATGATTATTCTTTATCTCCATCATCTCAAGCATGAATATTACTTCCCTATGATTACATGTATTTGGATCATATGATTGAGTCCAAGGAAGCAACCATCCTTGAAGACATGCTTATTGAGAGGGAATTTGATGATGTTTTTCTCAAGGAATTTTATAGTCTTCATCCTAAAAGAGATGTTGAATTCTCAATTGACTTTATACCTGGGGTGTTTCCAATATCCAAGATTCCATATAGAATGGATATTGTGGAACTTGAAAAGCTGAAAAACAATTACATGATAATCTAGATAAAGGGTTTATACACCCATGTACTTCACCATGGGGTGCACCAGTCCGCTTGTTCAAGAAGAAATATGGGTCAATGGGCCTTTTCATATATTATCACGAGCTTACAAAAATCACAATAAAGAACAAGTATACTCTCCCATGAATTGATGACTTGTTTGATCAGATACATGGAGAACAATACTTATCAAATGTGGATTTGTGGTGAAAATATTACCACGTAAGGGTAAAGAAGGAAGATATCCCCAAGAGTGCTTTTCGTACAAGATACGAGCACTATAAATTCATAGTAATTCCTTTAAAACTCACCAATGCTCAAGAAATCATTATGGACATGATCAATAGAGTATTTATAGATTATCTCTACAAATTTGTGGTAGTATTTACAGATGATATTCTAATGTACTATAAAACAATGTACGATCATGATGAGCATCTAAGAACATTACTAGAGACCCTACGGGAGGAGAAGCTATATGCAAAGTACAGAAAGTGTGAGTTCTGGATGAAGCGTGTCTCATTGTTGGGCCATATCATCACAAGCAATGAGATATATATGGATCCCTCTAAGACATCTGCAATAGAGGGGTGGCCGAGGCTAACATTAGTAATATATATCTATATCCTTTTTATATTAGTTGGATATTATTGAAGATTTGTGAGAAATTTCTCATGATTGTCCAAACCTCTTACTATGATGACTATGAAAGGAGTAATGTTTTCATGGAGTGATGAATGCGAATAGATATTCACAGAGTTGAAACGGAGGCTTATCACTGTGCTCGAGCTCACATTACCCATAAGTGGGGAAATTTTTGTGGAATTCACTGATGCTTCAAAGATGGGCATGAGTTGTGTGTTGATGTAAAATGACAAAGTAATTTCTTATTCTTCAAGACATTTGAATTTTTGTGAGCAGAATTATCTAGCACTTGATCTAGAGTTGGCTTCGGTGATCTTCACTTTAAAAATATAGTGACATTACCTATTTTGGGAGAAGTGTGAATTATATACATACCCCAAAATCCTCACGTATATATTCACACAGACTAAGATGAACATGCGTCAACGAAGATGGCTAGAGCTGATCAAAGACTATGACTGATCAATCAATTACCATCCTTGGAAATCAAACAAGGTGACCAATACAATAAGTATAAAGGACATAGTAGTTCAATCAATTATGAGAATTTAAAAGGATCTGATCATCTTATATTTTACGAAAATGGACATGGGAATCATAAAGAATGAAAAATCATCAGTCCTTTCACAAATGATAGCTCAACCATCTCTTTTGGAAAGATTAAAGGATGCTCAAAAGTATGATGTGGGAATTTAGAAAAAGGTGGAAGCTAATAGAAAAGTGAAATCTGCAGAGTTCAATTTTAATGAAACAAAATTGATATATTTGGGAAAAGAATATGGGTTCCATCAAGTTCAGAGCTGAAGAAGGAATTTTTAGATGATGCACATAGTTCAAATTTCTCTTTTCACCCAGGAAACACAAAGATATATCGACATATAAGAGAGCATTATTGGTGGGATAATATGAAGAAGGAGATCGCTAAATTTGCATCAATGTTCCTGGTGTGTCAGGAAGTGAAGGTTGAGAGAAAAAAGTCTAAGGAGATGATGCAACCATTACCCATACCACCATAGAAATGTGATAACATCAGCATGAAATTTGTCGCTGGACTTATGATGCCATCCAAAGGCAACAATGAAATCTAGGTTATTATGGATCATCTTACAATGTCTGAACAATTTATTTCAATTTAGGATGATTTTTCATTGGATCAAATGTCATGAATATATATCAGAAAACTGGTAAAGCTGCATGGAGTACCACTTTCTATTGTATCTGATCGAGATCCAAGATTCACCTTTATTTTTTTAAGATTCTTCAACATGATCTGGATACTGAGCTGAACATCATTACAGCTTATCATCCTCAATATAATGGACAATCTGAGAAGACTATCCAAACACATGAAGGCATGTTGAGAGATTTCTAAATGGAATTTTAAGTAGGATTGGATCAAAATATTTCTCTGGTTTAATTATCCAATAATAATAGTTTCCATTCGAGCATCAAAATTGAACCATATGAATCCCATTATGGGAAAAGGTTCAGGACACCGGTGTGTTGGGATGAAGTTGGGGAGAGTAAGCTGCATAGACACGAAATGGTCGAAGAGATTGTGGAGAAGGTGAAAACCATTCAATAGCATATCATTGCAGCCCAGAGTCAACAGAAGATTTATGCAGATAACCGTCAATGAGCCCTTGAGTTTAATGTTAGAGATATTGTATTTTTACACATATCTCCATGGAAAGAGGTTGTGAGGTTTGGAATGAAAGGGATGTTAATTCCTAGGTACATCGGCACCTTTGAAATTAGTAATCATGTCGGGGTTATGGCCTATCCACTAGAAATTCTTCCTACTATGGACAAATTACATGATATATTTCATGTATCCCTTTTGAGGAATTAAATTCCAGACCCTTCAAATATACACTCTTCAGACGTGGTACTATTGGAGGATGATCTTTCTTATGAGGAGGAACCAATAATGATCTAAGATCATAGAGAGAATTTTATATGAAATATGTCAATTCCGATCTTCAAGGTGTTGTTTTGAAACCATAATTTTGAAGAATTTATGTGGGAATCAGAATAAGTAATGATGCAGAGTTTCCTAGAACTATTTTATTGTGGGAAATGGAAATTTCGAGGGAGAAATTACGTAAGGGGGAATATTGTAACGACCCGAAATATCATTAATGAAAACTCATCTTGATCTAATTAATTGTATCATTATGTAAAATGTGATCATCATTAGTTTTATGTGACTAGATTTTAAAATACGGTTATGAGTTGTGACCCTTTCTAATATAGTCGTTGAACAATGATCACTTGATTACTATTAATATAGGGCTTTAACAAATCCAATTTATTCAGACAAAGGAACCAATGGCCTCATCCAGTAGACTTTCCCCATATGAATCCCATTTGTCAGAGCTTTGAAAGGAGGTAGCGTCATTGGGAATCAATCTTGACTAAGCCCAAGATGATTTTGAATATGTTAAGCTCAAGCCGGAACATCTATGAGAGAAGTGGATATTGATAGAGATCACCACTTAAGAAATGTTATATGATCCACCCCAAGGGTCAGTCACCATCTCACACCTTACCCTCCAGTCTTATGGGGGTGTTATAAGGGGTTATGTAACAAAAAATTAGCATTATTAATATGTGTGTTTTTTGTATATAATAATTAATATATATTCATTTTATTATTGTTACTTTGTAAATAGTTTTTAAAGTAAAAATAGTATTTTTAGTTAGTACTCAACTAAGAAATATATTTTTAATAATTAATGGATTTTTCAATTAAATAATATTTTAATAAAATATTATTATTATTATTATTATTAAATTAATTGGATATAATTTATCATATAATTTTATGAAATGCATTTGTAATTTTGATTATGGTTTGAAAGTTGTTTTTCACAAAACCAATAAATTTTGGGGAAATGTCTGTTTTTGTTTTAAAATTAAAAATTCACATATTTAAAAATTTATATACATAAAATGAATATTATTTTTTGTATCAGAACGTCAAAATTATCCAATAGTGATTTTTTCGTAATTTTCTAGGACAATTGAATTTTTGGGTAAAAATTAAATATAATTTAAATATATAAGGTGTTTTATGACATCATAATGACCCAATAGTGATGTAATAAAATATTATAAATGATTTTTTCATCCAATATATGTTTTAAAATATAAATAATTTTATTTTATATTTGTTTTATTTATTTTAAAAAGATTTAGTGGACCCATCAAGACTTATTAATCATTTTCCATTTTCAAATGAATTTCCTTGAGAGTGTGACTCACCTCCACATAATCCACCGTATTATTTTAATAATTTTGGACACTTACCTTATAAAATATTTTTTTTCACTGCCCTTTGGAAAAAATGGATCAAAACCATGGGATGGTTTGTGGTTTTGATTAGTTTAATGTGAGATGACCCAAACCTAAATAATAAAGAATTATGTGTACTTATTTATATATAAGCCCACCCAAGATCCATCATCCTCTTCACTAAAAGCCTTTGGAGTTCATCCAAAATCATCCCTCCACTATATATAATCCTCCCAAGGTGCCCCAATCTCCCAATAATTCTCTCTCAAGCCTTTCCCAAGCTGTTGGATCAATCATCCATGTAAGGGATTTCTTCCTTTCTGATTTTTGTCTAATTTTCATTAAGTTGTTATGCCCATTTGTTTTCAATTAAAAATTTTGTAGTATGATTAAGACCTACCCCATACTGTCTTGTTTATATTTGGATGATGGTATATCCATTTATCATTAATTAATTCTTCCCATGCACACCTGTTACCATGTCGATGTTCCTTGAGGGATTTCTCTCTCCTCTTTAACATCCATGTAATTTTTTTTTGTATTGTGCATCCAAATTCCCTTACATTTGATGAGACATGTATTTATATGACCCCGTTACTATAAATTTAACGTATATATGATTATAACTCCTTTTATATCTCATCAACCATTTTCATGAGTTATTATGTCACCCCGTTGTGCGGCTGAAATTGCACCGCATTTTTCCAAGCCAAGATCATTATGTAGTGAATACCATAACCATGTCTCTATCAAGGATATTCACCATTATGGACAAATACATATTGAATGGTACATTCATTTATTTATTACACATTAATTAATAAAGAAATAACTTATTATGTTGATTGACTCCATGTTATGTGATCCATGTGGCACACTTATGCATGATATGAAACAATTATGAAGGGTGCACCCTTATATGGGTCCAATTCACTAGGTAAATTATAGTATCATGATAAATCATGAAAAATGGGTGTTGAATCATTATAATTAAAGTGAAATGAGGTTCAAATCAAGCTTCATGTTCAATGAGGGTCTACTCATGCTCAATGTGCTATGATCATTGGCTCATGCTAATTCCATATTAAGTGTTGTTGCCACATTTCCCTATTATGATTGTCATGTTTTATCATGGATTTAATTTCATGATTCTTTTGTGCTCCATAGATATGCATTTTTTATGACATGTATTGTATTACTCATGTTATGCTATGTTTATTCCTTTACCGGGCTTTATAGATCACCATTTTCTTATGCATGTTCTCAGGTAATCCCATACAATATTAAGTACGAGGGAATGTAGTGGTCATGTGATAGATGTTTTCTATAAATATGTTCTGTGTTTCATGTTCTAAGCTATTATGTAATGTTACTAAGACCCAAAGACACTATACCTATATATTCCATATTGTATCAGGTGAAGGTTTTATGTAATAAATTTTTTTATGTGTGTAAAAAATATTGGGGTTGTCATAACAATGATATTATGAAATTACTATTTATGTTCCTATCTATATTTTCTCCCCATCCACATATGGATCTTCCAACATACAATTGAAGTATTTATGGAAAACCATAATAAAAACCAAAACCAATTTAAAGAGTCACCATAATAATTAAAACTGATCAAAAAATGAAATTCATGATAAAAATAGAATTATTATAACATATCCAACTCTAGAAACAACTCATATTTCTCAATTCGATTTTCAAAATACAATATAATTTTTCTCAAACACCCAATAAGAATACATATATAGGTATTTTTAAAGAGATACATTGAGAAAATAATTTTCAAAATACATCAAACATAGAAAGACCAAATTTTTTTGAATAAACATATCACATAAATAAATAATATATTTGAGAAACAATTCATAGAAATATCAAGAATCAATGTTATTTTCTATAAAGAAAATTAATGGAGATTCATACATCAACAATTTCCATACTCAATGAATCCCTACGACAAGAAATATCTAAATAAGAGAAATGATCCACATGCACAAATATCTAACAAGAACAATCCAAACATAATCTCTCCACTAAGGGTTCAACTGTATGGGAAAACACCAGAATAAAACCAATAAACCATGGGGATGAGATAAAATTTAATAAATTTTTTGAAAAAATAAGATAAATACACCTAGATTTAATGATGAAGAACTATGGAACCAAGAAGATCTAATTGAAGGAGCGGTTTTGAGCCCCCTCATGTGAAAAAACATATCTAGGGAGTATAATATAGAACTATGATTTATAAAATAAAGTAGAAAGGATGAAATTTAACATTTTATGAATCAAGTAAACTCGTATAGTTTGGATGTAGGGTTTTCCAAACTATTACATCATCATGAGAACCCAACAAGAGAAAGAGAATACTCAAATGGGATGGCTCCAAAGTTTGGGAATATATACGTCAAAAAAATGGTTATGTCAAATTATAAATAATCCCTACAAACATTCCACATGGTTTCCATTAACCATGGTCATGTTGTGTACCTTGCACAAAACACCAACTAAGACCCACATGATTACTCCTAGATTTCAAACAGTATGTCCAAAATATGATCAATCCATTTTAGGAAAACCATTAAAAAATAAAATGAATTTAAATCACCCACATCCTTATCCGTCCAAACTGTTTACCCACAAACGATTTTCACTAACCATGCACAGGTCCCCAAACTCAACCAAAACATACAAAACACATGAATTCAAAAAAGGAACTCATCATGAACCTCAACTAAAAACCCCCACAACATGATAATAATAAAATAAAATAAACACCACGGTTGGGGTATGAAATTGGTGATTAAAAAATCACCCTTACTATTAAGTAATGAAGATAACCATTCAACTTTTCTCTATAAAAGAAATATTATCACTTAATGAACATTTTTATTCTAAAATTGGGATAACCCATCAACCATTTCCTTATTTATATAGGTGATGTTACATTCACCCTATTTGATTATAATTGGTGTTAACCCATTATTCTTTCTAGTATAGATGGTTTTGATATGTCATTAAAAATTTTATTCTCAAATTATAATAACATATTCAACATGGATATTTTGGAAAATTTAGTTATCATTTAGTATTTCTTTTTTATTGGGATAATAACCAGTTTACGCTATGTGTGAGCTGTGATGATCCATTCAAAAGTACTCATCTATGGATGACAGTACTTCATTATCCCATGATGTTATTATGGTTCCACTAATGTAAGAATGTTTTTTATGGATTTCACGTTACTAAATATTTGAAATACAATATATTATTTTTATTATCATGATGTACTTTTATGGTATTGTAAAATTATTATGTGATCAAAATATGTACTTGAAAAATAGTTTATGTCAATACCATATGATATACATGAAATTAAATGTAGTTAAAATAGTATAAGGGTGTGGGATAGAGGACTTATCATGTATTTAAAGAGAAATATAAGGCATAGTGTTATTTTACATTTAATTGTTCATCAAATTGACTGACATTGTACTAAATATGGTTGTATAAAATGAAATTTTTTCATATATTATATAAAGGCGTTTTTTATTTTTTTATAGAATTATACTACAAATAAAATTCTATACCCTAATTTTATTCTTTTTAGGGATTGTTTTTTATTGATTATTATTTTTTATGTACATTGAGTCTATAATATATCATTATCATTTTATCTTAACCTTGTTGTTATTAAAAAACATTTTGATTATAGAGTTTTATCCTAAATGTCATATGGCACACATGGATATATATTTGTTTTGGATGATAGTTCTAGGTATATAACACAATTTTACATTGTTTCAAATCCAACAAAAATTAATGAGGAAAATATAATGGAATTTATGTGGTGAAAGAGAAATGGTGGTTAAATATGGGTAGAATGCTATATAAAAGCATAAATAATATCTAAACACAAATATTATTTAGTTGTTTGTGTTAATGTTTTATGAAATATAATATTTTGGATATAAATTACGATTTTATTAAGAATAATATGTAAATACTTTTCAAAAACTGATTTTGTTAGAGTTATGTTAAATTTTATAGCCATATAATTTCAATATATAATACATAAAGAAATAAATCTAATTTTTATAATATTTTTTATAAATAAATAATATAAATTAAGGAAAAATAATGTAAAATAAGTTAATATATTTAAAAAAGTATATGAAGCATATAGTTTTTGGAATTCATAATAAGAATGCAATTATGAATAAAATAATATATTTGAATTAAAATAGTGAGTAGAGGTCATAAATATGTATTTTTTATAAATATTTATTTTCATTGAGGGATCTCACATTACTGAGGAATATAACCTAGGAAAAATCCACAAAAATATATATTGACAAATATAGATTTGGTTTTTCTGACTAGTCAGGATTGCGAGTAGAAGTTTAAAAATTCCCCAGAAAATTTGACTGAGAAGAAAAATATTTTCCTAGAAAGGATGTTGTTATATCTATGTAATGATTATGGTAAATATTAATATAATATCTAATATTTTTTAGTAATAGTATAAATGATTATACTTGATTATTGTATAATTTTATTTATGAAGTATGAATGGTATGCCATCTCATTCCAAACATTAGGTCTGTTTGATTAGTATTAAATACCTATACATTATATTAATTATTAATATTAACAAATCATATCTCTTAAAGTAAACAATAGTCGGGGGGAGTTAGAGATGAATAATTAATGGTTTATATACTGTAGAAAAAGACCTGTTTTGGAAAAAATTGAGATTGAATTTAATTCACCACATTGAGAGTTAATTAAATGTTCATTATTTTGTAAAATATGTTATATTAGTTTTTTCTAAACTCAGAAGATTATCTTCCCTCATCAATTTAATTTAATTGATGTTATATATCTCTAGATTAATAAAATTTATCTCAGAAGTGGTATCAATTATTTTTTATTAAAATATCCCATTAGAGGTATCATTTGGAATTATAATATTAGAGCCAAGTGAATTATTTATTTTCATTGATATTTTAATAGAGATTTTAGTGAAATAAATCTATATATATTGGAGAGAATTAAATAAAGCTACATATTAAATTTAATTTTGATGTGATAAATAAAATATAAATAGGGATTATTGTTTACTTGAGGAATAACATGAAATAAGTGATGCTCATGAATTTACATAAATTTTATTTCATTAAAAATAGATTTTATAAATATTTTTTTAGAAAAATAACTAAATAATTAGAGGTATAAAATCAAATATAAAGAATAATATATTAAAGAAAATCATTTTGTGAATATTTTCCTTATTTAATCCTCAAATGAATTTATAATCATTTGTAATCAATTTATATTAGAGAAAGTGGTATTGTTGATAACAATAATAAATGGGGATATTAATAATTTTATGGATGAAATGGATATAGAGGATATTGATGTTTTATTTGAATGACTACTAAATAGTTATGTTTTTTTCAAAAAATAAGGATTTATATTCTTATAAAAAATCTACAGTCAATAAATTATAAAAGATTATTATTTTTGATGAAAGAAGTTGGTTAATTATGAAATTTATATTTTAATGAATGTTTTTTATTGTGAAACAACTATATTAGATAACAATTAAAGAAAATAAAAACGCATTTATTAAGTGTGTGGATCATTGTTTTGAGAATCAAATGCTATTAATGGGGATGGTTCAATGATTATTTTTATATAAGAAATTACTATAATGATAAATATATTATATTTGTGGATATAAAATATTAAATTAAAGATAACATGATTCTTCAAAAAAAATCTAATAAATCCTCAAATTCTTAGGTTAATAATTAATATTTAAAGAAGCTATAATATCACGAAGATAAGTTTTAGATAATTATTTAGTGTGAAATAAAAATTTCAAATACATTATATGACTAATATAAAGATTACATAATATTTTTTCATATTTATGAGGAATTATTAATGATTATTTGATAATTATAAAAGTTATGCATCCATTCATTTAAAAATGTATTGTTTGTGTTATAGTTAATTAGGGTTCTGTATGAGTTTATTTGGTACATCATAATTATGAATGATGATTTATTATGAGTATGTATGTGTTGAAGTATCATTTTTTAATAGTTTTAAAAACATGTATATGATTTATCCTGAGATATTGTGACATTTAACAATGATTAGATGATGATGTGTAAGTGATAAATAATGTTTCATCATGATGTATAAGGGTTGAGAATATGTTGTAAAACATTGAATATCAAAAATCCAAATGTTATGTTTTTATTAAATTATGCAAAAAAATTGGTTTATTTTGGTATATCCTTTTTTGTGATATGGATTATATGTACCTAAAAATATTATTAATTTGTTAGTTTTATATATGTTTTAAAAAATTAAATAATAAATAAATCAAATGGGAAAGTTTTTTAGAGTTTAAATGGAAATATGTTATCCAAAATACTTAAATAATAATTAAAGAAAAAAACATGAATTTTATTGAATATATTATTGAAATATTATTCAATAATATAAGTTAATTAATATTCTATTATCCTTCCAATTTAATATTTAGTAGACATTATACTTACAAAAAAAATTCATAGAAATTATATAAAAGTATTTTTATTGTGATTAATGTGAAAAAATTATATAAAATCTATCAAAATAGTGATAGAAATTTCAATACAAATTTGCTAATACATTTTTCTTAGATTTATGAGAGGATACTAATAATAATATAAAATATAGAATAAGAAAATTAGAAAACCTTATATGAATCTATATAAAATTATTCAAAATGGTTCATTGATCTATTATTTAATGAGGATCTGTATGCTTGGATTTTAAGAATGATAAGTATATCTATAATTATGGATAATAGTTATTAAAAATGACATTACAGAAATAAATTTTTGTATTTTTGGTTGAGTATCCAAAAGTTATTAAAGAATACTGACCTAAATACCTATATTACACTCAAATAGAATAATGTTGTGGGGAGATTAGTGAGTTCATGTGGGATGTATGTTGAACAACATGTATGCTCATATATGTTCTCGGGTTCAATCATAACATATGTTCTATTGAATTCTACAATATCAAATAAATTTGATCCTAATAAAATGTAATATACTAAACATATTAAGAATGAATTTTTTCTTCTTCACATATTATGTGATATAATTATATAGATTTTGTTTCACTAACTCTAAAAAATATAGAGGTGTAGTTAAAGAAACATGTAAAAAAGGAAACAGTACTTGAAGCAATTTCTTATTATTAATAATTAAAACTATGTTGGAATTTCATAGATAATTAATTAATGTTAGAACTCACCAAATTAATTTATAATTATTCATTAAGATTGAATAACAACAAGTAATAACTTCACTACATCTTGTATTATCCTACAAAACCTTTGGGAATTATATAGTATAAAGGAATGTAATTGAATAATGATTTAATATTCCACATGATTCCTTATAACAACTAATTGTGTCCAACCATAGAGGGCGTATATTTGGAATCATTTTTAATGGGACATGATGTTAGGTGTGTGTTTCTTGAGTTCAAAGATTTTAGTTTTTCTATCTCAAAACAATAATCCTGTAACGAAAATATATGGGATATAATGATAATAAATAAACCAAGCCTCTATATAACATTGTGAATTCCACCCCATACACAATAGTATTTTGATAAGGTATAAGGGTTATTAACATGCATGGAGAGAATATAACAACATAAATAATGTAAAATGTTAATAACTATATTTATAGATAATTTAACATAAACCATACACACTATCAATATATAAAAATTATATGAAAACCAAAACATAGAGTTAAGAACAAAACCTAATATATAGAATATTTTATAAATAAATATTCACTATACAACATTTTGCTATATAATATAATTATAAATAGTTACAATGAAAAATAAATAAATAAATAAATAAACTAAACCTTTGATATAATAAGGCATCTATTACAACACACTAGAAAACTCATACATAACTATCAGCCTTCATTACAATAATCATCTAGATCCTTGAATCCATCATAAAGATAATACTTATTCATAAAATGAATACATATTTCTCTAACTGTGTACATCATAATCAGTTTCGTTTACTATATTAGGGGTGAGTCCAGAAACCACATAGAATTACATAATTCACCGTTACTCACTGAGTTATAATAAACAAATGAGTAAGTGTGAAAGAAAATTGAATTTTCATGTATATATTGAGTAAAAATCAACCCAACAAAAAGTATAACTCACATATTCACATGAAATTCAATACATATGTTTCATTACAGAAAATTACATAATAAACCTTCCTAATCAACTAGAACTAACCATATAAGGCCACTTCTAGACTACATATAATTAATGTCATGTAAACCCTAACGAAACATTGAGGTGTTTAACATTGCTTCACTCATTTATAAGGATTATATCATTAGTGGAATCACCTATTTCTGCAAGAACTCACTCATTAGCACCACAATAGACCAATCACCCATTGTTAAAATCATTAAATAAACAAAAACAAAAATATCTTGAGAAATAATGAATATGTGAAGAAATAAAATGACATATAATTGAATATATCCAAACCATGAAATCAAATATCAATAATAATGAAAATAATAAGCACAATATCAAATAACCCATAACATAAAATATCAACTAAAACACATTATAATTATGGACTAAGTGTAAAAATTAATGAATAATGGCTAACCAAATAAAATTTTGTTCACCATATCATCCAAAATATAATCTCAAGATATATATATTGGATTATATATAACACTTTTAACTCTATTCTAGTTATTGAATGAAATAACATGAACAAGAACCCACTAAAATGTATCATATATTTATAGCTACACACGTATTCTTCATTTAATATATTTTTTCATCCTCATCAAATAGATATGGAATTTCTGTAGATGGATCCGTTGAAAGGATACTCGATCTATATATATTAGAAAAAATACATATACTCTATGTTACATCTATAATATCACAGAGAGTCTTTTATACATTCACTATAAATTTATATTCTATCATGGAAAGAAATGTTTAGTGTGATTATTTATCGAAATTAAAAAAAAATTCACTATAAGAGGGCAAATAGAAATAATAATTACAATGGACATTACTAATCACTATCTATGGGATTATCATTGATCTATCTCCCCGTTTTGGTCATTTGATGATCCATGCAATTCCTTACAGCTCACCTTAAAATAAAAGGTACATCACTAGACCATAATCTATATTGGAATATATATACAAACCTTCTCTATATTAAACCATAAAAAAATATAGCTCAAAAATGAGTGGAAACCCACTCTACTCTTATCCTATGATACTACATTATATTGACAATCATCAAATAATGGGAAGTAATTCAATAATTTTGTCACTTAGAAATATATTAAAATTTATATGGGGTTATATATCATCATGACCATCTAGATTAATGATAATATTTCCCCTGCATGGAACTATAGATGATAGATACATAACAAGACTTCCAATAATTGATAAATGTATATTTTTAAACTCCCTCGCCATCTCTTAAAACCATCCCATGTTTCATTTAACATAACATTACATACCTATGAATTCATTATATAATGTTTATGAACAATCTAAAATTCCCATTGGCCCCACAAAACTCTGAAAGTGGCCAAGGTAACTAGAGATTCCTAAAATCAAATATTCAATATAGATTGATTTGTGGTTACTATAAACATACACAAAAGAGGAACCAACATAGTATATCTATCTTATATAATTGAATAGTCACCCAAGGGAATATACAAGAATGGTTCCCATGATATAATTCAAAATAACAAATAATGAGATAAATCATAAATAAACCATATTACAAGAAAATCACATTATTAAAAAAGATTTAAAATATGACAATCACCATCATGTAGTCAATTAGTTAAAATAACTTAACAATCCAATTTCTCATTTCGTTATGGTAACACCTAATTCAATAACAAATCATAACAATCATTTTAATGTGAAATAAATACAAATATACAGAACATAGGACAAGAGATTTTTTGCTAAAATACCATTATAATAAACCAAAATTAAAATACAAACTAATTTCAAAAATATTTACATAAATAATTTATTAAAATTTTAAAAAATTAATCTCATATCAAAACTTAATTTCGAAGAATAAATCATTTTTATAAAATGAAGTCAAAAAAACTCCCACTAATATAAAAATTCATAATATGGCGATGAAAACTAATATTACCAATGAAACACTAGGGAAACAGTTAAAATTTGTTAGAGTCCTTCATTGTTGATTCTATATCATTTTTAGGTTAACTGAGTGTCACACAATCATTCTAATTATAAAAATAACATATGTATACTAAATAATGGGAATGAATTTCATTTAGTCTATATAATAATAATTCTCAAAACATGAATTCCAATAACCCCATTTTATTTTATAATTATACTTTACTAAAATTTAATATCTAGCAATGGAATTGACTTAAACATATTTTCTCAATAAAATTTACTTAATTAAATAATAATACATCTCATAACAAAATATATTTATTGACAAAAGCATGTAGAACTCACTATGTGGCATAATAATTTCAAAACACTAAGTAATGGGGTGTGATTCATTCCCATTGAACTCTTAATCATATAATATATATATATATATATAAGTGATTATTTGACCTATATCACTCAGTATTTTTCCAATATTTTAGAAAAATACCATAATAAATCCATCATTAAACAAACCACATGTCTAATTGTGAATGAATTTGAGAATAAGGAATGTAAATCCATTATGATATAGTGGTATCATTCATCAAATTCTTCATTAAGAATAAATAAATCATAGGAATAAGGATTAATGGATGGAATTAAGGGGAAGGGAATGTGATTATATATTTGTGACATCGTGAAACTGGCCAAATGAACCTAGGTGATCAAAGAACTAAATAGTGGAAATAAAATGATGATAAAGTATCATCTCCGTCACATGGGCAACTTAATATATGTTTCACATTTGTGATCTCAAAATGGAAAAGGATATGTTAAATTTATAATATAAAATTTAAAAAATGGGGTTTGAGGAATTAGAAATCAAGTGGAACTCATTGGACTCTAAGTGTAGATGCTAGTGTCATAGTTTTGTGTCATCATCCATCAAGTTTAATAGTCACTTTAATACTCCATTAGCCAAAAAAACACATTTTTTTTAGAATACAGTCATCAATTTAATATTTGATATACCCACATCCAATGTAAGAAGTACTACTAATAAAAAAATCTCCACCACTCTTCTCTATATGAATTTAAAATTTTAAAATAGTAGTTAAATGTTCAAAAACATGTTATAAAAGTAACCCTTTTATAAATTTTTTATAATTAAAAAACACGTAGTTAAAATGTAAATATAAGACTATCCCTCCTATTTTTTCGTTAATATATTATACATGTTTGATTAAAAATACAATGTTTTAAAGACCCATAAAATTCACAAGAATTTTTTATTCTAAATTTTCTTTGGAATTTTACAAGAATGCAGTTTCTGATGGCGGCTGATTCTGAGGCACGGTGTGCCCGGAATCAATTTCCAAAGTTTGGCTCGGGTACGTTCAGTAAACGAATGAGCGGGTTTTATAACTTTTGAACAGGTTCTCGAAATCGAAATTCGAGGGCACCGATGAAATCGCAGTGCCATTAATTGCTTAGAAACACCTTTTCCGGAGATTCGTTTGCTCGGTTGTGGTATTTAAATTTTTTGGGTTAACTAAAGGAATAAAATAAAAGTGGTGCAACCAATTTTATTTTATTTAAAGTGTTAACATAAGCTAAGTGGTTGAGTGGGATGCACATCCTACCTTATCCACTATGTAGGATATTAGTCGGGTGGGTCCCACACGAGCAATACCTTTTCAACTTCCTCAACCCCTCCTTTATTTCAGTAACGCACCTGCACCCCCCAATAAAGGAAAGTCAACTCGTGCGTTTATTTAAATATTAAACGCCTCTATTAATTGGGCGGTTTAAGCATTGAAATTAATTTCAATTAATTGGTTGATTCAATTTTGAATTTCAATGATGTTGGATTGTGTGTTAATAAAATTAGACAAGTCTTATTTTATTATGGTTGGGCTAGTTGTGTTTAGTTTTTGGGAGAAAAAGGGGATTCTTGGAGTTCTTCTTCCTCAAACGAAGAACGCGAAGAACGCCAACCTCCGACAACGAACAACGGTGAGAGACACCTTCCTCGAGGATCGACGACCCGACCCGCATCTCCTCGTTCCTTCTTTCCGCGTCAATGGAAGGGAGACACCATTCTTTCGTGACGTGACAATCCTCTTCTTCTGCGATGATCAAATCTACGACGTCCCTTTCCGCGACAAATCTCGTTCGACGACAATGCTTAAGGTTGGGCAATTTATTTGGTATTCTCCTTATCATTTTAGAAATGAACGACGAGCGCTGACCAACCATTTCCAGGGTAATCTAAGGATCATTCGTTCTTGCGGGTTAATGATGGGGTTGTTTGTTTTTGCCTGTGAATTATTTCTTTATCGTACGTCGACTTCTTTTGTTGGTCGTCTGCTATCATTATAACGGGAGGAGGTCGGACCGCACAAACACGATCGACCCTCCTACACCTTGTTATTGATTATGTTTTGGCTTGAACGAAGGCGGCACCGCGTGGAATCTTGGAGAAATACGGCAAGGATGTGCGGCGCCGTCGCGCTGCGCCGTTGAGGCTGAATGAAACCGCAGCCAGAGACTGGGCCGCAGAGGCAATTTGACGACTCCGATGGTTGAAATTTTTGCGTGGATTGACGAGAAATGAGAAATGGGGCCACAAAGACATTTTGAAGCCTCTGCAATGATTGTTTGTTCCTAGGAGGACCGTTGGCGAAGGCAGTGAGCAAAACCGACCACCAGAGAGTGTCTGGTGGTCCACGGAAGGCGGTGGCGGTGTGCCGCCAGAATGGAACTACCACGACTAAGCCGCAGTGGCAAGCCGAACCAAAACAGCTTATACGTTCCGGTGTTTGAGTGGCGCGACTTAAGGCTGCGCCAGTTATGCCGACTGCGGGGGGTTGTAACCCCCCCCCCCCCCCCCCCCGCACCTGCTGGCCACGCGG
This sequence comes from Viscum album, assembly GCA_963277665.1. NCBI lineage: Eukaryota > Viridiplantae > Streptophyta > Magnoliopsida > Santalales > Viscaceae > Viscum > Viscum album. The sequence goes on along the minus strand of OY728136.1, from coordinate 795,587,217 downwards.
GCGCCGCGCCTTGCTAGTGCCAGCACCAGGCCGGGCCGGGCCGCGCCTGCTGAGCCGAGTCGTGACCTGTTGGGCTAGACCCAAACCCGGGTCGCGTCGAACCTATTCGGGCCGACCCCAGGGGTCTCGGGTCGGGTCGGACCGGGCCCGAACCCCCTATTTTTGGGCAGTTTTCTTTCAAATGCCCATATCTTGTGCCACAGACCTCCGATCAATGCATCGTAAATTTTGATGCGATCCTTGGATCGAGACGGTTGATTCAGTATATTACACTTAGGGTTTGGGAGAACATTGCGTATGCCTGGGTTGGTTCGAACACGAAACCAACCGGGCCCTCGGAGCTGAAACACTTATATCTTGAGTTCTGGATGTCCAATTGATGTGCCGTCAACTTTGTTGGATTCCTCATAATGAGACAGAACATTTGGAATACTTCACCCGTGTTTTGGATGTAGTTGGATAGTGGATGGGCTGGATTGTACCCGAAATCCAACCGGGCCCCTGGAAAAGAAAATCTGATAACTTTCAGACCGGACGTCCGTCTGATGAACCGTTATCAGTGTTGGCGATAACGTTGAGAAACGGTCCCTCTGAGCATACCCTATGAGAGTTCAGGGTATAGTTGAGATATGGCCTTGTTGGTTCGCACACGAAACCAACTAGGCCCCTGGGACGAAAATGCTAATAACTCACAGACCGGGCGTCTGATTGAAATGTCATCTGTTGCGTTGAGACCCCTATGACGAGGCAGTCCTTTGAGATACTTATTTATGGGACTTTGTGATACAAGGTGTGTCAACCTGTAGCTCGTGAATCAGACCCTCCCAGAGACTAGCGTGCGGAGTACGGAGACCGTGTAGCTGGCTGAGACCTGACGACTGCTAGACCGACTCGACTTGGAGTGAGTTGACTAGCCCAGTACACAGAGAACTACATTGTTTGGGTGCAAACCCATGACGGATGGAGCACTACTGATCTAGGGTACAAACCCATGGTACTCATCAAGAGTGTACCTCTGCAGGCTATTAGGGGGGATGGACTACTGTGTTTGGGTGGCAGACCCCGACGGGAAGCACTACTAGGTTTCGGTGGCTGAGCCGCGAGACTCGACAGGAGGAGTACCTAAACAGTCTTAGGTTAGTGAGAAGTACCTCAGATTCATGAAAAGACCATTGTACACTCCAGAGATGGGGCTCTTCAGTAGTTATGGTTTCGATAATGTAAATCCTAGTTTGAGATGAGTCTATAACCTTTGTGTTTTCTCATGATTGAGAAGGGTTACTTGATAACTTAGGTATAAATATGGGATCATACCTATGTAAAGGTTACCTGTTGAGATCCTTATTTATTGGTATCCTTGTTGGATTTAGTGAGACCATGAGGGTCTCGGGGTCCCTACTGAGTATCATATACTCAGCCCTGCACGGGATATTCCTGCACCTCATTGTGTTAGTTGCAGACGATGGGAAGCGATGACAAAGGCTGAGTGTTTGAGGACTGGGTGGTACCCAGAGGTGGACCACACAGTGAATCAATATCCAGAGGTGGACTTCATGGTGAAACAACACTCGGAGGAGGTTTACGGGTGAGAGCATTATAGAGGCTATCTGTACCTACTGTTCAGGTAGGATCCGTTGTGGATGATCCCGGAGCTAAGCTATCTATACCTACCCTTCAGGTAGGACTGTGGTGGAAGATCCAGGAGATGCGCTATCTGTACCTAACCTTCAGGTAGGATCCAAGGGGAATGAACCAAGAGATTCTCCTATTGTTCTAGCTATTTGTCTTTTTCTATTGTACTTTCTTTCAATTGTAGTTGTACATTCAGTTGGGTTTGTATTCTGGCCCGTTTACTTTTTAGCACTTCCTTTTTGTACTTAGTGTTTTACTTCCACTTGTACTCTGAGGTTTTTTGTTTACTTTTATAAAGGAAATTCCTTCCCACTTATCAGGAATTACGCCTTTGGTGCTAGTCACCAGCCCCCGGCCTATGGATGGTGTGCTTGGGGGTAGTCACGACACGTGCCCTGAGGACGGGTCGTTACAAATTGGTATCAGAGGAGTCAGTTCCACCGCAGAACATAGAACCTTGATATTTTTTTTCTTTTTGTAAATCTATAGTGTTAAGGGTATCATGTGTGGTTTTCAGTTCGGGGAGTCCACTGTTGGTGCGGGCGGCCGACGTATCCATACACCAGGACCATGATAACTAATTTCTGACTTTGTGAACAAAAACATTTATTGTGTGTGTCTTTCCAGAAGCTTTTAAAAGTCATCTCAAACCAGGTCAGCTCAATAGGTATAAATCGTTGACCATGTCACATATGTTTCTTTCAGGATGCCTCTCCATGGAAGATCATCTAGAGCCTTGAGAGATGTACGTACTGACAGTCTGCCGAGCGACGAGCCTTTGGTAAAGGGCCCTCTTGCAGTTGAGGGACCAGCGGAGGCACCAACGGTACTACCACCTGTTGGGTCACCGATGCCACCAGCCCTAGCAGTCGAGAGTGCACATCGCTTGAGCACATTGTACGACTTCCAATGCCAGAGGCCACCATGGTTCAGTGGAGAGACGGACACGCAGGCGGCTGAGGATTGGCTGGACACTGTGGTGGGAGTTTTCATGATAGTGGTTACACCGGTGGACTTCATGGTGATCTTTGCTTCCAGCCTCCTTCAGGTAGCAACTAAGAGATGGTGGAGCCACTTGTTCCAGTTTTGTGATGGTATGACCTTAAAATGGGATGTCTTTGAGACCTTCTTCAGGGTGGAGTTCATACTAGTGACTCTACACCCCGATCGTGTTCAGGAGCTGCTGCCTTTTCAGTGTGTTTTTCATCAATAGGTGAGTCATCTGTAGGCATTAGAAAGATGATGTGGAGGTCCAGGAGGACCAGACCAGCAGTTGGGAGTTCTTGGGTTTTAGGATCAGTGGTGCAGGGCACTCGGGGTGGGGTCAGAGCCAGGCGTGCCAGAAATGAATAGTGTTACTCCTGCGGCAGGAAGGGGCACTTGGCACATGACTGTCTGACTCCCCGCATAGTTGATCCGCATGCATTAGAGGAGCCACCGAGACAGAAGCATTAGCAGGTGCATGAGCAACAGCCAAGTAGTGTACAAGGTAGTAGAGCTCTGGAAGCAGGTGGAGAGGTGCGGAACTAGTGGATACAGTCTTGTTCTTGGTACTTCTAGTTCCATGTTGTTGTTGTTGTTGATTTTGTGTCTTTGTACTATGAGCTGAAATAATAAAAGACAATTATCTTCTTGATGTATGATTTCATGTCATGTTGTTTGGTTGATTTTGAGAGGTCCCGGTTAAAACTGTTGACTCGACCCTCACTTTTGAGAATTCTACTAGAGGAGACCCAGTGACCTCACATTGATGCCGACAATGTGACTCGACCCTTGGAGGTGAGTGTGACGGTTGGATCTCTTGTTAGTAGTGTCGAGGCCTTACGATGTCATCCATGGCATGAATGCATCATTCATGTCAGGATTGATTGTTTTAGGCAATGGGCATGGTTCATCCAGGGGATGAGAATGAGTTTCCCTTGTCGGCGAAGGAGAAATCTTAGCAGCTCTTACAGATCGTAGGCAAAGAAGGAGCAGATCATCCAGGAGCGGATGAAGACTATACAGTGCTGTAGAAACATGAAACTAGAGCCAATCTCAGAGACATGGGCATTTGAATGTTTCAAATAGAGGAAATGTTAAGGAAATATAGATCTGTAGAGCAGCCGACGTGGAGGTAGAGCAAGGAGTGTAGCATGAGGTGGTGTACATTTCAACATGCTACAACCATCCGCCTTAGCTGTCCCCGCCAAGATCAGGGAGCTGGAGGGCAGGGGAAGAGTGCGGCTGCATGCAGTCAAGGAGTGTGACCCAATGACTCTAAAAATGATTCAAGGGACAATATGTGTCCACTACTAGCTACTGTAGTAATATATGTTGATATGAATCATTCCTTTTTTTCATGAATCTTGTCCCAGGCCTATAGTTTATGGTAAGCCATATATTTTACCCTCACATCTGGAGATAGCTTGGGAGAGAAGACTCGATAATCACACCTACGCTGACAGTGTGGTCAGACCCTCGAGGTGAGAGTTTCAATTGGAATCTCTTGGTGGAAACGTCAAGGCCTTACAAAGTTGGTTTGAGTATGGACTAGGCAATCATAGTTCATACACAAATTGACGGTATTGGGCAAAAAGGGTTGTGGTTTAACCACAACATCGAGATGGGTTTTCTTTGGTCGGTGAAAAGGAAACCCTAGGCAGCACCGGATGAACTCTTGCATAGGAGGGTGCATCCGATCACTCTTGAGTTAGTCAACCTTACCCTCATGGCAGTAGGATTTTTGAGTTTCATTTCTAAATGGGAATTGGAGGCCTCTTGAGTTTGAAGATGAAGATCACGTCCTTATACGGGTCTCACCTCGACGAGGTTACAGTGATGTGGCCAAGGCGGAAAGTTATCTCCGAGGTTCAGTGAACCTTTTCAGGTCCTCAGCAGGGTAGGCGAGGTGGCTTACCATTTGACCCATCCACCTCAGTTGCACCAGGTGCACGACTATTTCCATTTATCTCAACTGAGGAGATTCGAGCACGACCCTTCGCATATCATCGACCATGAGGAGATGAACGTTGGAAATTGGGTAACTTTTACGGTGTTCTAGTAGGATTTGAGGATCTATAGGAGAGGTCTTATGAGGATGGTCGATTCCCTTTATGCACTTTCATTGGCAGTATGGGAACCTCCAGGTGAGCACATGGGAGCGGATGGATCAAATGCGTTCTCAGTACTGCTTTTGTATCCCTAGTTTGTCTTAAAGCATTATGAGGACGTAAATCCCTGAGGTAGGTGTAATTTAAAGACCCATAAAATTCAAAGGGATTTTTTTCTTAATTTTCCTTGGAATTTTAAAAGAATTCAGTTTCTGACGGTGCTGGATTCCGAGGCCCGATGTGCCCGGAATCCTTTTCCAAAGATTGGCTCGGTTACGTTCAGTGAACTAACGAGCGGGTTTTCCTAACTTTTGAACTGGTGCTTGGAATTGAAATCTGAGGGCACCAATGGAATCGTAGCATTGGTAATTGCTTAGAAACACCTTTTCAAGAGTTTCGTTTTCTCAGGTGTGGTTTTTAAATTTTTTGGGTTAAGTAAAGGAATAAAATAAAAGTGGTGCAACCAATTTTATTTTATTTAAAGAAGTGTTAACCTAAGCTAAGTGGTTGAGTGGGACCCACATCCTAACTTATCCTCTAGGTAGGATATTAGTGGGGTGGGGCCCATAGGAGCCCCACACTTTCAACTTCCTCAACCCATCCTTTATTTTAGTAACGCACCCGCACCCCCCCTCCCAATAATGGAAAGTCAACTCGTGCGTTTATTTAAATATTAAAAGACTCTATTAATTGGGAGTTTTAAGAATTTCAATTAATTTAAATTAATTGGTTGATTCAATTTTTAATTTCAAAGACATTGGATTGTGTGTTAATAAAATAATACTAGTCTTATTTTATTATGGTTGGGCTAGTTGTGTTGAGTTTTTGGGAGAAAAGGGGTGTCTTGGAGTTCTTCCTCGTCAAACAAAGAAAGCATAGAACACCGACCTACGAAGACAGAAGATGGTGAGAGATTCCTTCCTCGGAGACCGACAACCCGACTTGTATCTCCTCATTCGCTCTTTCCGTGTCAAAAGAAGGGATACATCGTTCCTCTGCGACGCGATGATCCTCTTCTTCTGCGATGATCAAATCCATGACGTCCCTTTCCGCGACAAATCTCATTCAGCGACGATGATTGAGGTAGGGGAATTTATTTGGTATTCTCCTTAACATTTGAGAAAAGAACGAAGAGCGCAGACCAACCATTTCCAGGCTGATCCGTAGATGGTTCGTTCTTGAGGGTTGATGTTGGGGTTGTTTGTTTTTGCCAGTGAATTATTTCTTTGTTGTACATCGACTTGTTTTGTTGGCAACTTCCTATCATTATAACGGGAGGTGGTCGGACCGTACAAACATTACCGAACCTCCTCCCCCTTATTATTGATTATGTTGCGGTTCAAACGAAGGCGGCGCGGTGCAATGACACCGTGCAGAATCATGGAGAAATACAACAAGGATGCGTGACGCCGTCGCACTGCACTGTTGAGGCCGAACAAAATCGCGACCGGAGACAGGGTCACGGAGGCAATTTGAAGACTCCGTTGGTTGAACGTTGTGCGCGGATTGATGGGAGACAACAAATGGGGCTGAAAAGTCATTTTGAAGCCTTTGTAGTGAAGTTAGGGTCCCTGGAGGACCGTTGGCGAAGGCGGCGAGCAAAACAGACCACTGGAGCGCGTTCGGTGGTCCGCGGAAGGCGGTAGTAGCGCGCCGCTGGAATTGAACCACCACAGCGTCAGGCTGAACTGGAATGGCATATCCATTCTAGATGTTGAGCGGTGCGGCTTAAAGGAGTGCCAGTTACGTCGACTGCGGGGGGTTGTAACCCCCCCCCCCTCGCACCTGCTGGCCACATGGGCGCCGCACCGCGCCAGCGCCAGCGCCAGGCCGAGCCGGGCCGCACCCAGGCAGGGCCAGGTCGTGCCCTGTTTGGCCGGACCTGGACCCAGGTCGGGTCAACCCGGTTCGGGCCGACCCAGGGGGCCTCGGGCTAGGTCGGACCGGGCCCGAACCCCATATTTTCGGGCAGTTTCCATTCAAATGCCCATATCATAAGACACATACCTCCGATCAACACACCGTAAGTTGCGATGCGATCCTTGGATTGAGATTGTCGATTCAGTATTTTACACTCTGGGTTTCAAAAAACATTGGGTATGTCAGGGTTGGTTCGAACATTAAACCAACCGAGCCCTCGGAGCGAAAACGCTTATATCTTGAGTTCCGACTGTCCGATTGACGTGTCATCAACATTGTTGGATTCCTCTTGATAAGTCGGAACTTTTGGAATACTTCACCCATGGTTTGAACGTAGTTGGATAGTGGCCGGGTTGGATTGTACTCGAAATCCAACCAGGCCCCTAGAACGGAAAAGCTGATAACTTTGAGACCGGACTTCCGTCTGACGAATCGTCAGCGGCATTAGTGATCACATTGAGAAACGGTCCCTATAAGCATACCCTATGAGAGTTCGGGGTATAGTTGAGATACATATAGGTTGGTTTGTAAAAAAAACCAACCGGGCCCCTGGGACGAAAAGGCTAATAACTCACATACTGGGCGTCCGATTGACGCGCCTTCTGTTGCGTTGAGACCCCTATGACGAGGCGGTCCTTTGAGATACTTCTTCGTGGGACTTTCTGAAATTTGGAGTATCGAACTTTAGCTCGTGGAGTGGACCCTCCTAGAGATGAGCGTGCGGAGTATGGACACCGTGTAGCTAGCTGAGACCTGACGACTACTTGACCGACTCGACTTGGAGTGAGTCGACTAGCCCAGTGGATGGAGCACTACTTTGTTTGGGTCCAGACCCATGGCGGACGGAGCACTATTGAGCATGGGTGAAGACCCGCGGTACTTGTTGGGGGAGTACCTATGCAGGCTATTAGGGGGGATGCACTACTGTGTTTGGGTGGCAGACCCCGGCGGGAGGCAATACTATGTTTGGGTGGCTGACTCGTGGTACTCAACAGGAGGAGTATCTCAGCAGTCATAGGTTAGTGAGCAGTACCTCAGAGTCATGACTGGACCACTGTACACTCCAGAGACGGGTCTCTTCAGTAGTTACAGTTTCGATAATTAAAATCCCGGTTTGAGCGGAGTCTATAACTTTTGTGTTTTCTCAGGATTGAAATGGGTTACATGATAACTTAGGTATAATTATGGGCTTATACCTAAGTAAAGGTTATCTGTTGAGATCCTTCTTTGTGGTTATCCTTGTTGGATTTATTGAGACCTTGAGGGTCTCGGGGTCCCTACTGAGTATCGTATACTAACCCCAACACCGGCTATGCCCGCACCTCGTTGTGTTGGTTGTAGATGACGGGCAGCACTGACAGAGGCCGAGTGTTCGAGGACCGGATGGTACCCAGAGGTAGAACACATGACGAGTCAGTATCCGGAGGTAGACATCACAGCGAGACGACCCTTGGTGGAGGTAAACGAGCGAGAGCGTTGTGGAGTCTATCTGTATCTACCTTTCATGTAGGATCAGTGGTGGGCGATCTAGGAGCTACGCTATCTGTACCTACCCTTCAAGTAGGACTGTTTTGGACGATCCAAGTGATGTGATATATGTACCTACCCTTCAGGTAGGATCCGATGAGAATGACCCAGGAGCTGCTCCCATTCTTCTAGTTTTTTGTCTTTTTCTGTTGTACTTTCGTTTAGTTGTAGCTGTAATTTCAGTTGGATTTGTATTCTGGACCATTTACTTTTCATCACATCCTTTTTGTACTTAGTGTTTTAATTTCACTTGTACTCTATAGTGTTTTGTTTACTTTTATAAAGGCAATGCCTTCCGAGTTATCGGGAATTATGCCTTTGGTGCTAGTTGCCAGCCCCTGGCCTATAGAAGGCGGTCTTGGGGTAGTCACGGAATGGGCCCCGAGGACCGGTCATGGAAAATGTTATACCTCTAATTTTAATAAAAAAACAATACAAACTCAATCCGATAACATTTTCAAAGATAAAAAATCTAAAATTAAATTTAAATGTCAATAAAGAAACAATCATAATGATTACTATTGAGAGGTGTTACGAAAGTCACCTAATTAATTTTTATTACAAAGTAAAAAAATATAACAATAGGTTTTGGTGGGGGATTGATTTATTTAATGTATAAAATATTTATGATGATATAAATATATTATTAATCTATGAATTTGTTACATGATAATTTTTTTTTGTAATGTTAATTTATTTATTAGTTAAAATTTTATTTTTAAATATATATATTTTTCTTTCAAATAACATAATAAGAAATGGTCAAGGGAAGGAAAAAAATTAAAATAAATTTAAATTTAATGAATTAATGCATATATGAGAGAATATTTGTTTTTTATAGTAGTTTATATATTGATTCATATTGACTAGTCAAAACATATCTATTTTTAAGAGGTTTATATCACACTATATTTCCCTACCTTTGAATAGGAGAAAAAAACGACTAAAAATACCCTTTCAAATCAAATTTAAAATAAAACACACATATTTTGGGTATGATAGTCAAATGAAATATTGATAAATTATTTTTGGAGGTATAAGTAAACAACATGAACCCTTATTTTATGTGGAAAACCAAATTTAGTAAAATTATAATAAAAAATTATAAATGTTATGATAAAACTCAATACAGTGAAATATTACAATGGATGAGACCTGATAGAGTGCAATATCATGATTATAGTATCATAATAATATACAAACCATTCTCAAATAGTAGCATAAATATTAATGCTTAAAATAAGTTAATCAATCATTTTTCCATAACAGTCTTATTCGCTTCTTTATTTTTTTAAAAATTTTAAGGAAATATATATTTTCAATGATTTCAAACATATTTTGTATTAAATGATGACTTTAAAACTATCATCCTCAATTTCCATATATTATGTTTTTCATTTTTATAATGATTTGAGATTATTTTCCATATCTATAAGTGATATTGTGTAGTGGTTCTTCGAATCACATAATAAATAGTGGAAACTAGTATTTGATTATTATTTTGAAATTATTAATACGTGATAGAAAATTCAAGTAATAATCTTGTCTTTTATTAAATTAATCGATATCTATCTAGATGATGTTTTCCAATGGTGTTTTATGCCCATATATTGGATTATTACACCGACCACAATTTTCATATTGTTACAACATTATATCATAATTTTAATCCTATATAAATAATTGATGTAGGTTTTTTATAATTAATTGGAAATAAAATTCTTAACAAGATATTTATAATTTGATTTAGTATTAATGAGGTAGACAAAAATGTGTTATCATGTTCACACTTCATGTTATATATTTTTTTTATTGTAGTTTTATCACACCTCAACTCAATATATATAAATAAAAAAACTATATGTATTGGTTTGATTATAACTCCAATAAAATATTGATATATATAACTTTACTACAATGTAGTTTCGTTCTTTAAAAATATTCAACATATTGGATAATCCAAAGTCAATGGTCTTTGATTTTTTTAAATTAACATGAAATCATATGATAAAAATGAAAAAAATAGACATAGATTCTAGTAATGTCCACATTAATAATGAAAAATTATAAATAAATGATTTCCCATGACTAAGGGATGGGTAATCTAGGAGAATTCATTGATAATACTCTATTGATGTAAAATACATCTTCTGTTGGTTTTGGTTCCGTATAGGGATCTGAAACATGTTGTATTCATTCTTTAATTCTATTTCAAACTGATGATTAGAAAATATAAAAATGATAAAACTAATAATGAATTAACCTGAACTAAAAATATAGATAGTTTTTACATATAAAATACACTATTGGATTATTTAATTAATAATATCCCACTTTTGTAAATAAGATGACAATTAAATCATCTCTAGAAAACCAAAAACAAGATTACCGTATGAGATAGAAAAGTAATTTATAAATATAATTAAAAATAAATATTTAATATAGAAAACAAAACAATTTTTTTCAATATGATACCCTTGATCAAACATACACGTTACTCAACCCTTGTTCTTATCTATCATAAATCATATATAAAATAGTTAAGTGTGTAAGAATATATGATTTTATATTAAAAGAATTAATTTATTATAGTATAATAGAGTTCTCAAATATGTAAATATAAAAATAACTTTTTCATCCTTAGTATACTCATCATTATGTTCTTTCTCTCTCAATTATTCCTTTCCCACCTATTAAAGTATCTCTATATGCAAAACTTTCAGTCCTTTAGTTGAACTTTTGTCATCAGCAATTATAAAATTTCTATTACTAAATAGTGAACTATCATGTATTGTTTATATAGATTATGAAAAATTTACACAAGAACATAAATAACCATATAAAACTCTTCAGGTGCTTTTTTATTTAAGTAAGTTTAATGTTATTTAAATAAATTGTTTAAAAATTAGTTGTGAATTTTTTTATCTACTGCTTAAGTAACATATTTTCTAATATTTGTCAATTATAATATTGTTATCATAACAATTGGGTTAGAATATTTCATATATTATCTGATAAAATGAACACTTGATGGAGTAATGGGTTGATTTCTTAGTTCCACATCAACGTAATCATTTATAATAAAAGAAAATCTTCAGATTTTTTATCAAAATAATTATTTTAAAAATAGGTAATGATCTTTTTTAAATTTAAATATTGTGAAAAATATATCCTTTATTAAATTTATATTCATTATTCAAATTTATGATCTTTTCAACCATATCATTTGAATATTTTCTATGATTCATATGATCTTCTTTAATTTTCATCTATTTATTTAGTCTTATTGAACGTGGTACTAGATTTTGAAATTTCTACAAAGAACCATATTTCTAAAAATGTATCATCCTTATTTTTAGATTCATTAACATTCCATTTATATGTTTATAGATTACCATTAAATACTTCTACTATATATTTTATTAGTTATAATATAGGAAAACATAGTTATTTAATTTAGATTGGATTCTCTAAACCTTGGTTGAACAACATAAAATATCTAATTATTAAAATTCCCCAAAACATCTCAAAAAACATTATCTAGGAATATGTTTTTAAAATCCCTTTTAGTGTAAATGAGTTCTTCAAAAAAAATGGGATAAGACACAATATATATTTAAATGCCTCATCATGGATGACTAAAACATGTATGTCAATACTCTCTAATGGGGTCTCTATTGAGGTATAGATACTTATATACATGAACCTTATTTCAATGATTTAGATATTTTTTATAGGGTTGAGTTATTGTATATATCTCACTTGGAGGATTCCAAATATTTACAAAAATATTGATTTTCATAATAAAAATGTATATATTTAGTCAGTCATTGTGATGCCTAAAGCTTCCATGATATATAGTACAAAGTTTTATCTAATCATTAAATATATACAATTTTTTAAGTGATGTGATTGAAATTATTTTAATAATAGATTTTTTTTGGTTGAATATAAAGATCATGTTTTTTTATTCTTACCAAATATTTCTCATTGTAGACTAGTTGATAGTAAATAAAAATCCCAATAATCCTATCATAGTTTAAATTATATTCATGAACATAAAAATAATTCAACTTCATATTCTCTTGGATTTTATTCCTTGAAACATTCTTGTTGGTCACCTATATAGTCTTGTTTCCATGATTCCCATTGAAGAAACATCATGCCCATCTTTGCCTCATATATTAGTGTTCCTATTGGGAATCATTCGATTAATATTCTCTACTACAATATTAATTTAGTGAAATAACAGGTATATAATATTGATATAGATTAAATCAGGATTTCCCCTTCCCATTTTTCAATCAATTACTTGAATCATTATAAACAACATTCATATTAAGTAAAAAATAATCATAAATATCATGAAGTTGATAATGAAGGAATATTATGTTTCCTTATTATAATTATCAACAATAATTAGTTAAATTTTTAAATTATTTATGTTTTTAATAAAAAAAATGTGGCGTACTTAACTAAAACGTCTTGACCCTTTCAAAACATGATTTTATAACCCAATTTTTTTTTAATATCTTCCATCCAAACACTCAATAATATATGAATCAGCATAAAATGATCATAGTATTTGAGTGAAATCGAATCAATAAATATCAATAAATATTATCTAGGTAACATTTGTATTGATTATATTAACTCTTTATGAGATTAGGTGATGATTTGTCTTACCAATCAGTATCATGTAGATTTAAAATTCATGAAAATCCTTATTAAACTAATGATAATTTTGATTCAACTAATAATATAATTTTTTTAATGTAAATAATATCCATTAACATAAATTTGAATCATTGAGTCACTCCATATTATGTGTCTATAAAAAACATATATTCCAATTGCTAGATTCTTCATTAAATTATTATTGAATAATAATAATTTTACCTCTAGACATAAAAGGTGTATTCTATTTTTAATGTTTCATTACTGATGATTATTTTTCTTCTTTAACAATTATTTGTTTAATGGTGTTGATAATGATTTTTACATTGATACTCTATTGTTTTTTTGAATCATAATTTTTTTTATTTACTCATATTCATATAACGATGACATAAACTAAAAAAATAAGAATTTTAAAAGGAACACATATGTATTTTTATGATATAATAATCCAAATACAACATTATATATAGTTTAATTTAATGACTAATATTTATGAATGGAACACTACCTAACACTTCCACAAGACCACAGGCTTTCTACCTCATATGATGGTGGGTTTCGACTAGCATTAACTGTCTATGATCTATGTTTGGGTGCTATTGTGTCAAAATAATATACATAAATAATGGAAATAAACAATCATCCTCCATAGTAGAATATAGGTGTATGAAAATATTGTATTAAATACCAAGAAAACTATAACTACATAAATATACATCCAATCTAGAATAATGTAAATGTGGTCACATACTCATACACACAAAAAGTATTGTCACCCTCATTATACCAAAAAATGTATATATTATTCTCTACTATAAACACAATTTTTTTACTTAATCAAAAATAATAATAAATATCCAGATGATCTAGAACAATTCACTACACAACCACTTACATGAAATCCATCACTTATATATGGGATGCAAGAACACCTCATTTCCAATGTAGTGTGTGAGAATAACTCATTACGGTACCATTAACACATCCCTAATATGAACCATTATATACATTTTTAATTATCTGGAATAATATTTGAAAGAAATATAATTAAGAAGAAGACTATATATTGGGTTATTATATACTTATCATGCCACATTGACACTTGACGAATCCTAGATTGGCCAATTTTAGTAGAATTAGTAACTTTGTGTAGCTAGTATAGAACCATACCCTAGTATTGTAGGTGAAGATTCATAGATTTTCTAAACCTATCCACTCCCAATCATTGTACGGTCAATGAAAAACTTCAAACACATCATACCAAATCTCTACCTCTACCATAACACTTTTCTAGGGTTCCTCATTGAATCTCAATCTCATAACCCATTTCATATTAGTTCCCTCTCTCCTATGAAGATGTTTTATACCACATATCAAAAATATGTCTCCTTCCAAAAACTTACAAAATAGGGTGATTCATTTTACCATATCACATATCTCATTTTATAACACATATATCTCAAAAATGGATATATATCATACCATTTTTCATAACACATATCATAACCCCACACTCCCAATCAGAGTGAGGGGTTGTACAAGACCATTACCTTAGTCCACTCTCTCAATATACACATCTCATATGTAGATACAAACTCCACCCAACCAAATAGGTAATTTCTTCAATAAAATACCTCAAATATAGCCCTATATATCATGGTATTACCTCATTACAACCCTCTGGATCATCAAAATCCCATAGTGTAGGCCTTTGACAACAAATATCATACTATAGAGACACCATAACTAACATGATCAGGCCCAATATCTCAATTATCTTAACTTTCAATTTGTATTTCATATTTCTTATTTACAACCTATCACAAGTTAATCAATTAATATATTCACATATCAAACACATCACAATGTGTGCCTATCCAAATAGTCTACCCTGCCATGATAGACTTGAGAATATAATCTTGATAAACCATACCCATCTACAACCATGTCTCTCCAATGAGAGAATCCAATTGGTTCTTCATACCAAACCTGATCATTTATCACTAATTATAGTTTATACTCAACACTGCATATGATCCAATAACCCACATTCCCAACCTGAACCAATCCCCAATATGAAGTTCTATTTCCTCTTTAAATTTCCACCCCATCCTCAGAATAATGATACCATGTGACCAATGAAACCCATCATAAAAACAACCACTAAAATCCCATTCCAAGTCATAAAAAATTATTAAATTACATGATAGGGTCCTATATCAAATTCCCTAGAGGATATCTCTAAACACCGTAATCCCATGGAATCCATCCTTATAATTATACACAAATACCTAATGGAAAAAATTCTAAAATTCTGAATCACTAATAACACTTTCCAATTTCGATGGAAAAATCCCAACAATAACTGAGATATAAAACCATATCATTGATTACATTTTTTTTTCTGATCCCCTGATTGATGTGATACATGTTGATGAAATTCAAAAGAAGGATATCCACTACTTATCCCAAAAAAATTCCAACCCATCTATCCTTTTAACATTGTCGGCATTCTTGTCCCCTTGATGGTAATCCACAAGGTGATACAAAAACATGAAATGAAATGGATCACTTTCCTTGATACTAGGAGTCTATAACCTAAATAAAATATCCAATAACACACACACACATTTAATAACCTTATAATTTACCAAATTCAGGACCCCCATGTAATAGAGAATAATATTATATAAATAGGACAATATTTATGTATTATTGGGTTAACAAACCTATATGTAACAATCATCATCCTCAAGATATACTCACTAATCCTGAGTGAAACATGAACTAGGCTACACCAAGATTGTGATAACCCCATAAATCATAAGTCAATAATAATTTATTATTACAAATTATTTTTAATTAAAAAATTATATTTATGTGGTATAATCACTAGACAACACATAAATGTTCCATAATGAACCAAATTCATGAATAAAAATATGTGAAAGGCCCATGAAATATTTCGTACAGTAAAATGAAAAAACCCTTCACAAAATAAACATTCACTCACAATTTTAATATGATTAAAATAAAAATCCAATTTCCTATCAGCCAAAAATATATCTCCATAAAAACAGAGAATAAATGTCTATAATCCCCAATCCACGACATTCTATATCAACTAAATATTAATTTATCAATTCATATAATTAATCTTCCTTGCATCAATGAAAAAGTTTTGAAAACAAAAACTCAAATATACCAAAAATTAGTAAAAATATTGATTTAGTAAGGATAGGGTAAGGTGGAATAATTCATACATGAATGAAAATACCATGAAAAAACCCTACCCACTTTTGAGAATGAGAGAAAAGTTGAAGGGAATGAATGGAAACGAGGTTTCCATTTTTATTATTTCAAAAACTAGTGGAAGATTATACCAGGGTGGGTGTCCAATTGATTGGTCTATAAAATAACCCAATTACATTAATAAAATCTAATGTAGATCCTACACAGTACCTATTTTTTATCATGAAGAACCCAGTGGACAGACATCCATCTGGTGGAGTTCCACAAACCTCATAGGGAACCTATTGGGAAATGTCCCCAAGTTCATAACCCTTGAGTACTGACGCTCCCCTTGAGCATATTAAACTCAAAAAAATACACTTAAAAATACCTTCAAATTGTGATGAAACTCTTAAATAACTAATAAAAATCTAAATTATCAAAATACCATTTATAAGAAAAAAAACTGTTCACTCTCAAGAAATAAAAACACATAATTCTGCATATCATTAAAAAATAAAAATATGAGGCATATTATTCTTGAAATGAACCTAAAAAAATTCATTATTTCCGTTTCATAAAATAGAATCCAATAAAACTATTTGACACTAAATCTAAGATGATGATGGTGTAGCACAATAAACCATATAAAGTCATGTAATTTATTGATTTTACAAATGAAATAACTAGTATGATTCTTAAATATGATATCTTATTCTGAAATAAATGAACTTGATGTAGATTCCACCTCACCACATTTAATTAAACATAAAGACACCAATCAACCCCATATTTTCTAAATAACCTTTAAAACACATGGAATGAACATTTGAAATTGTATCAAATTAGAGAATCACAAGTTTTTTACACTATGAGAAATCATATAATGACCACTGATATCCACACTGAACACATAACCCAACACTTGATGTAAAAATTTTGTTTCATCCTACACTAAAAAAATTCACCATAACACTTGACCAATGAGAATCAACTTTACCCCCAATATAATTCATTATTAAATCACGCCGAATTCAAAGTAATGATTACTACAGAAATAAATCCATTATGGACTCCATCTTAATCATAAATCTTGTGTTTACACATAAATTATAAAAAAATGGATCCACAAGATCACTAGAATTTTTTTAATATTTATTATTAACTAATTATTTTTACACCCATAAAGCATCCTACATTATGGTCTCACTAAAATTACCAATAACATGCTCTCCATTATAGGATTTCCATATCTCTATCAAATTATTCAAATAAATTCATCTCCATAAGTAATGTATTTTCCATTACTGAACATAATGAAATGATGGGACCATAATAACATTACACGAGAACTGTCATGTTCCTTGATCACTACCATTGAAAAATTAAAATGAAACATATCCTTAGTATTGTATAAAATGCACATAAAATAGGGTTAATAACTAAAATAGATAACTTTAAACTTCCAATATTACAGATTCCATTACAATAGTCATTGATTGCTGAATTGGACAAGTCCAAAAAATAGATATGTATCACTGTTTTTTATAACAACTCATCATCCCCTAAAAAACTAATATAAAATATCATATTTTAATTAAACAAACCATTAAGTTTGGATCCATCATTTACGTCCCAACATATTAAAGAGGAATCACCAAAATTATTCATTAAAACAACATTCCTCCAAGACCACATAAATTTCACAAAATTCTTTGGTACTCGATCAATAACCATATAAATAAATATACACCAAAACCCTATAAAAACCATATGTGTTACCTTTTTCAAGACCCACCTCAATCCTATAGTTAATCTCTTTTCTACCTATGTTAAATAAACCCAAACCAAATTTCCATGATTTTGTAGTTTTGTTTAGTACAATGAAATAGATACAAGATATAAAATCATAAATGACAAATCAATATAGTTGTATTCAAGAACTATATAGATACATGGTTACCCTGTTTCATTGGTAATTAAACATAGAATACAAAAAGGAAAATAATATTCCTCCTAGAAACGTAATCTAAGATTTCATTTTCATAACATAGGGAAGGAAAACAATGAAAATGTTAATATTATATGATCAATGATAGATTAAAATGGAAAAAACAGGAATCAATAATATGTGAAGAATAATAAATCTGGTATAACAGAAATTAACATGCAATTTAATCAATAAAATGATTATAAAAATGTTTCTATATATTATTTATAGTGAAAATTTCATGAATAATCATGAAAGAATACTGAATGAAGGTAATGTTTAATTATTGGACGTCATGTATATAGATAATAAAACAATACAATATAAATTTTACCATATGGTATATCTATGATGGAATAAATCATCCTTATTCTTATTGGAAATAAACACGATGTGTCTTTTACAAACTATTTTGTCTCATGGGACCTGTCGATTCAATAAGGGGGTATCTATAACTAGGCACCACACATGTCTATAGGTCCAAAAATCCCTAAAATATTTAAATGGTTTAATTTATTCATGAAATAAATATTAAATATATAAAAATATCATTATTGAGTAAAATATAATGATTTAACACTATTTCCCATTTTATCAAGTAATGCTCAATATTAACACCACATTTGATGAAAATGATATATGTCTTATAAAATAATCAAATCCATGTTATTAGAAATTTTGAAATTTAAAAAAATATAATTTCAAAATAAAAATTATCTAAAAATGGTAGTATATACAAAATTTAAAAATGATTAGGATTAAACTTCCGAGTACGTCTCAATGAAATTGAGATTTAGATGAAGACCCTTATCTTATGTCTAAAAACATTCCATAATTGTACATAATGTCATAGATAATCAAATTATATTAAATAATTAATTGATTAAAAAACTATTAAACATAAATTTTATTTATTTAATTTTTATTATGTTAATTTATGTACACTAAAGAGTCATAATGTTTAATTTTGTTGTTCTGGGAGTTTTTATTTCTTGGTTTTATAGTGGGATTCCTTTTGTATAATTATGTTACTTATTATAAAATGGATGAAGAAGTAAATAAGTGGAATGGAATTATATTAATATACATAGAGGATTATAAATATTCTTTATATATTATTTGTTTATATAGTATATGGATGATTCATTTGATAAAATGTTAATGAAAAATGAATAGTTTTTTTGGCAGTTTCTACGACCATTAAAACCTAGTATAATTTTATATAATATTTTTTTTATATACTAGTTCTATAACATTAAATAAGTTATAATAGTCATATTATAATAATTTTTTACCATAAAAATGATTTTATGACCATTAATGAAGGCGGTAAATAAAAACAAAAACTGATTATCCACGAAGGCGGTGAATCAACACCTCATAGACAGTGTTCTCATTTTTAGAATTAAAATGATGGGAGAATATATTTGATAATGAGAAGCCTATTTTAAAAAATAACATTATATTTTATACTTATATATAATATAGTAGTTATAATTACACATTGGATAAGTGAGATAAATAGAAGATATAAAAAATAAAAGTAATTTATAGAGAATAAATGAGTATTTTTCCTCCTAAATATCATCTCATTAGAAACCTCTTTAAGGAACATGGATTTGGACATTTGGTAAGAATATTTGGTATTGGAACGTGGTAATATGATTGGGAATGGAATTGGGTATAATTTTAGAATTAATAATGGCATACAATTTTAAGGAGAATAGGTGGTAAGGGCTGGTATTTACAGAGGTAGGGGATCATGGTTATTGATAAATTTATTCATTTTTTTATTTGAGTCAATAATATCATTTATAATTATTATTGTGAATAATAATAGTAATTACTGAATATGGGTTTTATATAATGGGTGATTACATCATGCATGACCCAAAAAATACATGTATTTGGATTAGGATGTGAAATACAGAAAATAATCGTTGATCACTATTCCCCAAAAATTCCACTATTTCAGAAAATGAAAAAAAAAACAAAGTAAAATTTGTTAATGTGTATATTTACAAAATTGAATCCATATTATAAATATAATTCCCTAAATATAGGAAATAAATTTTATAATTAAAACCCTTATTTATTTGAAAAACCTGATTTTAATATTATAACTTATTTTACAACAGATTGAAAAATTAATTATGGTCTTATAAAATCATCATATAATTATAATACAAAAAAATATTAATACATGAATTTATTTTATGAAAATAAATTTACATTAAATATTTATGTTAATTATATGATATAAAATAATCATTTATGCTTCCCAGACATACCAACACTTAATTTATCTTTTTTCAATCATTTATTTACTAATTATATTATATAAATATATCATATTTTCATTTATGTGATTCCTAAATTTTATTTATAATTTCATACTTTATATTATTATTCTAAAGGCCATGCTACTATTTCAAAATGGTAATATTACTATTCGAATGGTCATGTTAATATTTAATAGTATATCAAAGTGTGTTTATCCTCATTGTATCATGTACTTTTGGCTGTTAAATAAATTTAATTTATTTAATTTTAAACATACTATAATATCGTGGGGTTTTATATTATTCTCTCAAAACATTTCAACCTAAAAGTTTTACATGATCATTCATTTATAAATAGATGAGGTTGGTTCTTCTTTATAACATCCCCAGGTTCCCACATAGGTTCTTCTATTTTATTGAGAATGTAGAGAAATTTTATGAGAAGAGTCATCTAATTTGTCAATACATTATCTATAGTTATAAAAATCTCAATATGATATTCATAAAAATGTCAATCAAGTTTCAATTATACTTCTCTATAATTGATTACATGCATTGGGTTTGGCGTATACTTCTTTAATAACAATATGTTGAACAAATAGTGATCTTTAGTGATACTTGGTTCCATTTATAATTACTAATATACATCTACAATTATTTCCATAATTTATAACTATCTTATGTACATGGGGATTAATTTTCCTTTATTACCAAATATTATGACACCCTTCTAGGGAGATACATTTAAAACAACTTGATCTCTAACTTGAAATTCCAAATACTTTCTTCGATTTTCAGTATAACTTATTTTCCTACATTGAGATGGAATAATATACACTTGAATAGTCTATAAATTTGTAATTATATCTTTAATAATTATCGATCCTATATGTTTCCTCCCACTAACTTCTTCTCATCTTGTAAGAGTATAACATATATTTCCATAAAATTGTTCATATGAAACCATTTGAATACTAGAATGTAAAATATTATTGTAGGAAAACTCTACCAAAGGTAAATAATGATCAAAACTACCTTGAATGATAATTGATCATGATTTCATCATGTCTTATAATATTTGAATAGTTATTTTAGAATTTCCATAAGTCTAAGGGTGTTATGTATAACTGAAATGAATCTCAATATCCAATTAATTTTGAAGAATCATCAATAATTTTGATGTAAAATAGGTATCTCAAATAGTCATGGTCAATAAAGATGAGTAATGAAGCCTTACAACTTCATTAATATATATTCTAACTAGCATCTCAATACATATATCTTCTCTTATCATTAGAAAATATGTCTATTAAGAATGGTAATCAATAATAACCTATATCATATCATTATTTAGGGTGTCTTTGATAACATAGTGGTAAATTCCATGAAAATTTGATCCCACTAACATATAGGAATAGGTACAGGATTCATGAATCCTCTAGTATACTTTCTCTCATCCTTCACTTATTGAAAAACTAGACATCTTTAAACCTAATCAATAATTTTCAACTTCACTTAATTCCACCATAAATGATTATTTATTTCTCTATAAATCATGGTATTACCGGGGTTTACATTTAAAGGTAGGATATTATCATCATGATGTAGTACCGTTTGTAGATCAGGTTTTGACAGAACACATAACCTCTTCCCAAATATTATAATTCCATCTTCATACATGATGTCTTCCAATATTCAATCCTTAATAGAATTAATTTTATATTGAAAACTGTCATCATCAGATTGATGTGATATTTTAATCATTTCCAATAAAAAAATTTGGTAATCATTTGAATAATGAGTGATGTTTCTCTATCACTATGAATTCATTTATACATGTTTACTAATCACATGAACAATGTATCTTTCTAAATCATTATTTTTATTAAAAGTCTATTAGCTTTCTTGATTAATTCATCGCCTACCTTATTATCATTTCCTTGTTGGTATTGTATAGAGGAATCATAATAATTGAGTAACTAAAGCCATAATTGTTTCATCATGTTGAGATCTTTCTATGTAATTAGGCATTTAAAACTACATTGATCCATATATATCTCAAATAATTTACTATATAGGTATTTCCTACATATTTTTAGAGAAAAGAATAAAGAGTCCATGAGTTGGATAATTTTGTTCTGGAACTATCAAATGCCTTGATGCATATGTAATTACTTTATCATTTTTCATAAGGACATAAAGCATCATTTTCATTGGTCCATCTCTCTATATCACAAACACATAACTTTCTGATGGTATAATAAACATTAGAGAATTGACTTATGTTCTCATAGATTCTTCACTAAAATATTCACAATACTTTGTCCATATAAACATATCCACTTTACTTGTTAGATTAGTTGACATGTTACTAATTGAGAAACAATATGAAAAAAACAATGATAAAAACATGGTAAATCAATGAATCTATGTACATAAATTTTGTTCATTGGTGTAGGAAAGTTTGAGATTACATGTATCCTTATATGATCAATAGATATTCCATCCCTAGAGACAATATGGCCACACAAATAATTTTTTAGAAGCTTGAAATCACACTTACAATACAACTCGATCCTTATGAAAGTATTAATAATGTTCGACAATTGATTTTCTTGGTATTAATATATTTGATAATATACCAAAAAATAATTAATGAATACCATATCAAAGTCATGATGATAATCCATGAATATTTTTTTCATTGTATCCATAGAAATTGATGGTTAATTGGACAATAAAAATAGAGTTAATGAAAACTCAAATTTCCCATACCTCATCCCAAAATATTTCATTGGAATGTATTCCTTCTATAATCAGAATGTATGATACCCAAAATGAAGTTCAATCTTTTAAAAATATTATTTTCTATGATGTTGATCAAATAAATCCTCAATTAAAGGTAGATGATACATTTTCATGGTTGTAAAATCATTTATTTATCTATAGTCAATTTAATGAATCATGGATACATATTTCTTCTCAACAATGTAAATTGGGGGACCCCATAGAGAAAAAAATAGAGAATTAATCTATTTTTACCCAATTCTTATATATTATTCTTCATCTCCACTAATTCCACAATGTCTATTATATAAATAGTACTTGATATTTTTTCACCATGTATTAAATCAATGGTAAACTAAACCTCATCCTCAAGCGGGGGTGGGGGTATCCATGTAATTCCACAGGAAATATATAAATGTATTCCTATAAAATTTTAATATCCCAAATATTGGATTACATTACTCATACCTAGATGTTATTTCATCTTCCTTCGTAAACAATTTCATAGAGTAGATCTATGGGTGGTAAATCAAAATAAGAATTAAAAGATAAATCCTCTTTTCTAAAGATATGTAACTCTATTTATTCTTCACAACTCACAACTTAATTCCATTTCAATAAATATTTGATCATATTTTGAAATCCAATCTATAAAAATGATTATACTGATTTTAACCATTGGTATGATGATAAATTTAGAAAAAATTCATAGTTATAAAATATTATGTGGACTACTCTACATATCCTTGATCTAATAATACTTCTCTTATGATTTTTGAATAAAAACTAAATTATTAAATTAAAGTGGAAATATGTAAATTTATTTTCAATATGTGTAGATATATAATATTTATATGATCCAAAATCAAATAAAGAATTGGTTAAATTTGACTATTGGGTTACTGTACCATTCACCACATCATGGGTACATCTACTTCAACTGTAGTGATAATATAGGCTTCGTTGTTACCACATGTGATATTTTATGGTAAATTACCATTGAACATGGGAAATTTGTTAAAATAAAGCCATATTTCTTCAAAGATGAATCATAGAACATCATTGATTTATTTCGGCCCCTTGCATTCATTTGCTTTATAACACTTATCTCGACACTTATAACAAACTAAAATGTGATTAAATCATTTCCCATTATGATTATTTCCAAAATTTTAACATAATGAGAATTTTCCCCCCACTATTCTTTGATGCTATAAATTTTTCACGGTTATCATAATAGTTCTTATTATCTTGATTCCTCATGAACATATATGATCTAGAAAATTATTTTTCATTTTCCATGAAAATTCGTAATATTTCATCTTATCATAATCATCCATCAGACTCAAGTGTCCTTAAGATACATTGATTAAGTAGTTAATAGATATTATCAATCATGATTTCTAAATCATGTATGTAATATATAACATACCTAGAATATCTTTTTAAGGTAGTGTCATACTCTACATCACCCTCTTCATCCATTTTAATTATTCTATGAAATTTTATCTTCATTTTATTTTGTTTCTCATACGGGTATTATTTTACAAGGAATTATTATTTAAAAATTACGTATTTATTGTCTTCTATTTCATATTTCTCCTTATAATTATAGATCAATTCCACCATTGACCATAATCACCAAGGATAAAATATAACAATATTACAACCTTTTCCCTTTTATCACATCCCGATTATTTAAATATATTTTCAATTGACATTATTTTTTTCTTATATAACATAGGAATAGAAGTCCCACAAATCTATTAATTATTATTCTCTATGAAATAATACAATATTGGTGTATAATGGTTATTCACCATAATATGAGTAATATATACTAATATGCTAATGATATACTTAGCTCCAACACCAACTATTTTGGAATTATCATGTGGGAAATCCAAATAGTTTTTCATCTATTTTTATTCCCTTTCATTCATTAAGTTTCATCACTAAATAATGGAACACACCGAGTTATCTAATAATAATCATGAGTATTGAGACAAAAAATTGATTACGATGAATTAATATAATTCTTATGTTTATTTAAGATTTAATTCCAAAGTTTTCTACTAAACATTCCCTAATACAATCTATAACATCCATAAACATAGTAGCCAATATTAAATTGTAATATAAATACAATGTTGTATAAACAGTAGATCAAAACACAAAGGATTGATCAGTTTAGTAATCCTGAATTACTAGATACATACATTGTTCCCTTATTATAGTGGTAATTAATCATAGAACATAAAAAAATTGCTTTGTCGAAACTTATTCAAAGAGTTAATCTTCATAACCTAGGGAAGGAAAAAAAATAAAACTGTGAGATTATATGATCAATAAGGGTTACATATAGTAGAAACATGAATAAATGATAATTGAAGAATATTAAATATGGAATAACTAAAAAACACATTCCATTTAATCAATAAACATAGAATGAAAAATCATCTATAGATATCATCAAAGTGAAAATATCATGAATAGTAATAAATTTATTTTGAATGAATAAAATAATTAATTCATAGATGTCATATATCTACAACATGATCTAATACCATGAATACCATTCATAAGCCATTTTAATTATTTGTGTAGATGACCTTCAAATAATTCATGAAATAAACATGATGGGTCTGTCTTGAAATATTTGGTCTCATTAGACCGGTTGATGCATCGAGGGGCTATCTATATTCTGACCCCACCAATGTATTCATTTTCAAAGAATTTATAAAATTTATAAATAATCAATCTAATTAATAAATAAATATTTTATAACAATGATTATTTGAATTGAGTAAAAAATATTGATTTAGCATTATTCAGTTGTTAATAAACTAAGATTTAAAGTAAACACCGTATGTAAAAAAATGTTATATGATTTAAACAATAATAAAATCCATTGGAAAAGAAATATTGAAATTTAAGAGATAAAAAAATTTTAATTTAGAAATGATATCAAATGGAGAGTAGATGCACCACATAAAAATGATTATGTTACTAATACCATGTAACTATAAATTAAATAGAAATTGAGATGATTTCACTTACCATCAATATGAAAGCATTCCTAAAATATATATAATATCTTGTATAATAATATTAGATTCATTAATTACATAATTCAGAATAAATTAATCATATATAGGAATTATTTTTATTCTATTGTGTTCATTTATGGCCATTATAATTAGTTATGATGAAAATTATTATTGTTTCAGAAGTGTTCCTTTCGTGGTTCTATGGTAGGTTCCCTTATATATTATAATGAGAGTTCTGTAAAATGGAAGAAAAAAATCTAGTTGTGGAATGGAACAATATTTATATAAATCCATGATTTTAAATGATACCTATATATAATTAGGTTATTTGGAATTATTATGATTCATTTTAGAAAACATTAAAGAAAAATAATTATTTTATTTTGGTGGTTTTGATCATCATTATATAGTTGTAACATATTATTTAATATTATATGTATTTACAAGTTTCATAATATTATATAATATTAATAATCATAATATATTATATTTTAATCTAAAAAACAATTTTATGACTTGCATTGAAGGTAGAAATGAAAAATGAAAACTCATTATTCATGAAGACGGTGAATCGATACCTCATAGACAATGTTACCATTTTTAGATGTAAAAGGAGAGGAGAAGAAATTTGATGTTGAGTATTCCATTAACAAAATAACATTTCAGTATATATATCAAGATTGTGTTATCATTAAATTTAACATGTGGGAGGGGAGGAGAATACAAGAAAAGAAAAAAAATTAAAATACAATGAATGATTATTATACATCTCAGATATTGTCTCATTGGGAGCCTCCTCAAGGCAGTTGAATATTTTCTTTTGGAAATACCATCAGTTATTGGACGTGGGTAAGGGTCTTTGGAAGGTAATTTTGGGAAAAATTAAGGCATGAATTATGGTTTATATGTTTTACGGATTACTGATTGTATTTATATTGGGAGAAGATAGTTGTTTTTTCATATTTTATTCATTTTTTAGTATGTTGGCCCAAGAGTATCAATTTTTTTTAATTATTTTGATGTAGAATAGTAACTAGTTAATTTGAGTTCAAAATAATGGATGATTACAACATGGATGACCGAAGTATATATGTCATTGGATTAAAATGATAAATACTATACATTTGAATTTTCTCTCTTCACCAACAATTCAACTATTTTGAGAAATATCCCAAAAATAAAATGTAACAATTTTTGAACCCATAGATTTAATAATTTTCTCGGTTTTATTAAAATAACTTTCTAAATATGAGAAATTTATTTTTAATTTATAGTCATTATTTATTAAAAAATACCAGTTTTAATAATACAACCCATGTTATGAAACATATTAAAAATTAATTATATTCTCATAAAATTATCTTAAAATTTTTATACAACATTATATTAACTAATGAATCTATATTATTAAAATATATTTTTTAAAATAATTATATTAATTATGAAATTTTAAATAATGATTTATTTTTCAAAAAAATACAAACAATTAATTTTTAATTTTTAATTTTCTTTATTATCCTTTCATTTAAATATATCAAATTTACATAAATTTTATTTATAATTTCTTAGGTGACGTTATTATTCTATTGGAAACAATATTATTCTAGTTATTTAAATTACTATTTCAGCAGTCATGTTAATATTTAATATAACATCATGGTTCATATAAGCTCAGTGTTTCATACAATGTTGGATATCAAATAAATAAAATTTATTTAAGATGACACATATAGTAAAATATTTGGGCGTTATTCTATGAGTTTGGTGTATTTAGGAAAATTAAAATATCATTGTACAATATTAATCCACGCAAAACTAATGCAATTCCCAACATATACATACATGGCCCATTTTAACACCTTACAAAAAATATTGCGCTATGTGTAATTAATGCATTCCCACACTCCCAAACTAATAATTTCCAAAAGACACCACATGGTCACTCAAAACCCCACTCCATGGTAGGGTTATCTTCATTAAGGGGTCTCTCAATGGTCCATTCCTACTTCCCATCTCAATATCATTAAAATATATGTGAGTATTCACTTCCTAAATTCTCAATCAAATTAAGCAACACGTAGTTCTATGAGACTCTTCTCATCTCTCTTTTAGGATCACATACTAAATAAATAATTCATATATCACTTTCATGTACACATATACCCAGAATCATCTTATATGGAATTTTACTACAAATTGATGGTATCACGCTCAATCCCAGGATAACCACATGACCAACCACCACATAGTTGTCATCCATGAAGTACATAGAGACAACCTAGGATCATTGTAACGTAAACCCCAATATAATGAGTCATGTCACAACATCCAATCAATAACACCAACCAAATCCAAAAAATTATATCCATACATCTATTATCCTCTTTCTAAACCTAATCAGGATACAAAAATAACTATATATTCTTACAACACTAAAGAAAATGTCACTTCATGTGACCCATCACTACACTATAATGGGTGTCTTACACCCCAATTCATATTCTAACCATTAAAAAACATTTCTCTCAAATAATCCACCTATATTAAACCATCACCATGGATACCAAGCCAAATCCTACCAATATTCAGTAACAATAAACCATGCAAACATTTTTATAATATAAATATACTTAAATTATGTCCCATGAAAAATGGCATGAATCATATCATCATAAAATAATTATTATATTTTGTCTAAATTTCCACCAACATCTTATATATAAAAACTATAAATAGGTTCTTATTGACTACTAAAACAATTAATACCATAATTCATCAGAATGGTTTAAACACACATAAGAACATTAATGTCATGTAAATCATGTTGTCCATGTATAAATCATGGTCACCTACTAATTTATTCAAAAGGATGATAATGATACATGAAAAAAATAATCAAATATGAACATCAGGGTTAAATAAATATATCATCCATAATAATAATATCAATGAAACATAATATGATAAAATTGTTTATTTGTGCTCATACCAAATGAGTGTTAATTAATCAAAGACCCTAGGTCCATAATCACCTTTAAAAATATTATATATATTTACCGAGTTCACATTTAATAAAAAATAGAGAAGAAACTAATTAAATTCTGTATAACTCAAAAAAAATCTCCAAAAAACCATAGTCATGGTCACCATATTACCTCATGCACGCTTCCCTCAATGTAAGATGTCACCAACATGTGGAATAATTTTTTAATCAAAATTGGTCGGTGGATATAATTTCCTAACCAAATCCATCAAATATAATAAATAGCCAATATTTATACATACTAGATAAATAAATTATGCATGTATGGCATTACAACCTAAGAAAACTATAATCAAATAAAAAAATCTATTATTTAATAATGAGAATGTATTCACACAACAATAAATTATAATTTATCTATTATAATAATAAAAAATATAAAAAATAAAAAATAAATAATATTCAAGCATGAATCCACTACTAATCACTTGCCTCAATTAAATCAAATTTCCCATCCTTGTCATGCTGTTATAGTCATATCCACTTCATAACCCATGCTTGGACTAGTATAAAATACAAAAATTCTAGAAACACACCTAGATACCCAACCAGGGTGTCAATATAAATCAATAATTCACCATTAACTCATCTTACAACTAACCTGTATTTTACAAAATAAAATATTTTTTATATTATATTCCACACGCAACACATAGATTAAACAACCCAAGAAATATATTACCATTATAAATTACAAATTAGATATCACAGTGTGAATATTATTAACTAATTTATTAAACACACGGAGAGATATATATATATATACATATATATATATATATCTTCATGTATATATATTATTTATACATTTTTTGTAAATATTCAATCAATTTTTAGTAATGTTAATTTTTTTCTTATGAATTTATTTTAAAAAAATGTTATTTATTATATTTAATGAAATAATATAATAAGTAATTTTTGTTTCTTTTAGAAAAATTATTTATAAAAATATATTAAATTTTTAAATTTTAATCACAATATATTCTTTGGGTGAATTTGTATATTTTTTTGGAAAATACTGGTATTTCATTGAATCGTAAAAAACAGATTGTTCAAAAAAATCATTTATTTTTAATAAATTCCAAATTTTAAAAGTCTTATTATGGATTGAATATGATTTCATGTAAAATAAGTATTATTTAATTATATTTATTCATATTATTTTATTTCTAATCAAATTCATGTCGGATTTTAGTAAAAGGTTGACCATGTGTTTACAATGGGATTTAAAAAAAATTGATTCAATGTGTCTAATTATTAACGTATTTAATTAATTAAAAACCCCTTATGAGGTATTATTTAAATATTATTTAAATATTATATATAAAAATATATTAAATTATTATCATAAAATTCTTATTCTTATTCATATATTTGATATAAAATCATAATTTTTTTAAATACACGCCTGGAAACCTCTATTTTTCATCACGACTATGCGTTTTATTTGAAATTTAATTTTTACCCATATGTGAACTGATTTTGGTAAAATGTGTTCCATATTTTGAATGAGAAAAATTTATATTTTTAATAAGATCAACATAACCTTTCCCCATAATGAATAGTAAAAACAGTAAAAAAATTTACCATGGTTAATGTAAAAATGGGTTTACCATGTGGGGATAGGGTTAAACTAAAATGATAATGGTAAAAATATAATTAACACTTGTATTAATATTAATTTATGGAAAATTTTCAATCTAGTCATTTTTAAGGCTCGCAAAACTATATTCATTCCCTTTTTAGAGTATAAAAATTATGGAAAACAATTTTTCTTTTCCAAAATAAAAAGTGTTCCACTCATCACACAAAAAAAGACCACCTAATATCTTATATTATTTACACCTTAAATATTTTTATCATTGGCCAATACCTACAAAAACAACAATCAAAATTATTTCCCTTCATCTTAGAACCCTTATATCGGTCCTTAAATCATTCAAGGAAAACAATACCTATAATCCTAAAAAGGTGGTCCGAGAGGAGGTAAAATTTATAAATATGATTTTTTTTCTATTTATTATACCTCCTTCTCTAAATACATTCCATATATGTCCATAAAATAACACATGTGACTAATATGTACTAATAAGATATTATATTAAAGGAATTACTTAAATACATTACTTCTTCTATCAAATAGGATACAAAATCATCATCATTGTTTAAGGTATACTATCACCTTCTGAACCTATTTCATTCAGTTTCAATAATTACCTCTAATGGAATATTTTAATAGTGGATTTAAAGAGTATATTCATTCAATTCCATGGGGGTTATGGTAGTGTCAATCGTGTATAAGGAGGACTTCCAACTCTTGAAGTGAAGTTAATAATATTCATTGAAGCTCTAAATAGAAGGTAGTAAGGATAATTTTAAACATCATATGTGAAATAAATTAAATAATAATTATAATAATTATATATTTATCATTATCAAAAGATTATATTTCATCTTCATTCATACTATTTCATCCAATAGAAGATGATGACATCATTTTTGTACATGTGGACTACTACCTTCACGAAGCGATTCATCTATCTCTTCATCCCCACATGCCAAGGATGATATATATAAGTACATTTGAAAAAAATATATGTTATATATTATATTATTATTAATCTGGAAATAAAAAATATTATTTTCTACCTTTCCACAATGATAATTTAATGATATAAATTTTACTCATAAGTATGTATATCCTACCATCTCTGTCATCATGGAATAGATAAATATTAATAACCATATGCATCATTAATTTTAAAATTTAATTGATGAATATATATGATAATTGTATTCTTATTTGTTTCTGAATATTTTGAAATAGTGACATCATTCTTCATGGGCATCACATTAAAGCCATTTTGCAACAATCAACCAATAATTTTCAAAATACATGACACCAATTTAACATATAAAGTATTAAAATATTTCATTTTAATGAAAAATCAAATGATTTAAGAATAATTTTATATACCGTAATAATGTATCTTAATATATTAAATAATTTATATAACCTTATACATGAGTTAAAGCACATACATAGATTATTGTTACTCGAGTTAAGGATTTTTTTCTCATCTCAGATTTACTTTTTTAAGACATATGAAATATTAAATAATTATTTATATTTTTTTGTTTATATTATAAACTTTTACAAGTAATATAATTAATTTATCATACATTATTTAATTTTATGTTTAGATTTGAATTATTTTATCACAAAAAATATTAAATGTATATTACCAAGTGTTGAATAATTTCATTACTCAATTTCATTTCATTGAGTTATATTACTTCTTCAATATGTTTCATATTCTTAGATTATCTGTGGATGGAATATTGAATATATAATTTTCTATTTATACTTTTTTATGTGGTCTTATATTGTATAAACAAATTCAATACATGGTTAAATATAAAATTAAAGGTAATGGATTTTGTAAGGCTAATTCATCTTGAAATTCACTTTCTTAGATACATACATTTATTATATAAAATAATAATTATTTTGAGGTGTGTTTACTCTCATCAAACATGTTATATCATGAAAATACTAATGTATATTTAATTTAGTGTCTAATTGGATGTAATATTTCTGGGTATTATGATTAAATAATTACGAAAGTTGAAAAGTATTTATGTTACAATACTCATTATTTATTGTTTTTTATGATCATGTTTTATTTTGATGAAATAACATGATATTATTTTACTAAAGTACATATCATTTATTCACATATATTTTTCAATTTAGTTGAAAAGATAAATGTCTATTTCCTCCTTATATATTTAATGTAACATCCTGACCCGAAGCCCAATTAACATGTTCCCCACATTGTTGGGTCACATAGCCTCTGTGTGCCTCCCTATACACCAGAGGATTCGAACTAGCACTAATGGTGTAAAGCTAGTATGGTGGATAGATTTTACCCTCTCACCAGAGTGGAAAAATAGATACAATAGAAAACATTAAACAAGAAATCATAATATAAATAGAGAAGAAAAATATAACAATTGTTGAACCATAAATAAATAAACAACTAATAATAATACCCAAGGCCACTATTGATGTTTCAATACAATGATGACAATAATTATGAAAAGAATAAGGGGAATATGGGATAATAATACAATCATCCTATACAAAAATTAATTAAAAAAACCAAAATCTCCCGCACTAGAATCTCTATCATATGCTATGTCCTCTTCTCCTATGCTTTAAATTTAGGTATTCATAACAACAACATGTATGTGAGACTTTTCCCTTATTGATTCCTATAGAATGATAATCATATTAGGTACTCGTGGAATCATGAATATGGTGGTAGATAAAAATCGTAGTATAACACCACCAATATTCTCTCTATTTAATATAATAAAATATCATAACTAAACAGTATGCATGTATAATAAAAATTGGAAATCAATGTTGAAATAAATAACCAACACATTCATGATCCTATAATGATCCTAGAGGGTCTACCGACTTTGGCTTAGGGTTGGAATGGAAGTATGATCTATTAATATATATATATACTAATAATACATATATAGTTTAATTGTATATTTCATCTCAATAAATAAACCAAGTACGTGTAGGTGAATGCAGCCATATAAGTAGAATACTTGTTGATGGCTAGACAAGGGCATAACTCAGACATCCATGATCAGTCTAATGAGTGTACAAGATCATGAAAAAGGGAACACTACTTATATCCCAATAAGAGTTGGATATATTATTAATGGAACTCTAGGTGGTTAGTGTGACATCATGTCATCAATATAACGAGGAATGTGGGGTGTAAAGACCAATGTCCACTTAGTGTCAATGATGTCAAACGTCACGATGAACACTCAATGTAAGGGTGTGTGATACCATCATGGTCAATATATCATTTACTATCATATCATATCTATAAAAAGTCATAATCATATACATATTATAGGCACAAGTCAT
The DNA here is from genome assembly GCA_963277665.1 of Viscum album. Taxonomy (NCBI): domain Eukaryota; kingdom Viridiplantae; phylum Streptophyta; class Magnoliopsida; order Santalales; family Viscaceae; genus Viscum; species Viscum album. The sequence continues at coordinate 795,553,023 of OY728136.1, read as the reverse complement.
TACATCTTTTGAATCTCAAATGTAATGTTCAATTCCAGTATGGTGATACAATTCAAATAAACATTTATAAATCATAAGAAAATTACAGTGACTTACCATCCTTTTTATATAACTATATTTTATCATTCAATTAATTCAAGGTAATAAAACCATAATTCATTATCCATTTGATAATTACATTCCAATTGATATAATAATACATGTAAATTTCAATTCATAAGGATCAAGGGGCATATTAAAGGGGACACGGTTATTAATGAAATTTCATACATGGGAAATTCTATGAATAGTTTTTCAAAACATATAAGAGATACCCTTTGGTTCTATAAACCAACCATATAATAAGGAAAATTCAATTTGAATGGCGAGGAAAAATCCAAAATGACATTTCGAGCATTTGGATCGAATATCCATTAAGGGAAATTCAACTTATCACACCCATGGGGTATCTATAAACGATCTCAACAATATCTAATCTAATAAATGAGGTTCAATAAAAATGTGTGAAGGAGAAAGGATCAATTTTACTTAAATAACCAAATATAAATGGTTTGATCAGAAATATCCATCCTGAGGAACAATGACATAGCTACAATACATCACAATTCTATTGGAAGATGATATGACTAGCTACATGAAATATTTAGATGCCTCTACACTCGAAATAATCCTAAGATTTGTATTAGGTTCTATTAGATTTGAAAAATGGTCCAGCACAATGAAAATAAGGAATATGGTATTGCACCAAAATATCATGATAGATTCAATGATAATCATTGATATGATGGGTGAGGACTTGAGAGCACACCTTAATGAATCCAATGCCTTTGATAAATCAAGAATAAGACACTGGACATTGAAGTTACATAAAATATTAGATTTAGGGGTTTGGATATATACTATAGAATATAACCATTCCTAGACACTAATGGAAGAAGGAATAAATAGAAAAAAGTTTAAAACATAAATGAGTGAAAAATGAAATTTCACCTCAATAGAAATGGGAACACATTTTAGGTTGATAGTTTTTTCCAAACCATGCACAAACCATGTGGATATAACTACTATAATAGGAAAACATGAATTTTTAGTTCCAATGTTAATCTAACCATACACAATCCATATAAAAAGTGTCTATCCCAAAACCAAAAAGAATCCCACAACCATACACCTACGGTCTTACAGTTAAATAATAATTGTGAAACCTCTAGGTCTTTAACATGTCCAACTGCATGTTTTTAGAGAAATCATTTTGGCTAGGCCACATAGTTCCCTTTAACCATTTGGGATAGGCCACATATATTCCTTTAACCATGTGGCATAGTCGTTTCTCCCCATTTCAGATCCCTGAAGCCTGAATGAGCCTTAGACGCACCCGAGACCCCCATGATATGATGATGTATCATTATTTTGGATTTTTTAGGAATATTAATTTAAAAAAACGAGTCTTACCTTCATTAAAGGATGATATGTTACTACCTCCAATCCATATTGGAAGTAAAACTTGAGAAGACATTCTGAGGGTAAAGAGGTAAATTTTCTACAATTTAGATCATATATTATCATCTCATTCCCATGACTTGTCCAGTACAAATTCGTGCTACTATATAGCCCATACAAATTGAACAGATAATCCTTATAATTTTTTAATACTTCAGTCAATGATAATAACAAGATACTCCTTGAAGGAAGAATTTAAACAAATTCCACATCATTAGGCTAAAATAAATGTGACAACTATTGATAATTTTGGTGACGTAGATATGTTTTAAATCATCGTACATTGACTGGTATCTCAGAAAAGTTACCCCTATAAATCCACCAGTACAATCCATTACACTATCATGATGGTTCTGAAGAACCACTGTGATATCTTAACCTACCTCTGTATATGTTTATGCCCTAAAAATGGAAAAGCACAACAGAAAATGTAGTATCCAACCTCAAATCTCTAGAGGTATCCAGTATCTATTATCTTACAAATAATGTCTAGATTGAGCTTTTATCATTATATTTTTGATCAGTTGGACCAACTCAATAGTGTTCAGCAAGAGACATGGGTCAAGAATAGAAGAATCCCCTACCTCAATCCCGCACATAGAGATGTAGTATGGCTAAATATATAATAATCTACAAGGACCCATCTAAATGGAATCCAAAAAGATTTTATTATAATTCAAATTAATGATAATAGTTTTCTTCTCCTAAGAACATTCAATTTAAAGGACACGTGCATGGAGCATTTCGATTAGAGCATGAATATTATTCTTCATTTGTCCATTAGTTTGTGGGTGATAGGCCATGATCGGAATCATGTGTGTACCTAAGGCCTTCTATAACCCCTTTTACAGTCATTAAATAAAATGATAATCTCTTTCAGAAATTATAGAATAAGGATCCCGACAAAAAAAATCCAAACTACTTGATGTACAACCTTTCTTGATTTTATACCAATGACAATATATCACAAAGGTATATAGTGTGATACATTTTTCAAAAACTATATGGAAACCCACACTGTATCACTTCCATGTGGTGATCTGGGTAAACTAGCATTGAAATAAATCAAGACAGCAACCAATTAACATTCAGTAATTGTAAATTGTTGTAAAAGCCATATGAGATGATGATTAAATTCCTTTACATACATATATGTGGAATATAAGGTTTTGAAACCAGAAATCTCATATTTTATTCTACACCACCAATACTAGCTCTGTAGATCCCAATACCTTTTAGGAATTGTAGGTTCAATCTTGCATTATAATTCATAGAATTCCCAAATTAGTTCTTCATAAATATCTGATGTGACCTATACACGTCCCAAAAATAGTAAGTTATTATCCCTAACCACCATCTAGTCTAATGTTGTATCATTTTATAACAAGATATCCATTAAGAAAAGATCCTCAGGATTAGATAAATGATGAATTATTACTCATTCTAAGGGAGTAAAATTCATTGCAATGTTTGTGGGTATTGTCAAACCATTGTCCTCTTTTACCACAATAAGAATCATTGAGAGTAATTCCATATGATACCATTCACCAATGGACTCTGGAATCTCATGTGTTTGAGTATTCTAGATTAGAGCATCAATAACATAATTTCCATCATCAAGCATGTAAGAAAGCCCCAAATTGAATGAATTTAAGTATTATACCCACATAAACTACATAATATTCGAACTAACTACAAAAATATGTACTTGTAGATTTTTTGATTCGTGAATACATAAAAACATCTCATAGTAGATTGTCTCTCCAACATCATATAACATTAACTACATCCGCTTTCCTAAGGTTGTGATTTGGGTAACTCGTCTTGTGATTCCTCAACTAACAAGACCTATAGGTGAAAAATTGATCATCCTACAATATAAATGATCCAATCCGAATGCTCGATGTGTCACGATATATGATATAAATCCTAGCTAGCTAAAGTATAATCAGTATCATTGATGATATCAAACATCCCTTTAACTCCCAAATGGATATTCTATAATATTTTTACCATATAAATTTTACACCTTTCATTGGAATGACATAAAGTGTATATTCAAGATGCAAACAATTCTCAATGGAAGAACTATAATATTAAAAAATCCCCCGGAATGTCTGAGTGTAATAGAATTTTTTGGGCTTCTCCCAAAAAACTAAAGCTCTCATTTTCTAAGAGTCAACTAAAAATCTGTAATCTCAGATGATGTGACCTAAAAAGTAAACTTATTTGATTAGAAAGAGGAATTTACTAACCATTACATAGAGATCATTCTCTCTCAGTGTATATAGTATGATCTCTAGATGGATAGTATTGTTGTGTCTATAGATTGAATAAACATCGATATTATCAAAAACAGATCACCATAAATGTATCTTGATATGAGTGTAAGAATCAATTCATTAGATCCACAATGAATGTAGGTCTGTTTTTAATTCCAAATGACTTTAATAGGTAAACATATATATCATACCTAATCTGGAAATAAGTGTGTGATCTTCCCTACGTCATGAAACAAATCTGGTTATATTTTGACCTTAAAACTATCATTGAAAACACTATCACTTCTTGAATTGGATAAAATGGCTCATCAATTATTGGAATTGGATACTTTTCTAACTATGTGAAGATTCTAATGATGATAATTAATATAGATACTAAGGGAATAATCTTCATCCTTGGTGAAAAGGACTGGTGAACCCCAAAGATAAGTGTTGTGGTGCATAGACCCGTTAACCTATAGATCCTCCGACTTCTTCTTGGGCCCCATGATCTGATTATTTGACATTATATAAGGAGGAATGATCACCATTATTTTTCCAAAGAACAAGATCAATGGTAAATTCTACCTCTCACACCAAAGGTATACAAGAGAAGTTGTAGGGAAATATGTCCTGGAAACTCACTACAATAGGTGGGAAACACTGTTCCTAACCAATGGTATTTCAAGAAAAAACTAGTGATCTAATTTGTCACATTACCCATCCTTGAAAACTTGGATCTGTCTCATGTAGCAATGACTTTCTATTAACCCATATGAACATTAGTAATGCCAAATGGTAACATAAACATCACCCTCTGATGATATCAGTCAACATGAACTTTATATTGTACTAACCAGTCCATCTTATTGACTACATAAAATCTTATCATGTAAGGGATGACAAGATTCCACACAAATAGGCATCCACATATATCAAGGATAAATTACTCAAAATGACAAACTACCTCTAATAAGATACCTAACAAGGGTTCTAGCTTCATAACACCATAAATGTTCTAAATTTCAAGGAAAAGAATTCCAATGATTACATCATATATAAATGAGTGGTATGAACCTGTTTCAAATAAATAATACACAATATTAGAGGCTAAAAGAATAATACATCATATTGGAGAAGGACGCCCCCTCTTCTTATCTAGAGCAGGATAGATTGAATGAAACTAGGATGTACTATAGCCCCAATTCACTAGCTGACTACCTTAAGAAAAATAGCTCTACTAACACAATGAATCATAATACTGACTTCTTATACCTCAATAACCACATAATCCTAATAGGTTGGTGGTATTCCAACTTCTTTCATGTCATGATACTATTGGTCCCCCTACAAATCGTAGAGTAGGTGAAGATCCCATGTTGATTGAATCTAAAGGGAAATCCCTTTAGAATGTATGGATATGACACATCGGTCAAAGACTATTCACTCCAATATATCACACAATCACTGAGGCAACATATTTCATAGATTACAAAATTAGTGAAATATCATAAAACCATCAACACAGGGATCCCGTGAGTTTCTTCCTCTCTGAGTTGGGTGAAAATGTATCTTTAGACTAGAAGAGAAACCAATGGTATCTCCAAGTGATTGACATCCCTAACTCACACCATAACCCTACATCAAGTTCCTCTATGTCATAAGGCCCTGTTAAATCATTTCATAAATGGTTTTCCACCTAATTGCATTGACATAAGATCAGATGGTGTATACCAACCCATCTTCAAATCACCAAGACGTCATAAGAACACCACCTGCTAGAGTAGGGGTGAACCACTATAGATATATAATGTGAGAAGATTAGTCCATAAATTTCAAGCTCCCCTACAATAAGATCATGAAATCTTTATCCTTGTTTTCATCATTGTCTATGAAAAGAACTATTTGTAAAAGATCGTCTAGAAATATGTGCATACAATATCACAATGTTGATTCACCAATGTTATAACGTCTCACCAACCTTGTCTACATTGCATAGTATATAAGTATAATGTTTAACCCTCTGATATAATTGTTTCTCCAAATGATTGAATATACTTTAGAATGTTTTGATCCGGGACTTCGTATCATGATGTCAACTATCACTCTAAATGGTGGTATTCCCGTACAACTGTAATTTATGAGTCAACTCTTCAATGCATGGGGATGGTTGAAATACAACATGTAATGGCTAAAACATATAGATAATACCCTCTTTGAACATGGATTCATTTCAAATATGATGTACAAGAAGAAGTTCCACATGTGGAATTGTAGGAGAAATCACAGGAGGCTCAAATCTACCAACCTCAGGTACATGGTAATTAATTTCATTACAGAATGTAATTAGAGGATTTCAAGATAGAATAAAATAAAAAATTATAAACACACATCGTAGAATATTTTTCGGAATGTGTCATGATTTTAGATAATAAATTATGATATTCCTAAATTTTTCATATAGAAACTATCATGCCTCTCTTCCTACTCAATATGGGAGGTCTAGATGATAGAAGGAGACCATAATATGCCATCCAAACATACGAGACACATATCTAACCAGAATTAAATCCATTTTAGGTATGAATATCAATTCCACATGTATACGACAAAAAATATCAACATAAGAATCATAATCTATTTGAATTTGTGTTTAATGATTATATAAATAAATTTAATTAGATGGATTAGGTGTATTTTATTTATGATCTATAGAAGCCCATATATATTATAAACCAATATATGACATCCTATTAACCCACACCATAACACTTCTAGCCCAGGTGATCAATGGTCCTTGGATAAACATGGCATAATTTATATCTTAATGTGAATGCATTAAAATATTTAGGAAAACAATTTTAGGGTAAGGAAGACACATTATGTGTGAACATTGTATTCCCATTTCTAAATGAAGTGTCAGTAATATTAGATTGAAATTTAAGACACTATAAATATATAACTGGAAAATGCATGCAAAAAATAGACAATATCAGGAACAATCCATGGAATATTTCACTTTTTATACCTTATAATGATTCACGATCTAATTCACATCCCTAATTTCAGTCATACCATTATTTATGACACCATAAAACAAGTGTGTCACCCAATAGTGAAATCAAATAAACTATAAATGGAATCAAAAATAAATACATATACCAATTCTAGGTAATATGGATGTTTCCCTATATATGGGAATGTTATTCCCATGAATAGGGCCAATTCCAAATCCCTTTAACTCATATTTTCCTCTATGACACCCAAAAAGTATGATAAAAGAAAATAATTTTGATATAAAACCAATTTGTGTCATCCCAACCTAGGGTCTACTGTATTAGCACCCTGAGTCAGTGGGTAAAATGGCCACAAGAATTCATCCCCAAATTCCAAAGGATACTTACATGAAGACAGGGTGTAAATGTGGGATGATGGGGATAATATACCCTCTTATCAGTGTGGGAAATAAATACAACAAGAAATATTAAATTGAGGAATAATAATATTAATAAACATGATAAATAGGACATACGAGGAAGCATAAATAACTATACAACTAATAATAATACCAAAGGACAAGATGGAATGATCAATACATAGATTCAGGGAACGAATATATAATAAGTGATAATATATGATTGATATAAAATCACGATATAAAACATTTAAAAAAATAACCAACACTGGAATCCTGTATGTATTCTCTACCCTCTACTCCAACGATTTTAAGATTTGTAATCATCTTAACAACATGTTACTAGGCCTTTTCAGTTACTGAAATCGACAGACATATAATGTAACTCCCTGACCCTAGCTACATAGAGTCGGTGCATTATTACATAACATTTTCATGATACATGGAATCATGTACTGAATGACTGATATGCTTAGAAGCCTTGTATATACTAGATACATTCCTATGTTTTACATTACATCATGAGATTAAAAAATAGACAACATTTTATCTCATTTGAATACACTTATATCCTTAGACTATCCCTGCTGGTCAACCATTAAATACTTCTTCAGATACTGGAAAAAATAAAACAAAGAAAGGGGTGGGTTCAGATTCTCAGTAAGGATATCAATATAGTTGAAAATTTCATAAATAAGAATATACATTTAAGTCAATGTATAAGACAAAAACAAAAAACATTTAATCATAATCATATGCATAATATGGAAATGATAAAATGAAATAATTCAATTTTCTTATTCAATTGGATATTATACTAGTCTAATAATCATATGAAATATCAATGGCCAATTTCATAATGATAGAATGCATAATGCCAGACTTCATAACCACATAGTCATGGCCGTATACCAAGATTACTAACAGTATTTTTTCAAGGTCTTGTGCCAACACAATAGTTTAACCCATGATACCTACCAATGCATTGAGGAGATATAGTGGGCTACACCCGTCGCTTACTATGTCCAATTCATTCCACATATGAAACGTTTTAAACATAACATAAACATTCCTATTAAAACTATAATACGAAATGTCAATACATTATCTATAAACCATGGATGGTTTAAAAATAACACATCAAAAGTCAAAAATATCACAAAACCGTCAATATAGTATGGAATATTTGTATCACAATAAGTCAACATCAAACAAGTCTAAAATCCATAAAAGGATGTTGACATAGATGAAATGCATACTATTTGAAATAAATACCTCTTTCTGTTTTGAAATCATTTAAAAGTAAAATAATTATAATAGAAAACATGTATTTATAATATATTATAATAAAAGATTATGAGAATCTTGGAAGCTGATACAACAGTAGAAAATAGCCACACCTGCTATATATGTTAAAAAAAGACATCCTTACCTTAATTTTGGTGAAAATGTCATAAAGTACCTTGTCTGGAAAATGATAAAAGATTACATTCAATCCGTTTTCTAATATGCCTAAATATGGGTATAAAAGAATTCAACACCTAGTCTAGTAAAAAGTAAATATGTTTTGAATTATATTTTTAGGAAACATTTATGTGGATGATAAAGAGGTCTCTGTAGAAACATAGGTAAATTCAACATCGGATAATAGAGATATTGTGAAATAAACCATAACCTTGTATTTTTATTTGGTTGAGGTTATGTAAAGCTCTTGTATAATAGTTAAATCATTGTCATTAAATTATTCAAGAACCATATATGTAAATATGTTATCATATATTATCTTATAATACTTATTTTCTATTAATATATTAGTAGTGTCATCGTTTCGGCTATTAGCTGATTCATTTTACTTTATATGCTTGGTTATATAAGTGATGTTTTTTATGGATAGTATGTATTTGATTCATATAAATAATAATATTATGTTCATAAATATTATTTTTAGTCATCAAATGAAAATTATTCTTGAATGGTTATGATGGGGAAATGAATCTCTTCACGTTCATGGAACGGTAATCTGTACATATGCATGAGTGATAATATCATTATATTGATGGATAAATCATATGTAATTGGATTATATATCATATATAAATCATAATTAACAATTAATATTTATTATTAGTTTTAAAAATTATTATACATATCCAAATAATGAAGTGGTTGAATAACAAACTACACCACGGCGTGGAGACTGTAAGTCGTACGTATGCACATATGGTTAATTTTTCATTTATAGGATTGATAGAAAAACGAATATGGTTTTACCATATTTATAATAACATCACAATATTTATAAGGTATTTGATTTATTACTTTGGTATGGAAAAAACCAAGAAATGGAAGTGGAAGAAGAAAAGACATGAAATAGTTGATGAAATATTTACCTCCTCTTTGGGTTCTTCCTTTTGATTTGATAAAAAGGGATCCATAGGTTGGAATTCATCCCAAAGTATGGACAATATGATGAAGGGAGAAATATTTGGACAATATTTGTTCAGAGGCTATCTGAGATAAATGTATTTGGATGTTTGATTTTGAGATATGGGGAAGTTCCCTTTTATAAGAGAGGTGAGGGTCACATTAGAAAAAGGTTGAAATATTATTTTATAATAAAATCATTTTTGGTTTCTAATTGCTCCAAAATGGATTATTTCTAGGATAAGGAGGTTATAGTTATAAAACCCCACAACAAATATGTTTTATATAGGTATAGGTCATCATATTTACCTTATCATTTATATTTAACTCTAAGATAAATATTTTGACATTTACCATGCCTCTTTGAATTTTTATATTATATGGTTAATAATCATAATATAACAATATAAGCATACCCCATTTGGTTTTTTATTAATATATACAAACATATATAAATCCTTTGGCCAAACTATATATTTTTATGAATATTTTATAAATTAATAATATAGTATTTTTTAAAAATCTCAATTATGTCAATTTTGACATTATTTAGTATTTGGTTTTTTTGAAAATCATAATAGCATGATTACCTCGAAAAAATTTTATTTAATCAAACCTAACTTGTCATATTAACATATAGAATTATTTGAATTCCACAAAACTCTCAAATTAAATTTATTTGGATATTCACAATACCAATTATTTTTATCTTTCATTAATTATGTAGTTACTACATCATCATCGTGTCGTAAATAATTTATATTTATTAATGTCTAAAAAATATAAATAAAATACCATTTTGTAAGAAATAATTTTATATTTCTAATTAAAATTTATAGTCTAATTATTAATTTGTGTATCCCTATATTAAAAATGGTTTAGTTAATAAAATTTGAACTTAACTCTTTTAACTCTTCTTTAAATAAAATATTAATAAATGTATTAATCTAATTAAAGTGGAACAAATGGGGTCATATTTTATTCCTAATATTGTTATTGGTAGAATTATACTTATCCTATAGAATTATTACATTTATTGTTGTAATTATGATATCATTTTTACCCTTAATTATCCAATTTACTTTTAACCGTGGTAAATATAAGTCAAAAGTTACTATTCACAAAAAATTATTTTCATCTTATTGAACCAAATTATACTTATTGATATCAATTGTCTCTCTCAGATTTTTGAAATTCAACTCACAGAAGCGGTAAAATTACTTTTTATACAAATTTTCAAACGCGCTTAGAAGGTGGGTAAAAGATGGTAAAAAGCTCAATAAATTTTTTAAATATATGAAATTATTATAAAATGATTCCAATTAATGAAATTGACCATATATATGTATTACATATATATTTTTACCTAAAATATATTTAAATAAAATATATAATTATTTAAATAAAAATTCATTTTTAACCAATAACGCAGTGTTTTTCACTATTCATAAAAAATTGAATGTCTTCATAAAAATACAAAAAATTCACCCTATGATAATTTCGATATTCCGAATTCAAAAATGACGTCCATTTAATAAAATAAAATTTAAAAAATTTAACAAAATTTGTATTAATATTCATAATGGCTAGTTTTATTTTTCTTGATGTGTTATAATCACGAAATTGTGTACATTGCAGGCTATTACATTATTCAAAGGGAAACGTACTGTGGAAGCTTGAGGTGTTACATTCTCCTCTTCTTCAAATAATTTTTCCTCAAAATGTCAAGAATATTTCGGCATAAAAAGATTCAGGTGGTTCTTCATCATAATTTCCTTGGGTTCCCACATTACCTATTCCATCTTATGGTTTCTCCATATAACTTTTACCAGATGAGTTGAATGGTTTCTCACCACTTGTTCTCTAGTATCAATAATTTTGACATGCTCTTCACAATAAGACAGATTGAGTTCTAGTTCAATTTTCTCATAGGTGAGTACATGCATTGGGTCAGACATGTATTTTCTCAACATTAATACATGGGACACATCATTAACATTGAAGAGACTTGGAGGCATTGAAAAACTATAAACTACAACTCCAATTCATTCTCTAATTTCGAAAGTTCCTATTTACCTGAGACTCAATTTACCATTCTTAACGAAATTTATAAAAGTATACCACGAAGATAACTTCATGAAAACATGTTCTCCAACTTGAAATTCCAAATCGAACCTTTGGTTATAAACACAGCTCTTTTACATATTTTGGGGTTCTTTGATGTAGGTTTGGATAACAATAACTTTTTCCATTGATCCCCCAACATGTTCTGTTACTATGAGTTTTTCTTTCACCGCCACCATCCCAAAAAGTTTTTATGCATCATTTCATTCTATATAACGCTTCATATGGTTCCTTCTGAATACTTGAATGGAATCTATTGTTATAGGAAAATTCTACTAGAGTTAAATATTGAACCCACATACCATGAATGTCATGTGAGAATGATCTAAACATTTCTTCTAATGTTTTAATAGTATGTTCTGATTGTCTATCAGTTAGAGGGTGGTAGGCACTACTCAAACGAAGTTCAGTATCTAGGGCCTTCAGAAGACTTATCCAGAATCATGATGTAAAATTGGGATCAAGATAAAAAACATTTAATATGGGTACACCACGATGTCTTACAACATCATTAATATATAGTCCGGCAATATGTTCATATAGTAAATCATAACTTATAGGAAGAAAATGTGATGACTTAGTAAGACGATCATCAGTGACCCTTATTGGATCATTCCTTCTAGGAGTATTTGGTATCCCCATGATAACATACGTTGTAATATTATCCCATTTTCACTAAAGTATGGGAAGAGGTTGCTTGACTCATCTAGGATATTGCCTTCCGTTATTCAATTGTTGAAAAAATACATCTATACACAAAATCAGCAAACTCCCTCTTCATTTTGTCCCACAAAAAATGTTCCTTTAAATCTCTATACATCTTTTTCCACCTAGGGTGTGTAGAGAAATTAATTTTATAAGCCTCATCCAAAAATTCCATTCTTAGATCAGGTATGTTAGGAACACATAGTCTCTTCCCAAATTTCAATATTCCATCTTCATATATGAAGTCACTCAATCCCCCATCATTCACAACATTAATATTCTTTTGAAATTTCTCATCATCAGTCTTATAAGTTTTTATCCTTTATAGTTAAGATGGTTTTGAAACCATTTTAAAAGTATTGATATTTCACCTTCCATGGTTATTCCCATAACCATCTTTACTAGATCAATGAAAATAGTATCCCTTTTAACACTCATTTTTCTCAAAACACTATGATCATTTCAACTCAAAGCATCTTTCGCCTTATTTTCCTTCCCCAGGTGGTAGTGTATAGTGCAATCGTAATCCTTGAGTAATTCAATCAATCACCTTTTCCTCATGTTGAGTTCCTTCTGTGAGAAAATATGCTTTCATCTCTTGTGATCAGTATAAATCTCACATTTTTCACCATAGAGATAATGTCTCCATATTTTCATAGAAAATATTGCATCTTCTAACTCAAGATCATGAGTGGGATAGTTTTGTTCTTGAATTTTTAGCTGTCATAATGAAGAGGACATAACAATATCATTATGTATAAGGATGCAACCATGTCCTTTCATTGAATCATCACAATAAATAAAAAACCCATCATTCCTCGATGGTAGAGTCAAGACAATGCATTAACTAATATTCTCTTAATATTATAAAAAGATTATTCACAATCTTTTGTCCAAAAAAATTTGGCCCTTTTTCTAGCGAGCTTGGTTAATGGGTTAGCCAATTGGAAAAAATTCAAGACAAAACACTAATAATAACATGCTAACCAAATAAAACTGCGTACCTCAGTTATAATCATCGGTGATTTCCATTCTAGGATTGCCTTGGTCATTAAAGGATCAATAAATATTACATTCATATAGAAAACATGTCTATAAAAAGAAATATTATGAATCCAGAATTCAAACTTGCAAAATTTCCTATACAATTCATTTCTTCTATGAGTCCTTAGGTTAATGTACAAGTTATTTTCTTGATCTAGATAACTTTTTGAGTATTCCAAAATATCATCAATAAAAAAAACTTCAAATTAATCAGCATATTCCATTAAAACTCTATTCGTTAGATCCATGACGATAGAGGGTGAATTTTTCATTCCAAAAGGCATTACTGTAAACTCGTATTGCATGCACCTGGTTCGAAATGATCTTTTTTGAATTTACTCCTTCTTTACACACAACTAATGATATCCAGATCGAAGGTCAATCAATGAAAAATATTGAATGCCATGAAGTTGGTTGAATAAATCATCAATGTGATATAGGGGATACATGTTCTTTATTGTTATAGAATTGATCTCCATGTAGTCAATGCACAACGTCATAGATCCATCATTCTTCATAACAAAAAGAATATGGGCTCCCCATGGAAAACACTAGGGAGAATAAATCTTTTATTACTCAATTCCTCTAGTTTTTTATTTAGTTTCACTTTTCTATAGTTTACCTTCGATAAGGGGTCTATGATATGGGCTCTGAATGAGAAATTAAATCAATGGAAAACTCCATTTCTCACCCTGGTGGATGTCTAGCTTAATCCTCTGGAAATACATCAATATATTCTTCTGTAATAGGTATATCCTCTATTTGAACATTCCTTTCCTCACCCATAATTATTTCATTCTCTAAGGTAAGTTCCCTTGGCACTTATTCCATTCGTTTGAATAATGCCCCTATTCTATAAAATTGTATCATTCAAAATTGAGAGACTCTTTCATTCTCTTGCATTCACGAGCTTGGTGGCCTTTTTCACCACACTAGTTACAGTCTTCCATTCCCTTCAGCAAATTATTGGGGTGTTTCATTGAACATTTACCATAGGATAGATATTTAACTATTCCATTATTCCCATTATTTCTATTTCCAGATTGTTCCACAGATCAATTATTCTCATACTTTTCTTTGAAGTTGTAAGAATAATGGAATTCCTTTACTATCTTGATATTTCATGATACAATATCTTCGTACAATAAGAAGGATTGTGAGACTAATGCTTGATGGAGAAATGTATTTAACTAATCAAAGAATATATGAACATTACTCCTTGGGTTACATATATAATATGTTGCATGCCTTTCTAACTTTGTAATGATAGCTTCATACATTGCGACATTCTCATCCTCCTTTTGCCTCAGACTCAGAAATTGACAGTCCAAATCCACTTGATGGTCATGAGGAATGTATTTTTTCTTTGAAAATAACATTTAACTCTTTCTATTCCACATTTGATACTTCTTTATATTCCTTTTTGTTTTGGATTAATGACCATCATTGATTTGCATCTCTCGTGAGGTGATAAACTACCATGAAAACTTTTTCCCTTTCGATACTCCCCAAAGCATGAAATACTTTCTCTAAGGAACATATCCATTTATCATATACTAATGGATTTGTACTCCCATTGGATGTTGGTGGTTGTTTTCTAATGAAGCGATCTAACATTGATCCTTCGCATTGTAGACCAGGGTGCTCTATATGGGTAAGGTTATTATTCATAACCTGTGTAATTTGTCTCAGTATGGTGATAAGCCAATCAACACCAGTTTCTTCACCATATCCACTATAATTATCTTGATTTGGATGGAAATACCTACATGGATTTTATGCATTGATACGATTTATATTCCTTCCACTAGGCTCCATTTCTAAATAATTCCATACACTATATTAGTTTATGGATCACAATACATAGTTCTAAACCTATAAAATAAATAACATAAATTGAACAGTTTATGGATATAATCCATAATCATAAAAATGTTATCATTGAATATGTATACACTCATAAAATCTTTATAATGGTTTTTAATGAAAATGAGAATTATCCTAAGAATATCCCCTGGGAGTGTCATAACCAAGAGTTCAATAAGGCTTGTTGTTATGCACCAGTTCTCGTTCGAGTCTTGCTCATAGCGTTGTTTTCGTGTTTTACCCCAAGTTACATCTATTACAGAGATGCCTCTACCTTCTCATATCCAAATAGGGATGTATTGTTTAGAAAACTTACAAAATCTCTACATTACCAAAATTCTAGTAATTTTATCTATACTAATCCTCAATGTTTATCATAGGGTAATGTTCTCTAATAAGAGATTTTTTAATCTAGTTTCCAAGGTTTGTAATAAAATTCCTCTGATACCAATTGTAGTTCCACAAACCCAATTACCCTGAGTCGGTGCATTATTACATAACATTGGCACGATACAAGTAATAATATCTTGAATGACCGACCATATTAGTAACCTTGGAAGTACTAGATACATTCATAAGTTTTACATTACATCATGAAATAAAAACACAAGAAACATTTTCTACCCTTTGAATACACTTATATCCTTATCCTATCCCTATAGGTCAACCATTAAATACATCTTCACATCCTGTAATAAATAAAACATAGAAAGGGGTGAGCTTAGATGCTCAGTAAAGATAACAATATAGCTGAAACATTATTAAATAAGCACAAAAATTTTACAGAAATGAATAAGAATAAAAGAAATTCCATTTAAACATAAATTTTAGCATAATATGGGAAAGATAAAATCAAATAATGGCATTTCATTATTCATGTGTATATTCTATTAGTCGAATAATCACATTAAATATCAATAACAAATTTCATAATGATGGAATGTGTAATTCTAGACTTCATAACCACATAGTAAAGGCCTTGTGGAAAGACTAAAAATAAGAATTTTTCAATACCTTGTGCCATGACACTAGTTTGTCTCATTAGACCTACCGATCAATTGAGGTGATATAGCAGGCTCCACCCATTACATACTATGTCCAATGCATTCCTCATATGAAATGGTTTAAACATAACATAAACATTTTCATTAAAACTAGCATAAAAAATGTCAATAATTTATCCATAAACCATGAATGGTGTAAAAATAACACATCCATAGTCATACATACCAAAAAAACCTTCAATATAATATTGATGATATGTATCATAATAAATCAACTTCCAAAAATTTTAAAATCCATCAAAAGAGGTTGACATGGATGAAATGAAAACTATTTTAAATAAATACCTCTTTCTATTTTGAAATCATTTAAAATTCAGATAATTTTATAAGAAAACATTTATTTTGAAAATATTCTTTTAAATATGTATTGGAAGATTCGATGATGATATGATGGAAGAAAATGGCCACACCCACTGTATATGTTAAAAAAATACATTCTTACATTAATTATTTCAAAAATGTTGTAAAATACCTTGTTTGGGAAATGATGGAATGATTCTTGTCAAAAAAATTTATAAATATTTAAATAAGGGTATAAATAAATTTAACCCACAGTCTATTAAATAGTAAAAATGTTTTGAAATGAATTTTTAAGAAACATGGATGTGGATGATAAGGATGTCCCTGTAGATACTTACATAAAAACAAACCTCGGATAATAATGAGATTGTGAAATTATCTCTTACCTTATATATTTCCTTGGTAAATGGTACGTTAAACTCCTATATAATAGTTAAATTATTGTTATTAAATCATACAAGAACCATATTCATAAATATGATATCATATGTGATATTTTAATATTTCTTTCATAATAATATTTCTATAGTATTATCATTTCAGGTGTTAACTGATTTGTTTTCTTTTATATTCAGGGCTAAAAAAGCCATATTTTTTACTGATAGAATGTATTTGATTCATATATAGAATGATATTATGTTCATAAACATTGTTTTTAGTCATCAAATGAAAATTATTCTTGAATGGTTACAATGGGTAAATGAATCTCATCGCATTCATGGAGAGGGTAATTCGTACGTACACTCGAGCGACAATATCATTATATTAATGGAGAAATTGTATGTAGTTGGATGTTATATCATATATATAGAATCATTATATTATTTATTTATTTATAGTTATATTAATTATTATACCCATACAAATAATGAAGGGTTTTAATAACAAACTACACCAAGATGTGGAGATGGTAAGCCGTACGTATGCACATATGGTGTCTTTTTCATTTATAGGATGAATAGAATAATGAATATGGTTGTTACATATTTATAATAACATAAAATTATGTACAAGGTACATGATTTATTATTTTGGTATAGAAACAAAAATGAATGACAAAGTGGAAGAAGAAACAAATTTTAAAGAGGTGATGAAATATTTAACTCCTTTTCAGGTTCTTCCTTTTGATTTGATCAATAGGGCTCCATAAGTTGGTTTTGTAACCAAAGGATGGACTCTGGGATGAATAGAGTAATGTTGGGAGGATATTTGGGTAGATTTAGGCCGTCTCAAATGGCTTTGGAGTTGTGATTTTGAGAGAAGGGGAAGTGCCCTTTTATAATAAAGGTGAGGGCCACTTTAAGAAAAGTTTGAAATATTATTTTATAATAAAAGCATTTGTGTTTTCTAATGGCTCCAAAATGAAATATACAGAGGAAAAATGGTAATTGGTCGAAAAAATCTCAACCAATAGGTTTTAGACAGGGTTAGGTCATGATATTAATCTTATCTTTTATATTTAACTCTTAGTTAAATAGTTTGACATTTACCATGTCTCTTTATTTTTATATTATATGATTAATAAATATACTACAACAAGATAAGAGAACCCCATTTGGTTCATTATTAATATATGTAACCATATATAAGTCATTTGGATAAACATTATATTTTTAGGAATATTATATCCATTAATAATATAGTATTTTTTTTAAAAACTCAATTCTGTCAATTTAGATATTATTTAGTATTTGGTTTTTTTAAAAACCATAACAACATGATTACTTCGAACAAAAATTATTTAATCAACCCTAACATGTAATATTAACATATAAAATATTATAATTCATCCAAATTCTTAAATTTCATTTATTGGGATATTTATAATATCAATTATTTTTATCTTTTATTAATTAGGTAATTATTTCATCGTCAAGGTCTCACAATTAAATTAAATTATATATCATCTCAAAATTAAAAATAAAATACCATTTTGTATGATATCTTTTTATATTTCTAATTAATATTAATAATAGAATTTATATTACATGTAACCATATATTAAAAATGGTTTAGTTATTTAACATTGAATTTTACTTTTTTGATACTTCTTTAAATAAAATAATAATAAATGTCTTAATCTAATCCTAGTGGACCAAAGGTGGTATTATTTTATTACTATGGTTTTTGTGGTTGAATTATTCTTATCCAATAGAATTATGATATGTGTTTGGGTAATTATGATATAATTTTTATCTTTAGTTACCCTATTTACTTTTAAACGTAGTAAATAAAACTCAAATGTTACTAATCACCAAAAAAATCATCATATTGAACCAAATTTTACATACTA
The DNA here is from genome assembly GCA_963277665.1 of Viscum album. Classification (NCBI taxonomy): domain Eukaryota; kingdom Viridiplantae; phylum Streptophyta; class Magnoliopsida; order Santalales; family Viscaceae; genus Viscum; species Viscum album. The sequence goes on along the minus strand of OY728136.1, from coordinate 795,534,027 downwards.
ATATCCACCGTGTCTCTCAAATTTTTTAAATTCAACTAACATAAGTGGTAAAATTATGTTTTAAGAAAATTTTCAATTTCTCTTAAAAGGTGGGTAATAGATGGTTAAAAGGTCAATTAAATTTTTATATATCTAAACTTATAATAAAATGATTCCAATGAATTACATTGAACATATATAGTTATTATGTATCTATTTTGACCTAAAATAGATTAAAAAATATTTTATAATTTCATAAATAAAAAGTCTTATTTAACCAATGACGTAGTGTTTTTCACAATTCATCAAAAATTTAATGTTCACACTAAAATAATTTTGATATATTGAATTCAAAAATGATGTCCATATTGAAAAATAATATTTTATAATTTCAAAAGGTGGGTATTTCTATTCATAACGACTAGTTTGATTGGTTGAGGTCTGTTAGAATCTCAAAGTTGTGTACAGTGCAAGCTATTATATTATTCCAAGGGAAATTTATTGTGGATGTTTGGGGTGTTACATATAATTTCCTAAGGTTCCATAGATAGTTTATGTAGGTTTTTAGCTAAAAATAATAGTATAGCACCACCAATTATATCTATATGTAATCCAAATAGTGCTCATAATAAAAGAGTCTTCACATATAGAGAGAACAGGATGTCAATAATTAAATGAAAACCAACCCCCTAAATTTCCTATAGGGCCCATAGAGGGTCCCCCTACTTCATCTCATTGTTGGAATTGATGACTGATTAGTTAATATATATATAGTAATAATATTTATATAGTTTAATTATATATTGCTTCCACCTATATGAACCAAGTATGTGCAGATTTCAGTTGACATATACCGTAATTACTGGTTACTCACTGGACCGTGGCATAATTCATACATCCATGAATATTCCAATGATCCTATAAGCTCTAGAAATAGGTTATATTCCCTAAATCTCAATAACAGTGTGATAAGTCATGATTAATACTCATGATGATGAGTGAGCAATTATGGCATCACTCTAACAAGGGACCTAGTGCATAAATACCAATGTCCAACTACTATCAGTGTTGTGATACATCATCCCAAACACCCAACGTATGTTAATATGATACCATAGTTTTCAAAAGATAAATTTCTATTAAATCAAATCAATAATAATGTTCCATCATAGACATATTATATTCAATATGAATTACCACTCATGCATCTCAAGAATCAATCTAAATTTCATTAAGGAATTAATATTTGAATAAAATTTTATATGTAATGAGAAAATTACATGGGATTGGAATTCTTGGTAAATATTATCATTTTAACATTCAATTCATTCAAGGGAAGAAAACCCTCACGAATTATCCATTCCATTTAATTTTCTAAGACATTGAAATTTTAATTCAAAAGGTTCAAGGGGAATATAGAATGTTCCATTGTCTTTAATAGAATTTCTTAAATGGTATATTTATAGAATAGGTTATCCAAACATATGGTAGATACCAAAAGGTTCTATATACCAAACTTATGATAATTAAAATCTTAATTTGAATCTGAGTTGAAATCCAAATGAATGTTTTGATCATTTGGTTAAATTATTCAAGTTTTAAATTTTATCATATAACCTCCAAGGGGTTTCTTAAATAAGATAAAGAATCTATAATCTATAAAATTAGGCTCAAAAAGAATGCATCAAGGTGTTACGATAAATTTGACATGAGATACATTATATTTTGGGTTTGCTAAAAAACCTGTTGGGCAGAATATTATCATAACTACGAGACACAAACAATTATTTGTAAAACAATGTTACCACCTAGATCAAGGATTTAGATGAATCCTTGATCAACATCAGAATCATATTTTATGTTGTGTGGTAGAGATTAGAGAAATGGTCCAATAACCTAATGATAGAGAAAATCACCTTGCACCAAAATAGTGTGATGGATTCCAAGATAAACCTATATAAGAAGGGATAAGATCATAGAGCTCATCATAAGGAATAAAATGTCCCTAATTGATCAATAATCATACACTGGATGCAGAGGTTACATCACATCATAGATGAAGGGGTTTGAATTTATACAGGAGAAGATGACCACTAACCACCGTTAGAGGAAGAAGAAGAAAAGATGAAGAGGTTTAAAAGTTAAATGTGGTAAAAGAATGTAATTTAAACTCAAAATAAATGGTTTCATAGTTAAGGTATAATGTTTTTCAAAATATGGCAAAAGACACTATTATAAGGATGATCTTAACATGGTTAGGATTATGGTTTATTGAACCATGTGAAAACAATGAAAAATGGATCTATCCCCAAACCTTGTAGCAACACACAACCATGTGTATGGGGTTACATGGTTGTCTAGAAACCGTGTTTACCACAGTTCTCACCTTTATATAATGGCATGGTTTCAGAAAAACCATGCGGGATGGGTGGTATTAATTTTTCTATCCATTCTGTCTTTTCTTTTTTCTCCATTTTGGGGCTTTGGGTTTAAATAAAACGTTGACACAACCAATACCCCCATGATGAGATTATGTATCATCATTAAATAATTTTATTGATTTTAAATTGAAAAAAAGAGTCTTCAAATAATTAAATAATGTGTCGTAACATTTAATGAAAATTATCTTTGACCTTATTTTAAAAAATTTAGAAAACAATGTTGTCAGAATTTTCCAAAATAGTCACCTTAGACTTATTTTTTTTAAACAAAATTAATAGAATATTTATTTTTATCCTTTACAACATGAACCTATTTACCTGCAAGTATGAACAATATTTTATTTTGGCCTTACGTTGTATATTTCCATTGTATTTTCCAAATAATGTGTTATTTATAATATATATTAATTTTTTATTTTTTAACGTGATTCTGAAAATGAAAAGATTAATTTCCTCCAATATATTTAATCAATATTAATCATATTTTTATTAATCAACATCAAAATCTCTTATTGTAATTTATTCTCCAATTTTTATATTTTTCAATGATAATATCACCATTATTAATTTATATTGATTAATAATTTCAAATATATATTTACATGGAACCCATATCTTTTCTGGTGGTTAATGATGTTTCAAATAGATTGTTAGGGAATCTATTTAATTTTCATGGGTTAATTTGGTTTAGAAAAAAAATGTTTCTTTTTATGAGTTTTACTATGATGTGTAATATATATGTACAATATTTGTGGTTATAGTAAATTATATATATATACAGTGTTCCAAGATAATACCATAGGACTAATATAGATTATATGATTGGTACACCAAAATATACATATAACTAATTGGGTAATGACTATATTCTATGGAGAATTATTTTAGATGTGTGATATACAATTATTATAATTATAAGGGTTCTGTATGGATTCTATGATTATGTTTTTCTATAAAACCTATATGTTTTATCTTTTCTTCGAAAAGAATTATAATGATTCCTTTGATCATTATTAATATCCCATGACCCAAGATTATTGATTATTATGAATATTAACTCTATGAGAACATTATTCCATGTTTTCTGATTGATGATTCACATATTTATGTGTATGAGTTCTTTTATGCTTTACTCATACACTCTAATTATGTCAGCATACCAATATTCACTATTCCAATTGATGAAATTCAATTATTAATTATTATGCTTACCCTTATTGAGAATTTAAGTTACCCAAATTGTGATTACTTTTCTACTGGTTATCAAGAATATCTTTGTTTGAAATTTTGTTATAAGGGTTTTATATGGATGATTGGGAAGTCTTAATGTGAAATAAGAAAATAAATGTTAAGTTGGATAAATTCAAATTTAAATACATGGGTACTATTTATGTAATATTTTTTCATAATTATATAAAAAATTGAACCAAAAAATATCATTGAGAATATAATTGATCAAATATTTTCATTGTTATATTTTATGTGTTGGATAGTGAAAATTGGCACACCTTTATTAGTATCAAATCCAAAAACAATTTTTTTAATATCTAATCTGGGAGTGTGGGTTGACGAATATTATCGATTATATCAGATGAATGGTTTACATAACATTAGAGATTATAATGTTTTAATGTTAGGTTATCATTGGAGTATGGGATAACATATTAGTTATATATAATTAAGGATTATCGAATGATCAAATATTTTGACACAACTTTTTGGATTTAAGCTATGAGATCTTACAATGATTAATAACAATTCAGGGTCATTTTATGGAAATAAATTATATATATCAGTTTAGTTTAATTAGGAATAATCATTTACATTTTTTGGAGATAAAAATAATTTTATTTATAAAATTAAGGTATTATATGGCATGGATATTAAGGTAATGACAAGACCATTTTTTATAATATTTATAAATATGAGATAGAAATTTTTTTCGCTGAAAAGGTGATTAATGTTGTTTAAAAAATAGATCAACCTATTTTCTTCCTTTTAAGATAAATGGAATGATATGACATTTAATTTGACAAAACTATTTAATTATGAGGTTATTGAGGTGTTTTATGATATTAGATTACTTAATTATTGATTTTCAACTTTTGTTACTACTATTTAATTTTGATGATTAATATATCATTAGAATGATTATTATTTTTGAGAACTTTCATAGCATGTGATGACCATTTTGGTTGTTAATGAATAATGGAATGCGGAATAGATTAGTTATGAACTTTATGGTTATATGTTCTTCAAAAGATTATTTTAATAATTTAGTCATTAAAACTTTATACTCAATACTCATTTTTTTGAGAAAAAGATGGTATTGTGGATAAAAATTAAAAAATGGTGAAATTATGCTCATCATGTATGTGTATTTATTTATGATAATTGTATAAATGATAAAAGAAATTATCATCCCTAATAAAAGGATCCTAAACTAAAAAAAATTCATATTTCTAAAATTTATGATCATATAAATGAAATTTTAAAAAAAATCATTGGATAATGATTTTATTGTTGTTAAATATATATTTATCATTTTTTTTACCATGATCAATGTTCTCTATCACTGAATAAAAATATTTTCAATTTTATATTTTTATTCATGCCCAAATTTTCACTTCCCACTTATGTTATCCTATTTTTGAACCAAGTATGTGTAATTCTATATTACTATCATATTTCCACTTCTCTTTTATCATACAGATTTTGTATAAACCCTTTTTATAAAGCCTATTTATAAGAATGTTATTTTAAAATGAACAACAATTTATTACCTAGATAAATTTTAAATTTAATATATGAAATTTATTAATGTGGGTGTGATATTATGTAAAATTCTTATATTTTAGAATAAAAAACCATGTTCGATAGCATTTTTGACATTCAACTTCGAGCTTAAACGATCCATAAAATATATATCATTTATAAAGATTTTAAATTGGTGATTAGGAATAATATTAGATAATTCATGATATATATATATATATTATTTAGGCATTATTAGCTATTTATTATATTTTACTAAATAAATGATCATTTTTTAGTAATGTAATTGTATTCATAAAAATATATTTTCTTCAAAAATGATTTCAAGTAATTTAATAAAAATCATATTGTAAATAATTTCTGAAAATTTTATATTTATTTAAAAATGAAATTAATTTTTAAATAATAATATAAATTTTTACTTTTAGTGAAATTTTGTCGTTTTCTTAGAAAATATTAATTATTTTGATAAATAGTGAAAATGACAATTTAATAAAAAATTTATTTTTTAAAAAGGTTAATCATTTTAAGATAACTTTTATGTATTTAATATGATTTAAATTATACTAATTATATTTATGTTATATAAAATCCACATAATTTATTTTAATTCATATTTTTATTGGATTTTATGAAAAGGTTATCATTGGGTTTAAAAACGTGATTTTTTTGAAAACTATTTCAAAGGTCACAATGATTTTCATTTTTAATTAACAAAAAATACCCTTGATGATGGATTACATGAATTAAAATTATATATTATCTATCAATAAATATTAATTTATATTCATAAAAATATTATTTTATGTCAAATAGTTAACATAAAACCATCATTTTCTAATAAAACACGCATCTTGAATCTTGTTTTTTCATCATCTCTATGAGTTTCGTTTTAGATTTTAATTATTTCACATCTCTGAATTGAACATGGTAAAATGGATTCCATATTTTGAATTAGAATCATTTAAATTTTCTAATGTGTTCAAGATGATTATTTTTCATAGTCAAACATGGAAATAATAAATATTACTTACTATGGTTATAGTAATAATTTTTTTTCTAAGGAGGGGGTTAAATTAATAAATAAGAGTTTGAATTACCCAATACAAGTCCAAAAAATATTCTATATAGATATTTATACCTTATAATGTCTATTTTATTGTAAATATATATTTTGGACCCTTTTTTCATGTAAAAATGTTAGTACTCCTTTTTATTCTCTAAAATAACAAATGCTCAACTCACCACACCTAGAAAGGTGCAACATAATTAATATCTTATTAACACCCGAAATCCATTTTGGTTCCACCAATACCAATCCAAATAAAATAATAACATCCATAACCTTATGCTAGAATTATTTATCTAGTCATAACTCTATTTTAGTAATACTACATGTATAATCTTAAAGAGGTGGTTTGAGTTAAGGTAAAATTCCCAACAATGCATTTTGGATTAATTAACTCTTCCACCTCCATAAAATAGTCAAAAAATGTGATCATATTATTAAACTGTATCATATTCATATTTATATTTTTTTCATTGTAATTTATGAACCTAAATGCATCTCTTTATCCATCAAATGGGATAAAATCATTATTATTTTGTTTAGAGGAGTACCACCTCATAAACTGATTTCAATCATTTTCCATAAATGAATCTACCATATTTTTAAATTGATGGATTAAAATAATATATATACTATTTTTTATATATTTATAATAATTTTTATGGTGTTTTTAATAACATTTTCTTTTCCATCCCATTGGGTATACGATAATTTCATTTTTGTGTGCGATATACCACCACTCACAAATATATGTTATTATTTTTTATATAATGCTTTAAAAGGAAAGTTATAAAGAAATCATTTAATGAAAATTGTAATAGAAATGACCCCATAAATAAATAAATAATTATTTATCATTTTAAAAAGATAATTATTAGTTTTTTTGTATCCTTTTATCTCACTAGAAAAAGATAGTGTCGTTTGTGTAAGTGTGGACTACTACCATCACGAAGTGAATTGTAACTCTATTAATCACAATAACACATGGATTATTTATATAAATATATTTACACAAATAATATTCTAAATATTATATTATGATAATTTAGGAAGTATGGAATATTAGCTACATCTTTTTCCTAATGAACATTTAAAAATGGAATTGTTACTCTTGTTTATGTATGTACTACCATCTCCATGTCTGTAAATAGTTCATTTTTCATAATAATTATTCACGATGGGATTAAAAAGTAAAATTTATAAATATGTATGATCATTATTCCATGATTATTTACTAATTTTTTTGAAACAATTACATCTTTTACCATCTTCGACACACTGAATCTATTTTGATACAACAAACAAAACACCCTCAAAACACTAGATATGGACATAATTGATTAAGTATAAAAATATTTCATTGTAATCAAACAAGATAAATGATTCTAGTATAAGATTAAAATCCTGAAATTTTTTCTTAATATACTATATAATTTATATAATCATATTTTATAGGAGTTAAATGACATGTAGGGAACATATGGCTTCGCCGTATTGTTTTTTTTCTCATCATGATTTTCATTATGTTATACATATGATATATTAAACACATATTTTCATTGGATTATATGATTTTTCCATTCTATATAATATTATTTCATTATGAGTCTAATTTATTCTTATTAAATTAAGTTTTATTTTTTGTTTGTTTATATGGATTTACATTTATCACACATAATCCATTCATTTATTATTTCTCATATTCAATGGTAGGATTTTTGGAAGGGTTGTTCAAATGAAATCATTCTTTAAGGTATATGTCTTTGATAAGAACCTATATTTATTTTGACATATATATGGATCCCTTTGACATGTTATATCATGAAAATAATTTTTTCATGATATTTTATTTAGAAATTGATTTTATTATTTTATGGGGCTTATGATGGAATAGTAACCAATGTGGTAAAGGCATTAAGTTACAATCTTCATTTTCGTGATTTTTTATGTTCAATTTTCTTTTACAAGAAATAATATGATATTATTTTCTTAAACTAAATCATTTTTATCATGGCCTAGGTATTACTAGTGTTTACATGTTTAATTTATATCTCCTCCCTTATTGGTTTTTGAAACATCTTGAATTTAGTTTGTTAATGAACTCTATCCAGTATTTATAAAATAAAAGGTATCATTATCTTTCATATCTATGTTTTTTGGATTGTTTCTTAATATATTTGTAAACATAAATGATTTATTAAATCAATTTTACATGTGACTTGACCTTTCATTACATTTTTTGAACGAAAATTGCTAAACATTTTTAAATAAAATCACTTTTGA